>OY292460.1:10010000-10631136 GCA_958496255.1 Camptogramma bilineatum | reverse complement strand
GGGCCATCTCCCACTGCGCCACAGAGGTCGTCGATGACGACCTCTGTCAGAATGATAGACACTGCAGAACAGAGATGGTACAGGTCCTATACCATCAATGTTCTAATACAATGTCTTATCATTGGACTGTCCCATTTATTGGCCAATGGTTGTGTTTAGTTTTAGATTTTACTATTATATTTTAAGTTTGCTATAAAGTTAGATGCAAGAATTAAATTTGATAGATTGATTGAGATATTTTTCTTTTTTTACACTCTCACTTGTTTGAATTATTTTTAAATTATAATTAAATTTATAGAAGAGAAAATTGCGTGTGCTGTAAGGCCCTAATTTATGTTCCTACTGTAGGAACAAAAAACGTAACAATAGTTGGCAGTTTATTTTACTGGAATATTATTGACGTTAAATAATTGTTTTTTATTGTTCTCAACTAGTTGATAGATATTATACTTACATATTTTTGAAATAAGGTTCTCAATGAGTTGGTAGATTTACATACTTACCTACATATTATTAAAATAAATTGTTGATTAAGTATGTTAAACGTAAAGAGTAATATTAGAAGATTTTACAACCCAACCATTTGAAAAACTTCATTTTCCATTACAAGTATGAAAAAGGGAAATGTTTTGATATTAAAACTTAAAATGATCTATTATTTTCATAATTTTTTAATTAGACTAAAATTAGTTAGCATACTTACATAAATTATACAAGCATTTTGAACTTTCGCACACAATTTACTTGTCTTATGATAATGGTATTTTTATAATAAAAAGTCTTGTTTATTATAATTATAATAGTGTCTTGTGCTCGCTTCCGACTTAGGCATCAAGTCAATTCAACTACATAATTTATAAATCGTTTTCAATATAATTTATCATTTCTGTTAACATTGCAATTCCCTATTTTTAGTTACTTACTTATTTTATATATTTTTTTTTACCTTTTAATTTCGTTGGGTCTATAGCAGAGTTCTAAATAGCCATAACAGCATCCTGAAGACTTGGAGGATTGGATATCTCCTATTTGGAAACTTTTTTTTTTATTTTTTTTATTTTGTTTGGAGGGTGATTTATGGAGGAAAATTCTTCCTGTTGCCCTTTCTATAACTTCAATTAAGTATAATTATAGCTTCACTTTTTAATTTAATTAATTCTATCTAATTAATTTTAATAAGTAGGTAAGTAAGATTTTTTTTTAATTATAAAAATGTCTGAATTTTATTCTTAAGTATTTATTTTATTTTTTATTTATAAAATTTAAATTAGCTGGCAAGAGGTTACAGCTGAACGGAAAAATATAAAGAGAAAAAGAATCTAGCATTACAAATAGTGCACTGCATGTAATGAATAGTAAAACAAACTCAAGAAATTGAGTCACCAAGGCCTTGCAGAGAGCACTGAATAACAAACAAAGATTGTGATCTAACAAGGGTGATGGGAAATAAGACAAATATGGCGGCGAACTTGAGCTGAATTATAAACAGTGTGCGCAGGCGCAATGAGTGGTCAGTTACTGTAGTGAGTACATTTGAAAACGAGTAATCTGGACATAAGGAAGTGTTGTTGTTAATCTTTTAAGACTATGAGTTTAAAAAATATTATTTTAGTTACCCACCTATTTTCTTGGAGTAATATTTTATTTCATTTAATATTTTATGTAGGTATTAATTATTGTAAATTTTTATCATGAGAAAAGGTGATAAAAAAAAGAAAGAAAAATCTTGTAATTTACTAGTAACTTTAGTGATTTTGTCTAAGTACTTGTAAAATTTAGGATGTTCCAATTTTTTTGTATGTGCTTGTCTTCCATTGAGAAGATAAGACTCCTTTGTAAAGAAACATTTTTATACATAAGTATGGGCATACGGTAGTTAGTTTTTTTTTCTTGTTAGTGAAATTGACAACGCGTTGATGGTCACCTAAATATTAACAATTTATTAAGCATTCATCATACTCTACAGTTTATTACTTCTGACAAAACAAAGTGAATGTTTTATAAAAAAATTTGCAGTGTTTTATTATGCTACTTTTACTAAAATTATTTGTTTAGAAAACAAGGTACCTACCTATTGAAGTACAATACTTATTTAGAAATTATTTATGACCAATCTTTAGGTACATTTGAACTTAAAAAGATCAAAACAGAAGTGGCACGTAAATTAATTATACAAAAAGGTAGTACCTACATTTACATTTAAATTAATGTGCTTAATCGAATTTAATAAAAAAGTAATTTGAACAAATTTCACAGTTAATTCGAATAAAAATTAAATTTAAACTAAATGGTAAAAAGTTAATCAAACATACCACATAAAAGTTACACAAGAATGGTAAGTTTAATTAAAATAAAAATTAAATTTGATCTAAATGAAATGTGAAAAAGTAATTAAATTTACTCACTAAAGTTACGCACAAATTAAACGGTTTCTTTCAGTATAATTAGAATTCAATTGATCTAATTGTACGTTACCGTTTACACAGTAATCTAGGGTAATTATGTGGTATGGGTGAATTGCCTACGTTTAATGATTACTTTGTATAACCGTATCAAAATACAAGTTTGAATGTTCGAATACCGTACCGGAACGGCTGAACAAATTTTGATGTGTTGAAATACCTGGTAAAAATATTTTAATTCTAGGTATTGAGTTAAACGATAGAAACCGCATAGATATCAGTCATAGAAAATTAAAATGTGAATGGTTTATACAAGCAATTTAAATTAATTTTTAATCAAAACTATATCCAATTGATGATTTAATACATACAATTATTAAGACCTCTTACGTATTATCAATTGAAACATTTTCATCCTTATACTCTAAGTCATAGAGATCAAAATGTTTCATCATTAAAAAAAAATATTTGGTCATTTATGGTTAATACTGATGATGAAAAACTACTTTATTATTCTTCTAAATGTAACTTAGTATCTATAATATGAACTAGGCTGTCATAAGATATGAATTAGAACATTCTATAAATATTTGGTACTAGGTATAACTAAACTACAATGTTAAAATCATGTTTTAATGCGTTTCTAATGGTCTAAAATATAAATAATGGCATGAAAATTGTACTTTTGTGTGTTTTAATTGTATGTGATGAATTTTCTTAGTGATTTTACTACTTTAAACTCTATTAGAAGATTTTAACGACCAACAATCAGTAAATTTTTATTGTTTTTTTTATGTTTTACAGTCGTTCGTAATGTTTAATGAAAGTTGATGTTATTTATGTGTACGATTTTGTACTAAAATTATACGCAAAATATTAAAACGCCGGTGTGTGAGTCAATAAAATCCATTCAGAGCCGGCTAGGCTATTCATATCAATTCGTTTCTCCCTCGTGTTTCGCTCAAACGGTATCCGAGCGTTTATTATACGATGTAAACAGTTCGGCGAAGTTTGTTCTACAAACAGAGCGTACGGGACCCTCGGAACTCGGGAGCTCGGGAGCCGTAAATCGGCAATAAACTCACCTTAGGCCGCGGCTAGCCGACGGCTAACGCTCTCGCGCCATCCGCAAACTTCTTCACAAAACTCACAGCGAAAAGAGTTCCGTTTCACTCAAAGTCACGCGTCAGCGTTTTAGATGAGCATGAGCGCAATACGTAATGTGTCGGCGCACGTGGTAAGTCAGGTGCGGGGCCGAGCACGTCGCGCTGTTGTTTATGGCGCGGTTACGCAACGCGTTGTCGCCGAGCCGCGCGTCAGGAGAATGTGGCGGCCGATGCTTTACGAGCGACGGCACTCCCCCCGCGACGCCTCACGCCGCGGCGCCGCACTAAATCGCACACCAAAAGGACACCACCCTCCCTTAATCCAGCGTCCAGAGACTTTAATCGAAACTATTAATCGGATAATCGGACGGTCCGGCTAGAATTGTATCGGCAGCGGTTGCCCACGGCCGATCTGAGCAAGTGCGCCGTCATAAAGTTTCTTGTATCGTTCGATGCACCAGACGTTGATGCCGGCACGAGCGCTCTGAAAGTGGCTCTACCTAAGCGCTACGGGAATCATTAGTTTAGCGTTTTCCATTCAAAACCCCAAAAAGGTCCAAATACCAAGCTTGAATTCGTTTTTTATTGTTTAACAGGTTGATGCCGGATACCCAAGCTTGTTGAATGTGTCATTAAATGCAGCATCATGAAGCTGATTCACTGCCACATTTTATCCAGGTACAGGGGTTTTGAGTTTAATAGCCAATATCATGCGTGTCTAATAAAATAGTCAACTATTTAATACAGCTCAGAATTAGAAAAACGTGGCTCGTAATGCAAGGTGAAAAATATTGAAATGTGTTTGCCTAGGCAAAATTTGTACATACAAGAATTAAAGAAACATCTTAACAATGTTGTAGCATTGTATTAGATGTCGTAAAACTTTCGAATTCCAAAATACAGTTGGGACTATTTATCATTAAGTATTATAATTATAAACCTTTCTCTAACCTTTATTTTAGTATTTCAGATTTCAGCCTTCACGAAAATGGTACATAGGTAATTGGAATATTTTTTCTTGAACTCGGGTTGGTTAATTAGGTAGTTATGGTAATACCTAATTACCTATGTATTTTTGAAAGATAATTTGAGACAAAATTTCGAGTGTAGGTCAAATAGAATGAAATGATAAAATAAAATAATGAAAAATATTTATAATTGAATCTTACCAAAATTTTAATTGTATTCATTTTTTTTAAACTGAATCTGGTTTTTTTAATAATTCATACAAATAAAACAAACTTAAATAAGTATTATAAATTATTTAATTTTATTTACTAACCTGTTCACCTGATGTGGTATCACCAATACCTTTTCAAATAGACTTTATTGTTGCCCATCAAAATCCATACAACTTTATCGTACTACCTATGCCAACCCATTATTAAGAAGTACAATACAATAGTAGCAAGTTACCCAACCACAGTCAAATCTTCAAACATTATGAAAAGGAGTCATTTTTTTAGTCATCCAATGAGATGCTTTTATGCAAGCGCCATCTTTGTTTCCCGCTCCAATAGATGCTCACGAAATTTTCGACGCTGTCAGTCTATTTGTAACTGTCGCTTGGTGCAGCTGCGTGGTAAATCTTGGAAGTTAGGTATTTGTGTAAAGGCAAATTAGGGTATTGACGTATACAAGGCTTGATTACTCGGACACTATAGTAAAATTATATTGTGAGATTATTCGACATTAACTAAAAAGTATTGTTCTGGTAGCACTTTAATTTAATTAATACGTGTTGTCTATAATAGAAGCGTACATGTTGACTTTAATTGTATATTTTACTAATATTTTATAGTAAAAAAAATATGTAGGTATTATGTTATGTATATTTAAATAAACTTTAATAAAAAACAATAATCACGGAAAATTATTAGATCTATAACCATTGTCAGCTTCGGATGATAGAGAAACAATTCTTAAAATAATTAACAGAACAGAATAAAGTTTTAGGTAGGTATTTTAAACAACACCGAAGACAAGTAGGTATTTAAACATTTTATGTCCTTGTATATATTGTCCTCAATCCCTACCGATGTCATAATTATCTGAGTAACATCGAAATAATACTCCTGATTTTAACATAACAATTTTATTTACTTCGACTTTTCGGATGACATTAGATACGGGTCCCATGGTCACGAGTAGGTAAATGATCAGTCTACTCGTAACGTTCTTTGAGGTAAATAAAATGCATTCATTACCAAGATTCGGTCCCGATATTTTTAAAACAAATTATTGATTTAACACATTTAGCACATTTTTCATAGCACATTTTTCAGAATTCTTTGAATCTGTAGATTCGAGGGAATTTTTCACCAAACTAAAGTACTAAACTAATAGGTATTCATATTTATACCTACAGTGTTTACGATACAAGCATAGATATTTATAATTTAATATTTAAGTTTTGCTTGTTATTTCTTATTCAACCGTTTTTTAAATTTTGTTTTTAGAATAATTTGTACTGCAGTTTTCTGCTAATTTGCACATGTTTGGTTAAACAAAACATTATTTAAAATTAGTTTTTGATCTATTTACCAATTAGAAACAATTTTAGGAATAAAATTACCTACTCTAGAAACATCATTATAAAGAAAATACAAATCCAAACACAATTATCTGTACCTATTGAGCTACTTATTCTTGTAAAAAAAAAGATTTTTGTTTTAAAATTCAATAATCTGAAAGGTTTTATAATATCTACATAGAAAAAGCGACGTGTCAGACCGTCTCAGAACTATTGGGACAAATTGAACAAATTGATGGAGTAGAAATGAGTTGATTGAAGGCGAATAACATTGTTACAAGAATACCTTGTTATTATTTTATTAACTGTTACTATACCTACATGAAAACCTGTAATTGGCTTTCTGCTTCTAAATTAAGATCTATGCTGTTGGTTTTCCAATAAATTTATAAATCTATACAATACCTATTTAAACATTTACAAAACTGATAAAACAAGTAGGTAGGTCCTAAACACATAAAAAGGATAGGTATTGTGCGAGATGACTCTAACTTGAATTAAATTATAACATATTAATGACAACCATTAACTGAGCATAGAATTGAGAATAAACAAAATGAGTTTATGCTGAATTCTGTGTAACTGAGCTAAAACTTGTTTAGAAGACATCGTGTATCTACCTACACCTACTACTCTGCTTATACTTACACACAGTGACAGCAAAATTGGTCAATTGACAGCGTCATTTGAGTTTTCGTCTAGTATAGCCATATTTAAAAATGTTTTTTACACTGATTTTAGGGTAAATAAGATCTCATTTGACTTGTAACCCTGATAACTTTAGCTATGCCAAGAAATACGATGGTGCAACGCATTCCGCAGTCAATGTTAAAGTCAACGTTAAAGTTATCGTCAAATTTGACGTAAACCTTAACTTTAACAGCCAATATGGTGCAACCCAGCCTTAGACTTCTCTCAACTTCTGTCAACATTGAAACACCGTTTAAGCTATTGCCATCCGCTTTTGATAGATAGTGTCAAATAGTGACAGGGGGAATTTTGAGTGTTCAGGTTGAGAGGCATTATAAGTAAGGCCTATAGGTATAGGGTTTAGTTTTAAACAATCATAGAAATAGAAATATCTTTATTCATAGGTGTAACAAATTAACAAAATAAATTCACTAAGTAGGGTAAAACCCCCAATTATTGGCCCTTTAAGGATCTCGATGTACTCAAATCATGATAACTGGTCTTTGTTATATGTGGCGAACAAAGAAAAGTTGTCAAAATGATAGAATGAAAGTTAATTGACGTTTTTAATTAGGTATATTACCTTATTAAGAATTATAGACGGATTGAAAGTTTTTTCTAAGTGCTGAGAGGGTGGCTGTGTGAGTAAACATAGCCCATTTATACGTATTAGATACCGGCGTACTAGCATTTCTGTTTAGTGAATAGAAAAGGTCTAATTTTACACAAATTGTTACACATGTATGTGGGATTTTAACGTTAATGCGAAGAAACGTACAAATTTAATAATTTTTTTATTAACTAACATTTTTTACATCAATTTAAATTATTTGCTTAATATTTTCATTTAAAATAATCAAAACTAGTCTTTATCAATAGGTGGTCTTAAGTAAAACTCATCTCAGATGTGAAGGAACAAAAATGAAGTAGAGCAAAAAAATGAAGTAGAGCAACACCCGTAGCGTTTCACCATCACATTTCGTTCGCCACATTCCTCTGCGCGTTTAAAGCATGCCCCGAACAGCTGATTTCCCCAGAATAGTCCGATCTCCTTTATCGCATAGTAAAACACGTAATAAAACAGAGAAAACTATAGTTTATGCGCTCCCTCGGTACCTCGCGGACGGCGTGCGTAACCTACATGCGGCCATTTCGAGATTTACGATCTGGGAATTGTGTGTTAGAAAGAGATAAAGCCATTAGACTCTCCGCCGACGCCGAGTCGGAGCGTAGCGAGCCCGTTGATACCCCGAGAACAAGACTTGCACAGTACATGCAAGATTTGCCGATAATGCATTACAATTTTTCAAAAAAGATTTGAATAAACTAAAAATGTAAATAACTTCAGTAACTGAAACTGAACATTTCTGTGTAATTACTTTTTTTTATCAAACTTCACATACATTACTCAGCAAACCGTCTGAAAATCCGTCACATACACGAATTTCAAATCGCATACTAGCTCATTTCTCACCTATGTGTGCGTAAATTAAAGTATCCGCATGGGACCGATGAGCGTTATAGCTTTCCCTTTTGTTTGGCTAAGTTATGGGTACGTTAGAGCGAGAGGTCGTAAATCGCGACGTGCGCTGTGACATGTTTATGGGCGGTGCGCGTGCCGCTTGCAGTGGGACGCGGCAGTCGGGAGCATGGCGTCGTCAGTACCAGGTGGAGGCAACCTGGATACAACTATGAAATATTTTGATGATTTTTTTCAGGTTTAAAAAAAATACTGTGGCCTATACTGAAAAAAAAAGAATAAATTTGATTTTTTTGGTACTTATATCGATACAAAAAAATATTTTTTTGTTTGAATATGGCAATATTTAATGCTCGAAAAATATATTTACTCAGAAAGGAAATACAAACGTTCAGTTTACAAATTTTATGTACGAGATAAATAAAAAAACAAATTAAAATAACTACTTCAAGGTGCTTATTTAGAAAGCCACAGTATAGTAAAACCAGAAGTTGTAATGAACAATAAATCTATCCGGGCGGATCATTCTACAGGTGGCGAGGTAACCCTGTCCTTAATGAGAGTTGCCCTACCGCCAATAAATTACACTGGCATACTTCGCGCCAAATTCGACTATCAAGCAAATTGTATGGAGTTTGCGAAGTTAGGTAATGTTTATATTGTAACAGGGAATTACCTATTCTGAATCTTAATTTTAGCTTCATTAAGGCTGATTTTAGTCTCACGCTCACCGTCAGCGCTGATATGCGCTGATATCTTTATTACAATGAAATAAGGTTATACGCAAAATCAGAAAAAAACTGAAAATACTATTAACAAAAACATGACTCAATTGTAAATCAGAAATTTTACTTTTTGTACTGAAAATCGTACAAAAGATTTAAACGAGCCCCCCTCTACGTCGTAGATATTGGTTATATTGGTTAGATATTGGTTGGTTGGCAAAATCAGGAAAAACTGATGTTAGGTACTAGGTATTAACAAAAACTTTTAAAAATATAGTTGAGTATGTTGAAGCATCTTAAAAATATCATGAACATAATATAAACCTTGACAATTTTTTTTTTTACTGAAAATCGTACAAAAGATTTAAACGAGCCTCGCTCTACGTCGTAGCTATTGGTTACAAAATTAAATGAGGTTAAATTTTGATCCCTATTCTCAACGGTTAAGAGTTTATTTTCAATGGAAAGCCAGTTTCTTAAAGTAAATTTATAAATAAATATAAATTTTGGGGAACATTTCACACAGCGCCATCTAGCCCCAACATAAATAAACATAATATTAAATAACTTTCTATCAACTAATTTGAAATCAATTTACATACCTAGGTACACTAATTTTTTTTTGTTCAGCAAAGATTAATTTGCTAATATTTTAATTTCTAAATCTACCTAAAAATTGTAAAATTATTTATAATTTTTTGGATGTAAGGTAATATCCAAAACTACCCATTTGATTTTAAAGTTTCTTTCAAAAAGTGAAAATTACATTGTTCATGAAATGACATGGTCTATCTATACTTATACGAGTAGGTACTAAGTCAAGGCAGCTAGTAAAATAGATTTCAAATGTTGTTCCTAGTATAAAAATGTTATATTTTTATAATGCATTTTGTATACAACTTTACTTTGTCTTGAAGATCGTCTTTGACTTTTCCCTTCCTTTAGTGAATTAATAATATTATAATATTAATAATTCAATATCGCTTTGACGTACAGCTTACCTACGAAATATTAAACCTTGATATAATTTATTATAATCAACAACTACTATTCTACACTATCTATGCTGACCATATCCAAATAGCAAAGAAAAAAATTAAAAATATTTTCAACTCTCGTTCCTTGCAATAAGGTTGATTTTTAAGTTCTGTTTTGGTTGTTTTGAAGGCTGTTTTTACAGGTCATGTACCTAACTAGGGTTGGTTTAATAAGCAATTCATCTGCAATGCACGATGCGTGTGCGCAGTTTCACTGACCGGCGTCATGCCAGCTGACAAATTATAAGTAGGCTGTTTAATCTGGATTATTTACGAGCATTTCCTTGTAAGGCGATAAACAGGTTTCTTGCGTATTATTCCAAAAACAACAAAAGAGCAACATTGTATGCAAGAGATACATAACCGTAATATAAACTCAGTAGCTTAGGAATTAGGATACATTTTCTTTTGTCAAATGAAACTTTTGGAGTTCATTTAGAAAATATTTTAATACACCTTTAGCATCAAAGACGGTAAGATAATAAATAGGAAGTGTGAAAGAGAAAAAGGGGGTAAGATGTGAGCGCGTGTTCAAATCTCTGCAAGCTAAACTTTTTGTATTTTCTAAAATTTTTCAATGCTGGCTACGAATATGTAAATAAAACGTAGCTTTTGTAATGTAGTTATTTATTTTGTTTAGTACCACAAAATATGTGATGCATAACAAATGCATGAAGCGCGGTTCAGATAAATCACGAATTTGTTGATGTAGTACATCCGCCATTGTCGTTCGCGTACCAATTTCTAACGTAGTTTTACAAATAAGTACTTATTGAAGCCGGATGCTATTTGAATTTTAAATATATTTGTCTAAATAATTTATTGTTTTTATAGCAAATAATTTTCAATACCTATTCTGAAATGAGGATTGTATGATTATGTAAATAACAAAATATTTTTAGGCATTCTTTGGAGATTTAGTGCCTTTTCATACGTCCCGGTTGCCGCTGGCGGAGAAGAGTATGGGTATACCGTATACATGTAGTTCAAACGTACCCGCTTAATTACATACAAACGCTGCCGGGTACTCGGCACCGGCTACCTGGAAACCAGGACGTGTGAAAAGGCACTAAGTCAGTGGTTAGTTAGAGGTATGTCTAAATTTCGAAATAAAACTTGTAAGGGATTGTTACTTGGTTTTCTTTTACATTTGAGATCAAAACACAAAAATTGGGCGCATGATGGATGACGATGAAAGTTACAATTTTATTTGTCAGTTTGAAAAAATGTAAGAGTTTTTTTAAATGAATATTACGAACAAGAGTAAATAAGAGCCTATAGATCAAAAATCTAAGTATACTAGATGGTCAGCTAATGGTTGAATGAGCTTGCAACTTGAAAGGTTCTATTGTTAGAGAGTTGCTTGGGCACCAATATATTAAAAAAAAAAAATTTTCTCTGCTATAAGCTGTGCGAATTTTCCTAGACAGAAATTACGGAAAATCTTTTCTCCAACAATAGGCTAAGTAATGTACAGAAAGCATAAATATTATTAATAACAGCACTGCGTTCCGCGCTGAGTTTTATTCGTCCACAATAGAAAAACCTTCGCTCCATGTAACCTATGCATTGCCATCTATCTTTTTCCACAAAAGCCGGACATTATTGTTTGGTCCAAACACTCCTAAATCTTCGGAAAAGTAATATATTTTCGTTTTGCCCACTGCGGTGCGGGGTACACATAGACGCCAGTCACTACGCTCCGCTACTTTTCTGTATCTACTAATGTTTTATACATTGCTGCTCTCCCTCAGTATTTTCGTGGGTATGTTGGTAAAGCGAGCAATGGAAATACGCACAAGTTTTTGTACGGTTAAACCGTATATTCGAAAATCCACGTTGTTTCGTTTAGGACCGTATCTCACAGATTTAGCAGTTGTGGAAACTGTATGTGACGATTCGGTAGAGTTTTATCATCAATTCTATTGCAATGGATATTTGTCTTTGTGCTGTTGAAAATAGAGTTTAGTTTATGTTTCTCTGATGAAGTCCGTGAGTCGTAAACTTTCTGGGATGTCGGGATATTGGTGTGCAGTAGACGAACTTGCAAATGCGGATGAGTATAAGCGATATTAAGATTGGTGATTCATAAAGCCGACAGTACCTCATTGTTTAGACATAAACCACTTAATTTATATCACATTTTGCTTGAGACTGGCGTAGTACCTACTTACGTGGGAGGTAAGTTAACCTTTTGTTTAATATAAACTGTGACCGATACATGACAGTGTTAAAACCTCTTTTGGTGTCCACAAAGTATATTTTAAATAGTTAAGTAAGTAAGTAAGTTCGTATGAGCAAGTAGCCAACTCTGGTGACGGAGTTTTTAGGCAGCCTAAAGGCCTCCGTCATGGCTTAACGACTTAAAAGCCGGGACCGACAATTTAACATGCCCTCCGAAGCACGGAAGCGCTCAGCTCGTAATACCACTTGCGGTCACCCATCCAAATTGTGACCGCGCACATTGAACGTCTAGCAAGCTACGCCACAAATAGTACTGTCATAATAATTCGACGGTCGTTTTTTTAAGAAACTAAAGCATGAGTGACACTTATCGTTATAAGACATGATTTTACGAACATAATAAATGCTTGGACACAGCTTTGGAGAGCCAATGCTGTGATTGTACTTCAAGGGTACAACAATAAAGGTACCTACTTTTAAACCTAAACTTTTTTTTTGGCTTAATTAATGACTTGATTATTATAAAGGGCTACTAACCTATGACGTTTCGGACAAAATATCTTGGGACACAGTGTCCCAATCCCAAATGACACTTTTGATTTTAATATTTTTGTTACTGTCGTTTCGGACACCATCAAATAGAAGGTTATCAATGATAAACACAAGTACTATTTTTTCTTCCAAATTGAAAATTCCACAAACAAGCTAAGAAAACTGGTTCACTCTCTGATTTTCTGCATCGTGACTTGATTATTGTAAAGGGAACAAAACGCAGACTGCAGAAGGTTACAGATGACAAACAAGATGACTAATTTTTCTCCCAAGCAAAATGAAAAACTCACAAAGAAAACTGGTCCATTCTCAGTATTATGTAATGAACACGCGTAATTTGAGAATCAAGTCCGTAAAGCAGCGTCAAAATATGTAAAGATTTTTATCTTTCCCGTAAAATGGCTTGGGAAAAAACATAAAGAAGGTGGTGTCACCTGATCCTGACAGCTGAGATTTATAGCGCTCGGTGTGGCCACGGCCTAAGGTCGAGGCCCAGAGTTATGACGTTCGCTTATAATTTAACTACAGACACAGATGAGGGGGAAGTTAGTACGTAAGGACTTTTCACTCGCTTACATTAAAAGAGGTAAGCTTTTTGAGGGACATACGTCATACAGACACTGGTATTTTTTCTATGAATTATTTATTTATTTACAGGCGAATTAACTTATTTTCTGAATCTGCTTTGTTTGAATTATGTAGGCAGTAGGCAGTTATGTGATGTATTAGTGATTAAGGCTCAAACTTATCTGGAAATCATAGAAATACCGGCTATCCAAAAATATCTATACAATTTTGAGCAAATTAATAATAACTATAATTTATGTAATTAAAATTACTCTCCTTCATGTTTTATGAACAGATATTAAAGCGCTGTACTAAGTTTTAGAGTGACACCATAAAATGAACTCTAAAAGCTACGTCACAAAGTTCATTTCAGTTTGAAAGTCATCTAAAGAGATACAATCCCGGTTTAATACAGTAGGGTTGCCACGTGAAACCGAAAAAGCGGCAAAACACAAAATCTTATCTGAACCGGTTCTTACCATTCTTAGAAATGGACAGTGGACAGGGTCACCCAGAAATGTTAAATCTACCATTTTACGTGTGAGAACTAAGATTTGTGAAAGAATTTAAGTTGGCTAGTCTGTAGAACGCTGTGTATAAAAGTGTAGGTACAAAAAGTATGTGTAAAGAAAAAACGAAAACCTTTGAACACACCTTCAACTTTGTTAACAAGTGGCTTAATTATTATTTAAAAAAAACCGACTTCAATGTTATATTCTGAGCAATTTTCTGCACTCTCGAGGTGCATTTCTGTTCATAACTCACCAATTTTTTGTGACACCAATCGGAAAGTATACTTACCCTTTCAAACGAAAAAAGGATTTTCCAAATCGGTTGAGCATTCTCCGAGTAATCAGTGAACTGAAATTCTCCGAGAGATCCTAAGGTCGTGGGTTCGAATCCCGGCCCTGCATCAATACATTTTTCCTTACAAAAATTTATATACGGTAGGTGAAGGACAACATCGTGAGGATTTTTAGTTTTAGTTTTAGACAGTTTAGTTTTCAAATAGCGGTGATTGGCTTGTAAACTGTACCTACAGAATAGTAACCTGAAAATTGTGGGCTTGTACAGTCAGTGACAAAAATCGATGAACATTTTGAGTTTTAAAAGTCACTTTTTCTTCGCGTTATGTACGAAATTGGTAATCTTCGTGTAAAATTAGTAATAGAGGAGGGCAAAAAAATGTTTATAGATTTTTGTCGCTGAATGTACTTATCAAATGTGTATTTAGAGATACGAGAGTAAAGTATTCAAATAAACAGTTAAGTTAAATCTGACAATTTAATTTGTCGATATTGACTTTAAAGCTGCTTGGTTGGTTTAACTTAGCTACTCGCAGTTTAACAAGCAGATTAAAATACCTTTAAAGTCTTCTAAAAACATAATAAACTTGTCACCCCTAAGCCCATGTGACGAGAATTAGTTTAAGCTATTGGACAATATACGTGTGAGTCAACTTACTTCGTATTTCAATAATTTTTTTATGTGAATTAAAAGTACGTAGTTATGAAGCTTTTAATAATTTCCAAAGAATCTGGCCGGATCCTGCCCCAGAGCCGAATATCGAATTAGACTATGCGTCTGAATAATATTATTTAAATAAAATATCACAAAATTAACTGGTACATACAGAATACTTAGATATCTCGTGCCCTGTGGGAATATAATTATGTTATTTTATTAGTAACTTTAGTCACTTCCGGTACTACAGTCCGTAATGCCTCTCCAGACTCACGGCGAGGAGTTTCACCGAGACTTCTCGAAGAACAAACAAATTATCCACACTCTCAATTTTCTCACTCGTGATCTGTTTGAAATCCTTTGTCTCGGCCAAAAATAGGTACCGACACCGAAGCGCGAGAACAAGAAGGCGAGAAACTCCTCACATTCACGCTTCTCGGGTGTTGTCGGGGTTTCTTGCCGAGAGTCTGGAGGGGCTATTAGGTATCACAGAGAATATTTTTATCAGATAGACCTACCTTCTTTTTCGCGGTTGACATGACACTCAAATAGTAAACAAAACAGACGGACAAGAATTTGACAGATGTAAAAGGAATTTCGTTGAGTTTCAGTTGTGTGATTGTGTTGTGATGTGATTTATGAGGATTTATCATATATTATTTAAAATTACAAAAAGTACTGACGCCTTGGGATATGCATACAGACTAAAATGGAAGTGGGCTGGACATGTAGCCCGTCTACAAGATGGAAGATGGACTAGGAGAGTGACAAATTGGGAGGGTCCAAGAGGTCGACGCTGCATAGGAAGACCATACGCTCGCTGGGACGACGACATCAAGAAAACTGCTGGACCAAACTGGCTCCGAGTAGCACAAGACAGGGACAGATGGCTGGCTTTGGAGGAGGCCTTCACCTTAGGGGTTCTCTAGTACCTACTTAGATTATAAGCATTAGTGATAAGAAAAAAATGTTAATTATAGAGAAATAAAAGGCTTTTTGTTTTATTTATTTATAGAAATCATATTTTATTTTAGGCGGTTAGTACAGAATCACTGCACACGAGTGTAGATAATTTTATTGATGAAATTCCCAATTTTTCCTAAGTACTTTTCTTTTTTACTTGAAATTGTAGGTACTGGGAGCACCTGTGTGCGTCATTTATTTTCTATACCTACTTCACTTAAAATTCTGCTAGTCCTAATAATAATGAAAAAGTAAATGTTCACACAGCGCCATCTATCCCCAACGTAAGCAAAGCTTTTACTATAGGAACCTTAAAAATATAGTTTTCTAGGTTCTCCGTTCATGCTGGGCGTCATAGCCTGCTGCTTTATATTAGAATAACTTTTAAATCCCACTTTTTAGAGGAAGAAGATGAATGGACTCTCATTATAAAATAAAAAAACAAACCCAAAAATCCCAATTTGGTCATGACGCAAGCATTCTTTCCTGTTGGCATCTGTGGGGCAAATTTATTCAAGGAATCGGCCATCTCTTTTTAGTGATGAGAAATAATGATAATGCTGAAAAGAAAATAAAAACAAAACTGAAAAAATAATATGAAAAGTATTGTTAGACTTAATAGAAAAAAATACAATGACTTCATTATTCTAAAACACTTTTTAAATGAAGACAAAATGAGATCCTCAAAGCCTCTGCCAAATATCAAATTAAAAATAAACCTCCACTAAATTCTTCTCATTACAACCAAAAGACATTAGTAAAGGCGGGAAAAGAAATACCTAGGCCTCTAAATATACCCCAGAATCGTGATACACTCAATCAAAAACGTGCCAACACAACAAAATCGTGCAAACGAAAACAAACTTTAATTTACAGGTCGTAAAAATCATTTTATGTTTCAGGAAAAGTGAAAATACGTCGTTATTTTCGGTGAGTGTGGAAGCTCAAGTAAAGTGGAAAGAGTCCCCGAGAAAATTGGCACAAGTGGTTTTAGCTGGGACCGGCGAGCGCGGGCGGCGAGGGAGAGAGTAGGTACAATGAACAGATACAACAACAGAATATAAAAAATGGATAAGAAATAAGTGCCTCTGTGAGGCAAATTATGTGGTCACTAACTCTGTGAGAGAAATATATAACTCTTACATTAAAAAAAAATATGTTACCGTATGACTCACATTTTTGTGAAATGTCTAAACATTGAATTTATGAAATTATAAGACCGCCAACCCAACTATTGTCAGTAGCTAATAGCACTATAAGTAATAAATAAAAAATAAATAAAATAAAATTTATTTATTTCGAGCACTTTTGGACCCATATCACAGTAATAGCTAGTAGTGCTTTATTGTCCGTAAATTATAATCACAAATGCCTTACTTATAAACGCCTCTTAACTTGAACACTGGTTAAACAATGCTCAAGATTCACCCTGTCACTATTTGCCACTATATAAAAAAAAAGATAGCAATAGTTTAAACGTTTTTTTTAATTTTGACAGAAGTTGAGAGGAGTTTATTAGTAGAGCGGAATATCTTTTTAACCGACTTCCAAAGAGGAGGAGGTTCTCAAGTAGACTATGTTTTTTTTTCTAAATAAATAACTTATTGTTTACGAGTGGTCCCAGTCGCTTGATGAAAAAAAAAATGATTAGGCAACTGGGACAGCGGTCCTAATTTCGGAGTGGTTCCATTCGCCTGAGTACTCAGGCTTTTGCTCAGCTAATAGATGCTAACAGATTATAATCATAATGATAAATAATGTTATTTAGTAGGTATATTAAGGTACTCGTATATAGGAAATCCGGAGACGGATTAAGGTCCAAGACGTTGGTATCCGGATCATGAAACTGAAGTGGAGATGGGCAGGACACTTGGCGAGACGTGGTTACGGCAGTGGAGTAAGGCCTTAACGGTATGTACCTAATTTCAGGGAAAACAAACGCTGAGCTGGCAGACCACCTGCTAGATGAGTAGACGACATTGTTAAGGTCGCCTACAAGACCTGGATGCGATCGGCCCAACACCGAAACGAGTGGCATGAAATGGAGGAGGCCTACACCCAGCAGTGGGTTGACACAGGCTGAGAATGATGATGATGATGATGATGAGTAGGTATATTTTCCATCGAATTCATTCAAAATGGCTCGTCTGCTCGTCTTATTCTTTGCCGCAAGTATAGGGGCGGCCGTCGAATGTTCTTCCAGAGATAGGACTCGCGACAAGATGTATTGCTGCTTACGAAAAATTTTCAACAGTCTATCGGATTGGCTTCGAACGGAAAATAAGAGGGAGATGTAATAAATGAACGTATAAATATCCCTATGACAATAATACAGGTCAGCAATAGATATCTTTCTTCAGATAAAGCATTATGAATGGAAAAAACACAGGAAAAAAGACGATTCATCGTGCTGAAGATAAAATAATGGATATGTCTAGTGAGTTGTTAGGAGTTTTCTTAGTAATAAATGATGGAGTTTTGTTTAAGTATCATTTTGATCGATTAATATTGTCGTAATTTGTCTAATGGTTTTTTGGGAAGGTACAAAATTTGTTCTTCTGACACCCCTTGAATTGAATACCCCCTTAGACATTTTCAAAGGTTTTAAAGTTCTAAGAATATGTCTACCGTGCCTTGGAACACAGTCGTGATTGCTTTGTCCACATTCATCCCTCTGTCCTCTCGTAACTTTTCTTCTATTATCTATTTATTTATTGTAAGGTCCCAGCTTTTAAATAATCAAGCCATGGTTTAATGATTACTAAACCAACTAAACCAAATACTTACCTAAAATTGTTTTGATGTGGTAGCTAGAAGTTTAGCAGTCGCCACAGTAACTAAACTCTTATGTAACTATTTACTGAGAATTCGGTAAGTAGCAACCAATCAATTTTTTCAGTGCATGACGGAGGCTTTCAAGCAGCCTAAAAGCTATGTAACTATCCACTAGATCACATGAAGTTAACTTTTATGAGAGTTTGATTAAAAGTTTCTTTAAATGCCTGGGTGCTTGGCTCAATGAACAACGATGGAGTTGAAGATTACTTAGTTTAAGTAGTAGTAGTAGAAGAGTAAAAACGTCTCAAAAGATAAGTACGTCTCAAATATTTAAGTAGCGTTTCCGTGTTCGGGTAATAATTAAGTAGTCTATTTGTCATTTTAACTTTGTCTAGTTTTCATTTACAAGTTGGTAGATATTTAGGCGAAGGAATTTTAAAAAAGTATTCATTGTGACTAAACTGTCTTATATTGTGGTTCTCTAGAGCAGTTTTAGACTAAAAAAAATCCGCTGGTTATCTGAGGTGATTTTTAGATACTTAGCTTTGTTATTTGTGTAACTCCATCATATTCACCTGTTGATTTAGCAAAACTTTATAGTATTTTTAAAGTCACTATAAAAAATTAAAACTGATGGTCAAGGAGGCATTCGAGCCATAAGTACTAAACTTTGCTTAATTTTATCATTATAACTTTATTGTGTTTGGAACTTTATATCCGTAGGTAGAGTGACCGTAAAATTGATGCAGGGCCGAGATTTGAACTCATGTCCTTTAAATCGAAAGTCGAGGCAACTCAGCCAATATAAATGAATGTGAAATATCGGAATACCATGTAAAAGTTATTAATTGTGTTACTAAGAGTATCTAGAAAAACAGTCACATTTATCACATTTAATATGATAAATGTACATTTTGTTACTGAACCAATTCAATTAAAATCCAAATCACACATTCTAAGAACGTGGATTTTTCTTTCAAAATTTATGTTCCCGTTTCGCCGCTAGAGGGCGTAGCGAGAAGGTGGGGGTGGGGGTGGGGGGAGCGACTTCATTTCGCTTGCGTCGTTTATCTTGAGAAACATAATTCAGGAGAAAAGTCACTGTCAAGTTATTCCTATTCTTTCGGTAAAGCGTGAAATTACTGGTCTTAGTACGTCCTCATTAAAAGAATGACAGTGGAAATATTTGGGAACTCTGAAGGAAAGAGATCACGCGGGAGATCCCCAACTCGATGGACGGACCAGCTCAAGGAGAAAAAAGCTAGGTTCTACGATGTGGTCCACCTAGCCACTAATAGAACTCGTTGGAGGCAATTTGTCTACAATATCACGCAGACATCCAGAGATCACGATCTTCAGGCACGAAGAGCTGACTACAAAGAATGAGAGAGAATGAGAATATTTGGAGGGGGGTGATACAATATTGTTTTTTATTTGGGAACTCTATGTCCAGCAGTGGATTTATGTATATCAATGAAATTACGCGTAATATAACTTTTTCGAAACGAGAAAGCCATTGATGCTGAAAGCTAGGCCCCATACCATGTTTGTTGCCCTGATTCTTCACGGTGTTGGTCGCAAAAGAACAGGAGTAGAATCACCTAGCTCTTAAGACGATTCAAAGTGGTCATAGCGGTCCTACTGGATAAATGACATTTGAATTTTGAATTGATGCATGACCGAGTTCGAACCCACGACCTTTAAATTTAAAGTCGAGGCACTAACCCACTCGGTTATAACGGCTCCATTAAAAAGATGTTCTACTTCTATGTCTTTGACTGAAATAAACACCAAACCATGAACGACCATTAGTTTCCCTTTCACGGTGGTCAGTCATTGACCTAATTTATAAAATAACCACTTTGTCAAATGAAAAGGGGATTAGTTCTTGCCGTAGCCGAACCAAAAAAGAATTATCGTAATGGCGATGTAATATTGGGTGGCCTTTATTTATCAATGCCGCCTGAAAAATTACTACTCTAAGGTTCTTTCAGAATCTTTTAAGGTTGTCGCTGACATGTCAACTCCGCACCCGCATCTCACCGCATCACCTTGTGCAGGTATTCTTTATTTTGAATTCTAAAACTACAAAAATAAGCTGTAACGGTCTTTACCTAACAGTGAATGTTATAGACGTGGTTATTGGCTGATTTGATACATATATTTTTTTCAGTAAATGACATCGAAATGAACTGTATGTTTTTGGTAAGTTTATTAAGAACTGCATTATTTGTTTTGCTAGCTTCCGTCACGCACGCGCCATACTTTTCGTATCCGTTATTACTACGATACCAATACGTCATTTGACGCAATAACGGTCAAACAATAAATATTGCTTTGTGCAGACAACACGCGCAAAGTAATATATGAAGTTAAGAATAAATAGGCAATTTAGTGCGGGACGCACGTCCTACCGAATATTGCCGAATGGCCGACGGAGAAAGCCGAATTTCCATACCGTATCGCGATTTGTGGGGTGCGTTTATGGGGTAAAAATTAAGTCGAGGAACGTTCACGTGTTGATTCCCAATTGGATAGTGAGACAAGTTTTATGGAAATTGGCATATGATACAGTCACAGATTTGACATATTACCGAAACTTATCTAAGCATTGTTTTCTTGTTTATTTTCTTTTCGAAAAAAAAATATGAGCCTGAAAAAAGTTAATTTTGAATCTCCAATACTCGAGTAGAGATTATTTCCTGAACCATCCCCCTCGATTGTGTCATTGGCTACTTATTACTCTATTCATTCATATTATTTTTTGTGACTACAACCTTACACTACTACTTCTCTTAAAATAATATTTATCCACCGTTTATGGTTAGAACGAGAATATATTTTTTTCTTCATAATAATATCTTTAAAAAATTGCTAATGTAGAGCAATTCGGTTTTTTTAAGAAGATTAATGAAATAATACTTTGTAAAGCAAAATTAGACTAAATTTTAGGACCCTAAACTCAAAGATCAATAAAATAAAGCACAAAAGAAAAGAGGTTTTTATTTTACTCTAGAAACCTACATTATTTTCGGAGGTTGCAATGTGTTATTAAAAATAATCCTATCCTATCCTACTATCCTATTGTACGTGTGTGTGTGTGCGTGTGAATGTTTGTTACCACGTATCTGCATACCTACTAAACCAGTTTTGATGAAATTTTAACGTAGAGGTTCTAGAATAACACATAGGTTACTTTTTATCCCGGAAAATTTTATGGTTCCCGTCGGATAAAAACATTAGTCCACGCGGGCGAAGCCGCGGGCGTTCACTAGTTATAAATATAGTAACCAATGGATTATTATAGCTGAACGAGCAGGTAATCACAGTTACAAATGAATCCATCGAAGTACAATGGTATGGAAAAAAGATCCGAAATAAATTTCGTTGTAAGACCAGATAGAATTGAGAAAATTTCACATTAAATCTTTCCAACAGGCGATAGGTGGCGCTCTGGCTAAGCAGCGGGAAGACGCTTGGAAAACACATTTTAATAAGGGATGTACCTACTTTAGTATCCAGATATCGCTTCTGCTTGGTCTTGATACTTGAAACTTTAGGCTAAGCTCTTGGTTTATCATCAGTAGCCTTTCAAATAAGCTTTCTGTTAGAGTGAGTTGTACCACGAAAGCGGTTTTAACCATAATAGCATTAATCAGCTATCAAGCGTTGGATTGTTTGATATTGTCGTATCAAGAATGTTACATAATCTATTGTACAGTGAAATTACAAGTAAAAAAACAAGCAATAATAAATGTTAAATAAGTTCAAATTCAAAGTCCTGAGAACCATTTTTTTGACTGGTTTTTATTTATCTGGTTCTCGTATGAATTAATGTTCTTTCCAGAACTATTTTCTCAGATTTTCTAAGTCTAGTGTGATCCCAAGCATCAAAACTCCTACACCCAATAAGGTATTACCTCCATTGGGCGGGGGCGCCACGAGCGAAACGAAATGTGGCTTTAAAAATTTGGAACACAATCCTGCTATTTGTCTTTCGAACGTCTCTTATAAATCAAGGAATAAAGCAGCCAACAATGGTTTATGGGCGAAAAAAAGTACCTATATAAGAAGGGAAATAGCAGACAGACCTTCTCGCATTCATAATGTATGTTAGTGTTGCGTAAGAGAAAGGTTGAACTTCACTAGTGATTCAGCAAGGATATGAAACATTACATGGCATTATACGGTTTATACTATTCACAAACGGCCAAGAGGTAGACTGATGACATGAAATATGGTCGAAAATCACTGGATGAGCCTCATGAAGGATTGAAGAGAATGGTGTAATAAAGAGAAGGCTTTTACCCAAAAATGGTTGTAAATAGGTAAATAGGCTGAAACGATGATGATCATGCTTATTTATCAAACACAATAAGTAAAGACAATAGTATGAAGAATATAATGGCATTAGAAGTTGTTTTTACTATTCATCAAACATCCATGAGTGAAAACAATACATAAAAATATGTTAAACACGGTCACTAGATGCTCATCATCTCATTCTTCTGTTGTACTAAATAATCCCGAAGAATCATTTTCTTACCAATATAATCGTAATAGTAGAATATTCTGTCAGTAAAGAATCATCACAACATTGGACACTTGGTGTAAGGAAGCATTTGAGCGATGCCAAAAAGATTTTTGTCACCAATCCTCCTTCAAGGAACTTTGACTACTTTTTATAAATTTGCATATTGACTAGCATATTTATGTATTTTAATATGATTCATGAAGAGAACTGCCGGAGAAACGTCTAAATAAAATAACAATAACAATAATAATAACTGAATAAGGCTAAACACCGCCATTGCTGTCCGACATCGAAAAATATTAATTCACAGCATTAAATATGAATATTCATCCGCCATTTTAATATCCCGAGTCGTTATTTAACACGTCACGTCCGTCCGCACTGTGCGACGCATTCCCAAAATTATTACCTTGTAAACCCACTATATCACGTTAAATTTACGACAACCTGAATATGATAGATTTTCAATCCGACCTCCATAATATACGGCGAAAAACCTCTGTCAAAATAGAGAAATAAATAAACCCGTGACAACCAATTAATAACTCGTAAAACGTCAGTGTTGAAAAAAAAAGACAGAAAAAGCGATCACAATAGCCTTAGGACGCGTGTAAAAAGCTCGATATTCTCCATAAATTTAGACGGATTCAAAACAAATCACCCTTATTCATTACATTATGACTTATGGATGCGAGATGCTGTTCATAATCCACTTGTATTATGTAAAGAACACAAAGAAATTGTTTAAAAACAACTTACAAAGGACATTCGCTTCATTAGTCACGTTTTTGGCTCTTTCTATTTTTTATCTAAGTTATGAAAAAGATATATCGAACTATTTTTTGCCACTAATAGAGCGTATCTAAAAGGTCGTAAATATAGAGTTTAATAAGTGTTATAAAATTATCGCCAATGAAAAGAATGTTTCAAAAAATGACTTTTGATTTATACGAAACAATTTTCATTTAATTTTATGCTGAGTGCATGAGCTGATGACATTTTAAAGTGTCAAAATAAAATATCACCTGTCTAGTAGATGACACGTAAGTAATCACTGAGCCAAATAAATGGAGGCATTACAGACTTGATTTAATCGTGTGCAACATAAATTCACAAGCCGATAAATAAGCAAGAACGACAGTTTTTACAAGAACTCAAATAAAATACATTTTTTCCAAAAGATATCAACCCTAAACGAATGCAAATCGAATCAACCAACTCGAGCATTTTATTATCAGATACCACATAACGATACCTTCATCAGGGTCCCGTAGAACGTTATGGAACGTCGAACCGAGAAATAAATGGCCTTTAAAAGTGTGATCCAAGATGTACAAAAAGTGGGGAGGCAAAAGGGAAAAAAAGTGGAACGAAATGATAAATTTCCCAATGGAAGTGAAAAAGTGAGCGTTTATTTATGATGCGGGAGTGTATCGCGACCTCGAAGTCGAATTTACTTAGAAAACAGGTTGCCAACGTTCATCGGTGCTGCCAGCTTTCTGCCGAAAAATAAGAGCGGCTATATCACTTATATCAGTGTGTATGAAAGTGAAGTAATTGTGCGTGTCGAGTGATTCGAATTTGCAACATGACATTTGAATTCCTATTTGACTCTATGTTTTTTTCGCGAGCCAATAGCGGCCTTTACACGGTAGAGTTTTTACCACGGATCTGGACTGTACAGATATCTGTACAGATAACCGCGGATAAAACTGTCAAAGGTTGGAATGGCGAGTTTTTACCACGGATCTGGACTGTACAGATATCTGTACAGATATTTCTGCGTGTAAATGCTTTGGCATCTGGACTGTACAGATATCTGTACAGATATCTCTGTGTGTAAATGCTGCTATACTTTTAGACTATGGTTTGTAAATGACTGACCTGATTGATACATAAAGTACCTTTCGGTCAAAATTTTATCTCCCATTTTAGTTCCTACTAGCTTCCGCCCGCGGCGTTGACCACTAGGTACCTACATAGCACTAAGTGATGTTTCTGAAAGTTCATTCTAAATACTGGTGAAATAATTTTTTAAATCGGATGAGTAGTTTCGGAGATTACCTCCATACATACAAACAAACTTTATCTCTTTATAATATTAGTACCTGTAGACTAGCGGCCCGCCCTGGCTTCATCCGGACTAAATTGAAACCCATGTCCATCTAATCCCTTTCAAATAGTGAAATGTTTTTTATTTTAGTAAATAAGACATTACAAAATATTCCTATAACACACCACATTTATACCAAGTGCATACTTTCTGCTTTCATACTAAAAACTCGACTATCATACCTCGCTTGCGTTCAAAAAGCGTGCTTGGTTTTGACGTGAGATCAATGTACCAAATGTACTGACGTGACGTCCTCTTCCTTTGTCCCGCAGTGTAGGATTTTTTCCTTTTGCACTTGATTGTATCTTTTTGGACGAGCGAGATGCATACGAACTAACGCGTTGTTTCTTGATTTACGAGTTTAATTTCTGTTTCTTTTTGATGTTAAAGAATATTTTAAAGTTGTATCATAGTTTTAAGACTTAACCACCAACAAAATATTGTTGGTTAAGTCATACATTTTTAGAACGAAAAATGGCTAAGTTATTCACATTTTTTTTGACCACTAACCAATTCAAATACACAATAATGATCAACTTTTTATTCGTTTACTTATCATAAATACAGTAATATATTTTATTAATAATTAAGTAAAACACATACCTAGGTGAACCTACTAGTCATTCCGTAAACACCAAGAAATAATTCGCCAATCTTTCAGGTCACAAATCTTGCCTCCTTTGGAAGTAATTGAAAATACATTACGCAACCAAATTAAAGTGGGAAAGTGGTACAAGTTGAGATGGGCCGGGCGTCAGGTGGGACCCTGACACCCCCACCCACGAATGTTTGGCATAAAATATTACTTCAATTATTTACGCGGAAGATTTATAGCACTTAGAAAAGTGCGCCGCGAAAAAAGCCCGAGCGACGTGTGCAAGAAAAGTGTTTTTCTTTCGCAACTTATAATGGGTATGGAGAAAGTTTTTTAGAATCTCTTTCCTATGGTAATTTGTTTTGGCTTGTTTAGGTAGTGTTGGTTATTGGCTTGTGTGATGAAGCGAAAATAATTAATTGTTTTTTTTTTATTAGCTGATGGAAAAGTGCCACGTTTTTTGATCTGAAGATCGTGAGTTGGAGTCATGAGTTCCGGATCATCAATGAATTTATCGTTTAGAAAAATTGTTTTTTTTAACATTGTTCTAAAGGCTGAATTACACCAGGGCAACAACGTGCGACAGTGCCGCATGCTACATGTTGTGACATGGTGTCAAATGTGACATCTTGTGGCATGCTACAAATAGAAAGCAGTTGCGGCATTAGTGGCATGCGGCAGCCTATTTTACGCCGAGGCAACATCGTGCTTGGGTCAGTCTGCCACATGACGCATGGTGTTGCCATGTCGCACTGTTCTTGCCACAATGTGCGACATTTTTTATTCTGTAGCATGCGGCCTTGTGGCATGCCGCAATGCCGCACAGTGTTGCCTCGGTGTAATCCAGCCTTTAGTATCATTTCCAGATTTGTTCAATAATTTTGAATATTTAAAGATGTGCGTTCTACTGTCCTTAAAGAAGAAAAAAGGTTTCTCTGTCTGACTTGTTAGATTAGATGTTAGTTTAGACTTTTAGCCAAACCTACGCACCCCCTCCATTATTTTAGGAATAGTGTGGCGTAACGATTTAAACTGTGACATCTTAAAAAATAGTTATTTGGCTAATACACTGATTATTAATTCTGTAGAATAACGCTAATTTTATATAGAAGAAGACTTATTCTTCACTCTTAGATATCTAACATCGTGAAAAATTAAAGTAATGAAAGCCACAGTTTCTCATTACAATCACATACAAGGCAACAAATCTGAAAGAACGAAGAAAATAACAAGCAAAACATCTGATTACCAACTTATAAAATAGCAAGACGAACAAAGTGCTAAACAAACAAGAATATGAACTCACAAACATTGTTAATAAGTACTTGTAGCATATCGCATAAAACGCTCCACGCATGTTTATTTTTCATTTACGAGCCCGCTCCCGGCAAACAGCCGTAAGTTATTGTGTTATGGAAGAATATCTATGATAATTACGGGATTTTTATTCAATTATAAGGAAAATGAGAGGTTTTAGTGGCGTTATTCCCTCGTCTTACGCCATTTGGTGTTGGTGATGGCCATTTGTGTCTTGAATAGGGAAATGAAAGGGAAATCATACTGTGATTTGGATCATGCAAGTGCTTTTATAAGATTTGTCATATAAGAACATCTTTCGGAAACAATTTTTATTTATAAAAAGTTCTGTGTAACTGGATCAACTAGATTATCTCAACTATTCATGTAAATTTTAACAGGGTTGTAGCTGTAAAGGCTGGATTACACCGGGGCAACACTGTGCGGCATCGCGGCATGCCACAAGGCCGCCGCATGCTACAGAATAAAAAATGTCGCACATTGTGGCAAGAACCGTGCGACATGGCAACATCTTGCGTCATGTGGCACACTGACCCAAGCACGATGTTGCCTTGGCGTAAAATAGGTTGCCGAATGCCACTAATGCCGCAACTGCTTTCTATTTGTAGCAAGCCACAAGATGTCACATGTCACAATATGTAGCATGTGGCACTGTCGCACGTTGTTGCCCTGGTGTAATTCAGGCTTAACTTCACGTATTGGAAACATTCTCTAAGTGTCTTTTCACATGTTCCGGTTTTTAGGTAGCCGGTACAGACGGTGTTCGTATTCAAGTTACGCCGCGCCGGTACGTATGAAAGCAACCGTAACTGACCATATACTTTGCTACCCGGCAACTAGGACGTATGAAAAGTCACTTAGTTCTTCAGGCACTTCAGATCCTTTGAAGACGTCTAGAGGAGTAGGTAATCAGAGTAATCGAGCAAGATTTTTTCAAAACGTAAATCTATTGATCACGTTCCACAGTGTGGGATTTGACGTGATTTTCGGACATGGTCTTTTTATTGCAGAATTCGTTGGTATTAACGATTTAAAACGTTAGAGTAGAACTCCCGTGTTTCAGTTAAGTTTAGTTTCAGAGATGTGAATTTTTGAAAATACCTATATTTTTTGTGCCAAAAAATTTTAAAGCGTTGGTGCGCCTACATTATAGGATTATTTAATAATTTGATTTCTGTATACCTAAGGATGTTTCAAGCTGCAATTTTAAAAATTATTTTGAATCTTCTATATGCTGTAAAACGCGAGTAATTAATTTTTTTATATTTTTGGTTTTTATTTTTTTACTCCGAATTTAGGTCGTTGTAGCACATAATTTCTTCATAACACATAGCCCCAGATCCTAAGCAACAATGTGGTGAAAAAACGGAAAGCTAATCTCGCGTGGATTGGAAGTTATTAAATAATAACGTTTTTGCCGAAAACTTTACAGTCGGGGTTGTCACTTTTTAAATAATATTTTTTTTGCCAAAAATAAAGGAACTTATTTTTTTTTTAATTTTCCTTTAGATCGTTTACAACGATTCTTAGATTATGCTATTCTGAATTACATTATATTATTGTGCATATTATTGAGGATAACACTTTTTTTACATTTAGAATCGCTATATCTCAGAAATGGTGAATCTTAGGAAAAAGAATAAACCGCAAATTTTGTGGAAAATAGCATGATCTATATTTTATATTAATAAATAAATCTGTTTTTCATAAATACCTCGTTTCGTTCTATTACCTAAAAAAAACAAAATTACCCTGCAGGGGTAAATAAATATCCACAGGCGCGGTATCACTGAGATTTTCAGCTCTATCAATTTTTTTAAATTGTTTGCCAAAAACGTTCAAAATTTGACCAAATATTTGTGACAACCATAACGAAAAAACTTAAGTCACTGTAACTTTCAATCCACGCGAGATTAGCTTTCCGTTTTTTCACCACATTGTTGCTTAGGATCTGGGGCTATGTGTTATGAAGAAATTATGTGCTACAACGACCTAAATTCGGAGTAAAAAAATAAAAACAAAAAATATAAAATAATTAATTACTCGCGTTTTACAGCATATAAGGTAGAAGATTCAAAATAATTTTTAAAATTGCAGCTTGAAACATCCTTAGGTATACAGAAATCAAATTATTAAATAATCCTATAATGTAGGCGCACCAACGCTTTAAAATTTTTTGGCACAAAAAATATAGGTATTTTCAAAAATTCACATCTCTGAAACTAAACTTAACTGAAACACGGGAGTTCTACTCTAACGTTTTAAATCGTTAATACTAACGAATTCTGCAATAAAAAGACCATGTCCGAAAATCACGTCAAATCCCACACTGTGCGTTCGGATCGAAAGCCGAAGTACCTACCTACTACTAATTTACATACAAACATAATACCACACCTCCTACCCGTAGAGGTAGGTAGAAATCACAAATTTTCACTTGCATCTTGACTTACATCTTTCGGGTTTTTCATTCTCAATATATATTTTACAAACAAGCTCGCCAGCTTAGGATAGACACTGGCCTTTCTCCAAAATGCTACTAATTTGGTCCAAGTATCTTCAACTAGACATTTTCCTAAGTGTCACATACACACTCAATATATTTATTTCTAATTTGAATGTAACGCATGTATGAAGTAATTAATCAAAAATTTACTTGGAGAGTTACTGAGACCATAAGAAACTTTGATTTCTAGGAGCGCAGTTTACTTATTATTTATTGAAGTAAAACTTCTTTACGCACGATTGACTTGGGGAGTAAGTTGGTGAATGCGTGAGCGTTACGAAAGCGAGAGCGTTACGAGCGCTTACGAAAAGTATGATCGGGCGAGGCGAATGGAAGTTTTACTTTAGTCGTGTGGTCTAAAAAGCACACTCGTTTATTTAGAAACCGTGAAATACCTTAGAATCCTAAGTACAAAGCCTACACAATAGACGACACGTAACTCTCTTCACCGTCTGCGTGATAATCTTCAGTAAAAATTTAATTGAATCTCCGAAGAGGTAGCAGATGGGCCTCACTCTAGGATCTATCAGGATCAGGACGCGGAATTAAATTATGTCGGAAGAAGCTAATCTTTTTTTGTACATTGGAGAATCCAAATTATACAGTTTTATTAGTCTTTTTAAAAGCGCGTATATAATTTATTATTTTTTTTATACAAACTAAATATAACCAATAATAACGTCATTAATTGCGGCATTATAACCTATTCTACTGACCTGTATAGCTGTAATTTTTTCGCAATTGTTTTGATAACTCTCAAAACAAAATCAGAACCCTCATTTTTGCTTCGCTAGACATCTAATCCCGGCGTAAGCGTGTCAATATCGCTCTACCAATTGAGCAAATAATTGTAGTTGAAATTTGAGACTTTTGTTACTTTTTTGTCCATAGCTGAAGCCTTCTACAAACAGACCCTAACGGTGCTTTTGTATTGCCTCGCGAAAATTCCGTGTATTCCCCTGAAGGGAATTTTTTCACTTCCTCGAAAATATTGTTCATATTGTTTCTGAAGATTTTATGTTTTTGTACGGATGATTGCAATCTGTTATGGTGGTACTAATGTGTTTCATGGTGTGAAAATGTCGCGTTAAATGAAGCATTTCAAAAAATGTATTTCCTTCCTTTTAATTTTGGCCATTGACGAAAACATTTGGAAGACAAGAAAAATAATTAAACGACTGTGAGCAATGACGAGACAACATGTTTGGTTTTAGATTTTACTGAAAAGAACTAGGCCTTCCCTTTTGTTACTTAGTACTTTAAACGACTGTGGCCTGGACTGTGAACCTCTGGCCTGGTGGAATGAGTTTTGACTTTCGAAAGTTGTGTGTTTGAATGCCGATCGTGCACCAATGTGTGTTTGGGCTTGCTTCTGACCATCGATATGCCTTTTCATATTATTATAAACATTTGTACATCTAAGTTAATAGATGTCTTAATTGTTTACCTTACCTATAAATAAAATTGTGAGCCTTTAATAACTAAACTTATTGTAAATTAAATGTGTTTTTCTTACATACCTACCTGTATTAAATTAAAAATTAAACACATTCCGCACATAATCTTTGATATCAATAATTATGGAAATATCTACCTGAGACGGAGCATATAAATGCAATAATATTTTATTAATTTACTTACCAAACCCGACTTCATAAAATAAAAATCATACGCAGCATCGTAAAGGACACTGTTGACAATGCGATAAGCATCGAAAACGCTTTCCACATAGCTAAGCACGCTAAAGAGGATACAAAAAACTGTTCCGTGAGCTTAAATATAATTTGTTAATGATAAATAAACTCATAAATCGGCCTGGCGCGCGAGAATTTGTTTACAACAGATTCGCATTTAAGATATCGCTGCCTCTACTTTTGCATAGTAACCGTGTTTTACAGATATACAACACTAGCAACGCAAGCGAAGCGTTGCCCCCGTAGTGATGGTTATGATGATGTTTTTGAAAATAGTATCTTTCAAGAGTTTAGCTCCCAAATACAAAAATATATATATTTTTTAATCTGACGCTATGTCCTGAGATTAGCGCTTTCAAACAAAAAACAAACTCTTCCGCTTTACTTATTATTGGTATAGATTGTGAAAAAAAGTCCGCAAACGTAAGGTTTGTTAAAACAATAGAAAGAAAAAAGTTTTTCCCAAGATAATGTTCTGTCTGTTTTTATATTCACAGAAAATTAAATAAAGTTTTCGAAGATTTTCTCTATCAAAAAACACGATACTACCCAAAGCTCGGCTTTCCAGATCTTTAGTTAAAAACCCTCTGAAAGTCAGAGACGTCTAAACATCTATCATGCCCTATAAAATTCTTCTGTCTTGCCTACAAAGGTATACTTGTCCCATTTAAATGTATTGTAATTATTTTAAAACTTTACATTGTTATGCTATTGTGTTACTGAATTTCAGCTGTACTATGCCTCAGCCGCTTTGTCGCTAATCTCCTAACAACTTTGAAGCGAAAAATTTAAATCTACGAACGTTTGTTTGCGTGGGTAATGAAGAAAAACTCGCTTTTGTCGCTTGCTCTGACTTTGGTTTATCTTTTATGATTTATAGCTAGATGCAAGTGTGGATAGTTGTTACGTCGCTTCTTTATGCTGATTTACTTCTGTTTAAATTTTGAGGCTATGCAAAAGGTATCTTATTATTAAACGAGTAAGCATACTTAAATTGTAAGAGAATTGTTTTATTTTATTACATAGGAGTTTGAGTCAGTTAACTTAATAATCATTTTGAATTAATTAAAACAAAATCGGGTATGTTTTTTTCTTTCTGAGTTCCTAATAAAACAGCGTTATCTCGTTATTGTAGGTCTTCTGTCTTCCTTCTGACACTCAGTGTGTCAAAAAAATGTTAATATCATTTTCCTTCGTAAAATGTCCACTAGCATGATATAAATAATAAATGCTGGTGCTGGTACTATACGAAACATACACTTATTTACTATTCTTTAATCAAACATTATAAACCTGACCCTTAAGGCTGACTCCATTACTCAATCCTAGGTTCAACTCAAACCGCATCACCATTCGAATTAAAGATTCCTACAAGACAGATAGCTTCGCGTCGCAACGCCCTAAGGACGGCATTATGCTGGAGCACGTTCCCGAATGTTTTCATGTCTACCCCCCATCTTCAGTCCAACCCCAAAATATAATATATCCAGCAAACTTTACATATATTTGTACCGTAAATCCTTGTAATATATTGCTCTATTTTTGTTACCGCTCTAAATTTAAGAGGACATAGGTATTTAATGAATGTTGATGGCAACTTGCGCTTGTGGTTCGCAATTGGTGTTATGTCCTGTTTGTTTTGATGGTGGAAGGTTTATGGGGTGAAAATAAAGGTTTGGACATTTAAAAACAGATTGGTCTGTTCAGACTCCATGATATAAACTTTATAAGCTGAACAGAGGTTAAATGTCACTTTAAAAACTTAAATGTAGGTACGTAAATAATGTGTTGTTTTTTTTTAACAGTAATAATTACTAAATACTTAGGTACTTTAGCAGAAAACTTTCGGAATTGTTTTTAACTAGGAAATTTTTGGGATAAACTATTGCGAGTTATGTCATACACTTGACAAATTAACAAACTAGGTACTTACATGATTCAACACAATTTAAGATTTATTAAAGATCTCTTAACGAGTTTAGTGTCACAAACGGATCAACTTTTCACTAGTAAATTAGTATTACCTATAATCCCACACTACTAATATTACAAATGCTAAAATTTGTATGTCTATTTGTAGGTTAATAGTTATGTAATAAATATTTATTTTATTTATTTATAAGGCTTCAGAAAACAGGCTCAATAAGCAAGCATAGAATTGAGAATTCTGTGATTTTGAGAAAGATCTATAGTCGAATTGCTCATTGTACGATACTAAAAATATATGAAAAATTACATTTTGATCGTCAATTTTAGTGCGTATAATGAGCAATCCGGCTATAAGTCCAGCTGTGGATTACAATACGTTGATAAAATAAATAAATGACACACTCGCAAAATACACAATTCTCTCAGATCTTATTCAAGAGCTTTTTATAGGTGACTTAATGGGGTAGTCGGAAGCACGTCCAAATACAGATTTACCTTAGCACATTTTGCAGAAGCTAGCATTCTGAATAAATATTTTTAGATATAGATCAAGCGAGAGAAACCGCGTGATTAAGCTTGATTAAACTTAATATATCACGGGTCTTAGTGCCACAGCGCATGCGTCAATGTCGACTGATTTACACACAAAACACTACCCGATCTTATCCTGAGGACAGGGCGGTCTCATAAATAAGTGGACTAATTCTAAGAGGAGACACTAAATAAATAGGTACAGACGCTGGAGCATGGTTTGGATTTACGCTTCTGCACAGTGGAGAAAGATTTGTATTTTCAAAAACGGTAAGTACCTACCTAGGTATATTTTTCCAACCAAAATCTAGGACTAAAGTATTCACGGGCAATTTAATTAAGTAGGTATGTGTTATTGTAATATATGATTTTAATTTTAATTATCTCAATTAATATTGATATCGGAATGAAATACTTACTTTTGTAAGGTTTGGTATTAAAAAAAAAATAAGTAGGTACTTACTTAAAAATTATTTATTTCAAACTTTCATCCATACTATGGATGAAAGTCTGAATAGTCAATAAAGAGTTTTAGTGCTACCATTTAGCGATAAAAAGAGTTAGAAATGTAAGGGTCTCACCAGTCGATAGAGAAAAAAAATTGTATTTGATGGCATACAAAATATGGCTCTACAAAAAGCGGATGGTAAACAAAATTCATCTACCCTCTATTTAAAATGAGCTAAGATCGTACACAGTCATTTATCTCGATGATATTATTTTGAAAATTTTGATTAAAATTAAAATTACAAAGCCAATATTTTCTAGTCTTTAGAAACATTACGATGGATTCAAGAAAATCTGATGGCAATATAAACGGTTACTAAATAACATGAAAACTACGGCCTTACCGCATTTGACATCACGGATAAATTGATATTTATAAGTCGAAGGGCCACGTTCAAAGGGATTCCCTTTATTGCTATCTGAAGGGATGAAGGAGCGATGACTGGTTCCTGTCCCGGGATATTATGATCTATTAGGTATAGCCTTCGGTTTTGCTCTCATGGATAGGTATTATGGGTAAAAAACGAACGAGTTTTTAACCAAAGTCAAAGTTAAAAATCATTTTTTCAGTAGGATCTACTGTAGGACAAAATATTATGATTATTATACACACAGCTCCCATATATTATAAGTTCGTATGAGCCAGTGGCTAAGTCTGATGACGTAGAAACGCTCAGTTGTTAATACCACTTGCGTTAACCCATCCAAATTGTGACCGCTCAGATCGTCGCTCAACCGCTCAATCTATCAAGAACAAGCAAGCTAAGCCTTACTAAATTGACAGTAGAATATGACTATGGGGTTAGTCTCGAAGTTTCAAGTAATCAAATTTCATAAAAAATGATTCAGCCAGTATGTATAAGTCACAAACTCCACCTGACATTGAACGCGGACAGGACATACCATTTTGAGCATCACTATACTACTTAAAGTCTCAATTTTTTTTCATAGAGTCATAAAAAATGGTTTAGCCCGAATTGTTTGGTTTATTGATTTATGGTATGAACCAAATATGTCCCAAAGAAATATACTTACTTTCCTTACAATTTTTTTTCAAAAACTTTTTAATTTATAATCCAAGCTCGGTACGTGCACGTTGGCACTTTGAGTTCACTACAAAATGGCTAAAATAAAGCCACTTATGCGTGACTAAAACATGAACATACAGACATCCTCACAAACTTCCACATTTATTATATTAGTATGATACTTGAAGCCAACGTCGAAGGTGTATTTATGAGTTCACCGCAGGAATTATCGGCACAGGATGCTGGGGCGTCGTTATTATCCATTTTATTGGTATAATATTTAATTTTGGACCCTTACAGAAGAAATACCTCAGCCTGACTCTGTGGTGTCTCCAACTTCCATATAAATTGGGAAATTATATGCGCAACGAATGTTTTCAGAAAATCGCTAAATCTATCCGCCAAGATTTGTGGATAGTTCTGGCTGAAAAGCAAACTGTTTTGAAAATGGATTGGATATTGTAAAAACATTTTCGTATTTAGCTCTTAAAAGGACAATGGAGCAATTGGTATGGTTTTGGGCTTATGGTTGTGGGATATTTAATAAAAAAGTTAGGCAGGGTGGAGCAAAACGGGTTATCTTAGAGGGTACTGAGAGACATCCAATATCAATTATCTATTAACAATTCACCTATTAACAAAAAGAAGCTAATTATGTGATAGCATTAATGAACATTTTGTGCACTGGTAGCGTATTCCATCGGCTAAAAGCCACCGATAATAAATTATTGTGATCGGCTGCAAGTTTCAGGACGGGTCAGAGGTGGCCAGGGCGCGGGGCGGCAATTATCGGAGCCAACGGTTTATAGAGAATGGAAATGGCAATGGACTGTTCTACAGCTTCATTTACCTAATCACGTTTGTATTTTTTTTTTAACTAAAATAGGTTCGCGTTTGATCACACCCTGCCTGATGTAAAGCAACAGTGTTGTCTAAGATGGAGCACGCTTACCTAGAAGGAACATGAATGACTCTCGATTTGAAGACACCCAAATTATACTTTTCTGGAGATACAGATCCCGGCAAGGAATGTATGCAGAGAAGAGAGAGATCGCAGTCCCATGAGCTGGACTGACTAGATCCCCACCACACTCGACACACAACTCCACGTCGCCATCCATGTCGCAACGGGTCGGACAAGATGGAAAACCCTAGTATCGGAGAAATTTTAATGAGAGGTCACGACTCTCAGGAAGGAGAAAAATATGAACAGAGAGAGAGTATGAGTAAAGTGTGGGTTGAGACAGTTCTGGGGGGCTACTCCCAAATCTAAAAAGTCAGCTTCTGTTGGTCAAATGTTCCTAATACAGGGTCTACCAAATTAAGCTGAACTACGAAAATAGGCATGATCGTTTTAGATTGGGAGTAGCCTCCCAGTTTCCGCTTTCATGGCGACACTTCAAGACCCGGGAAGCTGTCCCTGGTATCGAAGCCAACCTTTTTACCCGGCTGACTGTCAAGTCACCCGGGTTATGTAGATCGCGCGTTTCTATGTATGTGGGTTCGTTCGTTCGTATGTAAGTAATATTCTTTATTACCACGTTTCTCCTAAACGGCTGGATGGATTTTGATGAATGAGGTATCGTTAGAATCGTCTCCATCTCGATTGTGCTCTAGGATACTTTTTATTTCGATAAATCAAATAGTGCGGCTAAAAAATGCAACAATGTGTGAATTTTCAAAATGAAAATCACGCTATCATATCAAAATTCATGTCAAAATCAAGAGGTTGGTGGACTGATATCAAATATAATTTTTTTAAAAATCTAACATGACATCTTCGAAGACTAAATCGAGTCTCAAAATTTTTGAAAATCTATTTTTCGCCCTAAATGGAATTGCTAACCAAAACGCATACTAAAACTTTCTATTTAGTCACACGCAACGTTTAGAAATAAACTGCATCGAAATTGGTTCAGCCATTTAGGAGATATCTCATATTTAAGAAATAACTTACGCATTTAATTTAGGTACTCACAGAGCCATCTGTGTGTCAACTGTGACAACAACGTTTAGGAAAATGCGCACGGCATCGAACCCTAGATACCTACATAATAATAAAATTGTAATTTAATTTTGTTTTGTGATTGATAAGATAATGCTGTTTCCAACTTTTCAGTTCAGCCGGGTTTTTTTATTTTTGAATAAATTGCTTGTTATATTATTAAACCAACAAGTTGGTTATAATACCATACACAAAATTATGGTATTAAAACCAACACTTTTTTAGGGAACTAAGATATGATTGAAAATGAGATCTTATCAAAATTTACTGAAAATGAAAAATCATTTCAAAATTTAAGAGAAGATTCTTCATTTTCAATGAAATAATAGCTGTGTGGTTTAACATTATAAACATTAAAAAAATATAAAAAAAAATAAGATCTGAATGAACATTTTCAAAGTAAGTACCGGAGATTCTGAAGTTGCTACTATTTCCAGTGACCGTCCTAACCTCACTTCCCTTCGGTTTAGCAGATCCTGTTTTCTTTTAGAGAAATAAAAAAATATTTAAAAAAAAAAAAAACCCGACTGCGTCAAAACTAAAAAGAAAAAAACAAGCCTGCAAAGAATTACTCACAGTCGGTACCCATTCATTTTATTACCAATCAAATCTTCCCAATGTTATGGGTCCCGACTGTGAGTAATTCTTTGCAGGCTTGTTTTTTTCTTTTTAGTTTTGACGCAGTCGGGTTTTTTTTTTTTTAAATATTTTTTTATTTAACACTTTTTAGTTATGATAAAGTTGATTTTAAAATACCTTGATTAACTATTACCTACCCAACAAGAAATTAATAAACCAACTAAACTAAGTAACTTCGTATCGCCCTAATTATTTATTCAATTCTATTCATCAAATCCATCCAATCCAATTCCCCATCAGCCAATAATTCAATCCAATCCAATCCAATAATATCAAAAACTTTCGATAATGGCCCTCAAAAATTGATAGAATAGGTAAACTTTTCAAAACGCAACGATAGCGCGATCTAGGATTGGTTCAGATTTAGCAGCGACATCTAGTTGTGTTTTTGGTAATTAATGTAAATAAAAAATAATACTGAGGGTTGCGATGTTTGTAACTTCTGAACTACAAAACCGATGACCTTGAAATTTTTACAGAACATTTTAAAGTAGGTACATACCTACTTTCTAACAAAATTACCCTTCCTTTGCGTTGCGCAGTCGGGTAAAAAGAATCAATAAAATCGTACTATGTGTTAATGAATTACAACCAGATACCTACCTACTCATTTTGATTTTCATTTCCTCTCCCAAGGGAACCGTCTTGAATTTCAGTAAGTAAATAGGTATAGTAATCAAAAGTATCCTATTTATACCTCGTAGTAGTATAGTATGTATGCACTCAAATAATACCAAGTTTCATTTAAATCCGTCCAGTAGTTTCGTTCGACCGAGACGTGATGCGCGGCCAAGATACACACAAACAGAATTTTAAACCGTTATATTTCCTAAGCTATTATTTAAAATGAAAAATAGTAAAAGAAACCTAACATTGATTTTTAAATACCTATTCAACGATACCCCACTTGACATAGTTCGTCAATTTTGAGTTTTTCAATTTTGACAATATGGCGTCTGGTTGTAACACTGGTTAATTTTGATTACTTTCATGTCTTTAGTGACACTCGCAAGGTTGAGACAAATCGATTGACGTTAGAATCATCAAAATCGGTCCACGCGTTTGGCCTCTAGAGTGCCACATAGAAACATCCATAGCGAGAATAATTATTAATCAACTTTAAACCGTTATTTTTCTTAAACTATTACTTAAAATGAAAAATGGTAAAAGAAACATAAAGTTGATTTTAAAATACCTATTCAACGATACCCCACTTGACATGGTGTGACGATTTTGATTTTTTTAATTTTGACATTAAGGCGTCTGGTGGTGGCACTGGTGAATTTTGATTACTGTCATGCCTTTAACAACACTCCCAAGGTTCAGACGAATCGATTGACGTAAGAATCATCAAAATCGGTCCACGCGTTTGGCCTCTAGAATGCCACATAGAAACATCCAAACATACATACTTACATAGACTGATAAACACATTACCCTTCCTTTGCTTTGCGCAGTCGGGTAAAAAAAAAGATCTTGCTGCTTAAGAGGTGAATTCTGAAACTTCTGCCACTTCCAGCGACCTACATTTCCTATTCAGTAGCGTCACCCGCACACAGTAGATAAAGTAAGGCCCGAGGCTCGTGTCACCCGGCTGATTTATGCAGCAACCCTTATCCAAGATTACGATGACCACTTGCTTAGCTTTATGTATACGGCAATAACATTAAGAGCTTAAATACAACAAAAGAGGAAGTAGTGAGTGCTCTGGGGATATTTTGGTTGTAGTGTTCATTATTTTTAAAGTATATTGTTCTTTCATCATTTTTAAAATTGAAATCTTTAATAATCGTTATAAAATTATTATCCTTTGTCGAAGTGTTGTTTAGCATTAGATTAGTTTTAGATTATGAAACGAAGATTTGGTTAAACTAAATGTATTTTTTAAAATTTTTAAATATTACATGTAGGTACATTTTAAATTGTAAGTTGCTGTCCTTCAATTCAGTTCAATTCAATATAATTTATTTCACAATAGACAAATTAAATTGCACTTTGGAACGTCAAATTCGTTGTTTTATGGCAATAATTTTGAACACGTTGAAACGAGACAGCTGAGAAAAGAAATTAACCTTATTGCATTACTATTTTATTCAATAACCTACTTACCTAGGTACTTAATTTATCATAAACTAGGTGCTTCCCACGGTGTTACCCGCAGTTAAAATGTCAACATGGTTTATTATTTAATATAAGATTAGCCTGTTTGTTATTCCAGAACCTAAACTATCTACATTCTAAATTTAATCGAAATCGGTTTAGATGTTATGTACCAAACATTCACACACACACACACACACACTGACTTTCACCTATATAATATTAGTAGGATTATAAATGTTTACAAAAATATTTAAGTCTGAATATATAAGTATTAACATTTAAATATATTTTTTTTAACAAAATGTACCTATGCATACATTGAACCATTGTGTTTTCGCCCATAGGGCCATACTAGCTATTAATGACGATACTGAGACCCTACCGATAACACTGTTGATCACCTATATTCTACATTAATAACCTACCTCCAAAACATAATTCTCAAATGAGAGCGAAATAAATTACGTACTTACTTCGGTAAGCCATATTAAGCGACCCCAATTAGCCAAGATGAGATATATGGCTAGTAGGTAGTACCTACTTTATAAGGGGGTGCAGGATCGATTCCCGTGGCGGGCAGTGGTCAAGCATTAAAATATTAAGGGCCCTCTAATCTACCATGATTGAATTTGCGTTTCCGCTGCCCTTGTGTGCGCGCCCTACCCGAGTGTGATGTATCATTTTCTCCTACTATAAGTTCTCGAATTCTAAAATATAATATAAAAGTGCTGTCAAAAAAAATTTGCAATCGTACACTCCTCGTTGATGCGTTTCACATGAACTGGTAACAATAATGTAAGGTACAAACGAAAGTTATTTTTTTTTATATTCATGACGTTAAAAGTTTAATACCTAAATGTGTAACATAAATATTTTAGTATAAGATGTTAAAGGGTCTTATTGTTAATCTTCTGCTTGAATATGAAATAATTTTATTTTATTTACTTGACTTATCTTAGTCGTATAATACACGTTTGAAATATTTTTTCAGGCAAATAATATCCTCATAATCTTAGGTTGAGCAACTCTTTTAAATTTGATCTTTTGTTTTATCAGGTCCATTCGAAAATGTTTCGAGTTTCCCTATTAACACTGCAGCGTATGGAATAAATCTACAGGCTGTATACAAAGCGTGCAGAGTTCCGATAGCGTTGTATCTAACGCGGAGCCGCGGAGAGAAAATTAGCATTTTAATAAATACACACCCTTTGAACGCGCCGTAAATCTAGATGGATCTCCGTATTCAAACATTAGTCTTACTTTGTGAATGTGTAAACAATATATTTTGTTTTCTTATGGTATTTCTGTATTTTTATTTGTTGAATAAAAAAAAAGGATAACGACTGGATACCCAAGTCACGGTTGACTTTCTCTCAGATCTTTTTTAAAGATGTCTAAGGAGGTAGTCAAAGGTATGTCCAATTCAAATATGTATGTAAAAATTTTGGTACATGCCCGCCCACATTTTGCAGAAGTTAGCATTATATGAGAGTAATTGTTTTTGTCAGATCGAACAAAAAAATTGAGACAGAATAGAGACAGCCCGTTGTTTAACCAGTGTTCAACTTTAAACATCTTTCATAAGTAAGGGGGGAAGAAAATATATCTCAAATATAAAATCAAACGATGCTCGCGTTCCGGATTCGCCTGTTTATTTGTACCACCGGTAGCTTGTTACATGTTGGAACAAATCAGATAAATTCTCACGCGATCTCGATATTCGCGCCGATTGACCAGGAACAGGCTTTTTACTGCCTTCTTCGTGGGATGCTCTTCATCTTGATGGCTACCTGCAGCCAGATTCAGAGAGCTAAGGATTAAATATCTTTCAATTTGTTGTAATTTTCTAGACTGGTTTGCGAATGTGAGCTTGGCATGCGAAAGTAGGCAAAATAAGAGTTTAGAGTTTCTTAGTATAACACTTTCTTTGAGGATGAAGGTACAGAGAGCTTTCTGTCACCACTTCTACTTTTTTAATGTTTTTTTTTCGAACTGAAACATATTTAATACTAAGTATTTGTTGATTTGATGAATAAAGCGCATTATATACTTAAGTTTGAAAAAATAATGGTTAGTTTTGACATCGATTCCGTGTCGTGTTTGTTGTATTGCTTCTATAATGAGAGAAGGATTCAAATTTTCAAAATTGCTAATAATGAGAAAAAATAGTAGTCTTTACGAATCCTAAGAACAGCAGTGAAAGTACCTACCGTTCTTATCGATCGCTAAATCTGACATTTAGAATCGACAAAAATCGATAAAATTAGATTTTTCATTAATAAATCTAATTTTAACGAATTATGTCAATTCTAAATGTCTAATTTTGCGATCGATAAAAACGGTACTTGCACTCCAGGTCTTGGCTTTGAATCGACATAATGTGGTACATAATCGTAAGGCTCAACCTAAATGAATGAAACACGCGTGTATAATAAACTTGACCAACAGACCTTGTTTACGATCCGCTACCGCAAACCAGTCACCGAAATTCGGTCTACACGCCAGATTGAACGATTAAACATGTAATTAAGTATCGACGTTCATTCTGTCTCGCAACTCTCAAATTTGCATGTTAAACGAAGTTTAACCTTTGCTTTTTGTTTTACATGCCTTATTGAGATCCTTGCTGCTTGCGTGCGTGCCTTGGGGACAAAGCACACACCAAAAGACCCTCTGGTTCACCTTACAACCCTTAAAGCAATGTGATAGAGTTCAAAACCGCAGTTGGTGTGCGAAAAGTGTGTGGTAGAGAATTGATGGACTTTTTAATTGTGTTGTTAATGTCAGTGTTAAGGCGTAGAGATCGCTTGCTCAGATTGTGTGGTCGATTCGGTTTGCATTCAGATCAGATGGTTTATGTACTGGCGGTTTGAACTAGGATTTTGCATTAAAACGCAGAATTTTCTAAAGAAAATTTGCAATGCAATGCAAGTAGGTACCTACCTAATTATTAAAGTGATTTGTTATTTTATAGACATTTTGGATAGAAAAGGGAGCTTTTTCCACGTTAAAATAAAAAAAAAACTAAGTGAGTATGACACTAGTTAAATAATTCTAGTGTGTTGTTTCATCCTATTTCCGTTACATAATAATACATCGGGAAAGTATCTTGTTTTTTTTTATTTTTCTGTTTAAATAACTAAAATAATTAAACAGCGCAATTATTTAAATAGCTATTTGCGCCCTGATGTCTGAAAGCTAAAAATAAGTTTTTTATAATCTGACATTTTAATATTATTATAAAGTTGCATGTTGATTATTGCATTCTCGCTTCATAAGTTCTCTCACGTAATATTCTACAAACTTTTGTTCTCAGTTTCCGTGCTCATTTTGTCTGGCCTTTGTACGTACAACCTTTAGTCATACATACCTATTTGTACCGAACTGAAAATAATCAAAACTTTGCTCATAAAAATCTAAAACAAAAATACATTATTCATACTCGCCGTGAATAACCACCAGTTAACGTAGAGCTCTTGTATTGTACCTTCAATAAAACAATAAAAGAATATCGGAAGATTCGCGGGTCATGTTATATTGGATAGGTGAAGCTGCTCAAGCGGACAGCTAGTGCTAGTACGAAACTGTAGGAAAGTACATAAATACCTATTATATTTGGGGGACTTGTATTAGACGATATATAGATTCTTATTGGTAAAGTTATGTCTGTGTTGAATTTTATTAAAGGTAAAACTATACAAAAAAAATCTTTAGGTTGTTAGATAGGTAGCGTTGACTTTGAGCATCCGCAGAAATGGTATCACCGGGAAATAAGAAGCACGCAGATTAGAAAAATAAAGCAGAGTAACAGTGTAGTACAGAAAAGACTTGGTCATTGGTCAATACAGGTTATGCTGTATCAAGGTTCGAGCACATAATGCCGCAGCGTGTCGGGGCGGAGCGCTGAAATCCGCTCAAATCGCTTGAATACAATATGTATGAATTATCGCACACTGTGTCGGGCCACAGCGGTTTGCATTATTGCGAGGCGGATTTGCGTCCGTGCGCTGCGGCCCGCGCCACCTCGCTGCCGGCTATAGCAAGCGGATTGGTGTGCATGTGAAAAGTCCGGCGTAGAGCCTTCTCCGGCGTAGAGCCTTCTGCTCTCGCCATAGTCCGGTGACGTTGCAAAGGTCGACACGAGACAAGTCAACATAAAAGTCCGTCCGAAAAAAAAAGAAAAAAAAAAGCGTGTGAAAAAAGAAAGTTCTTCGTCAGAGCTATCCATAAAGTACAGTTGAATGTAAATTCTGGCAGTACATAGTTCTCGAAATCCGTCAATTCACTGCGACCCGGCCCGTCACTAATGTGCTAGGTAAGCATTTTGCGCTGCGCTGCGGCCCGCTCTGCCCCGCTGCGGCCCGGCATAATGTGGTCGAACCTTCAATCGTGGATTTTTTAATGAAGTTTAGTTAGAGCGTCGACCGTTTAGTTAGAGCTTTTGTAAATCAGCTCATTAACTTTCATAACTTGGACTTCGGAGTTGTCGGAGGAGCGAAGACTCGATTAGTTGCTTCCTAAACAACGTCATTTGGCTACTAAACTTAGGCCTTTACATCTTTTAGTAGATTATTTTTATCCACAAGAAAGACATGATCAATGCGTCTGGGGCTGACTAAGCCGCAGGTTTTCTCGCTATGTTTTCCTTCACCTTTTAGAGCTCGAGCTTAATGCGCTTGTAAATTTTTAGAAACGAAAAACCCATTGATGCACGGCCAGGACTTTCGATCCGAAGGTCGTGGGATCGAAGCCACGACCTTCAGATCGGAAGTCAAGGTACTAGCTCACTCGGCCAACACGGCTCACTTGGTTATACTAAAAGTAACTAATAACTCCTACAAATGACACCTGATTCTACTCAGCGATGGTAATAACCGTATCCGCTGTTCTTCATTTTAACTTCAAAAAATAAATCACGTTATGTTATTTAAAAACTTTATAAAACTTTTTGCGAGGGTCAATATCTTTTTTCCAACTTTATCCAACGTTTAAATAATTGTTTTTGCCTCTTCTGATAGACCTGCGAGAGAAACTAGTTACATAATAACAGACAGCTTATTTTACATTTTACTAGGTGATAGCAAAACAAGGTAAAAATATTCTTAAGTTTGTTCCTGGAAATTCTAACTTTATTATTAAAGCATCAACAGAAGTTAAGGCCATTACACACTGTCGGTCCCGTTTCGGTGCACATTCTTCGTAAGCACGTGTGTCTGCATTGCCGGTCGCAGATTTATACGGACTCTATCAAAGAAAAACTTGTAGTTCGCAAAGCTGGCAACCTGCGAGACGACGAGTTGTACTGAGTTAAGCTGATTGCAGATTAGAGGATACCTACAAAGTTATTTTATCCTGTTTTATGACGCAGACAATATTGATTGTGTGAAATATAAAACGTTATGCGGTGAAACAAATGTTTTTGCGATAGATTGAAGATTGAAGCACAAGGTTTAAATATTTTGTATCATTGGATTTGTAGATTCTGGTGACTCAGACTACTATTTGAACGTAGTACCTCCAGTTATAAAATAGTAACATTTTAACCCGTTCATGTGTTGCTAAGTATAGGTAATGTTTGATCGCATCAACTGTTAGAAATAATTATGATGCTTAGTTTAAAAAACGTTTACTTTTTAGTTCTGCCTTCCTTGGATTTGGAAGCCGTTTATTCATAACGTAATACCAAAATCATTTTTTAAGCATATTTTTATCAATTTATGTTTTTATTTAGAGGCAGTAATTGTCTAAGTTCCTGTTACACTTTTGTTCCAAAAAAATTACTTAAAACGAAATGGAAGCAAATTGAATTGAAACCTTTGGAATTATCTGTACCTAACAGATAATGCCTTAATCCAAATAATAAAACGAAGTGGTAAATCAAATTTTCAATTATTTTGGTAATTTACTTTTGTATGAACAATTCGTCTGTCGCCGGCCCCTTAACAACGATTTTGTCGTTTATGAGAAATTTTTATTTATAGAAACATAATTCATCGAATATCATTATCAATAATGTATCTTTATCTTATTTACCTCCAGTATGAAGTCGTCTTTATTAAACTTATCGTCCCTATTCTGGCATGCAAGCAACTGTTTAATACACTGTCAATTGCAGTGTGGCCATTTGTCGTATTTAAGTGCTCGCTCCGTATTTTTGCCATAAAATATGGGAAACTGTAGCCAGTGCTATCCCTTTTGTATACTCTATGAAGTATTAGTTTTGGGTAAACAGATAAGGTTTTGAAGATTGTGAACTAAAGATGCTATTTATTTAACAAATCATGTTTTATACTGCATCGACGTCAGCGTAGTCTTCATGATTAGAAGGGTGATTTGTCTGACTGCTGGCAAAATAAATATCATGCTTTTATAAAAAAGTGAAAGAAGTAAGGAAATTCAAATATATCATATTCGAAAGATATTATATCTAACAGATTTTTTATAATGAGACATTTTCCTAGCACTAAAATCTTCTCCTGCTCTGGATTCTAATGTTTAAGGTCAGGTCTCCTCATTTGCCTGCACCAATATAAACAATTTGAGTTGTCGGTTCAGAATTTTTTTCAATTTGGATCTGGAATTTAAAATTTGAAGATCGCTCTTAATATTATCTTTACCGTGTCTTATTTTGACAAATACTTCGAGTCCTTAAAATCATGATCAAAATGTTTAGTTGAATTCACCTTCTTTCAAATTCTTAAAGTTTATTCCTGTTATTTACAATCAGCAGTGCCTTCGCAGCGTTACCTCCGTAGTGATGGTATAAGGTAATGATGATGATGATGAAAAGTAGTCTATAACCTTCCTCAAGAGTTTAGCTATCCAATGCAAAAATAATTCTTCAAACTCGACTGGTAGTTCCTGAGATTAGCGTGTTCAAACAAACAAACAAACTCTACAACTTAATATAATTGGCATTACGAGTATTATTTACAATGGACCTATAGGCTTTCTCAAGCTCATATAGCTGCTAAATCTATTGTCATCTCTTTTCATTGACCGAGAAGTGACAAGAAATAAAATTCTTAATCCTCGCTAAATTGACAGGGGAATATAAAATGGGGTAAATATTCTCAAATGATAAAACTTCAAATACTAACCAGTTTGAAGCACTTGTGGCGTAGTTCTTGATTGATCGTTGAAGTTCAGCAACGTTGTGCACGGTCACAATTTGGATGGGTGACTGAAAGTGGCATTACGAGCTGACCGCTTCCGTGCTTTGGAGGGCCCGTTAAATTGTCGATCCCGACTTTTAAGTCGTCAAGCTATGATGGATTCCTTTAGGCGGCCTAAAAACTCCGTCACCAGAGTTGGCCACTTGCTCATACGAACTTACTATCTTTTAGGCTGCAATTTTTGGCTTGAGGCACTAAACACCTATAAGTCTATAAACAGTATACCTCATGTCAATTTTTAATCGGCCCGCAGACTGTAAACATGTTTACGCTGTATATTCAGGCTATAATTTTTATTTTCTACTCGAGATATTCTCGCTGCGTTGTAGCTTAGCTATCACAGATATTGAAAACTAGATGTGGTATAAAATGAAGCTCCTTTCATCAACATCAGTAAACGAAAAGTACTTTACGTATGTAAAGTACAACCTTACACCAACTTATTCTAACTTATTTGTGGTCTTAAGTTTTTAACCGTAGATTAAGCTAAAGCTAGCAGTATAGTGGTCTGACTGACTGATCAATCTGATCATGAATTATAATTTAATTGAAAGTGAAACTTCTTCTCTAAATATCCGATTCCGATGAGATTCGAACCCACATTCATCAGAACGATTCTCTTTAAGCCGGAGTGTTTTAACAACTCCACAAAAACGAAAATTTTTATAAGAATTTTCATTTTCTACGATGCTACGTGACTAACCAGAAATCAATGGAAAATAATCATTCACGCTTGGCAAAGTCAGATTCACCCAAGAGTAATGAACTATAATCAATACTGGACTTTCTGATTCATACATAATCCTTGCAGTATTCTTTAAATTCACATTGGATTCATAATCTTGTCTCTAGAACTCCCAATTTTAATTATCTGTAGTGATAAGTAAAGTACCTACCTAATAATTCTAGTTATGTAAACTTTCTATATTTTAGCTACTTACATTATTTTTGTAACTTAGTTGCTGGAACCCCATCCTCGTTGTTTGGAGGAGAGCGCTGATTCCGCTACTCAGTTTTTAACTTTTGCGGTAGTCAACGTTTCCTTTTTGTACTCTACTACCTTGTAATTTTGTTCCAAATAAACGCTTTGAATTGAATTGAATTGAATAATCTTCATGGAAGATAACAACTTGATGTTTTGGGCCTCTCAAAATATTTTGTTGAGGGTACATTAATACACGGCCAACTATGTATGACACGGCCAACTAAGAATAACACGGCCAACTAAAAATGACACGGCCAACTAAGAATGACACGGCTAACTAAGAATGAGAAGACCAACTAAGTATGACACGGCCAACTAAGAATGACACGGCTAACTAAGAATGAGAAGACCAACTAAGTATGACACGGCCAACTAAGAATGACACGGCTAACTAAGAATGAGAAGACCAACTAAGTATGACACGGCCAACTAAGAATGACACGGCTAACTAAGAATGAGAAGACCAACTAAGTATGACACGGCCAACTAAGAATGACACGGCCAACTAAGAATGACACGGCCAACTAAGAATGACACGGTGAACTAAGAATAACACGGCCAACTAAGAATGAGACCGCTAACTAAGAATGATACAGCTAACTAAGAATGAAGCAGCCAAAAACCCGTTGCACGTTCCAGTAAAATTGTACACAAGTACGGGGCACGGTGCGACGTATTTTAGCCGTTTCTCTTTAGAAATATATTCGTTTTCGGTGGCTCTTTTCATGAGGCTGAATGTGGGCTGGTCTATTCATTCAGCTGCCGGTTTTTATGGGGATTTAACGCGGATTATATTTGCTTCTAGCGTATTTGGATAAATAACTTTGTATTGAATCGTCAGTTTGGGTAATATCTTTTTAATTAAATTGATCCGAAGAATTTTGAATTTACTGTTTATCCAAAATTAATTTACTTTGTAGGAGCCTTGTTGGCCAAGTGGGATAGTACCTTTACTTTCGATCGGAAGGTCGTGGGTTCGCATTGCGGCTGTGCATCAATGGATTTTTCGTTTAAAAAAATATATGTGCATCAACACGAGCTCTGAACGGTGCAGGAAAACATCGTGAGGAAACCCGTGGCTTAGTCAGGTTAGGTGCATGGCAAGCCTACTCCATCTCAACAATGTTCCAGGCACTACAGTGTCCCATTAGGTATAGGCCTCTGACAATTTCAGATAGTAGATCAAATCGATAAGCCATTACAAAACCTTCAGACGACAACCGTCCCAATCTATGCACATGGACAGTTTGCAACTAGCGTTTCTCGTGACGGGTTGCAAGCCCCTCGCTTAGAGCGCTTGTAGACATCCGTTTTTTTGCTGGACAACGTTGTCCGGCGAAAAAAACGGAAGTCTACAAGCACTTTTCGATGTTATAATAGCCTAAGGGAGTGGGCACACTGCGTTTTTTGTAACGCGTTTGTAATGATACGAACGCGATGCGAAGGCGCTGCTCAAAACAGTGTTTCAAAAAACGCAGTGTGCCCCACCTCCGGTTCACGTTTGAAATGCGCTACTCAAAAACGCGCTTCAGAAAACGTCGTCTGCCAGAAAACGTCGTGTTTCTAAGAAATCCACAACTAGTACATTTAAACTTACTTTTTAGCGAGTACTAACTTACGAAAGCGCAAGACATTGGTATTCAAGACCACAAAATAGATCCGAAGACATTAAACTGCAGTAAAGTAACCTCGTATGTTATTGCGAAACTATACTGTACTTAGTCAACATGCCAAGTGATGTTACCGAGTTTAGTGTGGTCAGTGTAATTGGTATCAATGAATGCTTTTAGTTCTTTGACTTCATTCTATGGAATTATATGTTCTGCCAAAGTACTATTCATTTGCAGAACTTTTCGACATAGTGTGCCTGTGCACTATATCGTTAATATACGTACCAGTGTGACCATACTTTAAACGTCGATAACTATGAACGTAACATATTTAGGGTATGTTATCATTGAGCCTTTGATTATTTTAGACGTTTACCCCGTTATTCATTTTAGACTACTAGGCTTCCTAGTGCACTGACGGCTGCTAAATCGGTTGCCGTCACTTTTCATTGACATACGAGTGACAAGAAAAAACACTATTGAAATCCTTGCTAAAATGGCAGATTTTTTGGCAGACTTATTTTAAAGAGACTTAACTTGCGTTATGCAAGTTCTAGTGAGATTACTTTCTTGTAGATCCTCTGCAAGGACCTCTCCCGAGGCTAGAGGAGGCTTGCCGTTGCCTTGGAACTGCTCTTTGATACATCACTGATGTTGCTGGATGAGCCCACCTCGTGAGTAAAGTTATTTTAGGTAGTTGTTTTTCTTGAAAGATTGACTAACAAAATAAAAGAAAGCCTATTAAAAATCAAATATTTATCCAAATGTAAATACAATTTGAAAATTCAAGCACCAATGTAGATAATAAAAAAAAAATTCACGCTAAGATAAAGTTAGTCCAAAAGAAAATGCGGCATACTACAAAGCAATTACGTTCATTCAATGTTACCCCATAAAACAACAAAAAGTATCGCATCTCGCAAAGTTAATCACCAAAATGGGCCACCGGTGATTCGCTAAAAAATTAACATTACATTTGCTTCTAAATAAATTTTAAATTCGTCGCGTGATTTATGCTGGCAACCCCGGCTGTAATTGTATCTCCAACAATGGAAACAAAAGGCATTGGTTGTGATTAAAATATGTAAGCAGGACGCGTGTTGATTATTTTTAATTATAATCAGGAAGTTTCCCGAAATTCAGGGTAATTTTTATAATAAAGAGATCACCTGTGTTTGTTTTTTGTTTGGAGTTATAAAAATAACATTTATCATTTTAATGAATGAGATTATTTCTCAAATTTTGCGACTTATTTTACGATATAAAATCTTATCAAAGTATCAGCAATATTAGTATTATATTCACATTCTCATGAGATATTATTTTATCAAAAAACATTAAGCATTTTATGAAACATTAAAAAATTAACAGCAAAACTCAACAAGGGAATTCCAAGCCCTACATAAATTTTTAATGAACTGTTTTAATTAACTCACGCTCAGACATGATAAATAAGTTTTTAGAGCGTTTTCATAGCACATCATCTCTGAAACACGACATGCAAATTGTGGGCGAGCAAAATAAAAGATGATAACTTTTTTATACTGTTCCGACGAGGGGATGTGCTCGTCAGAAGAATACGTTTTACATGATACGATTCATTATGTATGTATGTATAAGCTAGTGGCAAATTCTAGTTGATTGAGTTGTTAGGCCGTTCAACAGGGCTCCGTTGAAACTTAATGACTTAAAATCCGGGTCCTGCAATTTAACGCTCCCTGAGAAGCCCGGATGCGCTCACATTCAGTTATAACCGCTCAGATCGTTGCTCAACTTCAACAATCTACGAGTATACAAACGTCTATACAAATGAGCGCTTAGATTCGATTACTTTACTTATTAGTAATTTAAAAGCTGTCTAAAGCTGGTCTTGATAAAGTGATGGTAAAGGCCGAAGACATCTGCAGGCTCATTGTCTAACTTGTCTCGAACCTCAAATTGGTTTCAAACTATCAAAACGATCGCGTAGGTGTATGTTGTCGCGTTCGGTCTCGATGAGATGAGAGTGACAGAGCTACTTGCGTGGTCGCTGAACTGTCTTATTTGAGAGTTTGAAACCAATTTTGGTCGCTATCAATTATCAATAGACAATTAAGGTGCTGGACGTCTAATAACATAAGTCGATCAAAGAAGAAATAATGGAAGATGGGTACACTAGTTGGATTACCACTTGATTAATGTAGATATTGTTATGTTTCTATCCCTCGGAAACCGTACTGGTTTTTTGATTAAACTCACAACGTTCATGCAAAATTTCATGATGATCGGTTGGATGAGTATGTAAGGCGTGAAAGCGTAACAAAAAAAAACTTACATTCACATATTTATAATATTAGTTAGGATTAGGATAGTGGGCTGACGTGATGACGAATAGAAAAGAAAGTATATTTTTTAACTGAAATGTTGGACATTTCTACGTGTTGATGTAATTAGTCTTAATGGTTAAACTTACCAGTAAAATGATATAAGTAGGTAAGTAAAAATAATAAGAGTTAGAAAGTTTGAATGAATTAGTACCTAGGTAAGTTTGAAGCTGGTTAAGATTTTGACATTATTTTTGTTGTTAATTAAGAAACAAGGTAAACGAAAATCGGATAGTATAAAGATCTTTAAAATTAAGCATTCCAACGAGAATCTAGCGAAGAAGTGACGATGAAAGAATAAAACAACATGCTCGTGATGAATAATGAGCAAAATGTAGACAGAGTGTGTGTGAATTTTTTTACTGGTTTCGAAATTTGGGACGAATCCGGATAGCATGACAAATACAAAGTAGATTAACGTGAAATAAAATATTAATGTATTTCAGAAGAAATTTTAAAGAGATATTATAGAAGATGGATGAAATCATTGCAAAGAATGATTCTAACACAAGTAAATTATTAAATAAGTAATTTACTACGATAATTTCTTGGCAAAATGTTCTCCTAATTTCGTCTCATTGGTATCAGCATTATAATACCCTAAAGCCTAACAAAGCACCACAGACATCAATACCCGATAAATTAGAAAACTGAAACGACTTTTCGCGCAAAAAAGAACGTTCCAGTAAGCCTACAAGATGCATTGCCCCGAACGTGTCTGTGGAGGTAATTAGTGAAGATACTAATTTACATTTGTATTCAAAATTCGAGCGCTCTCTCGCCATTCTTCGTCGTCTGTTTATTCTCAACTTTTTTGCAAAACGTACCGCACTGCTGTGTTTTTCGCGTAAAAAATTAGACAGCCCCTAACAAATGTTCGGGGACATTGCCTAACAAACATCGGCCGGTAAACAACTTAGAATGTAATATATAAAATTTGTTTTGCGTGTTTGATGTTGTTAATCTTTCGCAGTATTTGCTGAAGTGGAATTCAGAAAAATATATATAAACTGTGCAAATACTATGTGGATTACATTATTTATAATACAAAATTTATTTTATAAGTAAAACGTATCTAAAGATTAGAAAAAAAAAAAATATTTTGAAATAAAAAAATATAAGTATTCAATATGTGACTGTATTTGAAAAATTAATTAAATTGAGTCTCTTAAAGAAGAATCAACTTAAAAAGTTGAACGAAGAGTCAAATAAAACCGAAGTTATTATTGCGATAGAAAAAATCAAACAAAGTCGCGTGGGGAAATCTATATAAGAAAGATAATTAAATTGTGACAAAGGTCCCTAAATTTTCTAAAGCGGCATAATCTAAATATTCATATTGCGAACAGCGAAGAGAAAATGCATGTAAAACCGACCGGTTTAACCCACGGTTACTGCAACTAGGTGAATATTTGAGTTGAATATCAATCTGAGCTAGAACGAATGTAGGACTAGCCCTTTGCCCCTTCCCATTTAGTTTATCTTAGTTTGAAGTTATTGTGGTATAGCTTGTTTTTAATCCCCAACAAAAAAGAGGGGTGTAATAAATTAGTTTTCATTTTGATTTTTTTTCATTTTCAATATGTTTGTAGTGAATATCTGTGTATTCTGTGTGGGTATTTGTGTGTCTGTCTGTGGCATCATTATCTCATGAACGGATGAACCAATTTTGATATATTTTTTGTTTTAAAGATGTCGTCGTCGAGAGTGTTTTTAAACATGTTTCAAAAAAATCTGTTCAGCCGTTTGAAGGGCATCAGCTATTTTCTAGAAGGAGTTGGCGATTTTTAATTAAATTGTTATGTTGTTTTGGACTGACACTGACAAAATGACAAAAAGTGACATTTTGCAGTGAGCTTTTAAAATCTGAGTACGTCCCAACTGCGTCTACTTAAAGATTCCACACATTTACTTATTTTTAGTCAATATGCTATCCGTGGCTAGGCCGCGTGTTTTTCCACTATAGCGTAAACCTCTGTTCACCATCACACCAAACGGTAAACATTTGGTTATGCTTATTTTTAACATCTAATCTGAGTGGGACCAGAATCTATCACTTTCGTATTGTTTGCTTTGTTTGTATTATGTACTCTACGGTGATGTATGTTTAAATAAACGCTCTATTTTTTGGTAAATCGCAAATCGAATTCGAATGGAACAGGAACAGTTTGAATAAAAGCGGCTTAATTACTAATAAATATTATAAAAACACGTCTATATACATTGCATTATACTACATCTTATACGTTCAATACATAAATCAATTATTATTCTTCTAGTATTGTGAGTTTAAGTTACCATCTTGACATTGGTATAAACTTTGGTTTTGTAAACAGACGATTAAACAACAGCGATTAAATAATGGTGGATGTTGTCCTTATTAGAATTAAATCCACGATTTCTGAGATAATAGGGACACTTAAATTTTCCTACAAGATTTATTAGGCGTAACTTGTTCTTTGATGTAGTGAGTGTGCCAAGTATACGATATTAGGCATACGGTAAGTACACAAAGGTACCGATCACTTCTAGACAACTTGTCTCGTACGTCGTAACGTGTTGTAACATAGCCGAAACGTCGGGATAAATAAGGTAAATTACGTGATAAAATCCCGTGTCCATATAATTTTCAATATGGTACTTGTCCATTATTATAATACACGATGCTTGCAGCGTTGCCCCCGTAGTAATGGTATAATATGGTGATGATGATGATGATGATGAAAAGCAGCCTATAACCTTCGTCAAGGGTTTAATTATCAAATGCAGAAATATTTTTTCAAATCAGAATGGTAGTTCCTGAGATTAGCTCGTTCAAACAAATAAACAAACTCTTTCGCTTTATTATGTACTAGCAGCGCCCTCGGGGCGTTGCTCCCGTAGTGATGGTTGATATTGATGATGATGATGATGAAATGTAGCCTATAACCTTCCTCAAGAGTTTAGTTATAACATGCAGAAATAATTTTTAAAATCCGTCTGGTAGTTCCTGAGATTAGCGCGTTCAAACAAACAAACAAACAAACTCTTCCGCTTTATTATATTAGTATAGATTAGTATAGATAGATATAGATATAGATAGATGTGTAAGCATATTATTATTGCTCTTGAAAACTGAAACCAAGCACTAAATGGACTTACCTAAATAAAAAATGTTATTTTTACATAAAAAATAATACCTTAAGTAGGTATTATTTTTATATGTATGTAAAAATTATGTCCCACAATGAGCTTTTAATTGTAAAGCACCATAATATCCGTTTGTTAGTCCGACCAGTGGATAATAATCATAAACTATAACATTGCAATACAATATTAGCCAATGTGACCAGTAATGAAAACATGTGGTTTTTAAAGCTGCATATTAAAGCCGAATATTCATTATGATAGTACGCATTACTATGTTAATGGTTTAGCCAGACAGGGCGCGGAAAAAGCGACATCAAAGTCAAAGTCACTATGATCACTTTTAGATACCTGAAACTCGGTCATTCTCTTTACTATTTCACTTTCACTATTTCCCGTGTATTAAATAATTCTCTTTACTGTCGCTACTAATCTATAGGTAAGCAATTCCTCTCTTAGATTCAATGAATTGTCATTGACCACTATGATATCATTTAAATTCAGAATGATACGCTGATTCATAAAAGGATTTCATTTTAGTCCCCCGAATACAATCAACCAGTAACGAATAAATTGAAATGTATGTAGAATATAGTCTTCTAAACCCATTTTTCATAATCAGCTGTCATTTTAGCAAGATTTTAGAGAGTGTTTTTTCTTGTCACTCGTATGTCATTTGAAATGGAAGACAACAGTTTCTATCTAATCAGCCGTTTGAGCTCTAGTGGGTAAATAAATATCTAAATGATAATGATATAAATCATATCATTTATTTATTTCTCTCACGAAATACTGTACCTAAAGTAAATAATAAATACCGCTAAACATAGTCCAAAATAATTGAAGGTTGTAGGTAACTTATGAAAACCTGTTTTGTGAGAGACTGGTGCCTAGGTATAGAATAAAGAAAAACCTGTGCTTTGAATGACATGGTTTGGTTAGTTTCATCTTTATTTCTGGTGAATAAGACCGCTAAAAATTAATCCTATAGTACATGTTAAGCTATCGTGTAGTTAAGCCAGAACATACATTCGAAAATAATACGACAAACCCATTAACGAAAGCACGTAAAATCCATTTCGCGTTTCATTTCAATTTTATTTAATTATGGATTCCGTGGGTCCGGGATGCGGTATTCGAACATAAATTATTGAGTAGTTGAGAGTTAATAAATGTATGGATTACGATTACAGGTCGTTGGGTTTAGATCACTGCCGATCAAGTTTTGATACTTATGAAAGATCATCAATTTCTTTATCTGATTCACACTATGAATAGTTATATCATAGTTTCTTTAGAGTATTTCTACCAAGAAATTAATTGCACATTGTTTATTTTATCCTTTTTGGTAAAATCTCATTCATATCTTTTCAGTCTCAATCAAAGAGTTTAAGATTCATTATAGTCTCTATCACTAGTGTAAAAAGGAACTATTGTATCACGATAAAGTTGAAGTTCTCCAAAATGAATTGAAAAAAAAAATCCAGGTAGTAGGTATGTAATCCATCAATAAAACATACCAAATACTACAACGTAGCCTTGCCATACCGTCTGGTCTGACAATAGGCTGACGTCACCGGCGCCTAGACATAATTAGAAGTCTATAAGCAGCCAGGACGTGACCAATCAACTATCAATATCAATCGGAAATCTAAATCTAACCTACCGCAGACAACTGTAAATCAGCGAGTACGAAGATATATGGACAAAGATGGACGTGTTTCAGTTGATGTATTCTGTACACTTTGACCTCTGGTAGCTCTGTTTGGGTTCGTAGATTTACTGTGTTCGTCTAAAGTCGGATGTATGAATAGATTTGTTTGAAGTTTCATAGGAAGCTCAAGTTTTATGTGTGGTATAATATTGATAGCAGTCGGGTTTTTTATTTCAATTTATTAATTGTTGCTTGTACCTATATCATCATGGTTTACGGGAGGAAGGTTTTTCACTCTATATTTGAACAGCCCAACTGGGGAAGTACCTCCGCCTTACAGAATGTCGCAGCTAAATAACATCATTCTTCTCAAATGGTGTTGTGTTCCTGCGGTCAGTAAGGTTGCCAGTGCTATGCGAGGAAGTGCTGATGTGTCAGCTGGTGGACCATTTTTGTCCATTGTGTTGTCGGCGCAGTGATTCCTCTTATAAAGGGTCAGCAGCGCGAGTGTGGCTGCTCTGTTGTCACGGGCGTCCATAGGCTACGGTAACCACTTACCATCAGGTGGGTCATATGCTTGTCTGCCACCTTAGTAGTACCTACATATAAAAAAAATGTTGCATGGTTTGCTGCTAAACTTGTTGTTTACCTAAATTTTGGCGCAATCCTACTAATATTATAAAGGCGAAATTCCGTGTGTGTGAGTGTGTGTGAATGTTTGTTGCCACGTATCTCCATAACTACTGAACCGATTTGGCTGAAATTTGAAACTTAGATAGATAATGACTGGGAATAGGACGTAGGTTTTTCATGCGGGTACCACGCTAGCAAAGCCGTGGACGGAAGCTAGTCTTTTATAAACCTGGACTTAAAAGACTATCTTTAGCTTTCGTTCTGTAGTAAAACAGGTTATCTAAATAGCGATTAGGTAGCATTAATAATACTGAGCTACGATCAATCAAAGTACGATTACATCAATCAACTAACATAAAATAATCTTATCAAAATATCTTTATCGGCTGGACATGATGACACATTAATGTGATTGGTATTCTTTGTTAGATTCGCCATAAAAAATAATTGATTATTCTAACCATGAGTCTCTGGAGTAAGAATGATTGACAAGGTGTTTTGGAAGGCTAAGTGCCTTTTCATACGTCCCGGTTGTCGGTTAGCCGGTTGGCGGCGAAGTATATGGGCATGTACGGTAGCTTTCATACGTACCGGCGTATTTTGGTTACAAACGCCGCCGGGGACTCGGCTCCGGCTACCAGGAAATCAGAACGTGTAAAAAGGCACTAAAGCCTGCTTGTTAGTTGTGAATTGACATCGTGGTAGATCTTTGTTTAGGAAATGCTGATTTGAATAGTAATTTTTCTGCCAAAAATATTCAAAATTGGTACTTGACTGACTTACAACGACTTATCCATAAAACTTTTTGACATTTAATTGTGTTTCTGTTTAATGTACAAATAATTTTGAAGGAAACGTTTAATTAAATTGAATATATTTCTTATAAGTTTTAGGTAAAATTGTCTGTCTCACATAAAACTCAATGAAAATTGAGTTATGAGTCAAAGCTAGTAAATTTAAAGTACTATAGTAATGGAAAACAAGCAAAAATTTGGAACAGACTCACATTGTTCAAATCCATGAAATTGTTTTCACAAAATATTGAAGTGATTACAGATTTCTAGGCTTTCTGTAATATTTTAACGTATCACTGAATTTATACTAATGCAATACAAACAACGACAGCGTACCTATTAAAAATAATCACAAATGTGTTATTTTATTTCCTCAAAATGACGGTTTTCGCCCGAAACCGAGACAGGAGACCGAGAGCAGCAAGCTGATTGTCTAACTTGCCTCAAACCTCAAATTGGTCTCAAACTGTCAAAACGATCGCGTAGGTATCTTTTGTCACGTTCGGTCTCGTTGAGCTGAGAGTGACGGAGCTACTTGCGTGGTCACTGAACAATCATATTTGACAGTTTTAGACCGATTTTGGTCGCTATCAAAGATAGGCAATCAGGGGGCAGAGACAGGCTTTGTAAGGGCGCGTGAAAGTGACACGAGAGTCGAGATAGAGCGATAGAGCGACCGCTCCGTTGCGTCGTCGTAGTGCTATAATTTTTGTTCTGTCAAAGCGCGTCGTTTCAGCGCACCGTGTGGCATACCGGGCAGAATTGTATGTAGAACTACGGAGCGTCAACGTTGCGACGTCGCAGCGACGACGCAGCGCAGCGACAGCGCCCGTGTGGTATCTCTTACAGAGAACCGTCAGTTTATATGAAAACTGTCTCCTGTCTCGGTCTCAGCTGGGTAATTCTACTAGATGACAACGTCAATCATTCCGCTGCTATTTGTTTCGATCTTTTAAATGTCAGCCATTTGGTGAATAGTAGAATGGCTTTTCAAAAATTTGCTCTGCCAAAGTTCAAACCTTAGCTAAAACCTCACCATAACTGAGTCGTTTGTCATTAGTAGAATAGGAAACAGCCGAAAATCTAAGGTTTACTTGAGGTTTTGCTTGTGGTTGATAAAAAGTTTTGTACTAGAATTGCCACCCTGGTCTTGGTCTCCTGTCTTAGTCCCGCGCTCGAACTGCCACCTTTACTCTTTTAACAATGAGTGTTCCATACATCTTTAAAAATACACCTTACAATTGCAAATTTTGATCCTACAAAGATATTCATTGCATTTTTATAAATTTATTTTTGCGTCACCTGAAGTAAGCGGGTGGTACCACTCGATAACAATAACCGTGAATAATCAGACTAATTCGTTATTTTATTTTACCAAAAAGCTGGCCTTTTAAACTTTGTACCATTGGGATAAGGACTAGTATGCATTTGAGACATGGCCCTTTTAGGATGATAATATCCAGAGGTGAATTTATCGGCATCTTTGCAGTTATGGCGTAAATCATACTTTTATGACAGTTTGGAGGCTGTGTCCTAGTTGTGGTGTTTTTATCATTATTGTAAACTTAAACAAGTTTGCTCATTGTTCATCCAGGTAGGTTTAAGTAGTCATATGGACAAAAAGTAGAGCAAAGTTATTGTTGTGACTTTGTGCAATCTTGTAGTAAGAAACCTTTAAAATTTATTTGAAATCAAGATACGTTTTATGATTACAAACACCTTCACGTATATTTGGAATGTTTTTGTCATTTAAGTCCTTACTGTAACCTACTAAGTAGAGTATGTGTGTTTTAGAAATCTCTAGTGAATTTACATTAACATGGTACCGTACCTACTAATTACATAAACATGATACCTACATACCTACGTACTAAATACAGTTGAGCAACGTAAATCTTTAGAAAACCATTCTGATACTTTTTTACCTTATTCGCTTACAGAAGCTAGTGTTTTCATAAACTAGAATTCAATTACATAAGCCAAGCACCTTATTTATGATGCCTTACAAATTGTTATCAAAATCCACGTAATTAGAAACAAAATCCGGTCAAAAACGGCAACTAGATAGTCTTTTATGTCGGAATTAAGGCTCCCATGAAAGGCTTATAATTAAGTGTCTAATTAGGAACGTGAGACTCCACTTTATTAGGTGGCTCGCTCGTGATGGTGGAATACCCACGATACGGGGTTTTGGTACTTTCTTAATTAGGGATTTTCATGTTACATACATTTTTGTTTATTTTATGTTGTAACTGCAACTGTCATAGCTAATGGTCTTGATTAATTTAGAAACCATGTTTTTGGGTTAAGTTGTAGTTAATGTTACATGCTTATAAAAATAACAAGATCTAGATGAATGTGTAGAGCGGAATTAATTAGACAAATTTAAATAAAAAACTAAATCTAAACAGGGTGTTTTAATTTTTTTTTACTATAATAGTACCTACTAGAAACATCGATTATCATAATATCGTTTTTAAATATTGGCACTTACCTTAATTTTTAAAAAAATTTGAAAGATGTCAAAGTGGTAACTTGTCAAAATCTAATAAAATTATTATGGTACTTATTCAGAAGAACACTTTCACACTGACTTATTAATTTCCCAATGCAAAAATATCCTGCTATTTCAATATTCACTTATTCCAATTTCATTTAATTTTCTGAGTCAAAACAGTAAAACATTCATCAAACAATTTGCTCTGCAATCTCAACATAAACGGCTATCTTGCGTGCGCGCAGCCATACTTCTTCGTCTAGACATATTGAGTTATCTTAATTAGTTGGGGACCCACCACCCAGCCGATCCAGTTTAGTACTCCGGTACTCGATACTTGAGTAAAGTTGTATAATCTATTGTCAAATAATAAAGTAAGTTCGTATGAGCAAGTGGCCAACTCTGGTGACTGAGTTTTTAGGCCGTCAAAAGGCCTCCGTCATGGCTTAACGACTTAAAAGCCGGGACTGACAATTTAACATGCCCTCCGAAGCTCGGAAGCGCTCAGCTCATAATGCCACTTGTGGTCACCCGTCCAAATTGTGACCGCGCATAACGTTGTTTAACTTCAACGATCAGTCAAGAACGTCTCAGCAAGCTACGTCACGAGCGCTTCAACCAGTGTGTACATTATACGGGAATTACGTAAAAAATCTAAGTTTTATATACCGGAGATGTTTCTTTCCAACCGGGAAATCTTTTTTTGGGTAAGAGGGAGACAATTGCGTTAATCACTCCTCGTCGGTCGTGTCTCACACTTTTAGAAAGTGTAATAGTATCATCACTGATAATGAAGTTTTTAAGCCGCCTGTTTTTCCATTGTAGCTCTTAAAACTGAGACTGAATTTCTCCAAAGTATAGAAGCACTTAGATGCCACGTTTCACCTTTCCAACTCTGGGAAGAGAGAGTTTATAGATCTCCTGTAACTCCTGTAGCTTCTGCTATGGCACTTGTAGCCAGAATTAACCCTCTGAAGCATGGATAGTAAGATTTAAACCGTAAAGACTTTATTCATATATTCAACTGTCAAATTAGTACGGCTTTAGAGAATGCTTTTTTCTTGTCGCTAACTTGTCATTAGTTTTATCTATAACAAGCTTAAACGTCCAAAATAAGTTACATACTAGCTTCTACAAATCCAAGCTTCGATCTACATTTAGGTATTCTAAGTTTTACATGATTCGGTTCGGTGCGGTGATTAGTCATGATTGAAATACCAACATCCAAACATACATAATACAATAAAATTATATTAAATTGGCTCAACAGATCAGCATCATTCAGCGCGGTAATGCTGCCAATGTCTTAGGCACACTTCCGACTGGTAGTGGCTTGGATCAGTTGAGCTACCTATAGATCGTTTACAACGATCCTTAGATTTTTCAACTGGTTCTAATATTATTAGCTTCATTAGTGTTTTAGTCCTTCTGTTAATAGTTTTTTGTTTTGAGTATTAAGTTGGGTAGGTACTCTACTTACAATAAAGAGTTATAGATCTATCTAATGTATTTTGGAAAGTAGTATGTAAATATGTAGAACCTAGTTTAGTTTCTGTACAATTTACTTGGGATGTTATAGAATATAATATACAACACATAAACATAAATATTATTATCAACGGGATAATTACCATGATTATTGAGTTTTCTTGCTTCCCGATATTTCGACGCAGTTGCATGCGCCATGATCACGGGTAACTGAAGTCTTTGCGAGGTAGAGGGTAGTTATGTGCAGACGAAACGGTCTACGCTAAATATAATATTTATGTTCGTAACCATGATAGTTTCAAAAGTTATAACACATAAACAGACGTATTGTGATTATAATATTCAGGTCCGTGTGCCGTGTGCATAAATCGTCGTGTCAGCTGTATCGGCACGGCAACTCCTGCGCAGTAGGAGTCAACATGCTGCTTCGAAGCCTTTGGAGGTGGTATACAGCTTTATCTGTGTCCTTGAGTTGTATTTACTTTTTGATTATTATGTAGCTTATGCATATTTTTAACGTATAATTTTTCACTGCTCGGCAACAGCTTTCATTCTTGTTGCTTCCGCCTGTCTTAGTCTTTTGCTGTGTAACACCAGCCTTCTTTATATTTTCGTACCTAGGTACTTAAAAACATGTTCTGATTTGAAAATTCCTTTTTTATTTTACTTGTAAGTTACTTCTGCTATTAATCGCTCATTTTCTAAATAAAAGTTAATAACTGCTTTCGTATCCCTAGTTGTTTTTTAGTCTGATCCTATTAGTTTTAATGGAAAGCTAATTGTCATGTTTGCTAAAATCAAATTAAAATGCGTTTCGTTGCCTTTATAATTTGTTGTAATGATAAAAATAATGCTCAGCAACCCAAAAGCATGCCCAACCAGCCTCTCAGATAATAATATCGTCAGAGTAGTCAGAAATCACTGGATAAGATTCTTAACAGACCGAATTGAACGGTATAAGAAAGAAGAGAACTATACTCTGCTAAAAGGTTAAAAGGGGATTGAGATAATCAGCATAATGTTTCAGGTATCACCATTACTTAGTTAAGTTCTAAAAGAACAAGTGTGGCGAAGAGTTCTAAAAGGTTCATTCACATTTCGTCGCTCGCGAATCGTGCGCAGGCGCAAGATAAGATAAAGACGCGTGCGCCCCGCCGTGATCACTAATTAAGTCTTTAACTTCAATATGATTTAGCTTAGTACGTAACACCGGTACTGCTTGCTTTTAAGCTTATCTTAGATTGAGCTTTTATGGTTTGATAAGTAAATTGAAAGTTTGGAATGACCGACAATTTAACGTGCCCTCCGAAGCACGAAAGCGCTCAGCTGTTAATGCCCAGAATCTACACCATCAACTTTAACCGGCCATATATCCACAACAGGAAAGACATGGTCAATAAAAAAAATATATTTCATTTCGTATTTCATTTCATTTCAATACGTCGCGTCGTCAGCTGGCTAAGCCGCAGGATTCCTCACGATGTTTCCCTTCACCGTTTAGAGCTCGTGTTATAAGTATAAAAAATCAACATGAAAAATCTTTTAAATTTTTTCGGTTTCAGTTTTTCAAACCTGAAACCTTTGGATCAAAAGTCTAAATACTATCACACTCGGCCAACATGGCCATATCAATACATCAATGATTAAACATTATACTATACTTCTTCATATTCTGAAAGAGGACAAGAACCAAGTCCCTAAGGCTAAGTGTGCACGGTTGAGCAACTAGCTAAATAATAGGTAGTCCTACCACAGATTACCTCGCAGCTTCTATAACCAGGTGGACCACAGTCATTATTCTTACAGTAATCCGGGAATACACCCTGATTTATGAGGGACCTGCAGACGGACAGCCAAATTTAGGAGTTTTATAAAAAATGGAGCTTACTTTCTTGAGTTATAAATAATGGTACAAATCCTAGGGTCGGAAGGGATGTGTGACCTTGCTTTAAAGGTATTCTTAGATAGGCTTCTTGTTTTGAAAAATTATGCAGTGCTTTTTAAAAATAAAATACTAGTAAGTAGGTAAGTAAAATACTGAATACTGAAGATAAAATACTGGAGCATTGCATACAGTCTGAATGTAAGGTTTCAGCTTTGAATCGAGGACTGGATTACGATTATTTGACCTAGTCCTAAGGTAAAATATTTTTATTTTAAGGTTTTAAAAGTTTATGTCTGTTACTATTCATAAAGTAAATAAAAAAAGTAGGTAGGTAATGATAAAGTCAGTTACCTACGTAAAAAGTAGTTTTTACGTGAGTAATTCCCGTGTGTTAAATAATGTCTAGTACAACTCACGAAAGTTTTGAAAGTGAAATAGGTAAAAAGTTGTAGGTACCTACACTATAAGAACTAAAAACTCTTGAGGCAATGAAAATGCAAAATCACGTAAAGATTAGGTACCTACTGCAATGACCACATTCAAATTCAACCTATAGTCGTATTTCTAATTATTTTATATTTACGATCAAAATGTCATTTATCATATCATAGATTTTTAGTTCGTACAATGAGTAATTCGACTATACCAACCTACGACTCAAAATAGCTTTCAATAAGAAACTGAGATTTCTAAAAATGGCTTTGAGTAAAATAAATATTCTTTAAATTATTCAATACTACTGATGACTATTCAAAACAATTTTATCTCACTAGGAAACAGTTAGTTACTACGGCATTTTCTGACGCATTTCCGTTTTAGACGATAACCAATTAATTGCAAATTACATAATTGTTTCTACAGATTACATAATGTAAATCCATCTTTTATAATTCCTCGATACCTACTGTCAGTTTATAAAATAAAAATAAAATAACAGACATAAAATATAATAATATTATGATTGTGCAACTAATATTTAAAATTGCAACTGGTTTAAGCACTAAGTTACCTACACTGAATTAATAGAAATATCTTAAAAAAGCATTACGTCATAAACACGAAAGCCTAGCCAAGCCAAATATTGTTTAGCATTTGAGCTCATAGGTATGTTGTTCAAATAAATAAGGTCTAGAATGCCCTGGCAGGGAATCGAAGCCCACATCCCGTGTTGGCCTCGCATGCATACTTCCTGTTTGGCACGACACCACGGCTACTTTTCTCAATACCAATGCTGTTTTATTCCATAGAAGTGCGTTTTTGAATAGAACGAAACGCAGCATTTGTACTGAATTTTTTTGTGTAGGTAGTACTAAATAATTATAAATAGTATTTTGTATTTGAGTAAGGTAAAGTCTGGTGGTTCAACCAAGTGATATGCACTTGGTCTTTAGTTTTCAATTTCTTAATAAGTGAAAGCCGACCCGCGCAGCAGCTTGGCTCACGTGCATATCCTACGAAAAAAAAAACTTAGGCCTTTACATCTTTACTAGATGATTTATACAGTGTCAGGAGGCAATCTTTGTCTACCTTTAACGGGACACCGCGGGTTTCCTCAGTGTTTTCCTTCACCGTTTTAGAGCTCGTATACACATATACATTTTTCGAAACGAAAAACTCATTGATGCACGGCCAGGATTCGAGCCCACGACCTTCGGATCGAAAATCGAGGTATTAATCTCCTCGGCTAACACGGCTATAGACAATACTTTAGCTTTTCAATTATAAAACATGTTCCAGATACGAAGTTTTAAATATTTCCTATGCTATAGTTATTTTCCTCCTAAAACTACTTTTCCGTATATTTTTCAGATTCTATAAAGGCGAGCTTACTACTTAAAGTTTCAATTCTCATTTGTTGGAAGAATATTATTTTAGTTTAAGTTGCTTTCAGCATTGTTCTCGCATCATCAGCAACCTACATTATGTAAATTTAATACTTCTACAAATAAATAAATTAAAAGTAAATTATAGGAGCATTAAAATAAAAGTACAAAATACAGTAACAGAATTTTATTTAATGCAGTTTCATCTCGCACTATAGCCGATATTGTACAAAAAAATTATAATATCGCATCCATTTATAAGGTAATGATAGGTAATATAATAATATTACACAACATTTCACACTGTTACAATCAGAACACAAACATTTTCTACACTAGATTCCCTCAAGTTTTAAGTATTTTCAGTATTTTTCAGTACTGAAGTATTTCAGTAATTACTAATTATATTTTTACATTATAATAAATTGGGCCTACCTATTCACGTATGACAAATGCTTTCATTAAGGACAAATTTTACGTATAACATTCATGAGCACGATTCGAATTAAAATAAATTAACAATTTATTCCAAAGGTAAACTTATATTTCACAATGAAGCCAAAATATTGCGTGACGTAAGAAAACAAGTGTTCCAATTTTGAATTTAGTAAATATAACATAATTATGTTGCAAACCGACAAAGCTATAAATAAGACGTGCTATTTACAATATTAACAAAATGTTTGTCATGAAAATGATCAAGATCTTTCCTGTTCGGGCAATGATATTGGTCTTTAAAATAATGCATTAAATCATATTTATAAAAGGAACTTTAAAGAGGTACTTAGATGAGTCAATGATTCAAAAATCAAAAAAATTTGGCACTTTTAAAGGCATAACAAAATAAAACAGAAAAGATCGTGATCACTCAAATCCTTATATATATGAAGAAAAAATTACGTATAAGTTTATAGGAATCCAAAAATATTACCACTACTGTATCTTAAAATAAATTATATTACTTAATTTTAATTAGCTATTCGTATACTGGGCACAACTAGTTTTGATTCATGTCATTTTAAGTGACTATAGGTAATCTATTTTTCTAAGTAATAAGTTAAGCTATACTAAGAATGGAATATTTCTTCAAAATACTAAAGCCTTTGAAATTACGTATTTAGGATATCTAGCATGATGCAATGGATACGAACGTGAGTTGAACGTCAGTTCAGGGGGTCTAAAGTGGCCACTTTTGATGAAACATCCGATTTTTCATCTAATAAAACATCTGATAAAACATCTAATTTTTCATCAAATGCTTCATAGATGTTTCATAGATGTTTCATAGATGCTTCATATATGAAACATAATTTAATGAAATAAATGAAAATTAAAAATAAAATAAATTTAAACATACATTTGATGAAAAATTAGATGTTTTATCAGATGTTTTATTAGATGAAAAATCGGATGTTTCATCAAAAGTGGCCACTTAAGCTCCGCAGTTCTCTTGTCATTTTGTTTGCACCACGCTAAAAGTATACTTGAACATTAACTGCGAACTAAGGACTTATATCACTTTCGTATATTTAGACGTATACAGACGTTGTACATCAGATTTCTGTTATAAATAGATACATTCTAAACCTTACATATTTATGTACACGATTCAAATTTGTACGACATTTGCTGCGATGACTTTGTAGCTATATTATAGTATCTTTAAACACACCTATTCTCATAATTTAACATGTTTGTTTATGCAATTTTGAATTTTTCAATGTTGGTGATACATTTTCTTTCATCGCAGTCATTGTCTTTTTCAATACATTGATACAGAACTCTAGTTAATTCTACAATTGCAATGAATATCTAAGCTAGTACATCTATTTTGTTAAAATCTACTATTGACTGGTGGCAAGCAAGTTGTTGAGGCAGAATCGACTGTTAAATAATCTTTTTTATTTTTTTACTTCTTGTTAGATGTGGTACAATTTACAGGGGAATCGTTTCTTTAAACTACTCATAGAATTGGATGTGAAGGAGAAACTATAGAAACTGTAGAACTGTAAAATCCCCCGCGATTCAGCCGCGTTTGGGCAGATAAAGTGCGATTTCGAGTGAGCGATAGCGGGGCACGATTCGCACGATAAATAAAAACACAATTCCATTTGAAGCTCAGCGTTGCGGCGCGGCGGCCGCGTCCGTGTACCTCAGCAGGCGCTCAAGATTTATACACGGAGATGCGGAACAATATATCACGGTACAGAACAACGCGGGAACTCGACTCGACCTATTCCTAGCGCGGAGCAGCCACCGTCCCGATTGAACACGATAGCAGATCTGCCCAACAGATAGCCGCGCTCTCGACTATGCCCCACGATAACCGATGTCGCTCGATACTTCTATCTGAACCATCGACACGTCACATTCCGCAAACATTACGTAATTATTCATCTATTTATTTAGATCGATATATTCGTACATAAGTCAAGCGATAAATAAGCGAAGACCGAACCGCGTATTTTTCATCCGAGCTTCATATAATTTATAGTCGGCGATGATATCGCGACTGGTTCTTTTATTTGTGAAATAGTGATACGTGGAGTGTGCTCGGTAAGCGTTACTAACGGGAAATTTTGACGATAAATCTTCGGTAGTCGATTGCCTAAGCGTTGGTGTGGGCTTGTATAAAAATTTATTCGACAATCGATTTTGATATCTTGATCTCGCGACGTCAAATCGATGCTTGGAGCGAAGCGAAAATACGCAAAGGTAGAAACGCACGTGTCCAGGAGCACGCTAGTTTACTGATATTTACCTCTCTAACTAACGATAAATATCGATAGACCCGACGGCCACCTGGAACAAAAGGAAAAGCGAAATTAATCAAAAGGCCAATTGAAAAAAATAAAAATGCAAACAGCGTTTCGGGATTTGCAAAAATATTGTGAAAAAAGCTTTTTGCTAGACTTTTCCATATAAAATCTCACTCGTTTTCTTGAACTCGTCTAGGAATACATTGCTCGTAATAGGTACGTAATAAATTATCAGGTCAAAAATACGTTCTCACAAACAAGGGCGGACTTAAAATGCAAATAATTCGCGCTCGCCCCCTGGGCATGTTAAAACAAACTCAGCATTCTAACAGCTTTCCATTATTTATAGCTTACGCGCACGGAACGGTTTTTTTCTTTTTTTTTTCTCCAGTTCAAGTTAATTTCTAGCGTAATGCGTATTTGATAAAAGGCTGTATCTCTGGCAAGCAGGCTCCGTCGAGCCGGCTTCGAAATTAAGATGTAACATGATGCGAGAACGAGCAAGAGCTGCTAGATTTATTGCTATACCACTTTGCATATGCTGATTTACAAAGACATTGGAGCTAATACGGAGCTGTTAGTGGTGTGACACGTATCATTTTGGTGTGAAATTTAAATTAAACATAAAACTAAACTCTCAAATGTTATGTTTCACCATGTAAGCTTATTTTTAGGTTTTTTAAATTTAACGGTCTACGATACCTGTATAAGTAATAAGGAATATTTATAAAAATGTGTTTACACGTAATGTTTACAACATGCAAACCATTTCTTTAAATGTCTTTTGAATATGAATTTTTGAATAAATGTTTAATGAAATTGATTGCCCAAATAGCCTTACTTCCGATACTGCATCGCTATTATTTATTTATTTACAAGTATTCTAGGCACTATCGCATTATTAAGAATCAAAGTGACGGATTCAGACCAGTATTAACAACTACTAGTCCTAATAATATGTTACTATAGCATTAAAGAGTGTTAAATGCTAAAAAACTCACGCAAAAACCTTAGTAATCTTAATAATATATTGGTATTGAGCTTCGAAGTAACCCCAAACAAATGTCTATCGTATTTCAGCCCGTTTTGTAACGATTGAAAGGTAAACAACTCTATACAAATACACGGATGCTGATATAGCCCATTCGCGAGGCGGGCGCGAGAGAGACGACTGTCTGGCGGTCCGCAGTCAGCAGAAAGGAGCACATAACTGAAACGCTCGCACTTGCTACGCGTTGGGTCAGCTCTTGTATAACACATCCCTATACTTTCTAGCAATGCGTTTGGATTCTACTTCTATTAAGATATTTTTTGTTCTTGGTTCAGTTTTGCTTAACGCTGTTCTTGAATCCTGAATTGTAATCGATTTTAAACTGTCGATAAATAGACAATTGTTGAATGAGTCGATTTAAATAGGTAATTGAGTGATTGTAACCATGCCTTGAGTAATGATGGTGGTTTTTAAAAACATAGATTTTGATTGAGAAGCACAACCGTGTTCTACTTTATGGTGATGATGATTGATAACAATCAATAGTAAAAGAAACAATTTATGAAAAAGCTTTATTCAAGCCTATTTCATACGAATTTATGAAGATTAAGCACTGATAGATAGATAGATAGATACTTATTTATGTTCTTAAAATTGTAACAGATTTTGGTTAATAGTGTTTTTAAGCATATGTTAGGTTTGTGTCACTATGTTCTCGTATATAGGAGTTAACTTAAATATAACAAATCGAGATAAACAAACTTTCAGTAGGTACCAACTGTAGGTAGGTTACAACAAAATACTGGAAATGTTAGAACAAATTACAAAAAACTGAACAAGCCAGAAGTCCGCACAAAAAGTCGATGGTGGAAAATTCATCCACCTCGTCTAAGGCGAGTAATAAAGATGGAGGACGCCAACCGAATAATTGATACGACTATGTGTGGCTGTGAGGGTGGCCATACTGAACTCAGGATATCATCATCATCATTGGCCTTTGGACATCTGTTATAGATGATTTAGGTGATTCAGGATATACCAATGGTAAATTCGGGAGTTGTACGTTTTGTCATATTTTTTTTATAAAATTATAGAAGTAAAGTCGGCCAAGTCTAACAATTCAAGAAGCTGATGACGTTTTTGGGAGACGGTATTTTTTTTACATGAAAAGAAAGAAGTTGATGTATCTAAGCAAGTCCGTATGAGCTAAAGATTCGTTATATTTTTATCGATATCGATATCTTTATGTAATAAAAAAGTTGCTGTATGAGTCATCATAATTGAAGTTGCGTCGTCAACATATATCTATATCACAAGAAATCTGAGTACCTACCTATGAATGGTCATCTAAATTTTCTGTCTTTCAAAAATTTAACAAGAAATCTAAGATCCTCCGGTCATCAACCTTCCAGAAATCTATTCCCATCTTGACCGAGTCCAATATGAGCGAGCAGAACAATGGAAGAAGGGCGCTCCGTCAAGTGCGAGCGTCCATAAATCCTTTAGGACGCGCAATTTGTTGAATTACAGCATGCGCCAGCCCGCCACCGGGCCGACGCGAAATTAGCTCCCACAGAGATAAATTGACGGCGGGATGGTAAATAAATTATTTGGGAAAACCGAGAAAAAACGGCCGTCTTCTTGATAAGGGTTGCGATATAATGAATATCGACCGAGTGGATACTCGTAATGCCGGTGCCGGTGTAAGAATCGACAGATAGTCTTGAAGACTAAACGCGCTAGCGGTTAACCGCGGGGGCGGCTAAGGCGGCTAGCGCGGTTGATGTCTTCATGAAATTTAGTGGCTGTTAAGTGGGTGCGATCACAAGCGGTTGCACATTAAATCGCTTTAAGCGATAAGGCCGCCTATTGTACCTACTAATTTATCTAATTTTAAGTTTTGTATCCTGCTTAGGTACATGCAATAAAGTGTCCATTCTTTCATTCATTCATTTAAATAGGAAAAGCGGCAGGCCGCACGGTTAACCGCTAGTGCGTAGCGGGCCTTAATTTTAAAATAATTGTAATTCAAATATTATTAGGTACCTCATTCATATTCAACTGTCAAAAAGTACGGCTTGTGTGTCAAATGTTTTTTTTTTGTCACTAACAATGTCATTAAAATGAAACGACAACAGATTTAGGGGCAGTTTTAACCTTTTCAAGCTTATTATTTCATTATGAATAAGACTACTAATCTTTATTGTGTACGTCACCAGAGTTGGCCACTTGCTCATACGAACTTACTTTTAGATGGATCTTCAGTGAGAGGCACATCCTACCTAGTGCGAATGTTTAAATGTTTGGATGGATGTTTGATTGTTACTCTGTAACTCGACAACTACTGAACCGATTTGGCTGAAATTTCAAATATAGATTGATAATGATAAAGGCTACTTTTTATCACGCGAGCAAAGCCGCAGGCGGAGGCTAGTATAGAATAATTTGTAACGATGGAATCATGGTAATGTTTTTGACTATTTTTAAACCCAAAACAATCTAACAGAAGGGTTGCATCACCCTTTCTTTCAACGGGATTAATCTTAGTTGTATATTCGAGATTTAGACGGCAATAAGAAAGACGCATAGGTGGGCTTAGAGGGGCGAGAGTGGCAAATTGTCTCAGATTCCAACCCCAACCAAGGATTTTATTACATTCGTTAACGTATAAACCATTAATGCATAACACTTTATTTGTATGTTAATTCTAACACTTCTGTATGGCAAATTGGCAATGTTAGCAAGTGGCTAAATAAAAAAAACCGCCAGAAATGGAGAGACATCGCTCGACGTTCAACACTCTTAAGGCTGGAAGTGACCGGAAACGGCGAGCCGCAACCCTGTCCATCGACAGCCACGACCACTCTGACAAGAGTGCCCAACTCAGAAGAAAAAAATAAAAAAATTACAAAACTGACTTCAATGTAAGCTGGGCAATGTTCTCTCGAGGTGCATTTCTGTTCATAACTCCAAAGATCCTGGGCAAATCCTCGCCAAATTTTTATGGCACTAATCAGAAATGAGTGTATGGATTTTCATTAAAAAATATGTTAAGTAAGTACTTATACATTTCATCCGCGTCTTGTCCTGATAGAACACAAAAAAAAAACAAGTCTGTTGAGCTGTTCTCAAGTAATGATAATTCGCATATTTGAATGATCATTACTTGAGAACAGTCTATTGATTTTAATTTATTTATCTTGACTTTATTTTTATTGACTTTAAATTTTTATCTTGGTCTAGAAACAAAAGATTGTCATTCTCAAGTCAGTTACTTTTTACTATTAAAAATTCGAGCAAGAATGCATAATATTGTATATTTTTAGGGTTCCGTACCTTAAAAGGTAAAAAAAGGAACCCTTATAAGATCACTTTCTTGTCCGTCTGTCCGTCTGTCCGTCTGTCCGTCTGTCTGTCCGTCTGTCCGTCTGTCCGTGTGTCACCATCGATTATCTCAGGAACGGGTAGAGCTAGCAAGTTGAAATTTATACCATATACTAAGGTCTATAGTCCCTACTGTGAGTATAAAAATCAAGGTCCTGAGTCAACACTATAAAAAGATATAGGCAAATTTAGGTTTTCGTGAAAACTTGTGAGTACCAAAACTTACCTTAATTATCAACTTTTTTTATTTTTCGGAATTTTTCCTTTACTTGTGCTGTAAGACCTTGCTTGCAACCAAAATTGACAATTCTAGGTCAACCGGAAGTACCCTAGAGGTTTTGGGTCGAAAACCTAAATGGTAGTTCCCGTTGACCTAGAATAACGAAATTTGGCAAAAAGCAAGTTCTTATAGCACAAATAAAGGAAAAATTCCAAAAAGTTAAAAAAGTTGAAAATTAAAGGGTGTTCCCATACATACATAGTTGACGCCAATTAAAATTGTCCTCCGAGTTGTATGGGCGCTCATACAATTAAGCGGACTAGCTTAATTGGCACCATGGCTAGGCACGGAACCCTCGGCGTACGAGTTAGACTCGCACTTGACCGGTTTTTTTTTTTTTTTTAACTATATCATGGCCTAGAAACAAAAGATTGTCATTATCAAGTCAATTATTTTTTACTTTTAAAAAATCGAACTCGAATGCAACATTGTATCTTAGTAACTTATTTATTCTCAAATCAGAATCGAGGGTTACATTTTTGGTATCAACTCTGGGGACGCCCCTTGTACCTGGAGTGGCCTCACCCTCGACGTATGGACCCCTGTGTGACGTGTTACAAAATACGCCATTGCTGTTGTTATCTGACCTGTATTTTTTCTAAGATGGCAACACATGGCGGAGAGGCCCAGGTAAGTTGGGTCCGGCCATTTTTTGTCTGTAAAATTGTATGATGAAATCTATAGGTACCTACGTAGGAATGAAACACACGTTCTTATAAAATTTGCTTGAAAATAATATAATATTAAAAGGGTTTAAAAATATTTTTTCAACATGCCGCACCACCCCCGGAACATTAATCAGGATTTTGGACGGCACAGGCTAAAATTTTGGACGCTTTAAGCTGGGCGTAAATTTCACAGAACATGACACTCTGGAAAAAACGACTGAAAGTTATTCTAAACATTTGAAAAAGAAATACTCTATTCATACTTTTCTAAAAACATTTGTACGTCATCTTCCAGTGTCAAGACGCCTCTTTAATTTATTCGAAATTCAAAAATAACGATGAGAATTCAAATGAATTCTTCAACTTTTTTTTAATAACGGTAAAACACCGCGCGTGTCCATTATCCAGCCATGCATTATTCAAACTTCTTCTAACCTACTCTGAGGGCTATGCTCATAAATTCACATATCTCTTCCCGGGGCCAATTACATGGAAGTTTTTAAAAGCTAACCGTTAGTTAGCGCATGCGCGTTCTTGGCAAGTTGTCGCCATATTGAACTTTCACACTGGCAATATATTAATTTTATTTTTAGGCCCGGCTAATGCGGTCGACGTGCTCAGAATAATCTTTTTTTTCTCACCATTTATTTCTGTAACACTTTGTAATATGGTGAGATGTAGGTCTGTTAATAGAACAAAGGTGTTACCATTTTCTAGCTAGAACAAATTAATTGATCATCTGAATGGAATGCAACATACTGTTTGAAAAACCAAGTACTTTTATTATAAATCTAAACTAATATAATAAAGCGGAAGAGTTTTTTTGTTTGAACGCGTTAATCTCAGAAACTACTAGTCCGATTTGAAACATTATTTCTGCAATTGATAGCTAAACTCTTGAGGAAGGTTATGAGCTAATTTTCATCATTATCATTATTACCATTATACCATCACTACGGGGGCAACGGCGCGAGGGCGCTGCTAGTCCGTACCCATATTATAAATGTGAAAGTGTTTTTATTTGTCCTGCTTTCACGCCAAAACAGAGCGACGGATTGACGTGATTTTTTGTGTGGAGGGCTGGAAAGTAACATAAGCTACTTTTTATCCGGGTACCACGCGAGCGAACCCGCGGGCAGCAGCTAGTGTTTTATAAAATTACAGAGAGCTCATAAAGAACTTGCTCAACAAAGCTTCTGTTTATTCTTGCAGCATAAAAACAAAACATTTAAAAGTTAAACACATACATTCATAGCTAACTACTCTACGCACTGCTACCTACACAGTTATAAATTAAAACTCGCACAAATACTGGCTACAAAAATCTGGCAAATATTGCGAGAGAAAAAAAACTATTTAATCCGAGTTTTGTAGGTTGGTATTGTGCTATAAATCAGTGAGTCGTCGGTTTCGATGCCAAGGAAATAAGATGAGATCGAGATGCCAACAAACGTACCAATGTATACAGTGCTCTTTCGTATGAATAATTAAAACACGAAAATGTAACTAAACTGTTAAACTTTCGTGATTTGTTGACATAATGTTAATTATTATTACGGGATTTTATCGAGTACCTTTTATTTATTTTCTTTTCCCGACGTTTCGAACACGTAGGCGCTGGACACACGGAAAAGACGTAGACGCAGACGTTTGTCTCTTCCGCGTCCCTTTCATACAAAATGTATCGCGACGCAAAATATACAGAAGAGACGAGGCGCGGGCGCAACGCTTTGTTCGCTGGCGCTCTCGTCTCACGTCTCTTCTGTCTGGCCTGCGCCCAGCGTTCGTGGTCACGGGATGACTGAAGTACTGCGAGCTACCCCCGAGACTACCAGGTAGGATCCAAGACTACCCCAATTCGTCTTCAGAATCAGAAAAGTCCTCGTTCACATTACGATTATTGTGTCGTAGTAGTAGTAGTAATCCCGTAATAATAATTATCATTATATAACTAAAAGTAAAAATTAACCATAAATTAATGAATTTTGATTTTGAGTACCTACCAAAAATTCACGGCAGACCTAAATAATCGGTGTTCTTTCTTCAAACGATGAATTTTATCGTTATATCTTTGATCTTTTTGCATCAGACCATAGAGTTATGCAATAAATTTTATAGAAATATTTGTCCAGCTAAAACAGACAACAATTTTGATAGCATAATTTAAAAGAATTTATGAGATTGAAACTTTTGTCGTAAATCTATAATATTATTAGTTCAATCAAATTAACTAGCCTACAAAATTTATTGTGGTAGCAAATTTTATATCGCCCACTTATTTTGAAATACTGTCCCAAGGCCTCATGTGACGAAAACGTAATCTATTAACCGAATACTGAAACGCTTCTTAAATATTTAGGACGGACTTATCTATTTGAGACTTTTTACTATTCAGAATCAAATGATTAGCACCACTTAGACTAAGAAGCGTTTCAGTATTCGGGCGTAAGTTTAGTCAATATTATTTGTTTAGTTACACTTATACTTTACTAGCGGACGCCCGCGGCTTCGCCCGCGTGCAATACTATTTTTTTATCCCACGGGAACCGTGTATTTTTCGGGATAAAAAGTAGCCTATGTCCTATTCCTGGTCATTATCTATCTACATTCCAAATTTCATCAAAATCGGTTTAGTAGTTATGGAGATACGTGGGAACAAACATTCACACACACAGACTTTCGCCTTTATAATATTAGTAGGATAGTAGGATAACAGTTTTTGCACATTAACACGACTTTTAAACGGTGAAGCAAAACATCGTGAGGGAGCCGGTTAGCTTTTTAATAGCGTCGATGAGCTTGCAACCTGTAACGCATGGAATGTCAACTGCAAAATGAGGGCATGTACCAAATATGTATCTGGACATCCCTCTGATTACCTAGCTCCTAATACATCTTCAAATGATCTGAAAATTCCTGAAGATCTGTAAGAATAATGTCTACCACACCTTGGTTATACCGTCATGGTTTTTTTTATTTTACATAGGTTGGATACAAAAAGTTCTATTTTTGTACGTAGATAAGCGACATGCGATATTATTACAAAAAGGCGTATCTTCCTTACGTACAGACGAAAAAGTGCGTCAAAAAAGCGTATCTAGATCGAAAAGGTTCTGTTATTGATACCGGTCGTATTGACTCCCATATTTCAGTGCAGTAACAAGTCCTCAGTCGACTGCACACACCTCGTAAATCCCGGTATGATTTGTAATAAAACTTCAAGACACCACGCTGGCTTGCAAGCTTGACTTCAACAAGAGATCTTCTTTATAGAAATGCGTTATTTATGGACTGGCTTTTAGCAGTACCTTATGGATTTGAAAACAACATTGTACTTATGTAAATATATTTAAATACCTATGGAATTATATCTACGGAAGTATATACAGTTACAAAACAGTCTGTAAGGTTTAAGAGTTTATGACATACAAAAGAAATGCTTCCAATTTGCATCTATTTTTTCTTTTTCTTTTGAAAATCTGAGGTTTCTTATGCTTATTCTATAAAATTGTAGATTTCTGAATGCTACATTTTTGTATAAATCATTTCTAAAACGCTTTAATCTGTTTTCAAGACTCAATGATCTACAGTAAAGGTTTGTCGTTAAAGTATTGTAACTTGTGTGTCAGTAACATTGATTCTTTCTAATTTATTCAATCATAAATTATTTATATCTTCATAAAGTAATTTAGCTACTAAAACACTGTTCATCACGCTTATTGCAGTGAATATCAACAAATTACATTCTCATTCCCCACTAAGAAAACACTCTCGAAAAGATTAGATGATTCTTTCTATTACATCTAATCACGTGATCTGACGATAAGCAATAATTCAAGCATTATTTATGAAGGTCCTTTCACACTTTCTTTTTTCCTATTACTAAGAAAAATAACAGGTCGTGACTATACATCAACGACGATTCTCGTTACCGAAATCACGTTTATCATAGATCACATTTGTCTAAGGTTTTACTTTTACGCCGCATGCAAATAGTCGTATCTTACAATTTCCGGGAAACGTATTTTCGGCCTTTTTTCAGTTGGAAAGCGTTTATTTTTCTGTGACAACGATGAGGATTGTAAGCCGATTTAGTGAGGTAGGTGTTATAGAGAAGAGTCGAGAGCCACACACGACGAATTACGAGCGAACCCGGGACGCGGGTTGAGTTATGTGACCGCGATATATAATATTTATGATAAATGTATTGTATTTGGTAAAATCTAGTTAAGTTTTGGAGCTTGGTTTTGTTTTGGAATCGTTTTGGCTGAAGCCTTATAACAAGAGCCTTCCAAAAAGCATTAATAAGGGCTTTACATCTTTTCTTAGATATCTATTCTGCTAATACAGTGTCAGACAACCAATGCTTACATTCAACAAACATTTTAAAACCACATAAGTAATGTATTATAGAACTTAATTTCGAGCGTAGATAAAATAACTTCATTATCAAAACAAATACTTATACTTAGATCTTATAAAATTGTATAATTTTGTTCGTTTTATGTAAATATTTGGATAATGTTTGCTAAGATAATCGTAAGTAAATAGATTTAGGTAAATACTGAATGTAATCAAAAATAATAAAAACGTAAGAAATTTCGTATGAGCTAGTGCCCAACTCTGATGACAGAGTTTTTAGGTCGCCTAAAGGTTTCCGACATTGCTTAACGACTTAAAATCCAGGACCGAGAATTTTTCGTACCCTCAAAAGCGCTCAGTTGTTAATATCACTTGCAGTCACCCATCCAAATTGTAACCACTCAGAACGTCGCATAACTTCAACGATCTATCAAATTCAAAACCAATGAAAATCTAGATATCTTCAAACTACATGCCCAGATTTTAGAATGCAACTCAAGCATCATCTCAGCAAACGCAACATCAACTTTTATGTTATTACAATTCAGTGTTTCAGCGCAAGATGGCGTCGCGACATCATTTGTCAAAAGGGAAAACAAACAGCTCAGGAATAGTTCCAGTTGACAAGTTTATAGCGTGCCCCGCTCTACCCGCCTCTGTTACGAAATTATACTAACAGCTAAGGAATTTTATTCAACACCAAGCTTTTCCGCTCGCCTCTCCTCTGATTTACTGAAGCTCTATTTCGGAGCTTTGGAAGACGTAGCTTTATTTACTCAATCGTTGAAAAACGGGATGTTAAATTTTTGTGAAAGTGTATCAAATTAATGCAAATTTTATTTGACAGTAACTGCAATATTATTGACAGAAATTAACCTACGTTTATTTTTATAAAATAAATAAAATAAATTAATAAAATAAAATTTGTTTATTTCGAGCTTTAGGGTGGGTCCTAAAGCTCGAAATAAACAAATTTTAAACAAAAATCATACACATATAAAGTAGGTAACAGTGTTTTATTTTTATAAAAGCTTGTAATTTTTTCCATCTTTGCGTTGCGAAGAGAAAATAAATGATTAAAAAAAAAGCGAGCAGTGGCTCTCGCCCGCGGCGTTGCCCGCGAGGTACCTACATAACATAATAGCCTATGTCCATCCTGAAAGTTCATTCTAAATACTGGTAAAAGAATTTTTGTAATCAGATGAGTAGTTTTGAAGATTACTTCCTACATACAAAAAACTTTACCTTTTTATAATATAAGTATAGATTGTTGTTTAATTAAAAGTATTTTTTTGTAATTATGATCACGACTGTATTCCCAAGGCGCAGTAGACGTATTCTTTCAGAAAACTAGTTAATAATTTTATTTATTCATTCTAATTTAGCTTTATGTATGGTCAGCTTTTGCTTATAACGAATTCCGTTATTAAAATCGCCTTTATTAACTTAATTTATTTAATTTAATTTGATCTAAAACATTTCAGCCGTTGAAGTATAAAATTAAGGATTATGTAATAAAAAAATAATTTATTTTTGTCTTAAGAAAGTATTGAACCAAGTCATCTCCTATGTATAATTTTAGTTTATATTATGACTAGTAACAATATTAACATTGTTATTTACCTACAATTTTGGGTCTGGGAACCAAATTACAACAGCACATGTTTTAAAATTTATTGCTCTACAAATTTTAAATGTGAATGAAATTCATCATTGTTTTAAACAAACATTTTGTCGTTATTTTTATCTAAACTTCAAATTAATTTAAAGACAAAAAATACACATTCATTTGACAGCACTAATACTTCACACGATGATTATGAAATAATAAAAACTACGAGTATTAATCGTCCATAGTCGTTCAAAATGTATCTTTAATTAGGTTTGCGATATCCAAAACTCATAGTTTAGTTAAGATTAATGCTCTTAATAAGTCTAGATAAGATCGAAAAAAATATTCTAAGAAATAGTAAAAAAATTATATAAGTAAATTACTGCTCATTTTAATTAACAACCTCTGAGACGCAGTGGGTGAAGGACCGCCTGTGACACAGAAGGTTGCGGGTTCGATCCCCACCGCAAGGCATGTTTGTATGATCTGCAAATATTCAAGTAGTCGTGCCCATAAACACAAGCTATATGCTTACTTTGGGGCTAGATGGTGCTGTGTGAAATTCCTAGCAATTTATTTATTTATGACAGTTAGTTTATAAACTTAATTCATAGATACAAGCCCTAAGTCCCTCAAGGTTTTGTAATTAACTTCCTCTACCCAGAATAACAAACTTGTGTTATGTCGTACTCTGGCTCTTCTTAAAAAGCACGTATTCCAGTCGAGACACGTAACTAGTTCCTGCGGATATTTGTCTAAGCAGCGACGTCGGAAGAGGGATGTTGTAAGGCGGTCTACAATATTGCGACTTTTCGTGCACACACAAGAAATAAAGTAAAATGAAGGTTTGTGATAGAGGTACAGGATGATAGAATCTTCAATTGTGTAGACTAGACATACAATTGAGTACCTATACCACTCTACTACTGTCTACTGAAAAGGAGGCTGCATCAATTGGCCTCGGCTGGAAGCGAGTCGAATGGAAACCCCTTCTGAGAGCCCTATGTTCCTGATGAGGGACGACAGGATTTAATCATCATCATCATCATCATACACCTCTACTCGTTTAAACAATTGCCATCCTTTTTGGTTGGATAGTGTCAAATAGAGACAAGGCGAATCTTGAGCATTGTTTAAAGTTGAGAGGCGTTTATAAGTAAGGCCCATAGATTTTAATCCTAACTTAACTTAAGGCTAACATGTGTTAAGAGAATATCAAACCATCTACTCGTAGCTGGTGGTATGCTTGGGATCTAAGTATGTGCAAGACGGATACCAAAAGAAATTAAAAAGATATTTGAATTCGCGCGTCTGCAGCGCCCTTCGAGGGTCGTACAACTTACGCGGGCAACAGCGCAACAAGAATAATACAAAATGTTTTTCATTTTCTTTATGTCACCCCCGGCAGTCGTAAAGGCATTAAGCGTGACCAAACTTTTGTTTGATACGAGATATAAGTGTTAGCGCAGTTGTTTTACTCCAACGCAAGTTTCTCGACTCTAGAATCTAGATAAATCTAGATATGTGACATAGCATTTTCTTTTTTTTTGTATGAATTTATTATAAAAATGTCTTTAGATCTGTGTCTATACAAAGGTAACCTACGCTTCAATGTGGGACAGTTAAATTCTAAGTTAGCGCAGACAAAGATGATACGACTATTTTGCGTCACAAGGTAACCAATGTGTACTGGGCAAGTCATCCAGAGCCTTATAAAGAGATTACTCTTATAGAAGATGCTGTAGTGTCTGGAAAAAGAAGCGTGGGACGTCCTGCCGCCCGATTGGTGGACGACATTGTGAACATCGTAGGCAGACAGTGGATAAGGCTAGTACAGAACTGGGGACTGTATCGAGGGCAAAAAGAGGCCTAGAGCAGTAGGTAATCGGATGATGATGATGATTGTCTAAGACAATAACGATATTTTAAACTAAGCTGAGAAGTTAAGTTGCCATTTAGTTCTTATAGCCTAATAATAAACCCTAATTAAGTATGTGGAGCTGACTGGAGGCGGACCCGTGCTTCACCTAGGTTCTCCGCCTTATTGTAGTGATATAGGTAGTACCTAAGTCAATGTCAAATTTACGAAACGATGTGCCTAATTTAGAATTGTCATCCAAACGCACTACGCTCTTACAAAGCTATTTTTTCATTATTAATTGCTAAAAAAAAATATTTTAAAAAAACAAAAACCCGACTGCGTCAAAACTAAAAAGAAAAAAACAAGCCTGCAAAGAATTACTCACAGTCGGTACCCATTCATTTTATTACCAATCAAATCTTCCCAATGTTATGGGTCCCGACTGTGAGTAATTCTTTGCAGGCTTGTTTTTTTCTTTTTAGTTTTGACGCAGTCGGGTTTTTGTTTTTTTAAAATATTTTTTTATTTAACACTTTTTAGTTATGATAAAGTTGATTTTAAAATACCTATTCAACGATACCCCACTTGATATAGAGTGACGATTTTGATTCTTTTAATTTTGACAATATGGCGTCTGGTTGTAGCCCAGGTGAATTTTGATTACTGTCATATCTTTAGTGACACTCCCAAGGTTGAGACAAATCGATTGACGTAAGAATCATCAAAATCGGTCCACGCGTTTGGCCTCTAGAGTGCCACATAGAAACATCCATAGCGAGAATAATTATTTATCAACTTTAAACCGTTATTTTTCCTAAACTATTACTTAAAATGAAAAATGGTAAAAGAAACATAAAGTTGATTTTGAAATACCTATTCAACGATACCCCACTTGACATGGTGTGACGATTTTGATTTTTTTAATTTTGACATTAAGGCGTCTGGTGGTGGCACTGGTGAATTTTGATTACTGTCATGCCTTATTAACACTCCCAAGGTTCAGACGAATCGATTGACGTAAGAATCATCAAAATCGGTCCACGCGTTTGGCCTCTAGAATGCCACATAGAAACATCCAAACATACATACATAGACTGATAAACACATTACCCTTCCTTTGCTTTGCGCAGTCGGGTAAAAAGTATGGGAATGAAAAAATAATTTCTTAAAGACTTACAAAATAAAGATTATGTTTCAATGTTTTTAAATTCTACCCTATACGAATTGGTTTGTTGTTCAATATCATATACTCACATTGTCATTTATAGCTGGATATAGGTAAGTATTAAACCGAAAAATGATGGATATAAGTATTAAACTGAAAAATAAATACCTTTTCACAGTTTTCACTAATATTAGCACATAGTAATTTATGTAACACAATAGTCGTCACAAATTCACAGTAAGTGTATTAACACAGCACACGTACTGAAAACAGTAAACTTCTCAAAATCACGTAAACACTTACTAGAAAATTAACAGCTTCAATTACTTACAACTACCGGTGCACTATCGCACTGAACTACCTGTGGCTCTCCTAATGGCCCGGTAATATTATTTTACGACCATTACCTCTGTAAACACGGATAAAAAGCTCGTACACGACCTCATGCTGAAAAAAGTGACCCACAATTGCGTTAACTGCGATTCCCTTTTTAAAAAGAACAAAACTTTTTAACAGAACCTTTTTCGAATTTGTCACGCAGCGTTCTATTTTTGAAAACGTCAGTTGTTCTTTTGTTTGATGTTATTAAAAAATGTAAGAGTTTTGAGAATAGTAAAAAGTATAAAACCTCTTTGTGTCGTACTTTTTATAGAAAGCTTAATTTTAAGTTGGTACAGTTTGATTGTTAAGAAAGCATGTTGCAAGTATCGTTCTAGGAAGTCGTGGACGGGATGGGGATGTGCCAAAAAGAGATAAAGTAGTTTTATTGATCTATACGGACGTTCGGGAGCGAGTGTGAGTTGAATGAAACGAAGATAACTTGCCGCCCCAAGTTCGCGCGTCCTTTTTTAACTGGTGCATTTTTTGTATTGCCATCCCTTTCGGACCACGTGACCTAAGCAGGGTGTAACTCACCCTACGCCGGCCATAATTTACTCATAGCGATAGGCGGTACGCTCGCGAAAAACATGTCTACGAATTTTTGACAATCTTTTTCTTTTAGGTTTTAAAGTTAGATTTAGCATAGAAACGACCGAACTCACAAAGGAAATTTATAAAAATGAGATAGGAAGAGAAATTAAAATGCATAGTACCTACCACTTGATCGAACGATGTTACATTATCTTTCACCGGTAAAAAACCTAAGTAAGTACTTAGGTAAGTATATAAAATGAGAAAAGCTTTACTTATCAGAAAAATATTAATGAATTGGGTTAAGTATCGAGGATTTTTAAAATATTTTAAACTAATTTATCAGTTCAGCAAACACATTACTACAATAATTACTTAAATATCTAAAAACGATTTGCAAAAAGAGTAACAGTAATATACCTAACATTAATATAATGACTGAACCAGGAAATAACTTTTTGTTTTGTGCCGTTCATCCCAAATGTGCATCCATAAATAACGCTCCTTCACTGTTTCTTTCTCTCTTGATTTATTTTTTGTCTTGTTCCTGCCTGGTTTATTAACTAGCTCAATACGCCTGGGGGTAATATCCACTTTGTTTTTGATAGAAAAATATATCAATGCTGTTCCTATGTTGTTTATTACCAGGATTAAATGTCAGTATTTGAAATTGGAATTGTAAGTGTCAGTATAGACTTATACTTTTTTAAAGTGACGACAAACAAAAAAGAAAAAAGGTTTTATTTAATAAAAACTAGTTTTAATATTTAAATCTTATTTCATAATCCATATGCAACTTGAAATTACAAACAAAAAATAAGCATAATCAAGTCACGACTCACACAAAAAAGTCGTCACACAAAAAAGGCTTAAAACGAAAAAAGCCGGTTCATTCATAATCCTCAAAGCTCCGAAGTTTATAAAATCGGTTGTAAAGTACATCAACAATCACGGCAAGTGTTAACCGATCGTAAACGTCAAGTTAACGATGACGATCCTCGTAAAAGTCTCGTAAAACAAACAATTAACTGACAGCTCATTCGACTACTGAGATAATACACTTTATGAATGGAAACAAATTGCTTCGGCTTCGAAGGATTATTGGATTATGATTTTATTTGTTGTTTTTTTAATTATTTAAGTAGGTACTTATTAGATTTAATTTAATTTTTAGGTTAGTACCTACTTACTACTATTATTTGTAATGTGTTTGTAAATTAATTAAAAACGCCATTTTATATTTTTAGGTATTTTTAGTTTACGTGCGTACCAGGTAGGTAATTTAAGTTAATTTAATCTAAAGGTATTTTTTAGGTAAGTACTTACCTACTTTTATCAATAATTATACTTACATACTTTGGTAAAATTAAATAATTTATTTTTAGACTTGTGTAATTTGTTTCAGTTTTGCAGTAAGTAGGTAGGTACTTTATAAATTGTTTTAAAAACAATAAACAAGAACGGACTTCAATCATTTGTAAGCGTAGCGCCATCTGTGAACGAATAGCGGAAGTAGTAGAAAAAATCAATATTTTTTTGTAGAGCCAATTTGTAGAGTAAGTTGAAATAACACTAAGTACTTACATATTTTTGGCTTCTTATGTACTCAAGTATGTAAATAAGTAAGTACTTATATTTATTTTTACTACTTATAATAATAATTGAATTTTAGATAAAAAAATATGTCAGTAAAATAATCCTTCTCCTTATGACTCTACCTGGGTGCCTACAAAAAAAAATCTCAAGGATAGTGTGAAGAACGTGTAAGATTTAGTTTTATTTGCAGAATTCAAAATTACTATGATAATCTCGTTCATCGACGTACATCAATCTTCGGAAAACGACTCTATAAATCTGCGAAGGCAATAAAAACCGTCACCTAAACACATTAGAACGGACCAGACTATACGACGCCGCTTAAATGATACCACGTGTAAAACTCTAGTTACAACGTCCCCAAAACAGCTGATCCTTATTACCCACAATACGACCGAACTCATAATTTTACAGCCAATTTACAAACAATAAAAGTCGGTCTTGTCTTACACGCCCATTCGCCCCAATATCTCCATATTCGACGGTGAAGCCGTAACTCGTAACTTTTATAACCCAATAAAACCATAACCTTCCTGAATCCTCTGAATATCTCTGACTTGGAAAAGTGGCGTGACTCAAATTCTATTTTGTGCCAATAGATGGCGCTTGTACGGATTACTAACGCCATCTGAGTTTGTATCCGCGAAGCTTTTTACGAGCTATTTGGGGTCAGTTGTGTCACGTCGTAAAGCTGATGTTTTATGGGTTCGTCTGATGACGCTAGTGTAGCGTTGCGGTGGTTTAGTACCTTGCTAAAACTGGAAAGTTGTAAACAATTTATGGATTAACCGCAAAATTTTCTACGAGTAGGTAGGTAAACAAGTTTTATAACTTCGTGTTCACAATTAATTAAGTAATTAGGACCATTACAACGTCATAAAAAGGGCATTAAATAAAAACCAACTTTAAAGCTCTACATTGTATAACGTATGACGAAGTTGAAAAAATAAAAAAAAAAACGCAGAAGCAGGTTACCAAAAACCAAAACACGCGCAAAATGAAGATTCAGGGAGTGTATTGTCGTGTTTATATGAAGTGCCTGGCAATATACGGACTGTAAATTGCATCGTAAACTTCTCTGAACGCCCGAGCGACAGCAGCTTTTTCAGTTTTTAGCTCTTCCCCGTCGGTGTATGCTGGCGCTGTCACGATTCATGTTGCGCGCCATCTATCTTCGGACGCTTGAACTTCGATGTGACATAGAGTTTCCTTGTATAAATCACAAGATGTCGCTACCAATTTATTTCGGCGGGTTTAATTAAGTTTGGGAAAAAGCTTTCTGAAGTATATTTTAAACGGAATGTAGCATGTAACAAAAAATAAAAAAACGTCGTTTTAGTGTAGTGAAGTTTTAGTGAAGTAGGTACTAATTATATTTGAAAAAGTTGTTGAGTTCATTTACCTTAATTTTTCATTGAAAGTACTTATTTAAGTAAGTGTAACGTGTTGTTTAGATTATTTCTATTGTGCGCCTATTTTAGTCTGTATTCTGAATGCAATGACAGCGTCACTGTCATTATGGCATATCTATGATTTGACATTTGAAATGACAGAATTATTTTACGAGCGAAACAGTTTTGTTGTCTGAGAATCTAAATTGTAATTGTACTAAGTTATTAAATGATTAACGATGATTATATCAATAGGATTTCATTGAGAAAGCCACACCCTAGCACCCGCACGAATTGGACCTTACAATTCGGAAGCGGATTACCCACGCAAGCCCACGCATTATGGACACGATACTACTGGTCGTAGGTAAAATAAACTGGATTAAATGAGGTATGTACAAGTGAAACCTTAGTTCAGGTCATAGTTACTGAAGGTATATTATACCTATTCGCATTACCAGATTCATCGAATGCAATGTAAAGCTCTGGACTCCCTCAAATTGCTTGGCATGTTGCAAGATATTTTCTTGTATTGAAGATTATTTGAAGTAGGTATTGATAAGTTGGTATCAAAGTATCTGCACTTACCTACCTATTCAGATAAATCGGTGAGCATAGATTGAGTGTATATAGAGGTTGAAAAAGTGGCTGTGTCTAATACTTACCTATTTTACTTATAAAACTTTATAAACTGAATGGCGCCTACAGTTAACCAAGATTGATAAATATTCAATAACAAAGATAAGTGAAACAATCAATCATAATGATTTTAAAGATCCGATTAAGCAATTGAAGGAATCTTGATGATTCTCTGAGGTCGATTCCACTAACAAGCTTTTTGTCAGCCATGGCACAGCGTCGGATAGACTTGGATTTCGTTTTGTTTCCTAATCGACTAGTGGCCTGCATCTCTGTTGTGTTGACGTTTTCAAACAAATGACTGTAATTTGGAAAATTAAGCAAAACTTAGTGGTAATGATAACTAAATGGTTGATGTTTTAAATTAGTAGAATCGGGGCCCTGGTCAGACACCAAATTCCCTTAGCATATTCAATGTGACAATGATTCATTTAGTTACCTAGTGGTAAATTAAAATCTTGATAAGAAAATTAAAGAATACCTAAGTGAAATTACAGAAATTACATTATTAGACTAACATGAGAAATGCAATTTGGTAAGTACTGCAATAGAATAAGTAACATCATCACTGATGTCATGAATTCTCGCTCAACCCTGCCCAGTTGAACTTGTGAATATAAATAAATAGGAATCTAGAAAGAATGCATGATGAAACATGATGTTTGATTAATAAAATATTCAATTTAATTATTTTAATTAGAAGTTTAAAGTTATCAAAAGCAAAAACAATTTAGTGATAACTAGCTAGAAATACTTAAAAGGTAAGTATATGGAAGTTTTTGCATCAATCAACACAATTAGATTAGAACAAAAAGGAATTAATAAGGGACTTTTATGTAGTATTATTAACCGTTCTGCACTTGAAAAAGTTAAAAGGTTTAATGAACTTGATTTGTGATTGAGCTTTATGTGAACATGTTCATATTATAATACTTCTGATGAAAGGACAATAGGTAAATATTTTTGAATGTTGTAGCACAGTGAACAAGCGGCACTTCTAATGACAAGGCTTTGGAGGTTTTAGAGACATTTGACAAAATGTGATCAAATAGTAGCTTGGAGTTCCCCAACCGTGCTACATATTGTTGTGGAGACTAATATTGAGGGGAGTACAGTATGCCTTGACCATGCAACCCCTGGTACTTGCAGAGCCGTTAAGATGAGATTTGGTTCATCTTGTCTCAAGATTGAGAATTACTTGATGATTATTGACCATGACTAGCGATTACCTTTGAATAAATGAATGGAAGTAAAAACTTGCTTAAGATAAGGAATGGAAGCCCATGAGAGAGAAAAAGGATAAGACTTCAAAAAAAAAAAAAAAAAAAAAAAAAAAAAAACATAAAAATGAAATAATAGGTAAATCACATTTATGACATAAAGTATATAACTTGAGTTTTGAAAATTACTAGGATAATGATAATCTTGAATAGCAAATGGGATACCATTATGGACAGGGATCTCCTCAGGCTGAGATTTTTGATTGATTTGAGATGATTGAAGTTGCCAGGGAATTGGCATAGTTAAAAAAAAACAGAACGTATAATATGCACTAATGTTCATTCTGAACTAAAAACTTTACCTAAACTAAAGTAGTATCAACTCTCAGCTCCAAAACGAATGAGTGCCTACCTAAGTTTTGTTAAGGATATCCATGATATCTACAGTAAAACAAAAATATACATATATGTACCTACTTAGGTATAATTATAAATTAATAGGAAATGGATACATTATGGAAGACTGAGTGTGAATAAATTGGTCTTAGATTCTCTGCCGGATTTTATTCATTCGTGAATTGGCTTTGATAAGTACTACCTACCTACTGTGATCAAAAAGGCTGAGACAAATAGACTCGAATCTAGACAAATGCAACTCACACCATGAAATCGGTACCTGCACACTCTTTTTGAAAAGAACGAGTGATAGTTATTTATTAGAGATCACAAAACATTACAATCGTTATTTATGGTTGCAAACTGAATACCTACCTGCCTTATCCTAGATTCGTAATCAAAATGATGTGAACATAAGAGTTAGTGTTGCAAGAATAAAACTTAAATTAAGTGAGTTGAGTGAAAGTAAAACTATAGGTACCTACTTACATTAGAAAAGAAATTCAGTACCTACTAAGATTTTATGGATACATATATATTCTTTCTTTATTGAAAAAAAATAAGACCATACAATAAAATTTCACAATGACAGGACATGTATACAGGCGAGCTAAACCTTATCATGCACATAGGTACATCATATCGAAGAGGACTTAGAAACGATGTGTTATTTCTGAAAACTGTCAATGCAAAATTCGGTGGATAACTGAATTTGTAGGTACCCAGTACCTACACAATACACGTTTATTTATGATGCTATTAAAGGAGCACAGTCAATAGTGGAAAGTGGAATTTTATGAAGATAAATAAGTAAGATTAAAATATTTCTATGAGAGAACAAAGGAACAAAAAAATAATAATAAGTCTTTAAGTAGAAAAATTAGGTACCTACCTACTTTGGGTATTAATTATTATAAAACATAGACTTAAAGCTAAAGAGACTAGATCCAAGTTGTGAGTGGCGCACAAGGGATGAGTCCACTGCACTGGCTTGATTTTAGCGAGTGACTACCGTGTAGTGAAACATTCTGTGAAAGAAATTAGGTACACAAAATAAAATGCAATGTGAATTATTACTATGACACTAGAACAAATAAACCAACATCGTAAACTTTGTGAGATGAAATTAATGATTAAACGAACTTACCGTACGTGAAGTTCTATCATAATTATACGAAGGCTTCATCCGAAGAGATTAGTATACAGATAGGTATACTTGTAGTAACGCATAGTTATAGTAATAAAAATTATGGTAATGATTATTAAATAAATTAGATTGTTTGAAATTTAAATTGATAAGTAAGAATAATTATACTAAATAATAATTTAAAAAATATATGCATGACTTGTAATTGCATGAGTTTGAGTGACTTGAGTAATTGTGACATTGATTGTGAGTGTGATGCAAAGAACGGCATATCAGAGTTGATAGGTAATACCAAAAGAAATGGATCGAATAATTGTTAAGTAAGCATGGTGTAAAGAAGAGAAAGGTATGTGCCGTAAAAATGCTTAGGAAGCTCCTTGTGCAAATTCACTAATGTGGTCGAAATGCGGGAAAAAGTTAAGCATCTACATAACAATAACCAGATTTTGGAACAGCTCAAGTTATGAAGCTGTACGGTCATGAATAGTCAAGAACAGGGATACGAAGGAACAGAAAGTCGCTAAGTGAGCCGGCAAGTAGTTCTGCTTGTGGTCACCTTTAGTTCGTAGACCGCACTCCAATCATGAATGCTGAAATAAAAATGAAACGTGACTAATTACCAAACGCCAACTGACTGCCTAAGATTGCTGACGTAAAATGCTTAGATGACAAATACAACAGTAGAAGAGCTTGTACAAAGTACTTTATTAAATTGAGTGTAGTTTGTTACAAAATAACGGTAATAATATTGTAGTAGGTAATAATATTGTACCTACTTCTGACAGATAGAGACAAGGATTGACAGATTCACCGGAATTCTTAAACTTAATGTAAACGACCAAACAAAGAATTTAGTAGCTGGAAAACAATTAAAATAAACTAGAAAATGTCATTTATAAAAACTAAGAAGGAAAGTGGTCTAAACACGAACCTATTCTAGTTAAATAGTAAACCATGCTGTAAACTACCTAGAATGTGCCAGCTAGACGTTGTTGCTGATAAAGACTGCTATACCTAGTCCATGTAGACTATGCTAACTTGATGACCTCCACATTGTATTATTATTATATTATTGAGCTTCAATCTTGAAATTAAAAGGTCAAGTATTTACCTAAGCGTAAGCGATTAAAAAGCCATGTGCGATGGATTGAACTAGTTGAGTAGAGCAGAGTATACTTTTTGAATAAAACATTACTTAGATAAAACGATTTAGATTTCCAAATGATTATTTTCGAATAATAATGAACAATTATGTTAAAATTACACGATCAGCGTTGAACATGAATTTATTTATTTATTTAATACAGTTATGACAGAAAGCTTACAGTAAGAACCAAAGCGCTATCTATCTTAATTAAAACTTAAATATAATCTCAGAGAGTTAAATATAGCGGAAAGACTATCATTAAAGATGTCTATATGTTGGACCTCGTGTACAAATGCATTCAGTAGAGTAAGCGCCCTCAGGGTTGGTGCGTTGTTCGCGTGATGGGATGATAAACACGTGGAGTATACTAGAAAAAATATAGATGGACTAGGTACGGAAATGCGGATATGTAATGTGAAATGAGTGAGTAGTGAGAAAACAAAAGATAAAGAGAGGAGCAGAGAAAAGAAACATGGTTAGCCGACCTATGTGGGTTAGGGCAGTAGTGTTGATAATTGATTGATGAGGATAGGATGAAAACTGATAAAAAAAATTGTTGAATGGCAGCCAGTTAAACAAAATATCTAGGTTCTAATTTGTCTAGTCAAGCAGGATTAAGAACCATTTAACTAGAGAATTAATGAGCAAGGCAACCGACACGTCGATACATCTAAGTTAAACTTGCATTAGTGAATTAAATGTTCGGTACCTAGCAAAACGACGAGTAGAAGTGATGGGAGAAGATTTGAGAAAATAAACTCCGCTAGTCGCTGTCAAATCAAGCTACAAAAAAAAAAGAGAGTCGAAATGCCGTTGGATTTTAGAGAGAATTTCGAAATGATATGAGGTTTTATGCACGCACACCTGATGACTTAGATTAGACAACTAAAAGTGTCCGAACTATTTTAAATTGCTGACCAAGATCCAATAGCCTACTTAATACCTACATGAACCATGCAACCATGACTTTTAGATAAAAAAAAAAATATTGGGATTTGAATAGAAGCGAAATAAAACTGTTTTAATTCTAGAACACGAGTGAGTGATAAGCGCAATCGAGTGTGTGTTTGAAATGATCACAGCAGCGACAACTGAAAAGAGGCGCGGCGTAGCAGGAGCTACAGCCAATGCAGAGATGGCCGAACCAGTGTCTCGCTTTGTGAGGGCTTGACTGGCACAGCAACTTGCCAGTCAAGCGAGGGCATTATTGACATGTGAAGCGCTCTTGGCGTAGCTTGCTTAGGCGTTCTTGATTGAAAGTCAAGAGTCAAAATTCAAAGATTATTCAATACCTAAGATCATGTAGGCCTCACTTTGACATCAATGATTTAATATTTCATAACGATTTAATTAACGGAGTTAGAGCATATTCATTGATCGTTCGGGGCGCGTTGAATTGTCGAACCCGGCTTTTGTTGAGTCGAACCATGACGGAGGCCTTGCGGCCAACAGACTCCGTCACCAGGATTGGCCGCTTGCTTATACGAACTTACTTGCTTACTGACATTGGAACTTGTCTTTATTTAATATTGTGATTGTTTTCCTGAATAAGTGATGACTGGCATATGAACTTGCATGTATGTATATTTATTTATTTTTATTTATTTATTATAAGTACACACACATGTTAGCGAGGGCATTACTGGCATACGAACTTGCCGCCCATTATTAATTATTTTCATGAATAAGTGATAACTGGCATATGAACTTGCCACTGATTAAAAATTATGTATGTTTATTTATTTATTTAATTATTATAAGTACATATACATATTAGCGAGGGCATTACTGGCATATGAACTTGCCGCCCATTATTGACTATTTGCACGAATAAGTGATGACTGGCATAGGAACTTGCCACTCATTAATAATTATGTATGTATATTTATTTATTTTATTTATTACAAGTACATATACTTATTAGCGAGGGCATAACCGGCATAAGAACTTGCCGCCCATTAATGTTTAATTAATGATTATGTGATATTAACTGGGGCATCACCGGCATAAGAACTTGCCGCCCACTATTATTTATTTCATGATTATGTGACATTAAATAGGGCATCACTGGCATATGAACTTGCCGCCCTTTTGAATTGTTTCAGAACAAAAGGATGTCGTAAGTATGGATTTGACCATTAAACAAACTAACCACCCAGCTGAAATAATTATTGTGCTCAATTATTGCCATCTGACTTAATCCATGCCTGATTTAAGAATAATATTATTTACAGAACAAAAGGATGTTGTAAGTATGGGTTTGACCGATAAACGAACTAGCCACCCAGCTGAGATTATTTTTAATTATTAACCCCATTTATGTGCCAACTGATTATAGGACTAAGAGGTGACACGACTGATTTTTAAGTAAAAAAAAAAATTGACTTCTAAATGTTGTGAATATTCTTGGTATGTATTTCTTAAACAGTAACGTCTGTGATTTCATTAGAAAAATTGTGTCTGACTGATATAAGATTTTGATAACTGGGTGAATTTTATAAAGATCTGTTATTTTTGTTTGACCATAGCGATGCATAACTGTAAACGGAATTATTATTATTGATTGGAAGTTCCTATTGATTTAAACACTGCTCAATATTATTATGATATATAACCGATTGTTTTTGAAATACTAATTAATTTACGCAGTACCCTTGACTTGTAACGACTGCTGAACTTCTGTACAGAAAGTATTCTGTTGATTCAATATACCTATTCTGTTAAGGTGGCGACTGTATGGAGCGATCTCGATCCTTGACATCGTGGCGAGGCATTCGTAGCGAACATGGCACGATGTGACATTGCTGGCTGATCGACGGCGGTGCACCTTTTACCGCGGTTGCTCGACTGTGGTCTTCATTCGTGGTCGAGTCGTCAGACGAAGTTGTTGTGAAGTAGTATTGCTGGCCAGGCACCACCTTTATGATACTAAAACTGAACGAAGAGACTCGTTCATAGTAGGATGGCCGAATGTAACGTGTTGTTTAGATTATTTCTATTGTGCGCCTATTTTAGTCTGTATTCTGAATGCAATGACAGCGTCACTGTCATTATGGCATATCTATGATTTGACATTTGAAATGACAGAATTATTTTACGAGCGAAACAGTTTTGTTGTCTGAGAATCTAAATTGTAATTGTACTAAGTTATTAAATGATTAACGATGATTATATCAATAGGATTTCATTGAGAAAGCCACACCCTAGCACCCGCACGAATTGGACCTTACATAAGTAAGTAAGTACCTAAGCTTTTTACTATTTATGAAAATTAATATCTTGTGAAATTACATCATTACATTAACCAGTAAAGGTGTAAATGAGCGATGGTTTAAACTGTGAGTTCGGTACTTTTCACTTTAATTGAAAGTTAGATTACTTGGACCTTACTCAGAGGCAACAACCCCAATGTCCTAAGTCACACACAATGATAAAAGTACCCACCCACCCAAAAGTTCTCTTGCATAAATTCAAACTAAAAAGTACCTAACTCGATATCTAGGGGTAATTATAAAAGCGGGGAGAGTGACAAATCCCCGAATAAAACAACAAGGAAATAATTCCGGGCATAAATCGCCCTCTCGGTGTGAATAGAATAGCAATTATTTGGTTGAGTTGGTGCTCCTCCCATTACTATGAGTTTACGAACTCGAAAGAAACTTGCATCATAAAACAATGCTAAATAATTGTGTTTCAGTTTTAAAAATGTAAGAGAATAGTTTATTTTTTAAAAATAACAGGCAACAATTTTCTGTTGATAATATTCAGGTAAGTACTTACCTAAGTACTTATAGATAAGTACCTACTTAATTATAAATTATATGTATAAAATTAAATGTGCCTATTTGTCGTTAGTAAGAACGTAACAAAAAGCCTGTAAAATTACACAAACACCTACAAAATTACGTACCTAAACACCTACAAATATTTTAGGTAGGTAAACGATAGTGCGATAATACCTTTTTGAAACTAAAAAATATTGAAACATACAACTTCATTGCAATTTCAGCCCATTTTTAACTAAAATTTCATAATTTTCAAGAATTTATCCTCCTTTATAAGTACAAACATTTGAATTAGAATTAGAAACATTTTAATGTGAAAATATTAGTCACATATTTCAAAAAATCATACTATAGTACCTACCACTAGATAAATATTAAATATTATACCAACGTGAAAATGAGAATGAGTTTCAAAATCGAGTTGGAATCTATAGTAAGCGCTCCCCATATGAACTTACGACCATTCTAACTAGAACCGCCCTATACCTTCTTTCCCAATATTCTTATGGGATTTCGTGATTAAAATATTCTGCCAAGGGTCTTTTAAGAGTGGTATTCCGTACAAAACCCGTTGTTTTGTTTAATTAACATTGTCACGTATTTTCTAAGGTCCGGTGACATTAATTTAAGGCGGCATAGTTTTGTGATTGTGTTTCAAATGTTGATTACATTATTAGAATATTGATTATTTTATTAAAATCATGCATAGAGACTTTAATTAAATCATGATGTTAATTTTATAGGTACGCTGATAACCGTAGCCATTATGTAATCATAATTATTGAGTTCTAAACAGTGGCAGCAAATTAATTAAATTACTGGTAAGTATAAGTAACATTTTATTTATTGACTAGGTCTTCATCTAAAATATATCTCGATTTTATAGGCTTGTCCACCGAGCCTTAGGATATACCTATGTATTATACAGTATTGACCTTGTTTCATATTTTTTGTGACCTAAATAATTAATTTCTTATGAGTTAATAAAGGCCTCTGAAGCTTAAGAACTTAAGGCTGAGACTATCAAAGCGGAGACAAGAGATGTGTTCTCACAACCAATTCTTCTTCTTCTTCAAGTGCCTCTCCAACTAGTGAAGGTTGGCGAACATCTCCTGGAATCTTTCTCGGTCTTTTGCCAGGCGGAACAGTTCGGATGTGCTGGTCATTCCCGTCCACTCCCGGATATTGCGGAGCCACGACTTCTTTCTTCGACCAACTCCTTTGCCAGGAACCTTGCCCATCATAATTAATTGCAGAAGCTGATATCTATAATGCTGAAGCACGTGACCGGGATATGCAGTTTTGCATTTCTTAATGATAGCAGAAGTTCCTGCTTCTGTCGAGCTCGTCGCAAAACTTCCACGTTGGTGATCTTTTGCGTCCAGCTTATCTTCAACATACGTCTGTATGCCCACATCTCGAATGCTTCAATACGTTTCTCGAGATCCTTTTTGATAGTCCACGACTTACATCCGTATTGAATTATGGGCCATATGTAGCAGTGTAAAAGACGAGTACGCAAAACAACCAATAGAATTTCGTTATTCACACATATCATCTCGTCACGAGATACACATCTCTCGTCTCCGCTTTGGTGGAATCTCAGCCTTATAATCATATCAGGGATGGGCAACTAAACTTGCGAAGCATTGTTATTATTTGCCGTCACCTATCCATTTTGTGACCGAGCAAATCGTCGCTTTTTCGACCATCTATCAAGAACCATGAGAAAAGCGCTTCGTGCCCAAAACCAGCTATTACCTTTTAATGATGATAATTATTAAATCCTGTTGTCCCTCATCAAGAACATAGTGCTCTCAGAAGGGATTTCCTTTCGACTCGATCCTGCGAGGCAACTTCCACTATTACCTATTACTTATCTAATAAGCCCACTGCTGGTTCCCACTGCTGTACAAAGCTTCAATTTTTCCATTTACCTACTTAAATGAAAACATTGAAAGGCGATATCAACCTACCAATACATACAAAAATCCCAACTCGCCCTACTTTAATCAAACCCTTGAACAATACCGCGAAAAGGGAATTTCTAGAGCCATAAAGAACTTCAGATAAAGATAAATTAGTATCTCCAGAGACGGATGGGGTCGGAGAGGAAAAAGTTGGAGGTTTAACCCTTCCCGATCCACTCCGGGAAGTTTGATAGTGTTTTTATTCTGATAAGTACGTTTTAGTGGATTTAAGATGGAATAGTGTGTTGGGGATTTTTTTTAACATTTGTTAGAACAAAGACGATTATGATTTTTATGTACAAACTGACAGTAATAAACTAGGTAGAGCCATAAGCGCATTTCAGACTCCGCTATAATATATCATATAGTTCATAGCATAACAATATCGCGCATCATATCGCCCGCGACTTAGTCAGCCCCACACGTATTGACCATGTCTTTCCTGTGGATATGGTCTGTTAAGCTAAGAGGGTGGTTTAGGTGCTGGCAAGCCTACTACATCTCAAAACAATGTCCCAGGTTCTACTGTGGCTATAATATATCATATTATAGTTCATAGCACAACAATATCACCCGCGACTTAGTCAGCCCCACATGTATTGACCATGTCTTTCCTTGACCATGTCTTTCCTGTGGATATGGTCGGTTAAGCTTAGAGGGTGGTTTAGGTGCTGGGCAAGCCTACTCCATCCATCTCAAAACAATGTCCCAGGCACTACTGTGTGAACTGTAGGCAAAGATTGCCTTCTGACACTGTATAAATCATCTAGTAAAGATGTAAAGGCCTGAGTTTTATTTGAAATTTCCTCTGCTGTAGGTAGTTTATAAATACAATCCTGTGAATATAAGGTTCTTAGTGTTTAGGTATAATATTCTAGTTTAGGTATAATAAACAACTAAAATACCTACTCAAAGCCATTGAATTCGCCACTAGAAATGCAGGTGTAAGTTACAAACGTGCTCTGGCTACATAAATAGGCTAAAGTATCATAAATCACGAAAAGCGCATGCGTACTATGGATTTCACTCAATTAACTAAAGTTTCAATTAAAGCGCTTGAAAGATTGACTGCTTTTATTTATTTAAGTTTAAATTATAAATTATACCTTGGATTTTATTGCTTGGATTTTAGCAGCATATTTTTTCGACTATGAATAGTTGAAAATATACCATAGATAAGCGAAGGAAAATTTTGATGGCTAGCCTTTTATATCTAGTCTTTTTTTTTATTAAAAGTGAACTATTGTTACAAACAGAAAAATGTGTCATTTCAATGGCATTCGTCTAGTAGACAATATTTACGAAGTAGGTACTTAGTTTAATGTTCTCGCATTTTCAATTAACATTTTGGGGCTATAGCAGACATGCTGCTTTTAGAATCGGCAATCGGCGATTTTGCGAATGCTACATCGCGTTATAGCGATTCTCTGCGATAGATTTCGTGCGTTCGGACGCGGTATCGGAAGCGATCGCTGATCGCAGCGTTTGGCGTTTTTAAGTATGCGGTGTGTATTGTTAGCCGCTGCATTTTGCTTCTGAAAAGCGACTAAATCGCCGATCGCCCATGCTAAAAGTAGCATTTCTGTTAGAGCCCTAAGCGTTCACATAAACTTTGAATATTTTGAACAGACTAAGCTACGTTCATTAAATTGAGTTGTGTCACTTTTCCACTTTTTCATCTTACCATTTCAACATCCGACCTCGCCCAATCATAGTCATCAGAACATGTTGCAATGAGGTAAGTAGCGGTCATGGCAACCGAACCCACCACTTGACCGTCCCTTTGCATAAATGCAACCACGCCCATAATGTCAACCAATCTACACTTTTCAGGTATTAAATGGTAATTTTAAAAATATCCCCCGTCGATGTTTCCTCAGACTGAATATATTAATAATTATTGAGCCGTGAGAAAATGCAGAAAATGTTGGATACGGGATGATTAAGTATAAGATAATTTTAATTCCTCTCATTTGACAAAATAATCTCTCTTTCTTTAAAAAATAATAATAATTTTAATATAAAGCCATAGTCACACCAAAGAGGTGAACGAAAAGTGAATTCGATAAAAATATATAAACAAAAGATAATAAATGAAAGATGAGGTAAAACATTATAAAATTTAAGTCAATAAAAGTAATAGGTGTAAACCGATCCCTCGTAAAATCCAAACAATCAATAAAAAAGCAATAAACACATAATTCCGGTCAAAGCTTTACGACAAAATGATACATCATTCGAATCAAACTATATGGTTTTACAACTGTCGTAAACTAATCAAATAAAAGTTGGAAGCGCGAACAAGCGAATAATGAACTTTTATTGGTCAGTTTTATGGCAACGCAGTGAGATTGTAAAACGTTGTAAATGGCCGGGTACATGCCGCCCACTTGGGCTCTGGTGATAGTTTCTGGTGTATTGTTTATGAGATGATTATCAGCTACTTTAGTTCAATGGTGACGTTTTTTTGAATGTTTTGTGTTGTATTTTAGAAAGTTTTTAATGGTTACTTTGAAATTTTAAAATACTTAAGTAATAAAATTGTTTCTGCTTTCAGACTTTATTGTTTATTCATCGAGAATGAAGCGAACGTTTTTAATTTAATTTTTACTAAGATAGTTAATTGATTCATGTTCAGTTTTTTTTTTTAATTATGTTTACCTATTTACAACCACTCTATCAGTGGCTGTAATATCATTTGAAACGTCGTAAGATACTTAAAAACGTGTCACTTTTAACAAGTAAATTAATAAATTTTCACTAAAACCGTCACATTCCTTGTATAGTAGATATCAGGTATCAAAAATTATGATTACACAACAACATCCGGATTAACTGCGGAAATATCTTTTCGATGTCGTCAACGATATTTTTTAGTCAAATTTAGTCATGAACCATAATTTTTCTGTTTCTAGGTACAGAAAGCGTCATTAATTGGTATCCCCCTAGTAAGAGGTTGGTTTGCAAGCCGTTGATCTCAACTTTTGTAAAAACTTTTACATCCTTGCTTAATTATGGATATCTAATTTCGCTCGAGTTCCTAAACAAAAATAGCTGATATAATACCCGACTGAAATCCAAGGTTGAAATGAAAAGAGTCTTTGTTCAAATCAATAGGGGGATACCGATTGATGACGCTGACTGTACCTATATGATTGCCTAAACTTGCCTGCTTTCCAATCTTTTATTAAATCTACAAGCTGACGCCCGGGGCTTCGCCCGCGTGGACTACTATTTTGTTTATACCACGGGAACCATGCATTTTTTCGGGATAAATAGCCTATGTCCTATTCCCGGTCATTATCTATCTATGTTTCAAATTTCAGCCAAATCAGTTCAGTAGTTATGGAGATACGTGGTAACAAACATTCACACACACACACACACACACGGACTTTCGCCTTTATAATATTAGTAGGATAGTAGGATTTCCAACAAATAGGAGTTATATCTCCAAACTGTTTCCTATCAATGATCAATTTCCACATAAAGGCTGGAGTACAACAATAATTTCAGCCGGAACATTATCGAGGGCAATTATAAAGCGTCTATTACATAGCTCCGGGTAGCGATAGCCGTTAGTTTATTGCGACTAGTGTAGTCCCGGCTTTATTGCTATATCCGTGACAATCGGGAACGTACTTAGGGATCAGCCCGGGATAATAATGATAATAGACATTCAATAAACATTATAAACATAAACATATAATAAAACTAGATTTCGCCCAAATTTTTATTATAAAAGTAGCCTATGTCCTTCTCCAGGGTCCAATCTAACTCAATACCTAGGCGTGAAAAGGTGACAGACAGACAGACAGAGTTACTTTCGCATTTATAATATCAGTATGGATATGGAATTATAGATATTGAGAGAAATCATTGTTTTGAATTGCCTACCTTTAAATATGCAATACTCTTCGCGGAAAATCTGTTGATATTTTGAAATGTGTTTCTGCATAGATTTTTTAAATCAAAAATGATTCTGCAACACACTTGTCCTATTTCGGGCCCAAGGGACGATCCCTTCCACTTAACCCCTCCCTGGTCCGCCTCCCGATGACAATTAATAACTGTTGGTAAGCGAATAATTCGTTAAACTCGTAAATTGGGAATCGCCCGTGCTGTATAAGGGTTAACTCGATTAACTGCTAGTATTGGGTTAGTTTATTGTGTAGTGTATTGAGATTATAATCAGCATGTGTGTGGTCTAATATACTTCGAATATATATAAATAAATGTATAGTGTTGCAGCTTAAATAAGACTGTTTTCCTATTCTATTTGAAAATGAATTTTATTGATCGCGTCATTTTTTTTAGGTTAAAATTAGATGACATTTTCCTAGCTGTATTATAATGATTTGACAAATACTAATTATGTCATCATTCTTCGAGTAAAACAATGACTTTTGACTTCTGGGAGTGACCACATTGCGTTTTGCGAACGCGATGCGAAAGCGTTGTTGCTCAAAAACGCGCTGCAGAAAACGCAGTATGTCCACTCCCTTGATATTGGCAAGTAAAAAAAAAATCGGCTACAAGCTAAGTACCAAAATGACAGCAAATGACCACCATGATGTGTTTTATTCAACGACAGTTAAAGCCGTGAGCGCGATACTTCTCAATTTAATTTATAGTTAACTTACTTGAGTGCCTGGGTGGGACATTGTTTGAGATGAATTAGGCTTGCCTAGTACCTATCTTCTCAACTTAATCGGCCATATCCACAGGAAAGACATGGTCAATCCGTGAGGGTTTGAAACTATTCAGCCATTGATTAACTATTCAGTTTATAAAGAAGTATCCCAGACAAAGAGATACCTAAGCTAGTATGTAGGATCATGACCTGATCGCATCGCTAACCTAACCTGCCCTGTCCCGAGCTAACTGTTCGGGTAACCTCCAGCTTCCTGGGAACATGGCGACATTGTATGGATTCTATACTGCTTTGTATTTTGAGAGCTCGGTTAGTATGACATGGCTTTAGCTATATTATTGGGAATATCTGGGCGACCGAGCTCTGCTCGGTTGCAAATAGAGTAAAATTAAAAAAGAAAAATAAAACTTTCAGTAGCTGAGATTCGAACGTGCAGCCTTCGGCTGAAAGGCGGACAACCTATCCACTCAGTTATTTTCTCACTTCTCATTTTCTCACTTTAGTCTCAACGAATTGTGTGAAATGACGAACCAGATTGCACTGGTAAATGTTTTTGCGTGAAAATGCCGAGAAAACTAATTTGTATAATTTTATTTGTTATAGTGTTCATCCACACTTTAAAACTTTGTTTACAGTTTAAAACTAATTTGATAATAGGAGACCTAGCTAGATCGATTTTTCGCCCCTGTAAACCCCCGTCCGCAAATTTCATCGAAATCGTTAGAGCCGTTTTCGAGAACGTGTGTACAAACAAACCAGCAAACATGCAAACAAACAAACAAATAGGTATTGCTCTTTTAATAAAATAGGATAATGACGTTGATGGCTTAGCTTGCTTAGTAGTTCGCGTTCTGAGCATTCACAATTTGGATGGGTGACCGCAACTGACATTAACAGCAGAGCGCTTCCTTACTTCGGAGGGCACCTTACACTGTCGGTCCCGGCTTTTAAGTCATTAAGCCATGACAGAGGCCTTTAAAACCTCCGTCACCAGAGTTGGCCACTGGCTTACTTTTTTATGGAATTAATAAGTATTTTCTCGAATGGACAATGTTTTCGTTTTCGTATTCCCTTCCTACCCCTTATGTAACGTATTTTATTATTTTGCGGAAAAAAATAAAACCTATATTTCGTGTTAAGTAAATTATTGTTCCATATTTATTATATCACTCACTCTGATTTAAATGTTTATATTTTATCAACTCATTCAGTTCAATAACATCCAGTCTGATTTGTATGCTATCAAAAATACATTAGTAAACATTAAATTGAATCTAAGGTGATTGAGATAAAACTCATTATTCATTGCCTGCAGGTTGAATTGAAACAAACCGAGCTACAATGCATCAGTTGTGTAGCATCTTTTCATAACACAAGATCTTTCATCTCTCCACAGCATCTGCCGACGTGCACCTTATTACAAAAGTAATAAAGTCTAATACAAGCCAGCAACTGACGTTCCATGATATATTAGCTCTCATATACTCGCGAGCGGTTTTCTTAATACAAACAGGTCTTCAGAAGCCATATCAAATTGTCGTATTTTAATAAAAGTACGTAGATAAAGGATACCAATTAATTGGAATAAAAAACTTTACAATAAATTAAAAAACAACGGATTGAATCTATAACTACGTGTTGGTAGTTAAGGGCTCTTCAATTTTTTATATATTTGTAATTTTGCTTACCTACCTACTGTGATTACATTTTTAATATTACTTCCATACTATATAATATAATTAAGGGCTCTTCAATTTTCTATACATATATGTATTTGTAATTTTGCTTACCGTGGTTACATTTTGGACGTTACTTTCATACTATACCTATATAATAGAATACATACTATACCTACTAAACATGACATATATCTTACCGCAGTAGGCAAAACCACAGATAGAATATAAGACCCAGTCGTTAATCATTTTTAATGCTAAACGATCAAAAAATTTGACATTATAGTGTAGTACAAAAAATGTTTGTACATTAAGTGAAGTTCAGAATATAAAAATTCACACTAAAAATTTGCTACATTAAGTAATAACTTAATTAAGCTTCGGAAAATAGAACGAACTATAAATAAACACTTAATTATCAATCCATCGACTAAGTTATGTTACGCTTCAATTGGTTAATATCTTTTATAGAAGTAAATGGTCACACCTTAAAACAATCATTCGTTTAAGGCTATAGAAAAATATCTCCGAGCTAAATCCATAGCAAGAAATAAAATGTTGGAATTATTCACATTATATTGAGGTTTTTGTGACGGCATCTGCCCTTTATGGCCTTTATAATAAGGAATGTTTTAATTAAGTGAGAAACATTGGACGATCGTTACTCTTAATTGGGACGCTTTCTGCAGCATACTTACTTACCCTGAATACAATAATGATTACAATCCATAACCAATTTCAATTTCTTGTTCACAATTTATACTCGGTTAGTAAAAATGGACTCTAAGCTATTATTATTATGACTGATTCAAATTTTGAATTATAATTATGGAAATAGTTGAATTTTAAATTTAGAAAGTCAGTCTAATTTATAAAAGGAAATTGCAATACGACGACCACCTTAGCTCTTCTATGAATTTTCGCCACCATTTAAAAAAAAAATTGCGCCAGATTTTCGTTCAAGAAAAAAAGGAGGTAGGAGCATAGTGGGTTTTTTTTCACTCTCTTTTGTAGGAGAAAGGGCATAGTAGGATTTTCTCACTCTATATTCGAGCAGCCCGACTGGGGTACCTCTGCTTTACAGAAATGTAAATAACATACGAGTAATTCTTCTCGAATGGTGTTGTATTCTTGCGGTGAGTAAGGTTGCCAGAGCTCTGTGAGGAACTGAGGAAGCACTGCGATGACAACTGGTGGACCAGTCTTGTCCATTGCGTTGTCGGCGCAGAGATTCCTCTTTGAAAGGGTCAGCAGCACGTGTGTGACTCCTCTGGTGTCACAGGCGTTCATAGGCTACGGTAACCGTTTAAAACGTTGCAATTGCACTTCAATCGATCGGTATTATTTTGTATGATTCTTGCTAAAAATGTACCGGCATTATGTTTAATAAGAAATATCTACAAAAAAGATAATGAGCCATAGAGAATTTTCAATTTGTAAATTAAGTGAAAATAGAGTTGTTATGTTTCATTATTCTGGTATGATTAACCACATCAGTTTTTGTTTCATTTTTAAATGTAAATATCCCCATAATGTTAGCAATAAACAGAAACAATGATAAATACCAATCATCGGTTCAACACTAAGGCCTGCCGCAGTTTGGATGCGTTTTCATCCGAATTTTAGACGTACGCACGTGTACCTACGCACACGTACGAACACCCACGAACAATCCCAATATTCCGAGTACTACGGACCTCCCACTCTCTATCTAGACGTGCGTGTACGTGCGTATAGTTCTGACGCCCGAAATCAATCCCAACTTGATCTGATTTTGAGGCGTTCATACGTAAAATTCAATATTATGGCTAAAGAAAAATTAATAATTTGGTGTACAGATACAAAATGTAAGCAATGTTATACAAACATATGTTAAAATTGTTGTATTTCATACAAATGTAACGGAGAAAAACGCAACCAGTGTGCGAGCTATATTCGATATACAAATACGACGTATGCGCACATTGCAAAATCGGATCCAAACTGCGGGCGGCCTAACACATTTTTTCAATTGTTATAAGTACAATAAATTATTTGACGATTGTCCAAATCTTCGTATTCCCATGCGCTCTTAAGATTGTCTCTTCAAAAAATTAAATTAGAATTACTTATGTCCAGACTGATATCGGTCAGAATTGAGATATTTTAAACCCGTTTCTTGATTCACCAACGTCCGAGTAACCAATAATTTTTCGTATCGACCAAATAATTATCTGCTATCGACGTTTTGGCAGAGCAGGTCGGGAACCACAAATATGGCCGAAAAACTGTACCGACTACATAAAAAGCTGAAGTTAATAATAACGTTTTACATAAAATTAAGGGTCTTAGTAAATGCTTGGTCAACATGTATTTTCTCTGTCAGAACCGCTTTTAAAGGAATTCAATGAGGGTTTTAAAAAAATATTGATGTAAGTACCTGTAAATTGTTTAAGGCTGGTTTTTATCAAACTGGATTAAGTTTTATCTGGAGATTAAACCACAGATTAAACTGCTGTTTTTTTGAATATTTTGACATTGCAAAGTTGACACCTTATAACCAGGATAATTTGAATGCACCTAATAATTTTCGGTTGCGCTTTCTAAACAATTGTATTTCGAGTTCTGTCGGCTAACGGAATAACTACTCTGGGAGTAAGATGACAGTTTGGTCGAATCCAGCCTAAGTCGAATACTATTTTGCAGTATAAATCTATGCAGAAATAAAATGCTAATCAAAGGGACTTAATGCTTCCGCAAAAGGTATTTGAACAGTTGAAAAGCGTAAACAAAGTTTTTGCTCCGAAGCCCCCTGCGTATAAACATTGTAGGTAAATACTTGTAAAGTATGTAGTATACCTTAAGTAGCTTGATCTACTTTTTGTTTAAACTTAAAGTGATAAATCCTAATTTAAGTGTCAGTGAGTATGTGCGAAAGTAGTCAATTTATTTACTATCAATGTCATTGTGGTGTTTTTTTTGCGGGCGGTACCAATGAAATTCCATTTTTAGTGAGTTGTGTGTGACCATTTCGAGAGAAGACCATGATTCTATAACTACCCTACCGGTCTTTTATGTCGATAAAGTCATTATGCATACTTGCAAATATGGACCCTCATCATATTATACGTGACTAACATTTCCATACAAACGTATTTTCATTACTGCTTCGTGGATTTAGTTAAAGATTCTTTTAGATATTTTAGTAGAGTCGACTTTAAAAAACATTTTGGAATACGTTTGGAAACAAAGGCGAAAATAGAGACGCAAAGTCGTTTTGATCATCTCTGTTGACTTTTATTGATTAAAAGTGATTACTATGAATGATGTTCAACGGAAACACACGAAGCAAACAAATGGTTATCGTCGATCTTATCAACGTGCAAAATGCTATTTATATTAGCGATAATAGAGTGCATAATAGCATTTCACACGTTGCGATGGAGACGGTGGAGAATACTAACTGCGGTATTAAGGAGTCTGTAAATTAAAACATTGCAAAACCCGCAGATGTCGGTTCAAAATGGAACGTCAAGCGGTGACGAGCGAGTCAGTTTTTCGCGACCGTCTCCACTCGATAAATAATGGCGGTGACTTTGACAAAAACTTACCTAGTCCTGTTCAGTGGCCGGCCGCGCACTCCCCTTCCCCGCACCTCCCCCGCCATCGCTCGCTCCAGATCTCTTCCTTTTTCTACCCATTCCAGGCGCCAGAGGATTCGAAAACCGCACTTCACGACAAACCTAACTATTTACACTACTACGCGCTAAATAATAACTACTTATATTTATGGCAATTTGAACTTCACCGACTATTAAAACTGCAGGAACACGATCACGTTTACACTATACTTATGCGAGAGTATTGGAGATGGCGCGGAAAGTTTGTTCACTGTCCGATATTATAGCGGAATTAATTTAACTTACGACATTTTATTTACTTAGCTTTAAGGGTACGAGACCGGGTCTCTTTGGTAGGCATATAATATTTGTACAATGTAATTATACATAGTCCATGTCGCCGGCGCCGGCGCAGCGGCCGCGCACAATGTAAAACGCACTACAATACACCTACACTATGTTACACGGAAGAGATTTCTACAAATTGCACTGGTTTTCGTACGCGAATCACGACGCGCGTAAAATATACATTTAAAAAATCAATAAATCAACAAAAAACAAAAAAATCCGAAACACAAAATAATACGACCCGTTTCTATTCTAGCATTCAACAGTTTATTGTTCTCTTCGTTACAAACTTCTCCTAAAAATAATCACAACAACCGAACAACACTTAAATAACAAAAAAAAAAATTCAAACAATTTACAAACACAAGCTAGGGAGTGTTCGACTGCGATTGCAATATCACTGTTCAATGACTCGCGAATGGACCGACATGGGTCTCTAGTACGAGTGGTATCAGTGTTCCGGATGGCCCTGCGCGGCCGCAGCCGCTGCCGCCGCCGCTGCTTTTTGCGCCTGCGCCTGCTTTTCCTGCTCATTCAATTCCTTTATAGCCTGAATCTCTTTCTTTAACTTCATCCTTCGATTCTGGAACCATATTTTGATTTGCCGCTCCGTGAGACATAGCGCGTGCGCCATCTCTATGCGTCTCCTCCGCGTGAGGTAGTGATTCGTGTGGAACTCCTTCTCTAGCTCTAGCGTTTGATATCTGGTGTACGTTTGTCGTCCCCGTCTTCTCAGCCCATTCGCTCCTGAAACAAAAAGCTTATCTTAATCGATTGAAGTCAAGTGGATTGTTAAAAAGGGTTGAATTGGTTGCGCGAGCATCTGCTACTTGAGAGGTTGAATTGAATGGGATCGGTTGTCTCGGCGGGTTGGTTGAAATGACGTTACAATTGGCGTTGACGACGGCTTCATTTCAAACGTCGATGTTGATAAACGGCGCCGTTCGCCTTTGAGAATACCGGCCGTGGAATTAATGCTAAAGTAAACTTGATTAAGAAACATGAGTAAGCGCCGAACATGAAATGCAAATTTGTTTTAATGCAGTCTCTCGATTTAATCTTAGATTTTATCCTGATCCGTGTTCATTAGTGTTACAAGATCATTTGGTGAGCATTTAAATAAATATTTTTTGAAGGGACTCGGGTCGACTACCGTCATGCTGGCATGTGAAAGTCCTGCATGCTACATTGCGTGTGCTCCAACTTAACGTTGTATTGTGAACGCACGCTGTGCATGCCTTTTTTACTTTTTAGGGCGGAGTGTTATTTATATAAAATCAGGTTCATTCCAATCAGTGAGTTCGTTAATTAAATAGACAGTAGGTAAATACTTTAGTAGACATTGGCTCTTTATTCATATTCAATTTATGACTTAAACCATAAAATAGAGTAAGATACCACTAAAATAGAAAAATGTATTGACTTAAAATACCAATATGACTAAATTTGCATGATTAAATAAATAGTATCATTAACAAACTAATCAGCAATTAGAGAAAAAGATTAAAAAACAAAGTAAAAGTTAAGTACCTAGTATTATGAGATAAAGAGGCAAGCATTAACACATTGCCATGTCTGCGTTATGGTAGATACAGAAATAAAATTGTTTGAGCTCCGATCAGAAAGTAACTGGTTTGGACCAATTTAATGACTTAATTATCTCGAGTAGCGAAGCTTAGGGACGGCTTCCTACCATTCTTGACATGAGAATTTTTCATAGAATAATTTATGAAGATGATAATTATAATTTTCTTTTTCCGGCTTTTATATTTTTTGCTACATGGAAAGCGATCGTTTCAAATAATGTGAATGCATTTGTGTTTTAAGATAATTTAAAATTTAATAATATTGCAATGACTCTAAATTGTTATACAATATAATATACAATATTTAATGATAACAGTAACTAAAAATCGAAAAATAATTTGATAGGTAGGTATTTAGAATGTACCTATATCATATTAGTATAATCTATAGAACATTATTGTTATAATTTTCTAATTTTATGGAATTAGTTTTTATCATCTAGCTAGGTAGGTAGTTAAATTATTGTAGCTATATAAATATTTACTATATTTGTTAATAAAAAACAAAACTGGTACTACAATATTTAAGAGTAAAGCGTTACACTCCCTAAATTCTTTTCCTCTGTATATCTTCCGTAAGTAAAGTGCACCTTTTTAATAATTAACAAAAATTCTTCCAGAGAGTAGGTAGTGCCTGGTTAATTGAGTGACGCTAATTGCCTAAAGCGCAAAAGCCTCTTAGAGGGTACGCGATAAATATTGAGGGACCTCTCGCCTTTCTTTATGTATTGCTGTTTAGAAGATTACTACGTTATTTATTGTGATTAATAGCTAGCGAAGAAAATATATTTTTTGCTATATTTTTAGGCAAATGAATGTTGAAAATGTCTAAGTACCTACCAAATTTCGTAACGTGAACTATAAGCGACGCATACGACTATTATTACAATACTAATAAAAAAAATTGTACGCATTTGAAAGTATAAACTTTATAGTTTGAGTATTATGCTATACTTAGGTATATTCGTGAGCCACGAAGCTTAGTAAATTATATTTTTTTAAAATACCATGTGTTAAAAAGGTTAAAATGTATTTTTATAATTATTATAAAACTGACTATAGAACATGAAGGTTTTGATACTTGAATCACTTTAAATAAGCCATTACAAATCAGTGTATCAGTTTTATCAACATCTGGGCCCCAGCAGTGGGAATACAGAACAATGATAATAACTCAACTCTCCGATAACACAAGAGTTCTCAATTCATTTATCATTTCGTAAGTACTTACGTACTTCATTAAAAGTTACATTGACGAATGGAACCTGGTACTGATAAGCAAATGGCTTTTAAAAGTGATCACAGAACATAAATTTACGATTCAGACATTGAGCTTAAATCCAGGCTTTCACTTTAAATACGATTTAAAATACCCTTTGTTTTGGTAGCGAAATAAACTTAATGGTATCCTATAAGCACCAACCAGTTAGCTAAGTGTTGTATGTTCAAAATATAAGTATAAAATTGCAAAAACTATTTCTTGAATTTACTGATTGAATTGAATTCTACTTCATTACTTAAAATTTACGGAAACGATATAAACTTAAAAAATAAAAGGAAAATTTCATTTTAAAATTGCACATTTCCTGTTAGAATCTCCACGAGTATCATGAAATAAAATAATGCAATTATAAAATAGCGGGTAAAATGTTAATCATAAAATGCACTGACAATAAATACAATAATTATTTATTGCGAAGTGGTTACTGCAATTAAAATTGGCTGGCCAGTGACCATGTAGTAAGAATGCTGCCCTCATAAAACTTCACATGACATTAACAACGTAAGAGACATCCACTGTATTTTCACCGAAAACAGCAAAAGGACAAGATATATTTGTATAATCTTAATAAAATTCAATGCACAAGAATTATGCGAAGCCACATGTGCCAACTAATTAGATCCCTCACAATTTCTGTCAATTTACGCCTTATAAATTTGCCTCAAAATCCGGAGTACGCCGTAAAAGTGATAAACATGACACAAATGGCTTCATTAAGGCCATGGGCGGGGTCTGAGGCCTAGCAAAAAAGATGTGTAGTGGCACCAGAGTGCCTTAATATGTAAATAATGATGGTATGGTTTCCGTTATGCACGAAAAATGACATCTGTGTTGACGCACTTTGGGTTCCGGCGTGGGTGTGGTTACGTGGCGGCTCGAGTTACAGTTAAAATATCGTTTTTACCATTTGATATCAGCACAAACTGCTCGTTTACTTGGAATTTAAATGAATAATAGGATATAGAATCATGTTTATCTGTCAAAGAGATATTGCAAACATTTTGGGCAGAATTTATATCAAATATCAAAACAGAACAAGCCTGTAATTTTCGAAAGTGGACATATACCTATGTAGGTATTTATGTATGCTCGGTAATGATTTCATGATAAAGAGAAAATTACTTTCTCGAAAATAAAATTATGTGGGGTTAAGAAAAAGGGTAATTGCAAGCGGTTAAGCCCACATTAAGAGGTCTTAAAAGTAATTCAAGGGACAATAATAAAATTACAACTGTGTGATTTCAGCGAGATCTTGATTGCGAGAGCGGCTTGGGGCGATGGACTCGAAAACAGGTCTCTTTCATAAACCCGTTGCGAGAATTTTCGGTGAAAAGGTACCGGAGGAAATTACAATAATCGAGCGTACCATACAGTTCAAGAGTTCCAAGGAAATCGAACCGTTCAGATTCCCTCCACAAGCGCTGGCAACCCGTTCTGCAACACGTGTCACAAACTCGCAAACAAAAGAAACTTATCCAACTCCACTCCCTCCAAAAGGATTGCGCAAGTTATTAGTCGTAAAGAATTTTGGACAAAGATCTATAGGTTGTAGACCGCCCGTTACTCAAAACGCCGCAATTGCGTAGAACATTCGCAACAACTGTTGTTTGCTTCGATGTTTTAATTGTTTCTAATTCGTAAAACTTTTCACGGTTATTTACGACTTTTGTTCGAGCGGGATCGGGTTGCTTTTGTTTTTAGACGAACACGTGTTTGACGCTTTTTACTTTAGCGGGAGAGCGGGTTGACGACAAAAACAAGCCCTTGCCTTTACAGGTTGAACATAAGTTGCATTCGAGAACAAAGTTAGCATATTTCAGTGGAAGGATCACTTAAAACGGATCACGTCGCTCGTATGCCCACGCGCACAATTTCCTTCGATAAAATTATGTAAAGTAGAAATAATAGCACGCCAAGTCTAATGAGCTGAATTAAGATAACATGGTGTTCTAATTCACATAACATGTTTTACTAGTCAATAAATGTGTCTAGGACTCGTCCAGACAGGGCGAGGTTAGTCTGCGCTGTATAGAAGCTGTATAATTTTCTATTACAGGCTACACAGAGGCCATTGTAGACAACTTTAATTATACACCTGGTGGTGCAGTTATGTATTTATCTTACAGCGATTATAGCTACAAACAAAACTATTATCTAATTGGAAATATCACTTTGGGTCACTGGGTGCTGTGATGATGAAACCGGCTCATGTCACAGCCAAATTACATTATCAGATTATGTATGTATCTGTCAGCGATTATAATAATTGACTTGGTGGGCAGCAAATTACCTAAAATAAAAAGGTTGGGGGGTCGCGCCTTTAACTTCTTCGTCTCACCTTAGCCTTATTGCATTAAAGCATGTTCAATACAAATTTTCGTTAAATTATCATCTCATTACATGTCGGGATTCGGGTTTTAAATAACATCAACCGCTAATTTTCGGGTACCGAATTTCCTTATTACATATTCCACCAACGGAACATAATCACTCAAATTGGTAACAAGAATTGCAAATTACGAAATTGGTATCAAAATGAAGGCGTTGCTGAGATTCTTGTATCTACTGGTACTGTATATACCTACATTTGTTTATGATATACGGTAGGTAAAACAGGTAAGAGGACGCACCAGCCCACCTGGGTGGTCCGAATGAGACTGACCGATTATGGAGTACATAAACACATTGGCCGAGCTATGTATGCGTTCATTTATAGCTGGGAATGAAATACGGATTCGATACAAGCAGTAATTAAAACATGTTCCGTTTGTCGGGGAGATTGCTTGCTTTTAAACGGGAAAGCATTTCATGAGCTTCCTTGATACAATTTTATTTAAATCTTTGTTTTTTGTGTCTTTTAGTTATTTTGCCTTATATTTCTTATCTCAATAGATGAACCGGTATATAAATACCAACTAGTATTTATGGATTATTTCGTTGCTTATCTAAAGATTAAATATTCTACTTTCAAATATTCTCTCTAACCAATTTAATCTATTTGGAATGCATAAAATATTTCAAAATACCAATACATACAAATATACAGACAAACCGCAAGGAATAATAAAATGGCGACAAAAATAATCACCATGATTGTGCATCTCACTTTTCAGGGAGGCTTTTAAATGGATGTATTCAGCAAAACCCAGGTTGTTTTTGCTTAGCCACGCCAGCTTTCTTGCGGAAGCAGCGCTAGAAATGCTAAAATTTCTATTACCATTTCAGCACTACGCTGGTGTAATTTTAATAGAGCTTTCCAAGCACCGCTTTTAGCGGTCGACCCGCTATCTCCAGCGCTGACTTCCAATCAGTCCACTAGATGTGTATCGACTTGAGCGTGCTTGTTATCTCAAAAACACAATATGAATAATACATTAGTCGACTTGTGTAGTGCTGGCTTAAATTGGCAAAGCTTAATTGACTTAAAGCAGTGGTTCTTAACCTATGGTCCGCGGACCACTGGTGGTCCCTGGAGCCACTTGAAGTGGTCCGCGAAGCTATCCGAAAAAATTAAACAAGCGACAAAGGATCAAAGTTGAAAGAGAAAACTTACTGTTGGTGGTCCGCGGCAAGTCAGAAAGTTTATCAAATGGTCCCTCATCACTAAAAGGTTAAGAACCACTGACTTAAAGGTTGAAAATGAAACAGGACGGCCAAAATGAACAGTCGATATCAACTTTTTTGCAAGCAGTACCTACGTGTAGCGTATTGAAATGAATTACGTGTAAAAGTTGCCTTAAGGTCAGAGTGGGTATTTTGGTGAGGTATTTTGTTTTTCATTAAAATTTCGTTTGTCAAATGCAGAAAATCCATTTCATACTTAGTAATTTAAGTATTTTGGGTCAATCTTCAGAATCAGTGCACCTGGTTGATCGCTATGGCGCCCCTTAAATATCAATATTATTGCTTTTCTGCCCCTTCAGGGGCCAATATGAAAATATGCTTATTTAGACACCTCCTTCTCGAAATAAAAATACAGAAAAGCAATAATATCGATATTTAAAAAGCACCATAGCGATCAACCAAACATGCTGATTTTGAAGATTGACCCTTATACCATTAACTAGCGGACGCCCGCGGCTTCGCCCGCGTGGACTAATTTTTTTAAATCCCACGGGAACCGTGAAATTTTTCGGGATAAAAAGTAGCCTTTGTCCTATTCCCGGTTATTATCTATCTATATTCCAAATTTCATCAATATCGGTTTAGTAGTTATGGAGATACGTGGCAACAAACATTCACACACACACACACACGGACTTTCGCCTTTATAATATTAGTAGGAAATATTAGTAGGATAGGATAGGATAGATTAGAAAACAATACGAAATCTAGTTGACGTTTTGCTTTGGATGATAAAATGTTTGGGGCCGATTCTACTAGCTCTTTACGGTTCTTGGTCACGATAAAACATGAGAAGAATCACCTAGTTTTTATGAAATTCCAAGATCTTAATCTTACCATCATGAATTTTATTTTGACCTTAAAATAGTAACTATTTTCACCATATAAAAACCTAGAGCTTAAATTCATATTTTATTTTATTTTTGTTATTAATAATACAGTTACTATCTACTGTAAGTACCTTGTTAAGGGCCCTTTTGCGTAGGTATCTGTAGGCTATTATTATTAGATAATTAATTTTGACAAGGCGTTCCTTACCTACATGGGAGTGTGTAGTAAGTACTTAGGTTAATTTTCAATTACACGAGGTAAGGTTGAAGTAGAAAACCGTTTATCAAAATATTTTATTATCTATGCACTTTCTTAACATTGTTAGTTTCTAATAAGATTTTTTATTTATACATAATTCCAATAACTTCTAGGCTTTGAAATTGTCTACGTAAGTAACTTAAAATGAGATTTATTTTAATACTTTGTCGTTTAAAGTTTGACTTCACTAGTCAAATAATTAAATGTCTCTCAGTCAAAAAGAACTACAAAAATTCCTTGCGCTTATACCGCAATAGGTAATAATGGTAACCAAAAATACTCGCAAACGCTGAGTTGGAGCCTTTTTGCAACTAACCAACAATTTTTTGACATAGTCCTAATTCAGTCTGGTTGAAAAGTTACTTTTGTGTTGTTTTACTTAGTTGCAAATAAGTGTTTTTGATTGATTGCTTCAAAACAAAATTGATCAAGACGGAAAAACTAAGTATAGTGATAAACGATAATAACTCAACTGTGTAGTGTACATAAGGCCACAGACTTCATGCGAAATTATGTGCATTATCCCCACGCGATACAAAACCTTCAATACTTAATGTACTGATTATATTACCCGAAGACACTATTAAAATAATTACCCAGTATTACCCACATGCCACGAAAACGAACGTTTACAGAGAATTATCATTTTCGAACAAAAATGGCGTCGACTGCATTTATTCCAACCTCTAGAGATAATTTCGCGTAAATGTGAAATTGCCGAATGATGACCGAGATCGACCAATAAGTTATCGTCATCGGAGACTCATTTCATATCTGCCCTTGTCACTTTAATGCCCCGGGCTCATTCTCCATCATATTCGACATTTCAATCTCGTGAGATTACCGGATCTTTACTGGAAAATTAAAGGACCCCAATCGAAGTTGGAACCCTTTTAAAATCGCTTTTCCAATATAAACTCGTAGATCAGGGTTGAACGCAATAAAAATTGGACATCCCAAGAGGATTAGACCAAACCTTGACGTATGTGACACGCGAAGCCTTGCCTATTCCTTTTAAAGGGGGAAGCCGTTTTATGTTATTTAAAAACAATTTTGTTGAGCACTTTAAACGCTGATGCAGTTGTGAGACAGTTTATGGGACGTTCCTAATGGCACCGGATGACGGTTATAATAGTCATCTACTTGAAATATTTATAAATCAATAATTGACACACAACGAGGTTACAAACCGAATAATTGACACAATACTTGTATTCAATAACATCTCTATCAAAAGGCGTGTGCAAAATGACAAATACATGTATTTACTCACGCAAATAATTTTAACAAAAAGCGCTAACAAGATGCAGCTGTTGCGATCTCTCAAACGGAGACCATTTTGAAAAACTCGTTAGTTTTCGAAAATAGATTATAAAATGTCACTCCTTCCCCTATAAATCAGGCGTGATTAATGTATCCAAGTTTGGAGCCGAGCGCTGCGTGACGACCCGAGTCCCTCATTGGGTGGTTCGGCCGCCATATTGCTCAGTGCTTGTACCTGTCAAACTTTGATATATCGCCGCTTGCTTTCTCTAGCGCGCCCTGTCTTATACCCAACTAAATTAAAACTGACTCGCCATCACGAAATCGCGATACACCTACAAAAGCACCGAATGTTGGAAAATTGATTCTTTGTTCTGTGATGTGTAAAGTTATAGCACTACCACGAAATAAAGCTTTTGATTTATATTTTGACACTTTGAGCCAAAACATTCGTGTTTTTACTGTGGCTAATCGGTAATTTATTGTCATAATAAAAATTAAAAATATCTCTCAGGGAGGCAGGATTGCTATATGAAAGATTTATTTATGATATTTATGCTCTCATTTTTAAGGAAAACAAAGTTGCTGTAAACTTGCAGAAAAATGTAATAAGTTTAAAAGTTAAAACCACTGGGCATTTAGGTGGTTACTAGACCACAAAGCAGGCGGCAAACAAATCTTCCCGTATACTTACTGAATGTTCAAGACAAAGCAATTTCACCTTTAAAACCATCGCATTAGGTGCAGAAAATGACACGTATAATCAAGTACTAAAGTGCTCAATGTGCAGAACTGACAATTTGCCATTTAGCGTATAAGCTGAAATCATACACCGACAGACAGCTTACTCAATATCATGTTATTACTGCGTTTTGCTATTTGATTGAGTAGGGTTACCATACAGCGAGCCCATAAGTGAAGTTTCTTTAACTGTTATATTTGTCGTGTCAACTTTCGACATTAAAATTTGTATGAAATTTCCTCGTCATCTATTATTTATCTATTTATTTATTTACCTTTTAAACAAAATTATAAAAGTACCAAACTTTTTAAGTTTTTTCTAATTCCATTTTTAAAATGAAATAGTAAAAAGATAGTCGCCAGTGACATTTTAAAGTAGGTAGATGTTTACTTCAATATTATATTTCTTTTATTTTTCTTACCAATTAGGTAGATACCTACTTAAGTAATAATTTTAAATATGTAGTCTGTTGGGTGTATGAACTAAATAAATAAATACAATTACTTTGCTTGCCTGGCCCCAGCAGGCACAGGATAGGGATCGGTGGAGAGAGGGAAGGGAAGCCTTTGCCCTGCAGTGGGAAAGGTCAGAATTATAAATAAATAAAAAATAACTTTGCTTGCTTATATAAAATATTTTTATTCTGCTTTTTACTCCAACCGTACACGTTCAATAAGCGCAATGGTACTCTTGAAATAAAATCGCAGACTTGCCGACTTATTAAATTGATAGCAGCCCGCCCGCGATCCATTACAGAGCCGCAACAAAACGACTGTTGACATAGGATATCATATACCTAGGTGCAAGTGGACGATACTCGTTTAGAAATGTTTCTTTAGGATATTGTTTTAGTATTCTGTTTTGAAGTGCTTGTTTGTTTTTCAGTTTCCCAGATGGCTAGGCTTAATCTATCTGTCCTTGTTGGGCACAAACTTAAATATATTTGCATAATACGGTCAGCAAAATATGCATTTTTGAACCATTTATGTCACTTTATCTTCAATTACGTGCATCGTAAATACATTTCTGTTGTTTTCCATAAAAGCCATATTATTATGAAAAAACTATGTATACTTATAATAAATGCAAATATTTTTATTAAGATTATAAGTCGCATAAATTAATTGATTCCATTGTACCTACCTACTCAAAAAATGTACAAAGTCAAATTGAAGTTATTTCTAAATCAAGATGGATTTAGCTAGCGTATAACTTCAAAACATTTAACAAAAGAAACAACACAAACATATCTTATCCCAAATGCCTATCTGAATTTGAAATTCGCAAACTTTAAATCCGCGAGCTTCCAAAATCCTTGGGAAATTTTAAACAGCACAAAGTCACCTGCAAAGGAGTTGGTATTCAGAAGCTTCGGTAAACCAAGTTGGGCGTGGAACTGTAACTTAAGTTATGTTTAAGTTAAACTTATGTAAAGAAACCGCAGCGCCGCGCTGTCTGACTGACTTAAATCTCAACAATGTTAAGGCTTTGTTACAATCTAAACCAACATAAATAGGCTAAAAAACATTAAAAACAAATACTTAAACGATCAAGATTGTTTGAGTAGCACACTCTTCAAATTCACCCTAAATGCATAGAGTTAAAACTCAAATGCATGAATCGATTTCAGCGTTATAATGCTATCTACAAAGCAATAAAAGTTTACGAGCTCGCAGTTACTTAATTATCTCAATATTGCAAGCTTACGAGTTTTTAACAGGTGATTCTGCCCGACCGTTGATTGACGGATAGTATGAAATTATGTCTTGATGATTGAAGATAGCGTCAAATACTGTCTCGATAAAGTACTAACATTTTATGCGTCAATATCGTACTTTTTGTTTCTTATTTCGATGGATGATCGTTTCAATATCGAATATGGAGGAGACTTGCGTTAAAAGGTTAATTGTATTACAGGTGATACGAAAACAATTAAATAACAATTTTGACAATCAAAAGAGATTGTAGTTGATTAGTGTGGACAATACCTAAAGCAAATTTTCTTCGTTGAGACTTGGATGCTAGAAAATTTAACGCCATTTCAAATAAATATCCCAGATTTGCAACTTGGGCTGCTTTGCAGAGATGCTTCTGCGTTGTTTCGGAACAAAGACAAACCAAATCTTAAAACATAAGTAGGTAGTTTATTTATGTTTTCGCTGTAATAAAATAAAATACCTTTATAATAACGTGAAATCATATTTTGTTTGTAAAACTAATTGCTCTTCAATCGTTTGTTTGTAACTTGTTTTGGAACTAAAATATCATAAATAGTTGGAAATGATCCTAATAAATAAAAATTTACTGCGATAAAACCTCATCTTGTCACTTCAACAATAAAACAGTACCCTAAAACCTGTGTCAATAGAGATAAAGGGAAACTAATATCAAAACAGGAATAGGCACGTGATAAGAAAACATTTATTCCCTATGTTTAATGCATGATTTGTCATAATTCCCCATCCTCCCCCGACCGTTGTTTTGTTACAGCGAGGAAATGGCCGTTCATGATATATTGTATGTCTTATTTATCTTTGAAAGAAAAATGTAGGGGTCGGACTTATTAGTAAGATTATTAACAAATATGCGGAAAGAGTGTAGTTATTGCAGATAATATTAACACTTTCAGATAAATTAAATGAAGATCTAAATTGTTATAGACAACGCGTTGGATTTTGACAAAAATAAAAACGTATTCAAAACTACGTGTTATCCAATAAAAATCAAGCTCCCAATTCTGCAGAGTTTAAAATCGTCCGTGTGTTGCAACATTGCGGCAATAAAGCCGCGAATCAAAAGTTGGCACTAAATCACAATACGGCGTTCGCTGCCCCGTGTTTGCTCTCGCCCACATAATCCGTTCATACGGCGGTAAATCCATCCTGCACTGTCGCGCACAACACTAAATCATCATAAGAGAATCTACATCTATATAGCTCCGTACACGTACGCTTTGGTTTGGCAACATCGCTTATAGACACAAATTTATCGCCACGGTCTAGTTAGGTACAACTCTATAAGCTCATTATTTAACTAAAATATCGGTCTCACTACGCAAGTAAACTGCAGTTCAACATTTTTATTCTCAAAACTTTCCGTAACTAGCACCTGCATTCGGATTCATTATCGAATCGAATACCGAATGGAGCCGGTGAAAAATCCCGCCGATTTATACCGTTCTTTTTTATTCGATTTAAACGCGCCGGTTACTGAAAAAGTTTGCATCGTAATGCAATCCTGCGGCATTAGTTTTGCCGTTTATCAGCGCACTCGCTGCAAAGCTTTGAGGGATTAATCCGGCGCGGTGCGAAGTGGAATGGACCTGTAACTCCCATAACTTTAAAGTCGAGAGAAATTGTACAGTAGCTTATTGTCCTAGTAAAGCGATACACTTGTTTTTGTACTGAATTTAGATAAGCAACTAATCCATAATGCATTATCGGGCTACTATTCGTTTGGCATGGACCCAAGTTTAGTAAAGTTGTACATGCGAGGTTTTAGGCTTTCGAAGAGGGTCTGTTTCTATTGAGCAATTTATGCTTACATTTTAAGTGTCATAAAAAGAGGAAGCTGAGTGTAGACAAACGCAATATTTGTTTGTGAAACATCGCAATTTTTAGTTGAGTGGTGTGCGTGTACCGTGGCCTGCAATTTGGCTTTTTCGCTCGATTTATGCGAATATCACCGTCCCGCGGAAAGCGGACAAACAAGCGAAATTTGTTGTTGGAACAACGCTGTTTTTTTAGTTCCCCAGGGGTTTATATCAGTCAGATGTCCAACCAAGGGTGCGTTAGTTCACTCTTCGGTTTTTTGGCTTTTTACCTTGATATAGAGATATTATTTTCACCTTTGATATAATTACTTATATGCAAGTGCATACATATTTCAGATATACCTTCGTATTAAATTGGATTAAAAAAAATCAAGCTGAAATTTGAAAAAGATGAGATTGAACGAAACGAATAAGCTGCGACAAGTATACAACACGTGCAAATCTGTGGTCTTTACATCTTAGAGAGAGGCGTTTCTTTATTATATGTAAATTTTCCCCAAATACAATACAAAATTTACCTTATTTCCATACCAAAGTATGGCTAATTTTATCCATTGTCAGTCACCTGACAAGATATCCCTGTCTCTCAGTCGTCACTCGGACAATGGTACTGCTCGTTTACGTTTGTTAAGCCTGTCTGTCTGTACGTCTGTTTATAGGACACTCTGAGATTCGAGATAGAGCGCGCACGACCGCCAACGTCGAAAGAACCGAGCAACCATGTCTTGCATTTAAGAAAAGAAAAGGTTAGGAGAAAACATTCAATCATTATGATCTATTCATTGGATAAAAATATTAACACATAAAAAACAAAAGGCTCACGGTATCAAAATATTTATAGAAATATTTTTTTCTTACGTAAGGGTAGACAGAGAGTAGAGATCACAAATTTCCATTTGCGATCCTGACACACCTTTTTCGTCTTATTAATAGAAGTGTATGAGTGTGAATGTGTAAAAGTGCATAAAAAGATCTGTAAAATAGACCAAAGAATTGTAAGTACACAGTTTATTTGAATTTTCAGTTCATGGTTGATATGAAAATTTAACACAGAAGCATTGTAATATCAGTAAACTAAAAACTTCAATCATTGATACATAAATTTACGTGATTCATTTGTGAGGCTTGTAAACAATGCCGATATGAAATATGGGCTTCAACCGCGCTGTAAATATCAGGCAGCCGTTTCAACATAACATTTCATGTATACTGCACCCTGTACACTGGACATAGCCTTTATTATGTATTAAAAGATGCAATCTATTTATACAACTACAACGCTACTATCGTCTATGTACTTTTAGTCTAAAAGAAAAAAGAAATTAAAGTTGCGACTATGTGCGGTCAGAGTGACCACACCTTCTTAAAGTGGTTGAACTACAAATAGTTTAAACAGTACTTGTATATTACTTTAGAAAACATGCATTTTGATCTGATTAACGTCTAATATCACTAAGGCAATCGTGTACAGCACGTATACGATTGCTTTATCGTATATTAGAGTTATAACATACTTTTTTAACCTTTTCAGTCTTAAAAGTTACATTTGCGGTTCCAATGACCACTTGTGTGGGTTAATCGTATACATAGAGTATTATAAGAGCTGGGTCTCATTAACCAAGTTGTTACAGGTGCAATCAGGTACACTTGCTATTGGTCCCATTATGCTTGTACAAGGTACTTGTACTTAGGGTATCCGGTTCAGACCAATACCAACATCAAGGACCTAAATGAATAGTCGAGTAACTTTAGTTTACGCTAAAATAATTATCTTTAATTTTTAAATACTTATTTAGAATGTCAAAAAAAAAAATCGTAGGTACCATATACTCGTAATTAGGTAATATGGAAACATTTATTTTAGACCGAGCACCTGTGCAGATTTATTGAATTATGTATGTTCAAGTAATAATTCAGGTAATTTTCAAATTGAACTTCAAATTCACATTCTAGAAAACTTATTTAACCCCTTAACATTTTCATTCCCCTATCCTTAATTCATAAGCTTTCACTCACGTGGTACTAACATTTGAAGTATTAGTATTATCATGTCAAAATCTTGTTTAAGTTTGGTCCAAATTTATTCACTGCATGTGGCGTGATTGAAACATACAAACATACTCACAAACTGCTAGATTATATATTAGTAGGATAATAACTTCATTTTTCTTTATCGCTCTTCGTTTTAACCTGAAAATGGTTTTCCATCCAGTCTCCCAATATTTCTTTTTTTTTATTTAACCTATGTCGTCCCACTGCTGGGCAAAGGTCTCCCCCAAATCCCAAAATATTTCTATTACCAAATATTTTTATATTTTCTTTCCAATTGAACCAGCGCTTCAACCTCAGCTATCACAAGTCCCGTGTCGCTATCCTATTCCTGTCTGAGCCCTGCGATACAGTAGCTTTTGTTGGGAACATTAGATTTAGTCGAGAGAAATGCTCTTGGTTTTAGAATGTTCCAGACGGATTGCGGGAAGATAGACTCTACATTTGAATAAATTCTGTGATGCATTTCTTATTTCAAAGTTTTTTATATTCTCAATTCAATTCAATTCAAATATCATTTATTCAGTAAATTAATAAAATAAATAAATACATATTGCTGGACATTTCACACAGCGTCATCTAGCCCCACGCCAAGCAAAGCTTGTACTATGGGAACCAGATAACTGATAGAATACTTATACCTTTTGTAAATACATACATAGAATACTTTATAACACCCAGACACAGAAAAAATATCTATGTTCATCACACAAATGTTTGTCCTGAGTGGAAATCGAACCCTTGACCTACAGCGCAGAAGGCAGAGCTACTACACCAACTGAGCTAAGAGGCCAGTAGGACCACTACGACCACTTTGATGACCACTTCGCCCAGAAAATTGAATTTCTACTTAATCTGGACTTTTATTGATGTATACACCGTTAATTCTGGGTCAGTTTAAAGCCAGCACCCACTGCTTGTATTGCTTAATCGTATTCGTGTCGTTGGTTTAATTTTTGAATTTGATAAGTATTTCATACGAAAGAAATAGTTGAAAAGATTAAAAAAAGTGAGGAAAACACTTGGTAAGGTGTCGTAGGCGCGCAGAGCTATGACCTAGGTATGTATGTATGACTACGACATAGCGTAGACTCTACGCCGTAGCAACAGCTAAGCATAGAGCACGTATCTCCGTGATTTATCCTGCCTATGTTTCGTGATATTATTAATTGCAAAAAAATAGATCTCATATTTATCATTACTTTTGAGTAAGGTTATCGATATAGATTACGTAGGCGCCGGCTTTAAACTGACCAAAAATAAACGGTGTATAGTATTAACCAAGCCGAAGACTGTGGCAGATGGAGAAAAACCATACAACAAGTAATACTTGCACGGAGTCACGATCCTCAACTATGGGGGAACGATTAAGGAGGAGAGGAGGAGGAGTATTTGAACCTAAAATCACTTCTTGAAAATATAAATACATATATCACGTATGAGTACACTATAATTTGCTGAAGTGTGTTGTTGTGACGCATTATAACGTAATGGGCTTTATACATTTCATTATGATGAGATTTATAATTGTGTGCCGTGAAGTCGTGACGTCAAGTCACATGGTGATGTAGGTAATGTAACTCTAGTCGTATATGCACGGATCCGATATACCTACTTCCGATAAAGCTTGCTACAGCAATAAAAATACGGCTAAATGTGGCAATTTAATTTAAAATACAAAAATTTCCCATGTATGATTGCTTTAATTTAAGCTTAACCATATTCGGCTCATAGAAACGTAATTGTAGCACAACATAAAATAGCAAGGAACCATGGTTCACTAGAATCAAACCCTCACTTCAAAGACTCCCCAACCCATTACCAGCATTCTACGAAAACTATGCATTAATTAAACAGATATGCACATAGTATAAACCCGCCTGAATTTAGCCGTTGTTAATTTGTCACAGTGAATTAGCCACGGACTGTAACGGATAGCGTTAGCATGTTGCGCCCTGCGACGCCAATATGCTCGTAAATGTCCTAGGCAATTTAATGGATATAATAAATTATGTGTCTATCTGTTTTGGTTCATTATTCTATGACCGGCACTTTTAAACGCGTGTCCTGAAACTAAGGTGTCATTTTTTATATTTATTGGTGATTGAAAAAATTAAAATCCTAAAAACAATATCTACATTATGCTTATAAATTATATCGTATTGAACTTTTTTTCTCGAGTACTCTCTCTATATTTCAATTTGATTGGACCAAAAATTCGCTACTTATCCTATTGTTGATAGGTATAAACATTATAATTAACTTTTCTATATAATCTATAAGTGTGATATTTTAACTGAGTGTCTATTATTCATAAATTTTCTGATGAATCCTATTATGATAACATTTACTTTAAAGAGAACATTATTGATTCAAAACTGTTTATTTCATACATCTGAGTAAGCTTTAAAAACTTATCAATGGCCATCTGGTAATGCATTAGTCCAAACAAGTCATAAAATTAAATGGTTTTACCATCCAAACTAATCCATACAGATAAAGAAAACGCAATGTCAATGCTACCATAAAACTATTTTGTCTCGCAATTTGCGACCCAAAACAAACCCGAAAAAAGAAAGCTGGAGACAAAAGAGTCCCGGTCCGATATTAAAGAATAGTCAAAAAATAGCAACGGTACAATACTTTTTAACTTTTGTCCCGAGATAAAGGGAGAAAGTTGCGCAACGGTCAGCTTTCTAACTATTGTCAGTTTATTGTTTCGTATAAAATCTCAGTTCAAGGAAGAGATTTCAAAGGGATTGGGATAGTAGAGCTTGCGGTCGAAACGGCCACTATCATTCATCGAAAGACAAAAGTCTGCGGAGAAATGTGAAATGTGAACTCAAGTTCAAATCCTTGCTCATGAACGTTCTTGATTTAGTACGGACAAGATAAATTCGATGTAAGATTTTGAAGACGTTATTCTTCTTAGCTTTGACTTCAATTCTTAATCAAGTACATACCTATTATTTAAAAAGAAAATATGGTTTTATTTTACTAGTACCATTGGACAGTACCATTCATGGTACTAGTGACACTATTTCATATCAATAGTACCAACCATCAATGGTACTAGTGATACTACTTTAAATCTTTATTACACTAGTACCATAAGATAGTACCATTAATGGTACTGGTGATACTATTTTATATCGCCAGTGCCTTCAATGGTACAGTAGTGATACTGTAATTATTTGTGTTATGCATTGTAAATTCATATGCAATCCTACACTGTTATCTTATTTCAATTTAATCAAAATTCCCCAACACAAGAACGTACTTGGATATTAAAAGTAGCTACTACGTATACATATAAGGTACTTTCTGTCGTGCCTGGGCGCGGTTAGACAAGCTTGTTAGTGAACAATGCTGGGGACAGCCACGTTTGTGCCTGTATCTAGATATTTCTAGGTTTCCTTCCTTGCCACGTATGGGTAGAAAAGGTTCCAGTATTTCTTGGCGAGCTGTGCGATTGAAGTTTTGTTTTAAGCGCTTTCAAAAAAGATGAACTCGTACCAATAAAAGGAGCCTGTTTTGCTATAGGAAATTGTTTATCTAACTACGATGTATTTATTTTTTAGTTAATGAATTATCAGAGTAAAATTACAAAAAGTAGAGTATTAACTCATTCTACTAATATTATAAAGGCGAAAGTCCGTGTGTGTGTGTGTGTGTGTGAATGTTTGTTACCACGTATCTCCATAACTACTAAACAAATGTTGATGAAATTTTGAATGTAGATAGTTTAAGTTCTGGAATAACACATAGGCTTTTTATCCCGGTAAAATGTATGGTTCCCGTGGGAAACAAAATAGTTGTACACGCGGGCGAAGCCGCGGGCGTTCGCTTGTAATGTCATATAACACTATGTCAATAATACTTAATGCAAATCAATGAGCTACAGTTGAAATAAAGTCATAATAAAACCATAAAACAAGACTAATGTTTTAGAGAATCTTATAATAGCCCCTAAACAATAATATTGCACTAATGGAGACATTTACGACGTCTTCAACATGACAATAACACATCAACTGTATCAAGCCTCATTGAACCAAACGCAGCCATGAATCTCTCAAGATCAAGAAATCAATTTGATACGGTACACTACAAAATAGGCGTGAATCGAATACCCTATCCAAAATTCATTTATGTAAATATTTTTATGTACTGCACGCTCAAATTCCCTACTTTACATATATTGGAAAGTGATCATGTTTTTATAAACTGTTTGAAAGGAAACTCAACGCAGTCACAGATTCTTTTACAGTAGCTACGGTAGTGTACAGAGAATTTCCACCTAATAAAAGGCCATGCTACGTGTAGAGAGCGTTAGACACGCAATTACGGAGCACCCAACTTAATAAGGCCCCTGATACCCTTAGCAAAAGCTCGGAAAAGTGGGAGTGTGGAAGGAGTTATGGACTGCTGTGGGTCTCGTTTGATTGGTGGAGGTGGAAGGTAAAGTTTCACGTTAATTAGTGCGTACCTCACGTGCTCGAGCGTGTATGTATTCGAGATTACTGTCTCCAGTTGCTTTAAATATTTCTGTGGAACGCACAGAGTAACCTCTTTCCTACATAGGGTTGAAGCGTCGAATTCCACAGAGATGAAACAATGAAATTGCAGGGCAGGTCCTCTGACGTCATGTTTGTTTTGGTGGCCATACCCAAAAAATATTACCTACCTTCGCATTTTATTGAACTTTCACATTGGTTTCTTTGATAGACTTTACAAAGTTTTGAATTTCAAAATTTAGTTGCGATTAAGTATACAAGTAGCTAAATTAAAATTTTTAAAAACCGACTAAGTAGGTACCAGTGTTATACATAAGCTAAGCATATTTTCTGCAATTTTGAGGTGAATTTCTATTCATATCTCCAAAGATCCTCAACAGATCCTCACTAAATTTTTGTGGCACCAATCGAAATATATCCTTCCAAACAAAAAAATAATTTTCCAAATCGGTTTACGCGTCTTTGAGTACCTAATCCGTGAACTTACATAAAAACACAAAAAAAAAGATTCCGAGGAATTGAGAACCTCCTCCTTTTTTTAAGTCGGTTAAAAAGGGTTCTTTGCAAAAGTCATCATTCTCAGAAGTCTGTTATGACTGTCTGATATGAGTAGTGGTCTTTTGTGATAAATACCTGTGACCAGTTGATCAGGATTTCTAGGTGTTGGTACTAGGTACCAAGATCTAGATCCAATCGAATTGAAGGCCGTTAATACGAGAAGCAATTTGATGGCTAGATTAATGCGCGGAACAATTTATTGACAATTATCGTAACCAAATGTCCAGGGATCAATTAACACAAAGGCCCTATTGCAAATTAGACTAACTGAACACCAAAAAGCGAGTTTAGTCAGAAAACGGACAAAACCGGTTATATATAACAATACATATATAGCTACATAGCTTTCCCAATAGAAAGTACATAAGAGATAATAGAGATCGTTTCTTTCGGTTACCTAAAGATCTCTTAGTGCTTATTCACGTAGGTACGCGCGGGCGCGGGCGCGGGTGCGGGCGCGGGAAACGTTGCGAGCTCGTGTTCACATTAACCGCCAGGCGTTCGCGCGAGAGTGTGACGTATTGTCAATTGTCAGAGGTCGAATTATGAACGTCGCGAGTGAAACGCGCGCGCCGCCGCTAGTTTGACATGAACACACACAAACATCTTCACGCGTTGAAATTACCGCGAGCGCTCCGCGCGCGCCAGTCGCTAGCTTGCCCGCTAGTTAGACCGCACGTGCGTTTCGTACGTGAACACTTGGAATCACTACATATGTTTGATATTTCGTCACCGCGCCCGCCACCGCGCCCGCGAGTCAACGTGGTTGAACACTTAGTTCTCTTTCACAATCATACAAGGTTGAATTTGATTTCAACGATGATTCTTGTCTTGGTATTTTATATCCATGTTTTTTACCCGGCTGAAAGTCAAGTCACAAGGTTACGTATTAGTAATTTTAAATAAAAAAAAACATTTTAATTGTACCTACCCGTATTCACGACATTATTATTATTAATCGAAAGATTCTGTGAATTGGCAATGAACCCCACACATTTTCTATCAATACTTTTGATAAATTAATACCTATGTACAAGTACTTTGAATGACTTTCCGGTTAAAAATATGCGCTGAAAATCGGCTTTATATCTAAATGTGGTCAAACTAAACTCCTATCTAGACACCTATTAGGTATTCTAGATTGTACCCGCGGGTTGCGCACAATGCAATTTATTGGTAATGCTTATCTGGTAATGGTTTGATTGGTCGAGATATTTTATGTACGCAATATCAATTACATTATTTACTTTAGGCATGCCGAAACTATTTTATCAGCGGTACTGAGTTTCTGAAACAAGGATTGTTGTTTGCAATGTGTAACAGCAAGAACACAATTATTAACCTTTGATTTGATTGACTCTGACCATGTAACATTAGAAAAACCAAATCATTTTACGAATTATGTAAAATCAAAATCACCTCTAAATTATAGCCTGGCAATTTGCCAGTTTTTTTCTAGATAAGCTATTATGGGCTAAGTAAATGAACATGTAGTACCAAAGTGGCCTCATGCTTATACACTAGTGTGGTCAGACGAATGAAGCCATAAATTAATTTACTACATAAATAAAAATCATGTTATTGACGTCGCTAGATTGCCGATGGGCTTATTGAACGTTGTTTATAAGAGTAAAAAAAATATTTCAAACGTTTTAATTTTTAAATATAAACCATTCCTACAGCTGATCATTTTAATTCTCGATTTTTTTCAATATGTAATGTGACGCATATAATAAAATTTTATTTTTTTATCATATTGGACAAAATCTACTGTTGAAAAACACTTACCTACATAATTTTCTTTTCACCGAAATGTAAAAGAAATGAAATTATAATTATACTTTTTTACTTTGTGTGCCGACAGAAATTGACTTTTTTTCTCCTACCAAAAAGATCCAATACATCAATTTTGTATTCAACAATTCGACGTCGTACTAATAGTAGGTACTACGTTTAGCACTCGCTTTAATTGGTTGATTCTAGTAAACATGCGTGAGCGTCCAATCCATCTCCGTCTTTGTCAGTCCCTGGAGGGCATGCGTCGTAAACAAGCCAGGCATGTGCTACCTTCTTGTTAAAGGACCTTTACATGTGTAATGTCACACATACTGGTCATAAATAAATTCAGTTGGATCATGATATGATTTAAACTTTTATTCTGATAGTGCTAGTTAGATTTTAGTTTATCATCGTTCATAAAACTATTTTGTGTTTGTTGAAAAAATACCTACTTATATTTTTTTTTATAATATACCTACGATATGTTTTTGTTTGTAATTTTAAGCATAATAACAAGCCTGAATTCAAAGAACTTAGTGAAATTGATATCGATGGAATAAAATTAGAATAGGAACTTTTTTTCTTATACTTCTTTACTGACGGATTATTCTGAAAAATAATAAACGAAAACAACCCAAACTTTTCTTTCTTCTTATCTTATACTCAAGAAGTCAAGACGCACAAAATTGTCTGCCGAATATAAAATCAGACGTCATCTCTACGGTTAGAAACACTTTTAAATTCCAGGACTATATTCAGTATTTTTGTGTTAATAATAATTATCAAAACAAAGGTTTGCAATGGTTACAAATAGAAATCCACATAGCATACACGTCCAACTAGATATCTTAGCAGTGACACTTCATTAAAAGGAAACTGCATTGAAAGACGAAAACAGCTGTGTCAGTCTAAATGAAATCAACCTTTTTTAATTTGAAGACTAAAATCTGGATTACACTAAAATCAAGATCTAGCTTTTCAGTTATCATTATCATATTAAATTTGATTAAAGAAAAAACATTTAAGTATAAATACTTACCAGTTTTTCCCCCGCGGTTACGTTTGCACCATTGATTTGCCCCATCAATGGTGCATACGTAACGGGTTAGTTATGTTTGCTCAATTTTATTTTTTAATTTAAAAATAAGGTAAGTAAGTATTAGCAAAATTAAAAAAAATCGTATGGGTCACAAACCCACTTCGTAAATTAAAATGATCTAACGGGATTTCTAAAAAATCAAAAAAATTGTTACATTTTTGATCAACACCACACATTAACAATAAAAATATATTAATGTTTTAATAAATTAGTTATAATAAAGTAATTTTTTTAAAGTGAGCAAGCTGTTTTCCGGTCCATGACAAAAAGATGATGCTGCAAGCATAGTTTATGGCGCACACGCAACCGATCCCATTGTTAGGCTGTAAACAGGTGAGCCTAATTGAGTTTCATTGAATATTTCTTGTAGCTAGACTATGCCTTAATGGTCATGGGAAAAAAATATTTAGAACTCGTGCACACCCGACTTAATAAATTAATTTGAATAACGAACTCAAAAGCTACAAAAATTTCCATGAAAAGTAAATTAAGATTACAAAGCGGTCCCGTATTTCAAGAAGTTATTTCAGCATACAATACAATAAAACCATCTAATGAACAAATCAAGTCCAAATAAATCCACACTAACATTAAAATTCAAGTGGAGAATTAATAAAGAGATAAATACATTTATGAGAAGCGGGAATGTGGGTCTGCCGTTACGGAGCCGGTTGGCTTTATGTGCATATTGAAGATGGATGGTGTATGGATGGCGCAGCGAGGAAGGCGAAGGGGGGCGCGGGAGCGCGCGGGGGGAGCACGCATGCCTCCCCCCACCGCCCCGCCATAATGGCCGCGACCACTCCGACCCCGTCAGACGACAAAAATGCCATAATAATGGCTCCTGAATAGTTTTTGCTGCACCAAATACTCAACCGAACTCCCCGTACGTGACGGCCCGCCCCGGTCATCTCTCTCTTATTGAGAAATTCGTCAGTTTTATTCCCTCGCCAAAAAAAGGAAGATTCAAAAGCTCCGGAATCCGGTTGTGTCATTTCAAACACTTGATAAGTATCGCTCGGGAGGTTTTTGGATGCAGAATTTCAGCGGAACCCGATTTCGTTTAGTATTCGATGAATGCAAGGTTTTTATCCAAGTTTCAAGATGGTATGGTCACCTTCAGGATGCTTTAATTGTGAACCAATAAGAAGTTTCCTCTTTACGAAGTATGGATGGTCGCTGTCTCCTGACAATGCCTTATTAAAGGGCGATCCAGTTTAAAACTAAAAAAATATGCTTTGATTTCGCCTGGAGCATTGGCTGAAGAATGTACGAAAAACCACTGGCTGCTCTGATTCCGACTAGCTGGATCTGAATTCAATTGTTTGAATGTTGTCAGGGCCGTAAATTATTTTTCGTAGTCAAACAAGTTACATAAGAATTTTAAAAGTGATGTATCTATAATGGTAGTATTGATTGGAAGTTTAGAGACATTACACATCGGGTATTTGAAATGATATTCCTAATTAAACTAATTATAACTAATTATACAAGTCAGTAGAACAGACTATCTCACATTTATTTTATTTAAAAAGTCAATTTGCCAATATTATCGAAGCGGCACTATTTTACGTCACAAAGTGGACCAATTAAAAGTTTCCCCGAATGTTCGAACGAAAAGTTCAGAATGATAGCACTGTCAATTATGCTGCCTGCCTTGCAGCCTGCTCAGCCAATTACCAACCAGCCAGCGATTGATAAAAAGAGTTCCGAAAAATTCTTCCAAACAAATTCTGCTTATCTGGTTCACGGCGCGAAGCCTCTTTCCAAAAGGCCAATTTCAGCCGCACCACTTAACCGCCGATAATGTTAATTATAAAGAGTTCAAAATTATAAGTCGATCAGCCTCCAAAAACGACCACGGTATGCACCAAAAGCACCGACATAAAAATTGTACGACGCGGTAAAAATGGAACATTTCACCGGCTCTTATTTACGAGCAGAGGACGAGAGGAACCTCGAAAAAACTAGTTCGCGCTTCATGTATGAACCATGACGTGGTTGCAAGAACAATCACCGAGAATAATTCATATTCCGAGCGCGCTGCAAATATCCAGCGTCGATTTACGGCTCGCTTCTGTGCTTCTCTGGACCGGTAACTTGAAGTACTCGCAGAAATAATTGTACTTCGATTGTGCGAGAAAATGGTACGTCATTACCGGTGCCCTTATAAGAGACTGTATAAATCGTAATTGGGGATGTGTTGGGCGCGCTATCGCCGCATCGGTCGTGTCTAACGCTTCAGTGAAGGAGCTTAAGGAGCCCCTTGCCTATTTAAGTTCCCATTCGGCGGCTATTTGAAGGGGCGCAGAGCTGCGCGACACCTGTATGCGTTATTTTGTCGCATAAATTCTCGTCGATTCAGCCGCGAGGCGGGCCGGTCCCTTGGTTTATTGAACCCGGTTTCCAGATAAGGAGCTACCTCGTACCGGTGAAAATATCCAATAATCTCTCGTGAATTTTCCCCAGCTCGTTTGCATTTCCTGCTGAAGTTCGTGAGCCAGTCCTCGCTCATAATTAATTCAATTCAAATCAAATCGCCCACGATACTTCTAATTAACCACTGCCCCTTATACGGTCCTGAGATCGCACAGAAGATTCTTCCCACAAGATATCTGTGTTATACATGCCTAATTCATTATGTACAAAAAACAGACGCGTACGGTACAAGCTGAGAGTAACTTCGAGATACTGAATTATCACACATTAAAAGAATCTTGTGCATTCGCAGCTGCAGTCCTTTAATGTCTATTTCCGTGCAGACGATGGAAATGTCGTCGGGTCTGGATAAACGGGTGCGCAGACGCAGGCGGGGGCGGCGGGAGGCGGCCGAAGGCTCCTTGTAAAGCCTACCCGGACGCTGCACTCACGCACGCAGCAAATACTTTACAACCTTAGGTATAAATCCAATACTACGCCCATTTCAATTACACCACGCAGACCGATCTCAAATTAGAAAAGCTTTTTAAATTTATACGTGTCGAGGCGGTTTGTTTTTAAATAAACACCGCGACAACTATAAATTAAGATTACCAAGAGTTTCCAAACATCGGTGATGCACGACCGTCAGAAATAAAACATCTAGTGAAGCTCAACTATTAGAAAATCCATTCAACTTCGGTAGGGTAGATTGAATTTATTTAACCACCTACTTCCATAAAAATTTACTTACTCTTTTTCTCTTAAAGAAAACCTTCAAAGGTACTTTGGCATAATAAATATTAGCAAATAGGCACTTCGTATGTACTGCCGTAACGCACTAGCTTTTAAACGAATTGCTTCGCATAACAATAAAACGCGTATAGGCCCTTTCACACATTCTAATGTGCCCAATGCTCCTTCATTTGTCGGGGGCAAGCACGCAGAGGAAATATTTTTCCAAATCCATACTGCCTTAAGGATCTCATAAAGCAGTCGTTTTCCCCACGCGAAAGTATGGAAGTGAGATTTATTTCGGGGACTTTGGTCTAGAGCTCGGGGCTTTGCTATGATGAATTGACACTTTTTCAGCGGTACGCCTACAAATTTCAACTCCAATATACGCACTCGGAATGAACAATGAGAAGAGCTTTCCCGCAGTTATGGCTGAAACTTTTAATGTCTCCAATGAGGTAAGGCGCTCGTAAATACAACCATTTACAAGATTAGTGGCCCTTTTTGGGAGCTGCGTAACGCAGTATAAAGCTAATTATCTCGCGCGAAGAATATTCCTGGCTTTATAAAAAGACTTTCGTACGTCCGAGACATCATATCATAAAACATGTTTATCTATTTTTGTTTTATTTCACCTCATTATACGATTTGAAGAACCGTGCTCACGTGTACTTGTAGCAGTAAAAAGTATAAACATATTACAAACATGGGGGCGCCGCCATGCCATCGCGTCACGAAATCTTCACCTGCATTTTTGCATAACAAACGTAACTATGATTTGTTGTTTTGCCTTATCGCTTTTGTAAACCATACATTATCCTGTAGACTTGACGACCGAAATTTCCTTATTTTGAGATATCATCAAATCAAACAAATAATATTTATCCAAAAATATTGATAAGCACGGTACTAATAAAAACGTATCTAAATATTACTCTGATGACTTCATTCGAAGGCTTGAAGCAAACGTCTAAATTATAATAATAAGCGGGCGTGAGTTCACCGGATAGCTTGTCTTAATAAAGCCATTATAAATATCTGATACCTCGATATAAGTCTACTCATTCGACGCTAAAATGCCAAAGGGTTACTGGTTTATATCTGAGATCAAATTAATTTAGAATCGATGAGACGTTCACTAATTCACTAATTAATTTCATAATAGCTTGACAAGTTATTATATTTTGCTTATTTCAAGGTCTTTTATGGGTAAATTTATTTTCAATCATCATAAAACGCTTACATTTGTAAGTATTTTTCTTCTTGTCCGAACACACATTGACCTTGCATTGTATCGCTTGTAACTTGTTTTGTTTTCATCGTCTTGATTAATCGAGTTAAAGAAATGTGAATTATTTTTAAATTCTTATTCTATTTTGTACCTACAATATTGTTTTTATTGACCAATAGGGTCGCAGTTTACTTTATTTCCAATATTTTTAGTTACTAATAGTAGAATTGTTTTACCAAATGAAACAGTAGACAATGCTTATTAAAAACCCCATCAAGATAAAGTGGCCACTATCGATTTAAGTAGACCGGCAACCAACAATAGTGGTCTCGGCCATATGAATACAACACAAATTTAATCAAAGAGAAATCTATTAGTAAAATGAGAAGTCCGGAAGGGAGCGCACCTATACATATTCAACGAGGTACTGCATCACGAACGAACCAATTTATGCGGCGACTCCTGAGAGTATCTTACTTTTACCTCGGCCATATGTAAAACTGGAGTATTTCTTTGGTTTCATACGGCACTAAGATTAAATTGTACTTTATTTTTCCACTTCGCTTAAAAAGTGAGACGAAGTTTTACCTTACGATTCATAGTTATTCAAACTGATGAACTGTCTGCAACAATGTAAGCATCATTATGTGGTACATCTACATTATGCATTAGGTAAGAGTTAAAAGGTTATTACTTGATAGCTATTCAAAAAAATATAAAAATATAAACTATAAATACTCGTACATTCAGTTTCCTTTGTCATACTATCCGATGTGTAACCAAATCCTTAATGTAATGGTAATTTATTTGCTTTTTGTTTAAAAAATAAAGTTCTCATTGTAACTATCCAACTAGTACGTACAAAGGCACATTTCATATAAGCAGCTTTGCTACCTAGTTCGGCCGCGCAAGTTTCCTTTAAAGTATTAATCAAGAGCCATGTCGCGTTCTGCCATTCCTTTTTTATTTCGCAAGTGCATCTGCCCTTCTCCACTTCTATAGCAATAAGCCTTTTATGTTTTAAAACTATATAAATTCTCCGCTGATATATTACGTGTTAATTGCAGAGTATTTTTATGCCGATATTGGTGAGGCGTTTGATGTTGTGTGCAAAAATGTTTATTGCAAAATCAATTGAATACAAGTATGTGAAGAATATGTAGTTATCCTTAGAAATAGTTTTAAAACTCGACGTAGTTTTTTATTTTTACTACATACAGACACATACTTTTATTTTTAGTACAAATGTTTTATTTTAATTTATATTCAGTAAGGTGTTCACAAGGACCACCCATCGTTCCCAAATTGTATAGGGAATAGGTTTGAAGGGAACTTAGCAAGGTATGTAGCGTATCGTTAGTTTAACCATAAAAGGTACTTCAACAGATGCTATCGCTTTCAAAACGACTTTATCTAGTCACGTTGCGATGTACAGTTAGTTCGGGAAAACCAAGCGGTCTGAAAGGTTTCCAATTTGTTATTTTGTGCTCTCTATGCAGAGCGGATTTGGAGCACTTGAGCTATGCATCCGGTATGTGACGTTATTTATCTGTAAGTTTATTTCTAATCCTTTGAATATTATATTGATGTTATAAAAAAAATCTTTGAAGAGTCAAATTTTGTTAAAAATTAGGAATAGAGTGTATTTGAAAAACCTTGATTTATAATTCAACTAGGCTTCTAAAAACTGTTTATGAATTCGCGTAAAATGTAAACCAATAAATGAATCTCACAACCCACAAACAAATAGTTTCAAAGCTTCCTACATTACACAACTGGAAGTGGCTTGTAGCGCCAGGCAGACGGTACAAAGGATCGATGTCCCGTTCGGGATCGAGTCAGTGACAACTGAGTTGGTAGGTATCTTTTGAAATGTATATTGTAGTTGTTATACGATAACTTATAGATGCGCTTTGTATTTTTATGTATGTTTTTAGTTTCTCTTTTGATCTCAAATTATCTGCTGAAAAATTTACTATCATTATTTTTGAGTAGATGACAGTTTTATGGAGAAACTTAAAAAATTTAGAAGAATCTAATATTATGAAACTTATTTCAAGTCTAGAAAGCAGTTTACTTTTTAGGTATAGTTTCTTGTTATCTTCAGATTGTTTAACAAAGTTATCTAAATCATTCGAATACACTGCAGGATAAATTGTATCCGATAAACGCTACCAATATAACGCGGGCTTTGGACATATTTGAATATCTACTTGCGCATCGGCTGGCCATTGTTGGCCCGGTATGGAGTTAATTAAAGGGGGTAGAAAGATCTACAGGTATTTAGAGTGTAGCCGCCGAGAATAGGTAAGATTATTGGACTTGAGGTGTTGAATAGTGAATTGGCGGCGAGATTCTGTAGAGCTTATTAAATTTTATTGCAAACCTTGTATACATAAAATTATAGTTCTTTGTATTGAATGTTGTTAAACTATATGAGAATTTTCTTCTTTATTAGGTAGGTACCTTATCTGTTTATTCACTTATATTTCCTTTGCTTTTTACTTTTTGCGAAATAAAAACGTTCGGTTGTATAAACATTCTTTCTACATCGGTCGGGAAGATTTGATTTAACAAAGAAATGAAATTCTTACAGAAAGATTCTAAAGTACTGAATAAGTAAATAAAATACATAGAAACTTACATGGGTGTTCTGTTCGCGTAATCAAGATCCATTTCAATTTACTGTTACAAACATTTCGCTTGAGCCAAATGTTTATTTGCACTCAAATTTTGCAATAGGGAAATCAAGATGGTAAACTTGTGCTAGCGGTCACAACTATGACCTTTGGGAATAACAAACAATATTTCCACAACTAGGTCTGTGAAGTTCAGTGCTTTATACTGGATGTATTATAACTACTCTCGAATACTAAAACAATGTTTTTAGACTATGTATTTTTGAGCTATTCCGAGGCATGTTCATCATTGTTCATTATAGGACAGAGTAAACAGCTTTTCAAATTAATAAAAATAAAAAAGGTCTTATTAACCCTTAATTTGATTTTGATGCCGAAATGCAACAACTACTTTAAAAAAATCTACAGCTTCAGGTATTTATTTTTTTCGGAAAAAATCGATTTGATTATAAAGTTGGATTTATGGCACAACACTTATAAAAAAAAAAGTTAATTTTTTGCTAGTTACAAACACTATTTTTATCTGTCAACTGACTTGTCACAAAAAGTGAACGACAGAGCGGTAAGTTTGATGAATTTATTTATTTTTTTGTGAACACGCAGTGTTGCTATTTATACTGAATTCTAATAAAATTGAATAAAACTAGTGATATAAATAAAAATCTTGCATAAAAATACCCTTTCCAATGCATGACAAGCTCTCTAAGCTCTGTGTTGTAAAAAAGCATCATTGCCAAACGCTTGACGAAATAAGGATGTTGCTTTTTAGTAACATTGCCAAGTGAACAAGGTTGTAGTTTTATAGCATTTTTGCAAGTAAAAATTGCGCGAATTATTCAAAGTTAGCATGATTTGATTTTTGTTTTCTTGGGTTTAGTTTTCAGTTGCAGGTGGTGTATTTTTATCCGCAGGTGCTCCAAAGAGCATCATCTTATCGCTTATTTCAAGTGACTATGCATCTGATGATAGATTAGCGATGCCTCGGACAATGACGAGGATAGGCCCACACCTTTCTATTGTGAAATAATTTGGATGAAGATGGTGACTGTTCCAGCACCCCACCACCACTTGACTCATCCTTGGAGTGGATGAACCTGCTTGGCAAAGATTCTGAATTTATTTTCTAAATTTCATGAATTTTGAGTAGTAGTAGTCATATAGACTATGTTCTGAATAAAATTTAATACACGCTTATGTATTACTAAGACTCGCAACTGTTTTTACAATTTTCATACTAAAAAAATAAAAATATTCACTTGAAATGTTTATTTTATTTCGTTACCCTACTTTGGCAATGTTGTAAAAAAGCGACATAGCTTTTTCGCTTAAAAAAAATAAGTAAGAATTTTTTTTTAATTTTTTTTGGCTCTAACGAACATAAATTAAAAGATATAGGTAGGTTTTTTTCAAGTTTTCTAGAAAAAATAATCCTGCCAAATTAAGGGTTAATGAGCTATCATTACCACAATACAAAAAAACAATACAGGGTGGAAAAAATGAATGGGCCCCGGAAGGAAACTACTTTAAATCCTTAAGATACAGTATTTTACTGAAAGGAAACATTCCTTTTTTTTAAAAAAGAAAAATAAATACATTCATAGATTTTCTAAAATTCGTTTGCTAACCCGGAATCGAACCAGTTAAAAATTCAAAAAACAAACCTCGCTATTTAATTCTACTAATCGATAGGATTAATATCTGGATAAAATCTTTATAACAATTACTTGGTTTTAGAAATAAAAAAAATCATAAAATCTAACATTAATTTTCACTATTTTTTTACGTTAATTTTTATTATTTCACCATTCGCGAAATATCTTTTCTAGACGGTATTTGTCTATCTAAGGTGCGATTCAGACTTCCAATATTCGATGATTTTCTTCGAAAAGTTGACGTTTTTTCAGCGAAGAAACGTTATTTTCCGAATTCGGAAACCCTCCGAGAAGGTCTGAATCGCACTGCTGGATACTTCTCGCCATTTCACTGTTGAGCTAAATTGAAAATTAAAGCCCTTGTGTACTAAATTTTAGATATCATGAATTTCTTGTACGACAGACGAGTGTAAGACCTCATGTTTTTTTGAGAAATTTTATCTTTAGCATTGACTGTATCGACTAGTGGAATAAAATAGCGAGTGTATAATTTTTGAATATTTAGCTGGTTCGATTCCTGGGTGAAGCAAGTGAATTTTAGAAAAACTTTGAATGCAGTTATGTTTCTTTTTAAAAATAAAGGAATGTTTCCTTTAAGTAAAATACTGTATCTTAAGGATTTAAAGTAGTTTCCCTCCAGGGCCCATTCATTTTTTCCACCCTGTATAGAAATATTGATTTATTTTTAGACACCGAAATTTAAAATAAAATCATGGCTGATAAAATTTTCGAAAATATACTCTACGTTTTTGCTGATGAACTTTTTGTCTAAATCTTCAGATAGGTAGGTACATTAATATTTTTTCCGAGTTGTTTTTTATATCGAATAGAATAGAATGTCATCTAATGTAAAACATGAAATATTAGTTGGTGTTCCACTATGTTACTATCTGCGTTGGTATATTGTGACAAGGCTTGTTCTTTATTTTCGTTATTTACAAGTTTGTTGACCATTGAGTCTTAATATGCGAAAGGCCTATCTTCGTTTAACAATCGAGTCTCTTATATTTTTTCACCATCATTTGATTCCTATTCCAACTTATAAAGCTGATCCAGTTCATACTTTACAAAATACATACAATCATCTAAGTTGGGTTGCGACATAAGCAAATCGTAACAATTTATAGAAAGGATCAACGAAAGGAAAGCTGCCAAGTTGGTCAATGTCAATGTTGGTCGCGAAAAATCAAGAGTAGAATCAAAGTAGAACCACGTAGCTTTTAAGACAATTTAAAGTGATCCTATAGTGAGCTTATTGACTAAACATTGTTTTTAAGTGTTCAAGTAGAACATAAATTTTATGCATTCAATTCTCAACGTTAATTGCAATTAAAATAGTTTATTCTAATCCAGAAAACAGCCGAGTTTTTCTATAGATATACAGCAAAATACCGGTTTATGTGAAAAGCCATGAGCGATTTGAGTTTCTTAAATATTTCCGGATATTAAGTACTTACATAAGACATAACTAAATAGGGATTTTGTATGAAAACTGAATTATATTGGTATTGAAATACAACTTGTTTAAAAATAAATGAAAAAAATTAGGTTAGGTTAGTGTTGTATTACAAAAATACTGTTGATTCAATATAATAGTAAAAAAAACACGAAGAAAAAACATCCAAAATATACCATCCGTGGTAGTTACATATAAGTCACTCTAAAGTGTATAGGTACTTAGTGTGTATACTTTAGAGTGACTTATATGAGTAACTCGAACAAAATACACAAAGAGAAAAAGAAAGTCAATGGAACTGACATAGCCGCACGTCTGGATGATTTCCATCCTATTTTCAGTCCTCACTACGATCAATGGCGAAAATTTAAACGTATTGAAAGTGTCTGTCAAAAAATTAGAGAGGCCTACAGCAATGTACTACTACAGGCTGATGATGATGATAGTAATAAATAAATTATATGTAGACTATCTGGGCCTAGTTTAGACAAAGATAGTTTTCAGGGTAGTTTGAAAAACGAACAAAATCACATTTACGACGGGTATATTCGAAAAGCTCCTGTACAATGTAATTTGATGCACTTTATTGGTCACTTTAAAATCGCGTCGTTAACATTATTTATAGATACTAGCTGTTGCCCGCGGCTTCGCTCGCGTTTTACCCGGAAAAAAAGTAGCCTATGTTACTCTCCAGTCCTCCAACTATCTCCACACAAAAAAATCACGTCAATCCGTCGCTCTGTTTTGACGTGAAAGCAGGACAAATAAACACACTTTCAAATTTATAATACGGGTACGGATCTAACAGATTCAGTTCAACCGCTCCGCTTATAAACTCACATCTATACAGAAGCCGCGGAGTTTACTGCAGGGATATAAATTAAATGCTTACGTTTCGCTTGCCCCGCTCGCTAGTTTAATTAAGCGTACTCCTTTGTCTGTATGTGCGTAGACATTCAACATGTTCTGTTGTTGGACTGAGACGCATTGTCCCGCTTGGACCGACTGGAAGGTTTGCACAACTATTGTGGACTCTTGAGATACCTATCACACTAATATTATAAATGCTGAAGTTTAGATGTTTGGATGTTTCTATGTTTGGATGTTTGGATGTTTGGATGTATGTTTGTTTCTCTGATACTCAACAACCACTAAGCCAATTTGCTTGAAATTTAAAATATAGATAGATAATGGGAATAGGACATAGGCTACTTTTTATCCGGGTACCACACGAGCGAAGCCGGGGGCGGAAACTAGTTAAATAAATAATGTTGGACACACAGCATCATGTAGCCCCAAAGTAAGGAGAGCTTATGTTATAGGACACAAATAACTGATACTAACATACAATTTTTTGATAAATACATATTATACATAGAAAACACCCAGACCCGAGACAAATATTTGCAGATCATACAAAAATTTGTCCTACAGCGGGGATCGAACCCGCAATCTCATGCGTCTCAGGCGGGCCTTCACTCACTGCTCCACAGACGTCATCAAAATTGGACAAAATAGGTCTCACCAACGCAACGACATTATTATTGTTACATTAGGATCAATCATTTTACAATGACTGAAAGCTTGTAATAACTGATTTAATACTTATGCCTTCTAAATAATCAATGATTCTAGGTTTTTTTGCGAATCGACAGCTACATCTTTCATAAGTTTATACTAATTTCAAATTATTTGAACAATATTTACACAATTTGAATACAAAATTACTGCAGTAAAATGTATTATGGATGCTTCTATACGAAAAAGTTTAAGGAAAGCAATTTCGAACATGAATAATTAAAGGCAGAACTAAACATCGCTCCACATAAATTGCCTAAAACAAATTGCCAAAAAAATGCTGTGTTAATTTGCGCCCACAATGTACACGAGTACCAACATGACCGTGAGATTAAATTTTCAAACGTGTCACACTCGATTACCTTTTTTTTGGAGAAAACTCCGTTTCATCACGAGGCATGTACTTTTAATCTGGTAGGATTAGATACGGTAAAAATATTAATGGGTACCTGCTTTGCCGAGTGCCTGATTGCGTCACTGGTAACTTTCAACACACTCGTCCAATATCAGAGCTTTTAGAATACTAAAAAATATTTCTATCATACGCGGCCCGCTCCCTCAGGTATAAAGCTTTTTACGGGAACAATAGCCACTTTCTCCCGGACAATAACTCAAAAAACTTACTTTTTTGTTCGCGAACAAGGAACTCTCTCGCACTGTAGTAAACTGTACCTCGCAGATATTTCAAAACTCAGATAATGCCAGTCCTACACCAATCGAGCTATCCGATCCTCGTCACAATCGTGATGATACTGAAAAACGGTACTCCTTTATCCAGAAATCTCTTAACGAGGTTAGTTAGGCAAACTTTTGTGACGTGTTTTTTAGTTGCTCTTATTGTGGGTCCATATGAGTATTCTATAGTGCCCCTTTGCGGGACCCAAGAAGAAGGGTTGCGCCGTTCTCTCAAATACCAAATGCGCAAGAGTGAGTGTGATGAAACGATTCTGTTAATGGCTCCCCTGTTAGAACGGAGAACACGTTTGGAGAATAATTTGAATACCGAAATGCAGATGGCTTCTTTTATCCGAGGGCTTCGGGCCCGCCGAGCTACAAGTTAATTAAGGTATGCCCATCAATTAAATATTGGTTTTGATTGTTTTCATCCAGCGTATTGAGTTGTGTTCTTGATTTATGAATAATCTAAATTTTAATTAAGAGATTCAATGTCTTTGTAGCTGGCAATAAACCTTCATCCTTCGATGTGCAGACATTCATGTATCGCAAGCAATAACATCGGATCATTAATCGTATTAAGAGCAGAGAAACTTGTACTATCTCGAATAAGTCGAATGAGACAAATTTCCCCAATAACTTTCAGCAATACTATGAGATAAATCTCGACAGTCAAATCCCGCACATTCGACATTCGTATCTGGGACGATGCATTCGTTCAGCGAATGGATTCACTGAGCGAAACACCGAAATTTATTGGGTTAGTAGTTGCCGTAGGTCGATAAAACTACACACCGACAACGAAACGTCGTAACTCCATAAATTGAGTTTTGGGATACTTACGACCGTGCGTCAGATGATGCAGGGTAAACTTTTGTGTGACGTCACGTGAAGGCTGTATGACTGAAAACTGCGCAGTGCAATCTTTTTCGCTCTTTCAATGGCGTTACTGTGAGGCGACATAAGGACGTTATAGTGTTGAATTAGCATATTTATTGCTAGTATGACAGAGTAAAAACTCAGCCTGTTGGGTCCGGGCCATATTTGTCTCTTGTGTAAATTTTACGCGCTTCCGCTATTTGATTTGATGTTAGACTCTTTATGATGAAGACAACCACTCTGTTCTTGGGCGTGGCTGTTTGTAGATAATTCGGTTTTAGGTTTAGGTATTTCAATAAAAATGACTACTTAACCGAAAATTATCTAATCATTTAATTTATCAACAACAATCGTGATTTCCTATAATTAAAAAAAAACTTTGATGAAAAGCTTGATAGGAAAACTTAATACTTTTCACACAGAAATCGTAAGATTTGGTAATAATGTATATTTCACAATTAACTGTTGCCTTCTGTTTTTGTAATCCTTACAGACTTTATCCCATATTTTGCTCGCATAAAGTTAAAAATTAAAATTTCCAAAAACCCTTCATTTAGAGAGATGTTTAAAGATGAACATAAAGATGTTTACGTTATGAAAAGCTTAAGTTGTGGCATAATATAGAACAGTGAAAAATAGTTACGAATTATTATTTTTATTTTTTTGGAATAATTAATTGCATAAATCTTTTAACAATTTATAAAGCCATTTGTAAGAGCTAAAATATGTTTGTGTAAGCTAAGTGTATGGAAATAGACTTCAAAGAGCAGCGCTTAAACCTTGTTTTTCAGATTCAACTATTTTCATCGTTGTCAGTGACTCAGGGTCACCCAGCTGTCCTCATGCACGGTAAACTCATAAAGAACCTTATCACAAACGAACAAGGTTTCATTTTCCACATTGAATTTCCCTACGCTTACTCATGTTTCGAAATACAAACTTACTGTTTTCCCAATTCTAACGGGCATCGTATTACCATTGAACACCAATGAGTTTTATGACTCGTACAAACCTGAAACAAAAGGAATAACATTATTGATATGGCTAATATAGTCATTCATGAGAAGATAATAACATAACTTATTTAAATATTTTTATCGAGTTTAAAAAACATCCAATTAAAATGTAATTGTTTTAAATATATCAAGTCTTAACAGATTACAAATATGTAGCGGCTACTCGCTACCTGCCCTCGGCACATAGAGTGCACATACACGCGCTCAGTAAACGCCTCTGACGAAACCGGTCCGGAACGTCGACCGCATACAAAATACTCCCGTTCCAACACATTCTCCGTCTTTCATCGACGCCAAAACATCACATAAATCTAACTCGCTCACTCGCCCGAGCCAACTTCACAGCAGTCCGGCAACTGGCCAATCACAGCGCGGCAAGCCATCGCCATATTGAATGGCACGACTCCGCTGCCCTCTTGCAGAACTAATGCGCAACGCGCTGTTGTTTTCCCATTGTTTTTACAAGTTTTTCGTTGTTTTCGACAGTATTTACAGTTTGTTTTGCATTGAATCAGTGAATTATGAAGTGATATTGAGTTTTCTGACGTGATTATTATGTTTTCTGATGTAGTTTGTGTAGAAATGTGGAATGTTGACGAAAGGACGCTACCGCCAAGTAACTAGGGCTACGTTCATGTTGTGTTTGTATGCCTACTTTATTTATAATTGATTAAAAGGAAATCAAACAAGTAAATATTAAACAGTTACATTAGTTACGGTGTTATTTAAAAAGTTTAAAATAAATTAAACAACAATTTTAGATTTTTTCTCAATATTTGTCTGATAAGTATCTAACAAGTCAGTTTTGAGTATATTTTTGTAACAAAACAATTCCCTAATATTTTTATTTACCTGTTAAAAATATATTCATCAATATTTTTTGTCAATTATGGACAATAAACACGTTTATACAACATAACTTTTCCACATCCCGTCGGAGTTCCGACGGCGCATGCGCTAACAAACATGGTGGTTTAGAAAAAGGGATGATAAAGATTTATAGCACATTTATTGATTTTAGAATTTGTTAAAAAAATATAGGAATATGTACACTTTGCAAATAAATATAGGAATTCAATATTAATAGTTATTACCAATATTATAATATAAGTACTGAAGTTAAAAAAGTTTTCTTTTAAGTACAAGTCAGTACTAAAACTATAAATCAATAAGTAAAACATGGTTTTTAATGCGCTTAATAATTTAATTATTTTTTATTGATAGTTAACACCTGTATTTTTTTAACGGATGATTATTCTTCATCACCTCATTAGTACTTACTTGTTAATCATTTTAGCTAAATTACTCAGTAGGTATTCAAGTAAGTATTTCATAATTGTCTACAAATTTTATACTTAAGCAACAACTTTATACACTTTTTTTTTCAAAATTTTATTATCTTCATTAACTGGCTGACTTATTATTATAGAGTTGGTCAATGGTCAATTGGTCATTCATAACGAATGCCAAATGTTTGAAAAAAACGATGAATTTTAGTCTTTTATACATTTAAAGTACACATCCAATTACGTACGTAAATAAGAAATTAAAAAAATAAGTCACGACACAGTATGGGGTAAATACTCAATGATTGTTGCCAAAATACTATCATCATCATTACCATAGTCATCATCATCATAACCAAAGTCATATCTCAGATAAAACGAATAGGAATATAAGTGGACAAGGGGACAAACAAGTATAACCAGTTTCCGAGTGTGATATTGAAAAAATTTAGTTTCGGTTAGGCCGAAAAACAGCCGAAAATTCGGCCGTGCCGAAATCTCTGTGTTCGCGAATTATCCCGCGTCGTTCCGGTGACTCCGGGTGAGTTTGTGTTCGAATAACATACTTAAACAAAAATCTATTTTCGGAACATAATTATTCAGTCAATTATCTATTGTTTTTTCTTAATGGATATGTGTATAAAATATACTACATTTCAAGAAATATACCTACGACGAGTACAATAGGAATTTTAACATGTCTTATGTATGTTTCGTTTTCCGCCGAAACTAAGACTGACGTCGAAGATTCGGTTTCGGTTATGTTTCGGCTAAAAATTCACTCACAGAACAAAGTCTAAATCTGAAAAGACTGAAATTTATTCTGACAACCCATGAAACTCTTTGTTCTATTCTATATCTGTATCGATTATTTAACTGGTTGAATGTGTTGCTTAAATTTGAATATGCTATTGTTGCCAAAATGTTTAATTACCAACCATTCTTTACACAAACTAATGTTTATAAAGTAGCTGCAATCTATTGGGAGTAATAAATTTGACTGGATTTAGAGACTGTTCGAATTGAATACAATTACGTTTAGAGAACTTAAAAGTGAAAATGGCTTCAAAAAATCATTCAACTTTGAATCAGATTATTATTATCATCAGTGGAAAGGAAGAAACGCTAAAACGCCAATATGGCCAAAATGAGAATGTATTTAGTTCATTTCATAAAGTTTACTACATAATATTTTGTATTTGTCAGCATCTGTTAAGAGGTGGTAAATTTAGTGTTTTAAATCCTCTTTTTAGTTAGGTACTGATTATGAACAATAAGCAAGAAGAGGAGAAGATTACTTTCTAGTCTTAAAAAGTATTTTCAGATTATGTGTACTTAATTGTATAATTACCTAAATCCGAATTTCTTCCATTTGAGTTGTATTAAGCTGCTTATGTCCTCTCAACTCTTTAAGACTAGTCTATGGTCGGTATTTACCAAGCTACAGTGCAACGTTTGCATTACAGAGATAAAGTACGGTGCCAAGTCTTCCTCGGGCAAAAGAAGCGAAGCGAATGGAGAGATTTACTGTGAAAATTTTGGAAGTCAGCCGGGAATGCTATGTGGTCGGTTTCATTAATCACGCAATGGAAAAATACCATCCACTTCCGCCTTCTGTAGTTAGGTAAGCTAAAAGTAAAGTAATACTTACAATATGAAAACAAGATTAATCAAATTATTCTAATGCATGTTAGCATTCTAATTTAAACAAACGAGCCGGACCTAAGCCTACTTAAACAAATTTACAGCGATCGTTTCTTCCGAAGGTGACCCAAATTACCATGAAAAAAGTTTAACAGCCCTTTATTTCAGAACAAACAGAGGTGGTTGGTGGGAAGCCCGGGTAATCCCCGCCACTTATCACGCGTGCAAAATGCAAATTCGCCGGTGCCGACGCAGAATTAACGAAAACCGAACCGGACCCATGGCAAGCCAGCGTCACTAAAATTGTCAAAGTTTCCAACCAGAATTATCAAGGGATAAACAAGGTAATCTATGCCGCGAGTTCCCAGCCGTTTACGAACTCACTATAAATTTACAGTAATTCGCCTATTTTAACCCAAGACACGTTTCGCAATTTATTTTTCGGTTATTTATCATTCCCACTCCAGAGATCTTGGGAACCGTTATTCTTTGGAGAACAAAAGTATTCTACTGTGAGATGCAATTAAAAAGAACAAGTTTCTTTGAAACCATATAAGATAAAACTGTGGTAACTACATTTCAGCATATTTAATTAGAAATAATAAGTTTTTAATTAATATAAAGCATATCAGTTGGCAGGTTTCTGATTGCTACACCAGAACTTGTTTTTTTTTTATAATCTTAGAACTTAGTTATTTAGGTTCTTCTAAGCAAAAACTTAGTAATACCACACACATAGCGGACAGACGGTATGTAATAGATCAATAAATATATCAATGTATTAAAAAAAATTATTTGTATGGCCTTAATTGTCATTAGTTATAAAAATGTCCGTGAATAAAATTAGACTAATAATTTTATTCAAGTTTTGTTAATAGGTGTATGCAGGTAGAGTCATGTGTTATTTCATGTTAGAAAATATGTTGTATCTTCTGTAGTAAGTTTTCAATTATTTTTGTTCTACTTAATTATAGTTATCATACTACAGCATAATCTAAGAAATCATTCATTATTACAAAGCATTCAAAAGTTAATCATATTAATGTTGTCATAATTTTACTTGAAGTTTAGTCAACTTTCATTTACAACTTTTACAACTTTCATTTATATAGGTACATTAACATCTTTCTGCCCTTGTCCATCATCTTCCATTTCCGTCTATCAGCTGTTATTTTAGCACTCACCTCTTTCTTACTCATGTCATCTTTCACATTATCCATCTTTCTTTGGTCTACCTCTACTCTTAATATCCATTTACATGTGAATTGTAAATGTTTCGTCTCAACTACTACTTTTCAACACTCCGTTATGCAAATACACTCCCAATTACAGTGTAATGATGATGTAGAGGCAACATTTGATATTTAGCTCATAGCATTAATTCGAGTCCGGATAATCTGAAGCCGTTTTACCCAAACTGTGGAAAAATTTACACATAAAACCGGTTCATGTTATATAAAGTGGGCAAACTCGAATTATTACACTATAGACTTTACACGTTTACAAAACTGCTAACTTTTTTTGTAATTTAAGGAAAACTGAAGGCTGTTGAAGGCCAACTTCAAGTTTTGACAAGTAATAACTCAAACTACATTATAATAATTAAAAATATGATTTATGAGAATTAGTAAATAAACCTATCAAAAATATGATTTACACTAACTGCGAATACGAAGGTAAAATACCTAGTAGATAATATAAATGTATAAGTTATGTAAAGATTGATAAAATTAGCAGAATAATGAATAAAAAATAAATAATGCTGGACATTTCACATAGCATAATCTAACCCCAAAGTTAGCAGAGCTTGTGTTATGGAAACTACATGACTGATACACTACTTCAGATTTAAAAAAAAGTATTCAAATACATATAAGTACTCTTTTTTTAATGATATTTTAAACAAGAGAATCGCAATCGGCAATAATAGAACCTGCAAACTTCTGTGTTTCAGGTGGGCCTTTGTCCAGTACGCCCCAGATGTCGTCGTTTTAGAATAATGTGAATTTGATTAAATAACGCTATAATTTACACAATTGTGTTTGTAATGATCTACAAATATTTGTCTCGGGTCTGGGTACTGTTTTTCTATGTATTTGTAATGTAGTATTGAAGAAGATATAGCTTCGATGGGTTTGGGCTGAATTATAATTATTTTAGAATTAAAAACTTATTTGAGCGCATGCACTGTTGCAACGTTTATTGACTCGGGCTAGCCAAAAAAAAATTAGTACTTACAAAATATCATGTCATATAGTTCACATAACACAAGTTCTACTTACTTTGGGGCTAGATGATGCTGTGTGAAATGTCCATGGTTATTTATTTTTTTATTTTTATTTAATTTTTAAACTCAAAGTGAAGTGGTATTCATATCTCAAGCATCAGGATCTGTTTTTCCGCTTTCGGTGTGAATGCGGCGCATGTGAACGGAGCCACGGGCTTAGCTCTTGTTTGTGCCTCTAATACCGTTTTAACACCTGCGTTTCAAAATTATGACAAGGATGAACGTGGGATGAGATGAGTTTCTGTGTCAAAATTTGAAATTCTGAAAAGTGGATAGTCTCTTCTAAAAGCTTGTTAGTTTAATTTGTATAACTTTTTAAATACAATTCATTGAGACAAAATATTTAGATGATGATAATTTTATAGCATAAAAACAGTTAGTAACCAGCGTTGAAAGATAATTTTATGGGGCTCTTATTCCGTGAATTGTTTCAGATGATCGATAGGAGTACATTTAGATTATTTATGACAACATTAAATTAGACACATTACTCGCTCGCTGGTTGTTTTTGAAATTATTTTTTATGTACGCATTTGAAAAATGTAGGTCAAGATACCCCCGGAATGAATAAAGAATACCATGGAAATAACAAAAATCGAATAGGTACTTAATGTTTTTGACAATTTCATTGATTTGAAGTTTACTTTTTACATTGATGTTTATGCTTTTGTTTTAATGTTTTTTTATAAAGACAAGGGTGTATAAATAATACTATGATATGAACGCTTCTATAAAAAAGTCCCAGATGAATTGAAAACTTATCAATTAACAAATTAAAAAAATCAATTAAACGTCATCTCTATAATAAAGCGTATTTTAAAAATCAGATAACTTGAATGACAAAAATGCTTGCGACTTATTATGCTTCCGTTATTATTAAAGCTCTATAAAAATATTGTTGAGTTCAAAAATAGATTTAATCATTGACATTTCAAAACTACCAACATGAATAAAAAATCTTTGACTTTTGACTGCGTTTGAAACCTGCAATTTAAAAAATATTGAATCCGTTTTTAAAGTTCAACTCATAGGTTGTCAATTACTTAGCACACACATAAACTGAAATTACTTTGAATAAATTAATTTTGTTCGACGTATGTAACAAAGGCGCGAAATAAGTGCTGCTTATGCAAAAGCACGCGACACAATTTATCCGACCACGCAGTATACGTATTTACAATATTTCTATTGCCACGATAAATTGGCTATGTTAAATTTCGTGGATTTACCCAGGTGAAGGCATATCTGCATATTTATGAAAGCCTCCTTAAGGGGAGCATCTTAAAACGCCGGAAAAGATAGGAGTTTTTTTTTACCCTGCAAGTTTTAACAAGATCCGCTTTATTTATTCTTCACTAGGGCGGGTATCTTGTGATTTAGTATAGGGAAGCGTGACTGATCGGGAAAAACGAAAAGTTTCCAATTTGAATAAAGCTTTACCCTATTTCTGTCTTTTAAACCTGCTCTTTCTTGTGGATCTCGTTTATACTACAATGTTGTTGTAACATGGAATATAATCCTACTAATATTATAAAGGCGAACTCCGTGTGTGTGTGTGTGTGTGAATGTTTGTTACCACGTATCCCTATAACTACTAAACCGATTTTGATGAAATTTGGAATGAAGATAGTTTAACTATTAGATTAAAAACTATCTTACCGGGTTTTTATCCCGGAAAAATGTCCGGTGCTCGTGGGATAACAAAATTGTAGTCCAGGCGGGTGAAGCCGCGGTTCACTAGTCTCAAATAAAAAAACTTAAGGTTTTGATGATAACAAATGGATTTTTTTAGAATTTTAAGAAACAGTACAAATATCAAAAAAATATACGAACATGTAGGTATATTTCATTTTCAATGAAATATACGAGCGTCCTTTTGCTACTCGTACGTATGTAACTCAACGTATAAATATGTAAATAAGTATACTTTTTTTCCCAAAAGTTTTATTTAATAAGCTGTTAAATAACTCACACAACAATGAACCCCAAATTTTTCCAAACTCATTATTTTACTATATAATTAGCAAATACCTAAAATAGCTTAATTTAAGATATGCCAAGACAATTACACACAAATTCATTGTATGCTGTTATAAAGACCTCCATCTTTTTAATGAGCTGAAATAATTATGAAGCTATTCTGTATCAAGAGGAATGTAACCAGTAGAATGGAGTGTAGTTGGTACATATGTGGGACAATATAATCACCGTTGTGACACTGTGGTTCATATGTGGTACAATAGGAATCACAGGGAACCGTTGTGACACAGCTGTTATGAGTCAAAAGATCACCAGCTGTGCTAACTGTGCTTTGTCGTGATAAGAGTGAAAACTTCCCACTGATTTGTATTAATGGTAAATTATTAGATGATTTGAAAACACATCTTAAAAAACGATTTAGAAAACATGATTATTTGGAAAGTAAATTACAACATACAAATTAATGACACGTTGTTAATTGTTATTAAGTCCCTTAATAATAAAAGTCAGAGCAGACTCTTAAATATTTAGCTATTTAAAAATCTGCACGAGTTATGCTATCATGCTTTAGATTTTTTTTAATAGCCGGAAAAGAGAAAGTAAGAATTTATCCCAAAAATTAATTAAAATTTAGAACAGAAAAAATGTAGGTATCAGTAAGATAATTTATTAAAATATTTATTTATTGGTACTTACACAAAATCGTGATAAATAAATAACAAAGACACAAATCAATGACCAACTGACAACTGTCACCTGTCAAATGTGAAATTGTAAACAGTAGCCGCATAGATAAACCAATCGATTGCATAACAAGCAATTAAAATCTAAAATTAATAGATACTTTGAGTAAACATACCACAAATCATAGCAATTAACTAAACAATAAAACGTCATTGCTATACTTCAGTCGAACGAACTGTCACAATTCCAATGACAACCAAATTACCCAGAACTGTGTATTGTAGGAAATGTGACTAAAATAACGTCAGTATGAGGGGTCTTTTGAAGTGGTGGTACTATCAAAGTGCAAATCAGTCAAAGGTTGAATGTCAACGATGTGATTTGATAAAGATGCGTTGACAGAAAGAGCGTTGAAGTTTTATCTTTGTATCTAAACGGTTTTACTGATACGAATGAAATGACCCCTTATTTCCTCATAATGAGAGTTTTGTTTTGGCTGAACTTGTTATCTTCTATCAGGTAAATTATAATATTGAGGATAAAACTGCCAATACCAAAGTATAATCAGATTTACATTAATGTGGTAAGAGTTACATTATTTTATTTTCATGATTGAGTATTATTAAAGAAAAGAATATTATGCAGTGATGGCGAATTTCATAAACAAATAAATTTTATTAATAACTCCAAACCGGCGTGCTTGTATGAAGAATGTAATGAGAGTAAATGAGACGAAAGAGGTATGCCAGGATTGTAGCAAGTGGAAATCCGTGGTCTTTGCCTGCCTACCCCTAATGTAGGTACATACATATTTTTTATTAAATAACTATTTATTAAATATTTATGTAATGTTATTAAATATTACCTAATTATTATAATAATATGTTTTTATTATTAACGTTATTTAATATTATACCTATCGGTATTCTGTTTGGAGAAGAAAAAATGTACCGTGTTAAATAAATGTATAACAATACGCTATAATTCATAATACATGATGAACTTTTAACATGAGCACATATTTATAATTACATCCACGATTTATTGCTTGTAGAAACGAAATGATATATCAATAGTTTTGATTATTTCTAGTTATAATTTACTTTTATAAAATATAATGTATTCTTTGTCATCTATGATGAATTGGACTACAAATTATAGTGTGATTAAAAATAAAATTTAAAATTAAGTACATATTTTACTAGCAGCGCTTTCGTGGGTTTGCTCCCGTAGTGATGGTATATGGTGATAATGATGATGAAAAACAACCTACAATAGCCTACAACTTTCCTCAATCGTTTAGCTATCAAATACAGAAAAAATCTTTCAAATCCGACAGGTAGTTCCTGAGATAAGCGCATTTAAACACACACAAACAAACTCTTCTGCTTTGAATAATTATTAGTATATTAGTATTAGTATATCAGTATTAGTATATTAGTATTAGTATATCAGTATTAGTATTTTAGTATATGTTTGTGTTAAGGATATGGGCGTTGAAGCTGCTACACAGTTATTAACTTTTGCAGTTTCATCGTACTTCTGTAAACTATGTTCCTACTTGTCTGTTCTGAATAAAATGATTTGATTTGATTTTGAGTATTAGTATTATTAGTATAGACATAGATTGCAACCACAGTCACTCTAGTTAAAAAATCTGTTTACAAAAACATACTTTTCAAATAGTTAATTTGATTTTAAAATCAGAAGTAGCTCGTAATACATTGTTTTAGTTCCAGAAACAGTTTTAATACAGCACAAACTTTACAAGTATAAAATATTTGTATTTTACCACCTAGGGAGATATCAAACAAAAGAATTCATCCGAACAAAGAAGCCTCATTAAAACTGCAAGAAACGACTAACTAATTACCGGCGGTAACTAACTAAAGTTTTGACCACAGCTATAAAATGAAATGAAGCGACAAGGTGCAAAATAAACCGTTCTTTATTCCACTAATAAAGTAAGTTCGTATGAAGGCCAAAGAAGAAGTGTATGGATTGTGTGAAAGAGGATATGAATGTGAGAGGAGTGGATTCAGAGTTGACGAATGACAGAGGTGAGTGGAGGAGGAAAACATGTTGTGCCGACTGTTGTGCCGACCCCACTTAGCGTGGGATAAGGGCAGGGGAATGATGATGATGAAAGTAAGTTCGTATGAGGAAGTGGCCAACTGGTGAAGGAGTTTTTAGGCCGCATAAAAGCCTCCGTCATGGCTTAATGAAAGCCGGGACCGGTAATTTAACGTGCCCTCCGAAGGACGGAAGCGCTCAGCTAGTAATGCCATTTGCGGTCACCCATCTAAATCGTGACCGCGTACAATGCTGCTTAACTTCAACGACCAATCAAGAAAGTCTAGCACATTTTGGATGGCTGACCGCAAGTGGCATTACGAGCTGAGCGCTTCCATGCTTCGGGTACGTTAAATTGTCGGTCCCGGCTTTCGTTAAGCTATGGCAAACGCCTCCGTCAGCTTAAAAAACTCCGTCACCAGAGTTTCTCTTTCAAAACTTTCGTGAGTTGAACCCAGATGAAGATTCTCCGGATGAATCGAAACATTGTCGGTATCTAAATCGACGATATTGTTACGTGAGTAATTCCCGTGTATTAAAAAATGTCACCAGAGTTGGCCACTTGCTCATACAAACTTACTTACTTACTTGGCGTTTGCATAATGCATTTTTCTCACTATATTTATATATCAAGCCATATCCGTTGAAAAAGAACTGAGAAAACATTCAAAAGTTAGGCCAAGTAATGAGCTCTCATAAATAACCTCATGTATAATTTATTAAGACTCAGTTGCATTTTTTTGGCTTACACCAACTTTGGACTATTTACTGAGCTTAAGTAAAGAGCTGAATATTTTTAATAAACCTTTGGAATACTTTGAATTGCCATTGTAATATTTTTAATTGGATATAACAAAAAAACTATCACAATTTATAACGATTTTCAAATAAAACTGACTTTAGCGAATACTAAACTAATAATAAAATAAAGTTTCGTCAAAGATTAAATGCATGACAGACAGGTAGGTACATTTCAAAAAAATACCTACACTATATTGCCTGCTAAAATATTTTTGTACAGTATAATCGATAACACAAATGCTATAATATCATCAGCCGTACAAATTGAATTAATACATTTTCTTCATAATTTATGTCATTAATTAAATTGGTGAATTCCATTACAAACCATAAAACAAATCATTGACATGGTCCGTTTACGTGCACGGAATCCGTCAGTAATCGTAAATTAACTAGAGATGTGCCATTTTTGAGTAGCCGGCCACAAAATACATATGAATACAATAAATGAATGAAAATGATTTATTGTAAACATCATAAAGTAGGTAATCATTATACCTAATGAAATAATTATGATGATGGGAAACACGTGTGATTTTTATGTATAAATATGAAAAAAAAATGAAATACGATCACGACTCTACTACACTATCCCAAAGGCGCGGTAGATATTCTCTTAGATCTTTTTTTAAGCATTTTTAGATCCTTTGAAAACGTATATGGGGGTAGTTAGAGGTATGTCCAATTAATACAAATACATGTAAAAAAATACTACTTATCTTATCTCTTAAAACAATTGTTTCTAGATTTTAACTTATTGAGATAATATTTATGCATTTCTACTAATGATAGTTTACGTTTAATTGTTATACTTATAAACAAATACCTATAGATTTTATAGCGAGAAACCGTCTCAAATAGCTCTTACTTTAAAATATTTCTAAATCATTCGAACTATTTTCTTAAATATTATATATCTGCAAAATTACTATGCTTCTAGAATTGAACTATTTTATATAAAAAATTCACTGATTTTGTTTTGACTAACAAACAGCCGAATGTAAAATAGCCGGCCATTGAATTCCTTACATCACTAACAGAATGGATGCAAAATGCAACACATGTCACTTATGTCGATATGCAAAATAGATTATGTATGAGTTATGTTAAGATCCAGCTGCTAGTGTTAGTAACACATACAAACAGAAGGAATTCAAATCTGAATCATACTTATACCATAAGACTTTGGTTCACAAAATAGTTTTCTTAAAATTTTATGAATAATTTTGTCACACAAATTGTGACTTTTTGTTTATATTTTGTAGTTAAAAGTACTTATAAAATATAATTTTAGTATTTCAGTAAAGATAAATAATAATTTTTCTAATTAGCAAGCCTTTATAGAATGTTTTTCTTGTTATTCACATTTCATTGAACAATTATGGCAACAGAGTTAGTAGCAACTTGAGCTCTATTTTAACCTAGCAGTCCATTATAAATAACAGGCAAAAAAATGAAAAATGTAAAAAACACTGGTAAATCTACCTAGACTAAAAAATGTAATAAGTGTTTTTGTCAGAGAGTTATTAATCTGAAAAATCCCAACTACAATTATTTTTGTATTCTTATAAAAACTGGTGCTTATTGCATAAAGTGTTACATACTATACGGGATGGTCTGTTACTATCAACAATCTACTAGAGAAAAATTCTTTATTTTTGAAGGTATTTTCCTAACACACTTAGAAATTCTAATTTAAATTTTAATAAAGCACATGTTCATGTATTCATACGTCACGTCAATGCTTGTTTCCATGGGTTGTGTGCTCGCAATTTACGTCTCCCGAGAGACGAAGAGTAATGTCGGCGTGGGGAGAAAAAGTACAAAAAAATTTGCAACGAGTCGACAAGTTCAGCCAATTATAACTGACAGCCAGCGCAGGCGCGGCCGCCCTCTCAATTTCAAGCTTTCAAGCTGCCTTCTACTAAACCTAGACATTTATAAAGCAATTTTCGTTATCTCGAATTAAAATTAAGATATAATTTTTTGATAACAGTAATTGATATTTTACAATTTTTAATTATGAGATCAACACCGTGCTGTTATTGAATACGATCTCGGATGAAGGTAAATTTAATATGACCAATCTGTACATATCGTTCGATTCTTTGACGCAGTTCAAAAAACAAAATTAAAAATTCCTAATTCTCTTTTTAAATTTTTATCAACCGCCATCCGAGTTCATTACATACGTTTGAAAAGTTAAAAAGTGGTTTGGAATGATTCACGGCGTGCGATCCCAATGATATATTACAGTAAAGCTGGCACCATAAAGCAAAGGCTCTGGCAGAGCCGATACAACGATAGCGACACCGGCAACAGACAGACACCAGAGAACTGGACTCTCGAGGCTTACACAGGCTGTTTCATTTTAAGCAATTTAAAAAGATTTTTAATTTAAAATTATAATTTACTAGTTTTTGCCCACGGCTTCGTTCGCGATAGTCTATCTAGATCCTTCGGGGACAGTTTTTCTGGATGAAGGCTAACCTAATGCCCTTTTCTGCTCACCTGTCAACGTTTAAACAAAATTTCATGATGATTACGTAACAAACAGACTCACATTCGCATTTATAATGGAATGCTTCCGGATAAAAAGTAGCCTATGTGTTATTACAGGTCATAAACAATTTATATTCTGAGTTTCATTAAAATTCGTTCAGTGGTTTATGCGTGAAAGAGGTACGTTTGTTTTCTTATCACTGATACATTGTATGAACGTTAAAAAAGAACAGACTTTATATTCGTTTACCAAACCATTTTATTAGAGAGATAGATGAAATTTTAAGAGTCGTATAAAACTAGCTAATGAAAATGACCGCAATTCTAATATGTTATCACAACAATAGTTTGAAAAAGACAAAAAGCGAAGATGTTTTCAACAAAATTACTAATAATAAAAGTTACGATGTGTGAAGATAATTATTAGATATATTGGGAGTACTGCCAAGTAAATGATGAACGTAACAGCTGCAAGGTAGAAGTTATGTGACAAGTAAACAAGAAGGTTATGAGTAATTTAATTGGATTTATACACCTAGTAAATATATTTAAAATATTTTTTTAGCGTTTAAAAATACATTAGGTATGTTACTGGTTATTTATTTTCGTGAATCTTCAAAGGATAAACAGTATGACTATACCTACCTCGGTGAAACGGTCGGGATCTTTTTTCGTATTTTTCGTTTACAAAACAAAACTACGTATTGTCATATATTATTTGTTTTTAAGACAACTCAAATAAGAGCGTATATACGCAACCTTCGAGGTAAAAAATAAACAAATCTTTGAACATTTCTAAAGTTGTTAAAAATTTCATGAAGCCTCCTGTATACAACTCCCACATATTTTACTCACCAACACAGGGACGTAATGAAGCAATTATATATCGATATTTTTATGCATAAAATCCTTCGCGGATATCTGTTCAGTCTGCTTCAAAATAAAACAAAGCGAGGGGTTATTGTTGGGTGTGTTCGGTTATCGAGCTTTTAACCCGACGCGCGACACGTCGCGACATCGACAAGATTTATCGCCTCACTAGACCACTACTCATTCGTATCCCGTGGAATATTTGAATAAAGGACCGAAATAATCGAGTATCGATACAGATCTTATTACTGTGTCACTGCACTAGTTCACTTGGATTTTAACCATATAAAAGTCGGATTAAAACTGGTTGTTAAAAATCATTATTTAAATCTCTGTGAATTGTTGTAATGATACATTTACTTACTGACTTTAATAAAAGGTTTACATTAATTTACAAAAAAAATTGCATTAGTACCAGTTGAGCCATCTAAAAATTATTGTAAACATTAGTATTATTATTTCTAGCCTGTGTCGTCCCACTGCAGGGCAAAGGCCTCCCTGTAAACATTAAACCGTTTTACAAATTTTTGCGTCTTAAATCTTACTTTAAAATTGTTGTTATTTTGAACTTGATTCACTCGACTGCGAAAGCACACAAAATTGCATCGCAACACTAATAGTTTTATCGATGTTTCGATTCATTTTAATCGATATTGTTAACCTTCTATCTATTGCTACATACATTTTACTCACTTTCCGCAACGCCTGGACTTTAGTCCGACCTGTCAAGTCCGCATACAATTACTGTTTTCTTGTCTTTTTCCACGGCAAGTGTTGATAACAAAAGAGATAAGGATGTCCTGTGGATGGAGACGTTGCAAGTGGTTTATGTATGGCGCATGCACTGAATTGTCCATCATTCGCTGTTGTGTGTGTTTGGGCATATTTTAGTTCAGTCAGACTGTTTTATTTTGTTTTTGTAATTGTAGTTTCTAGGACTTTTGACAATGAATATTGACGTGCAACATAGTATGTTTCAAAAGGTCATGGCTCGGAAAAATTGGGAAGAAAAGTTATAGTAAAATTGATTTTAAATATATAACTTCTGTTTTGATATCCAGTGAAGAGAAAAATATTTCTAAATATTTGGTAAGAAGTCTGAAGAATAAAAAAAACATATTTTCATAATAATATAATGACCTGAGTAAAATTCATTCTATATTGTGTTTCTTGTAATGATTAACAAACAAACAAAACATACCAACTGTTTCAAATACGTTCTTTCAAAAACGGTCTGTGCCTCTAGCAGCAGTTTTAAATAAACGTTTACCAAAGCTATTCGTGCTATTACTTAAAATCTTTATTGTGTTTATCTAACCTTGATAGATCAACTCCAAAACGTAATAAATAGTGAGTGTGTATAAATAGTAATTAACCTTACCTACTTTTTATTTGAGAGCGCAACAAACTTGTACATACGAAGGCTAACACGCTAAGATTTGTATTAGGAACTCTTTTTATTGACAAATGTATCTTTAGTTAAAGTATTTCGCGACTCGTCAAATTTGATAGCGGAACAGACTACTACAAAGAAGGACACAATTATTTTTACCCCAATAAATTATTATATGTGACAGATCATTTCTATTTTAACTATTTTCCGTTGAAAATAGATAATTGTTTGTTTTTGTGACTCATAATTAATTTGATAGCGTAACAAACTTGTGCCAAAGGTGCTGGTTAAAAAATTCCCGGTATGTGTGCGTGTAGCCAGTTCCCTGAGTTTGTTCAACCCGGGACTTCAGTTAACTCGTTCGCTTGGATTTATATCAGGAACTTTCAGCTCACAGTTCCTTGCGACACTGACTTCCTTTTTGCGGCGATTGTTTCTAGAAAAAATACCTTTTCTTTTTAATTATATACCGGTTTCTCGGTTTTTGTTTACGTGGTATTTTTTTATTTATTATGATGAATATAGAATGCAATTTGCCGGTTTCCAGTGTCGCTTCTGTTAAATTTTTCGTCGATGTATTTTCAAATAAAATTCCGTAGAAAAAAGAATATGTCACTCCCATACTGATTTATGAGTTGAATTGTAAAAACTTTATCAGCGCTACACATTAATAATGGATGAGCTGAGTATCCTGCACATTTCAAGTACCTAAGTTCAATGAACAAGTTTTTCTATCAAACACTTTTATCAAAGTAATTCCGAAATGGAATTGCCTCTAAAACACTCGTAAGACATAAACCGGTCAGAAAACGATAGAGTTCCGTAAATGTTCGTAATATATGTGACAAAAAAAAATCTTAGGTACCAATATCCACACTTCCATTCATTTTGCTCTGATAAGATGGGCCGAATAGTGGCTGGACATTTATCTTAAAGATTAATGAGCCAATTTTCTTAGTTGGCTATAAAAAGAATCGCTAGGCCGACCTCGAAAGCCATCACAGCCACTTACGGGTTAACTTTTGGTATAGTGATGTTCGATTCCTTGCCGAATATCGAAACTGTATAATCTATTGCCGGATAGAGAGGAAAGTTATCGACGAAAACAGTACATCGTGCGAGCACTTTTACTTCCGTAAACATACAAACCCAAATCCTTATAAATATATAAGGTTGTTTTAAACAAGTCAAAACATTTATGATACCTCTCCCATAAGGGGATGCCCTTTTAAATAAGGAAGGAAATTTTAAATTCAAAATAACAATTATATGGACAAAATTTTTCTTCCCCTATCCCAAGGGCGGGATACAAGGAAACAAATTGGATTAAAGTGTCAAAGGTGAAATAAAAAACGCGCATATACTTTATCTTTCGCGTTGTCTGCGTAACATCAGCTGAAGTCGCCAGGGTATCGACAAAAGCATTATTTGCATCTACAATCGTCTGCATTAGGAGATAAGGTTCAAAACGCGTTGAGATTGTTGTTTTGCAGCAGAAAATGTCACAAAACTGTTGTGTAATCGTATTTGCATTTAAAACGGTAAGTAAACATAGAGTTGAGTATTTTGTGAATGGACGAGCCGGTGTTTATGAGTCGTTTTATGACCTGTTAAGCGTAAGGATCGCTCGTAAAATAAATTGTTTGATGGTTAGTGGCTAGTCGTTTTGTTCTTGTAAACTGGATTTTTCATTCATTCTTGAGATACTACGCAATTTGCATTGATGATAGTATTGAATGGAATTCCTTTACTAGGTTTCCCGTAGTATTTCGAACATAAAATGTGTTATAACCCCAGACACTCACTTCTAAATATTATCACGATGTTCTATTCTATTTACATTAAAACTCTATATTTTTAGGTAATGCAGATGCACACAAAGTAATTTAAAATGACAAAAGCCTTGTCTGTATCCAATAAATAGGTACTTTTGTTTTCGCCCACATAAATCCCGTAGAACGCGGGCCGCGCTAACTTATTTTTGTTCGGAGGTTGGTTCGGGATAGATGGATCCAATTCCAAATTATGTCTATCTTGGGAATTAACGGTGGGGATTCCAGTTTATCCAAAAAAAGTTAGGGGCGAGAGAGGGGCAAAGTTATTTTGGAATTATGATTCCGGATGCGTTCGGCGCCGCGTGTTTCGCGCCTCGTTTCGTTGTAATATTCCGGTGCAGTTGAATTTATTGTGGGTGAAATTTAAATTTTAGTGATTGACTTTGGATAAAACAATGGACGCTTTTTGAACAGCGGTTTTATGAGAAGATTTTTTTACATCATTAGTTCGAGTATCTATCTGTGTATCAAATCTTTGTCGTAGACTATGCCTTTATAATCAACTAGTATCCACCCGCGGCTTCGCTAGTGTGGTACTGGATTATAAAGTAGGTAGCCTATGTGTTATTTATGCAATTAGAATTTAATTAATAAGCAACTAATAAATAATTCTCAGACACAATTGTATGATTGCTAATGAATATGGATATATGAAATATTCCAGGTCATAAACTATCATTTCAAGCTTCAGCCAAATCCGTTTAGTAGTTTTTGCGTGAAAGAGTAACAAACATCCATCCATCCTCACAAACTTAAAAAAAAAGTAGAATAGGATATTATAATTTCGTTTGAAATAAAAATTCTCCTAAAACATACATTTATTGAGCGCTAATAACATACGTGAAAACGTAACATGAATGAAATAAGACCGAAAGCTCTTTTAAAATACATTTTGAAACAATTTTAGAGGGAAAGAAGGCCCCTTAATCGAGCTATCTTTAGCTGCCAATCATGATCTGATTTCATTCATGTTAAGTTTTCTAGTATTACCTAGGTTCTCGAGTACCAGCGGGCTTAAAAAGGTCGCTATTGCAGAACCGCATTAAAGGAATTGAACTAGTGCCATCTCTTTTCATTGACTGATAGTGAAGAGAGACGGCATTATTGTTCATTTCAAATTGTGATTCAGCTTTAGCGACCTTTTTAACTCCGCTGGGTGTTATAGTCCCATAGTAGGTACAAGCTTTGCTTAGTTTGGAACTAGATGGCGCTGTGTGAAATGTCCACCAATATTAACAGTAGTAACCAACCTTGCAATTTTCGCGAAATTAAAACGTCTCACCAAAAATGCGGTGTATGTGTTTTAATGGGGTGTCACCAGGGTTCTTAAGTATTCCACCGGCCCACCCCATAATACCCAGTCTCCTTAGCCTGGGCATGTCCTCCCCTTGATATATTGGTCCCAGTTCGTCGTACATAATTTTGCAGAGGGTAGCGCCACCCTCACTCCCTCCTAGTGAAGCTATCTTTACAATACTAAGGTTTTGTTTATTGAGTTATAATGGGTTCGAGATATTAAGTGGCAAACCAATGTTAAGTACAAAATCATGTATTATGTCATTACTAGCTAACCGAAAGCTAACAGACAAATTATTAATACAAGCAAAAATTATATCGAAAAAAAATACCTTTTCAGTGTATTTCGAACATTAAAATTAAATATTAGCTAAATCGATCGATGTGATGCGCTTACCAACAAATATAATTTATTTTTTATCATAAAAATACCCTAGCTTGTCTTGCTTCTTATTTCTTCTAAAATTAAATAAGTAGGTACTTACCTATTATAAAAAATAACCTTCAAAAACCTGATATATGACCTAAAGTCACTTTTTGTGATATACAAATGTGATATGGAAGTACTAAATATTTCTGCCCATTACTAATTGAGGAAATACTTGAAATATTTTGAGATAAGAATATTTTATATTTACCACTCTAGCAATTTAGACTATTAATAGTTTCGTAATTTTTTTAATTTTCGCATTCTTTATTACGTGTTCTAGGCAACGATATACTTGCAACTCGTTATGTATAGACCCCCTCACTTATGAAAGATGTTTAAAGTTGAACACTGGTTGAACAACGTCCTGTCTCTGTTTGTCACTATCCACAAATAAAGACAGGACGTTGTTTAATCAGTGTTTCACTTTAAACATATTTCATAAGTAAGGCCCATAATTCTAACTTCTGCAAATTGTGGGCGTGTTCCAAACATGTAGTTGGACGACTTGACTCCCTTAGACATCCTCAAAGAATCTTGAATTTAGTAAAGATAAGATTGAAACATAATATCCTCTTTACTAATATAAGTACCTTCTTCATAATAAACAGTTAAACCATATACAGCGATTTGTCAATACATGTGCTTACGGTTAATCAATTTATTGCCACACAGGAGCATAATCAATCAAGTGCCACGCGTCAGTAAGGTGCACAGAGGGCTCGTGCAAATTTGATCGGAATTGGGGAACAAATTGAAAAATATGAGGCTATCGGAAAATTGATAAATAATTATACATTATAACTTGCCACGAATAATAGCAGGCTAAATAAAAATGATGGACATTTCACACAGCATAATCTGGCCCTAAAGTAAGCAGATATGAAGGGAACTGCACGACTGATATCTACTTAAATACTTACTTTTTTTGTAAATACATTCATATTATACATAGAAAAATATATATAAATTAGCTTTTAATAACCATTGAGGATGCAGTCGTGACCCGTGATCATGTTAATTTTTTTTATGTAAAAGTACCTAAGAATATGTTTTATAAATCATTATTATCTAAAGCAATTTCAACTTTGAGTAATTTCGTAGGTTATATTGAGGAAGTTTTCTTCGCAAAAGGCTTAACAAATATGAAGCAAAATATTATATTAGTCCATTAGTTAAATTAGGCAAGATTTCTCTCCCTATCTTGCAAAGATATATATCTTGTGTGTACTTGCTAGGGAGCCGTAATACCTCGCAATACATTGTGGTTAGAACATTTAATTTTGTGTGTGGTATAAATCTCAATTTCAGTAATGTATATGAAGAATCGTTTAGCTAATAGCTTTGGTTTTGATTTCAGTTTCACTTACCCTTTATTAAAATTACCTATTGCAATATCTCACTAACTTTGTACTTATATAAGTATTTTCTACTACATAAGTAATATATTTTCTATTTAATAATTTTCGTATTCTACATTTTTTTTTATTTAGCATTTATGTAAGTATTATTATTTTCGCTTATTTTATTAATATCTAACTACACAGTAAAATCATTTCCTTCCTTCCTTTCCTCAATTTTTTATCTGTAGATGAAACTTTTGAAATGACGGTTATTCCAAATTCAAAATTGATACCACAGAGTATTGAGTCATTAGAAAACAATATGGCGGCAGCGTTGTAGATCACTGCAGCCCACGCGCCGTCACCGCAACCCAGGTTTGTTTATGGTAACTTCGCGAACTACAATATAGGCTTCAGAGATTATACTTACTAAGGAATAATTGCTTGGTTACTTAAGGTTATCGGTGTACAATTATCCTAATTGTATCATGATACGATAATTATATTCGTTTTTAACCCAATATTGTATTATAAATCTGAAATTTGGTATGTTCATATGTTAAAAGTCTCAATCACGCCTTAACCAATAGACCGATTATGAATGAAACTTAGAATATGTGAAGATGATGACCTGGAATAGTCTAAGGCTATTAAAATGTTAGGAAAACCGCAGATAGTTTTAAATCATTTCAGGTGTGTTATGAATAATTAATAATGATTGTTATTATTATAGTGCTGGATTTCAAATAGGTACACTAAATTCTGAGTTATTCTGAGTTTAAGGACAGAAAAGCAAGGAGTGATAATAGAGGAGGCCTATATACTCGAAGAGATCTCCTTAATAAGAAGTAAATTAGATTAAACAAGTGTAACTATACGATTTTATATAAAATTGTTATGGATAAATAAATGGCTAAATAATAATAATAAATATTCTGAGTATTCATTAAAAATATGCGGACAAACCTTTGGTAAAAATATGAAATTATTAAGTGAACTCTTGATGGCATTTCGAAATGATTTAAACTCATACTCACGGTATGAAGTAAGTAATAGGGGTGTGACTAAGTATTTTTTATTAAAGAAACTTCGAAATTTAAATAACATCAATGTCATACATTAAATTACGCTTCTTCCTCGTAGGGGTAGGCTGAGACCACGGATTTCCATGCAAATGATATATTTAGGAACCCATATTTGATTTTGTTTTAACTTAACGTAATTAACTTAACCGTCTTATTTTTTAGTTTTATTTCTTAAAAGCTTATTGCTGAGTTGAATGTATGTATAACGGAAACTCGTTTTGTAATTTACAAAATCTGTTGAGAAAGCCACACTACAAAATTTAAACAATTTATATTATTTTTAGTATCAGCCATAGAAAGTTGCCGTCAAAAAAGTTTAAATTTTCGTATTCGGAGTCATCGTCGAAAATCTCACCCCTAGCACAAAGTAACTCCTGAGGCAAAGTTTAAGCACCAATTTGCGTCAGTAATTGCATTGTTACTGTGACAAGGCGAACTTTGGCCACAGTATAAATAGTAGAGCTTTTATGAGTGTTATTACCCTGTCATTCGTTTTCATTGAATTAATTTTATGATGCAGTATGATTTTTGCAACAACATTTACAATAACTTAATATACAACATTTTCTTCACATCTACGTACCTGTTATACTACAATATTTTATATGTAGTATAGTATAGTAGGTATATGTTTTGTTTGTCACGAGTATTGAATTCCTAAATTCAAACTGAGAGTATGTAATTGTAAAAAGGTATAATTATATTCTTCATAAATATTTTGATCTTTCTAAGGAATTTTCGACGTCTCGTAAAATCTGATTTTCTACTACATAGAGTAAAGTTTAAAGTAGATAATATAATTGAATATATAGGCTACAAATATATATATGATACAATCTGTACTATTTAAAGAGGTAGTTTGTTTGTATGTAAGGTAATCTCCGAAACTATTCATCCGATTTAAAAAATTCTTTCACCAGTATTTAGAATAAACTTTCAGGATGAATATAGGCTATGTAGCTACCTCGTAGGCAACGCCGCGGGCGGAAGCTAGTTTTTATATAATAAGCCGTTTAAAGTTCAAACTACGACTCGCTGGTTTTTATACGATTGATAAATGAAACCACGGTTACTACAACGAACTCATTCGGATAAGAACTCGTTAGGAGCATGCGTGCATAAACCGAAGCATCCGATTAAATTATTAAATGTCTTTATTCCCCGTGGTGCTGGTTGCATGCGCTCAGTGTACATGCCCTTAGCTTGTTCCATGTACTTTTATGGTCTATGTAGATGAGGATGTACCTTTTGAATGTACTTATGGTCGGGCTATGTCCAAAGGTATTTAATATAAAAATTATATAAGTAAAGGCTATTGAACTCAAAAGTATCATGTACTTTTATGGTCTATGTAGATAAGGATGTACCTTTTGAATGTACTTATGGTCGGGCTATGTTGAAAGGAATTTAATATAAAAATGATATAGAGGCGGTTGAACTCAAAAGTGTTGTGATTATGTATACTTGAGAAAATGGTAGCGATTCTAGATAGAGTTTTGAGATTTAGTTAAAATCGTAGCCGATAAAGCATTCCGAGGCTGTAAATCTAAGGCTTTGACTGTGTATTATTTAATATTAAAGATCTTAAGGTAAACGGGGGAGTGCCTGCAGTTCCGCGATAAGACGCCACCTTCCCCCCTCCTTTTTGGGTGGTGGAAGACTTAAGAGACCGCCATACTTCAAATTGCGTTTAAGTTAGATAGCTAGTTTGATAAATTGCCCCCCATTATTGCATATCAAATGGGGTCCCGATAAAATTTCTTGGTGATAAAGTTTGGAGTTTTTTATTGGGGTTACTTTCAACTTACTTTAAATTCATGGTAAGGATTGCGGGCGTGCTTGTATAATTAAATGTCTTACCTGAAACAAAAAAAAAAATTAAAATTAATTAAAAATATAAAACTTAAATTTTTTCGTGAATCAAAATATAGAATGTAGCAAAATTTTGCAGCTGGTTTATGTAACGTATAAAACACATATTTTTCATGTAGCAGTTAATAAAGCACAAATATCAAATGAAATACAAACTCGTAAACAATGAACGGAACGAAATGCGGACGCAGCTACATCAGGGCAACGTAGCAAACATAGTGCTGTGAAACATTCATTCGATTAATCGTGACTGCTCGATTCGTCGATGTAGAATCGAATCGTTATACGTTTGTGGTACACGAATAGGCATTAGCATAGAATAGTTCAGTTTGGACAATATTTACCAATACTTTTTCGTTATTTTTATTAATTAGATTTTTTAATCTAGTTGTCAAATGTACGATGTAAACGAAACAAAATTTGAAAACAAATACTTGCCTATTTGATCATTTCATAGGTAAAAACGAGCAAATTTCATAACAACCAGCATAGTGTAAGATCATTCAACCCGATATACCGATTCAAAACGCATAATCGCCCGAAGCCGAACAGTATCGCCGTGTATAGATTAAACATTGGAGGCCAAATGAACGCACGATAATTTATCGTGCATACCCCCGTGTGTATTAGCTGTATCCGACTAATGCCGGCTTTCGATATTCGGCGTTCGGTCGCGATTCGATATTTACGATCCAGCGAGTCGCATTAGACTGTCCGCCCGTAGGTAAATTAGCACAGATGCTCGCCACTGTACAGTGATTCATTCCAAATTGGCTTTTCAGCAGGGAAAAAACGAACCCGGATAGGGGCTGTGGTAGACGCTATCTAGGGACCGGCTAAATAGCTTTTAAAGCGGTCTGCCTTTTGTTGTCTTTTAAAAAGATAGACAACTTTGTTTCGGATAGTGAGGGGACGGGTTCACGATAACCTTAAGTTCTATAATGATTATTACTAGAATATTCTCCACCGCACAAATTGGTTTAAAACATAAGTTTAAATGAAGTGTGAAAACGCATTTGCGATTCAAAACGATAACTAATGAATTGTAAGCAATAAATAAATCACAATAAGCAATTAAACATCGTGTAATGCTATGGGCGTTGCCTTAGATCGGTGGTAGCAACGCCTAAGATTACTATCAGAAAGGGCCGCTTGAACGCGTGCTAGACTACCACATAAAGTAGACAGCGAATTGTATGATTTACAAAGTGCTAAGTGCTCGTTTTAACTTGTTCGCATAATAAGGTAACAAAGGTTTTTGTGGTAGATTGCTGTTGAGTTATGGTGCAGTGTTTTGTTTCATTGAATCTGGTTACGAAATCTACGAGAAATAACTAGAAGTAATAGATCAAGAAATAGTTTTAAGCCGTAATAGTTCACTTTCTCAAGCAAATACGTTGTTGTTGTCTTTAGCCTATACTGTCCCACTGCTGGGCAAAAGCCTCCTCTAATACGTAGATGAAATAAAATAATGTTGGACGTAATTGATTCTGTTTCAAATATATCGTTGCTGTTCAATAATAGATGCTAAAATAAACCTGATTCTGCTTCTACGTATGATCTGCTAAATAAGGAAATGTTGCCTTAAGCAGATTCCGTTCTCATTATCGATAGAAAGCGAGTAAATTGCCTAGTCGCACGGTAGCTAGTTTATTTAAATAAATTATTTTAATAAGATACACACGCCATTCCAAATAAACCGTTGTAGTTCATTTTTAATGAACTGCAAATGATAGTGATATACAAATGAACATTTCCCAATAATGAACCGGTGAAATTACCTTTAGTATAAATAATCGGTGCCAAAGGGTGGTATCGATGCGCTACTACAGCAAATCACCCCCCACCCCCCACCACTGACTGTCGACTATAAATAAAATTCACGTTTTAACAATAAAATGCATTTTCCGCAAATGCTCCCAGTGAATTATTGTTCGGGCTTTACGAGCTTAAAATTATATGACCACGTGAAATTTTCGATCTCGATAATGCATCGGGCCAACACTATTTACAACGTATCTACTTTTTAAATGAATGCGATTTTAATTTTTACGACACCACAATTTGAGGTTCATTTCCGTTGCTTTCCGGCACATACAATGAGATAAACTTTAATTCTTTACAAAGAAAATGGTAACCAAAGAAAACTGGACGCTGGTCTCCGTGGATTATGATAAAATTGCGTTATGAGGGTTGCATTTTTTATGCATTTTCCATCAAACCAATGCACCCTATTTCGGGATCTCACGTTCCAGCCATAAAACTTCATATAAAACAAATTCCGCTGGGAAAGCATGTTTTATTCGCAACAAAAATACATCACGTGACCACTTGATGGAGAACCAATAGCGTCCCTCCGGCACAGATGGCGACACAAGCGGAGATAGCAGAAAAATATGAATTGTGGCATTCGATATTTGTCACTTGAATTACAACTCCCGGTGGACTACCGGACACCCGGAATGGCCGAATTGCCACTCGCACCTCGTTTTACAGAATGATCTACTTTTTTGGATTTCAACCGCTTTCGATCAAGAGACCAGTCATGTCAGACTTCTCTGGACAAACAGGAAAATTTTGGGAGTTAATTATGAATATCAACGAATAGCTTTTTGATTGGTAAATGTACCTACTCATCAGCTGGACCAGCTAGGTTTTTGTCTACTTCAGAATTGTACGTTTACAGGAATTCTTAAATTAATTGATATTTTTTAAGGGTTCTTTCCTAAAAAATACAGCAGGGTGACATAAGTAACAAACAAAAAACACATATCCTTTCAAAACTATTCTAAAATGTCAAACAAAAAACAAATAATAAGTAGAAACAAAGCGTGTTTGAATTCTGGTCATTTTCAGCACATCAAATCTCTTATCTGCAAATACAGGACCAGTAGCAAGCAATAAGTGAACAAAATGCGTAATAACGGCCAGTCACGCCAAGGAAACCAATTTGGGAGGTATTTGTAAACGTCAAATATGTTTGTGCCCACCTATTTATTGCCAGCATCCCTCACGTACGAGTAAATAACGGAGACACTGCGATAAAGTGAAAAGAGATACCAGAAATGTACGACCAACTTCGCCTTAAATCCTACCAAAGCTCAAACCGAATTGCCCTTTAATAGTGTACGATAAAGTTGCTTTTTGTTTGGGAAATTTACGATCTAAGGCAGGTCCCGTTAAGGGTGATGCGTATACAAGTGGAAAACTCAGGGCGCCACGTGCGAATGATTCACGATCGTCCCTTAATTAAAGAAGATTTTAATTGTATCGGATGTCTGTGAAAGCGAAAATAATGCACTCCTAAATTGGGGTTCGGAAATGTATTTTTGTTTGTTGAAAATATTGCTTTGCGTGTTTTAAGCCGGTAACCATTTTTAGAAATAAGCTTCGAGTGAAATAATTACTAAAATTGACGTAAATCTATTTCAGGGAAACTATTTTCAACACAACAGCATTTTGCTACCTTAGGTAGAATATTCAATACTTTAATTGCATTGAAAATAACTTAGTTTTGTTTACTTACCTATTTACTGCCTACTTCAGCGTTTGAAATAACTTTAATTGAGTAATTCCTAAAACATTTACGCAAATCTCGTAAATAAACAAAACAGAAACTCAAAACACCATTAAATAAAGTAAATTCATTTTGCGTATAAAGTCAAGCTGCCGCCGACTTAAAATATCTTTCTTAATTACAAAAGCCTTTGTTGAACGTATCTGATCTATGTAAGTCGGGGGAATGCTTTAAATAGCAACCCAACAAATAGGTTCCGGCTCAGTTACACTCCTAAAATAATCTGAGGAGTATTCTTCAAATTTTGAGTTTTCTTCATCAAATTTTGGAAAGTTTTACTTACTATGACCATATTTATACTCATAGTAAGTAAAACTTTTAGTTTTCTTTTAGTTTAAGTAGTTCAAACTTTTTTTTTTTTCTTCAACCTGTACTGTCCCACTGCTGGGCAAAACTTTCTTAATTATATATATTCATAGTAAGTAGGTAACTAAATAATTTAATATAAGCATTTGAACATAATAATGTTACATTTTGGATTGTTGATTCATGATGTCTTTGACTGACAGATCTATTTGTCTTAGCTTTAGAACACCAAAATGGTGTTTACTAGTAATTCTAGCCATGAAAGTATGACAAGAGAACGTTCCTGAAACTTCATTTGGTGTACAATAGGGACGGTCCCACCGCCCCAAAGCTACAGGATAAATTGACTCGACTTAGCTCGCGCCCGCCCGCGGAAAATTGGGGAAAATCGATTTAAATATCTTAAATGTGACGGTTTATCTTGATCGCAACCCTTACAACGTCTAAAGCGAGTTTTTTAACATAAATTACATCAAGTCGAAGCAAGAGTTTTCAAGATACAATGTTTTTTTTTTTGAAAGCTACACTAAGACATCTCTGATTTTTAAGTTTACCTCGGGTTTTCGTGAAAATCGTACTTTAATCAAAAACTTCTTCGAAGAGTTCATCATCTACCTACATCATCACTTTACCAAGGTTATCTTCTCCTTGTATATTTTACTCTTCAAGATCCTTTGGTAGTTTCATCCAGGTACGTCCCGTAACGCTCTCTAAATCTCAGCTCTGCAAACAACCGAGGTTCATATAATATATCATTGCAACATTCGTTACTGCAAAACCATAATGAATGAAAACTATTCCAAAGTTTAAACGCATGCATGTACTGGATAATCAAGAGATGCCAATTAAATGTAGACACAGAAGAAGCAATAGTTGGCACGGTATACGTAAGGCTCAGTAAGGCCGGCCACATACGTCAGACTTTTTGTCTGACCGGTCGTCCGACACGACTGTCCGCGCCATACATTTGCTGCCAACGATCGGACGTATGTTGCATGTTCAAAGTATGGCACCAACGCCTTCAGACAATCGGATCGGACAGTCGGACCGACAAAAAGTCGGACGTCTGTGGCCGGCCTAAGGCGAGATCTAGATAACTAGCCTGTCCTGTGCCATTCTGATGAATCTTGACTTGCACGCGAGCTCAATTCTTGACTTGATTGGCGAGCTTACGTTACGAAACAGAAGAAAATAAACATTTATTTGTATTGAACAAATCTTGATTTTTAATTTACTTTGTATGCTCAAAGCAAAACTTTACTCCGAGACTTGCAACTTGCTGAAATGCTTAGAAATACTTGCAAAAAAATGTGCAAGTGACAAAATGTATGTAGACGTGTCCATACCTACCTTCCCAAATATCTTCAAACTAATTATTGAATATATAGAGATTGAAGCGGATATCTACCGACTAGTCGTAACTCGACGTTTTACATTTTGAAATAATTATTATGAATGTCAAAATATTTAGAAAAAAGCCACTAAAGCCAATTTTATAAGCTCAAGAAACCTACTAAAGCTCGACTTTACTCAATCTAATAGAATCACCTCGGATTGCTTTCCGATATTTACAGGTTGATTTTTCCCCTCACTGTGATTCGAGTTACCCCAAAGAGGCGTGCACTGCTACACTGTAATAGCCGGTAGGGTCGTGAGGACATAACCTCTGTAATTAATCTGGACACCATGAGGTGAAAGATTTCGTTCCGGAACGTGAACTAAATGCAATTGTGTGACTTTCTTAGTTGCTCTAACTAAATGAACTGCAAGATTGACTTTATAAAATTATCGGTGGGCGTGTACGTGTATGTAATTTTTCTTACATACAGCTTGTGTAATTAAGATTTTTTTTTAAGCTTTTCGTGGAGTTACTTGCATAGTTTTACCAGGTAGGTCGAGCCCAAGTTTTTATTCATTTTCCGATGGATTTCCTAAATTTAAAAAAATAAAATGTGTGGTTGGATGAACAACGTCTGCCTACAGTAGTTAAGTTACCCAAATTTTTATATTATTTGAATTGTCAATTTTAATATGTCAGAACTCACATGATACTCGATGCCAATTCAATACCCAAAAGTTATAATGAACCAAGAAAGTTAGTGACGTCATATGAATCATTGTTCTCGATGCGACGTAGGAACCAATTCCAATATTCAACTGTGAGCAGTTAGTTTATTGAATTTATCATGCGCAAATATTTATAGATGGGGACGTAACAAGATAGGGTCACAATTTATAAACCAAGATGTACCCTTAGCACAAATTTTGTTCTGTATCCTAAGTTACTACGGAACGGTAGCCAAAGACTAGTCTGTCTGGCAACGACGTGACAATTCGAAATTCAAATTTGACATTATACAGGCTGGTTGATTGGAGAGCCTAGAAACTCGTGCTCAAGATACATTGGAATAGATACATAGGTAAGTCACATAAATTGACATCGGTAGCAATCAGACAAATTGGCTCCAACCCTCTAGAATTAATCTGATTGTAGGTTTTCTTAGCCGACCACTTAGTTGGAGGAATTATAGGCAGAAGGGAGCAGAGACATTTCTCAATTCAAATTGTATTGTTTATTATTGCAAAATAGTACTTACTTATTAACATTATGCGTCAGTGTTCACAAAAAAATAATCAGAAATTTTAGATCAAATAATGTTCTGAATGAATATAATGTTCCTAAACTATGACTTTTTAAAGAGAACTCTATAGTTTTCGAAGAGTTACTACTACCGTTACCATACTTAACCTGAATCCAAGTTTTAATTCCAACAAGCAATGTATATTTTTATTGTAAAACAACTTGAAAAATACTCATCTAGTATACAAAAGCGTTTTTCAAGAGCAGCTGCGATATCTGAGATTTTTGTTCGCACAAGAATAAAACCCCTGTAGGTAAATGTTTACATGTAGTGGGTACGTGAATAAATATCCTACAAATCCACCTTTAAATAAACAGTATGGGGGATACCGTTTTTGCCTCATTCCGAGCAAACGATGCTTGAGATATTTATTGGGGGATGAATTGAGTTTTTAGATATTGCAGCGTAAGTGTCTCAGTTTTTTCACAAAAAAATATTGTTACAAATCATTGTGTTGTTGACAAAATATAATAATAAATAAATATTGCTGGAAATTTCACACAGCGCCATCTAGCCCCAAACTAAGCAAAGCTTGTACTATGGAAACCAGATAACTGATAGAATACTTATGTACGTTTTTTTGTAAATACTTACATACTTATAATACTTTATAACACCCAGACACAGAACAAACATCTATGTTCATCACACAAATGTTTGTCCTGGATGGGAATCGAACCCACGACCTACAGCGCAGAAGGCAGAGCTACTACCAACTGAGCTAAGAGGCCAGTCAAATAATAAATAATGTAATACTTTCTTGGTTCTACGATATCCAAAAAGGATAATTTATAAAGTAAAATATACGATATCCAAAAAAGACAATTTATAAATTTGTAAATTAAAGAAAATAATAATTGATAAAAAAACGATGCATAGTCTGGAGTTACGCAAAAATTCATTTAAATTTTATCTCACGCCGTTTAAAACATAACCTTTAAGAATCGAAATCCGAGTAAATTTACAAGGAAATCCCATTATGAATAAGACACCACACAAATCCTCTCGCCGCACCAAACATTAATTACATCTGCTCAAGACTTAAATCCCTCTCGGAAAAACTGATTATCTAATTAGAAGAAAGCCTCTGTAAGAGTCTACTGCAGGGTAATCACAAATTAATGGGAGGCTGCCGTGTCGTGATGATAATTTCACACACCACCCTGCTGTGTCAGGGTTGTGACACTTTCAATTTTCTTGCAACGGAAAATTAACTCTGTCCCGCTGTATTTAGACTTCATTATGTGTTTCATGCTAGCAAGATAGGTATACACGAACGCCTATATTATGTATAACTATTGTAATCGCTTTTAAAAAAAAATGTGAAAAATAAAACTTGATTGCTGTATGTATCATCACTTGAAAACGGATTTACAGATTTGGCTGATGTTTATTTGTTGTATTTGTAATTGTATAAAAAGAGATAAATTTGTATGAAAGAGAGTTATCCTGGGCAAATTCGGAGCCCGCTAGTAATAACCAAAAAAATCAAAAAGATTTTTAACGGGATTAGTTTGGTAGTCTCAAAACTGTAATGTCCTGTTTGTTTTAGCAATAACATCCTAATATTTATATCAAGAAAACACTATTTAGAGAATATTTCTGCAAGATAGTTTCATTTATTCTGTGTCAGCATAGCGCCGCTGCGTTAAGAACCTCATCAATTATGACGCAGCCACCCTCGGCCTAGGTTTTGGCAACAAAACTGTTGCTGGATGAGTTTCGTGGATGGAAAATTCTAGGCTTTTGTTGCGTTGTTTATTGTATTTCTGCATTTTATAGACGGTTTTGTAGGCGAACTGTCTGGAATATGAATGCAGATGGGTTTGTAGTTTATTCAGAAGTTACATCGAGTTTTATTTATATTTTAGCTACTATTTCAATAAACATAACTTCAACATTTCATTTATTACATTTTACATTTTAACGAAATTAAAGATAAAAAGGAAATCGGTATCTAGAATACTCTAGGTCATAAATTTACAGGAATAATGGAGTGCAGTGTAAAATATACTTTATAACTGAAGGTAAGAGAACAAAATTGTTTACGTCGATTGAATAATTTAAACAATAACATAATTCTTTCTTTCACACGCATAGAGTAAAATTGTCTAAAAATTAATTCTACATGCTTATCTTGATGCTACATGAATAATATTGAATAACATTTCATTCTGACAAACGGACAAACTGTCGGCAAGTACACAATAAACTTTAAAGTTACTGAAAGGTTCACGAAACATAAATCTAAAACTAGAGCAATTAATTCGAAAGCAACATTATAATGTTACTTCACAAACATGCGACAGAATTAGCATAATTAAACGTTCGATATTTAAATAAAATTATATGATTTTATCTGTGGAACTCTATAACTAATGGGTTCAGTGGTAATGCTTCCGGCTCCGAAACCACACTTGATTTGTTGTTCCTTCCTAGAGAGTTACTGCCCCAATGTTTGAAACATGGGACCGCCATATGGCATTCTCACACCCGGGGTTAGTAAATATAGAACGACTTAGCCACATCAGTAACAACTTGAACTTTTCATTGTACCTAAATAACACACCAAATCAAATTGACTGTGAATTCATGGTCAGTACAAGCATTTTTAAGAACTCTTATTCATAACAAAAATAGTTTCTCTCCATATTTGAGCGGTTTGTCGTGTTTGTAGAAGGATAGACAACAGCAAAGTAAACAGTAAAAGTGATAGAAAACCAAGATGAAGCGGATGAAGCCGCTACAGATTTTATTCACCAGCCTACAATTGGAATCGCCCTGAAGCGGACTTGTTGTTATGCTATGAATATAAATCGTGATGAATTCCTGGGAGGGAAGCAGGGGAGAGGCCTCAAGGGCTTTTTACTTAAAAATAACTTTTGTCAGAGCAATTCGGAGGAGCTTCAAGATTAACGGCAAGGTGGTGTCACTCGGTAATTAGTTTTTAACTAGTTGTGATAAGGGTCTACGGTGGTTTATGCCAACTTTGTAATAAGTTGAAACAAATGGCACGGTTTAAAATAACTCCAAATTCATATTTTAGCAAAAAGATGTGTTGTTTTAGGAAACAAAAGAGTCCATTTCTCTCGACATGTCACAATATTTTTATTGTTAGCATATTTCGCGCCTTGCGGCCCATCATACAACGGGATAAAGTTTGATTTATGTTTGCGAACAAGAAGTAAAAAGAAAGTTCTTCCAAGAAACTTCTTTTATTCTTGGAGAAAGTTGCGTAAAAAACTGGAGCCGCTTAGAAAAAAGCAATTTTCTAGCTCAGGTGTGTGAGATGTTCTTTATCTAACTTTGCATCCGAACCGCTTTGTTTATGACGACATATTTTTTTCGAAGTTTTGAACATTTTATTATGTTGTAGTGCGAATAGCTTTTTACCTTTTATGGCTTTCAAACGGCGACATTCGCACAATTGTTGTTTTGTAAACTGCCATCTAAAAATTAAGTAACCGCTACCTGTTTTTATTCTCAAAAATTGTGTCACGGCCGTTAAAAGTTTAAAAAAGGCTTTTGTACTTAATTGTTTAAAAATGGACGAGAGAAAGCTACATCGCATTTTAATGGACACGGAAAACATAATTTGAAATACTCTTTACGGTTACCATAATGTAGCCAAGTGGGCCAAAAAATGGTTGTCACCGTCTGGCATAGTACATTAGCATGAAGGGTGTGAGGCAAGGAGGCTTTATCAGGAGGGCCTTTCCTGAGGGAGGGCCAAATAATGCGATATTGCTCGTTTGTATGAGGCCCTATTTATCTATTAAAAAACGTGAGATTTATGAGGGCGTATAGGAAACTTTAGGAAGTTTTTATGTTGTTCCTCCACGCTTGGAGCTAATATAGGAGATTGATGCGTGTTATTTTGCCGCTGTATGGCCCTATTATTTTTGTTTGTAGAGAACTGTCAGTGTAAACGTTTTTATCAATAAAAGTTCTGAACATTTTACTTAAATATATTACACCTATAAAACGCCCAATCTCTGGTAGGTCAGAACTTTATCTGTCGGGGAAGTCAGTGTTACCCTGAATATGTTAAATTTTCAAGATATCTACGAAGCAATTTTCTTATCTTTTTTTATTTTTTTCCTAGTTAAAATTCAGCAATATTTCGTAACAAGCAACTCAATTGATGATTCAGTACTCAATTATGAACATTAAAACTTTTACTATCAGACCATCAAACGAATAACAATGACTAAGGTTGAGCGCAAACTCGCCTAACTCATCACGCTCAAACAATACTATATCAAGCTCCAAAACGCTAAGTATGCGCTTAGTCTACGTGTTCATGTCCCTCTATATCTATACGCTTTGTACCGCTTATAAACGCCATTTCAGTTGGTCGTTTGTCATAGCTTATTTCTTTGTAAAGAATTAAAACGCTACGAAGTAATAACTTAGTTTAGGTCACGTCACGTAAAAAGAACGCTGAAAGACAGTGGAAGGGGTAATTTTGTGCATGGCTACACTTGCACATGAAAGTACTAGGGCTATTGTTTTTTTTATACTTAGTTTTTTTTTCTATGGTATTCCATTTCGTAATTTAAAACTTTTGTGCGCGATGGTATTAATTTGCCTACTTTTTATAAATTGCTAACTGCGGAGCTTGACAGCCAGCGTTCTTTTTACATGACGCGAACTATACTAACGTTAGTCTTCACGCTTCGCGCTTTCTAAAGTTAAAAAACGCTGAGTTTGCGCTCTCTCTAACTAAGAAATTAAGGTAGTCTTCGCTCACAGTGCTCTGTAAAACTTCAAAACGTGAAGTATCTATATCATCGTGCTATAACAGTAGAATTGTCTTCGCTCAGTGCTATACAAAGCTTAAAAGTGCTGTAAATGCGCTCACCGTATATTACCTACGTCAGATTTCGATAACCACGTTTTGTAAAGCTTTAAAACGCTAAGTATACGCTAACTCTAAGTTAAGTACGTTGGTATTCCTTCACGGAAAATCGTGAGAATCGTGACTCAGCCGAACAAGCCCTTGATCTGCTATGTCATTATGACGGTTAAACGGATTTTATTAAATAGACACAAATTGGTGCAATCTGCTTTTAACCAACACTTTACTCTCTGATGACCTTATGTTGAATGAAATAAATAATTGACTGATTCGATTTTCAGTTCATTGCAAAATTATATTATTGATTGATTACAGAAAAAATATAGAAGGGCATATTTATTTAAAACTAGCTGCTTCCCGCGGCTTCGCTCGTGTGGTACCAGGATAAAAAGTAGCCTATGTTACTCTCCAGCCCTACAACTATCTCCACACAAAAAATCACGTCAATCCGTCGCTCTGTTTTGACGTGAAAGCAGGACAAATAAACAAACAAATAAACACACTTTCACATTCATAATAATGGGTATGGATTACAGAAAAAATATAGAAGGGCATATTTTATTTACAATTACGTTTGTCTTTAAACATTATTTACCTACGTCATGTAATTTGCTTTACATTGTGCACGGATTTTTGTAAGAGCTGTGAAGAACGGAAAAATCAAATAGTCATGCGAATAATAATTTAGAATTCTTCTGAACACAAACCTATTTCAATATGGCTAAATATACATATACAGCTTGCACAATGAGAAAGAATCACGATTTTAGTTGAGTATGCAGATTTGTAGATACAAAAATAAACAAAAAATACTGTGTTTTTGGTTTTTTAATCGGATCAAAAATGCCCGAGTTACAGAGATTTTAGTGCACCAATCTAAAAAACGCTCGCGAGAAGGCCGCGACTGGCTGTGACGTCACCGGGCGCCCGCGGCTCGCTCCAGTAGTACAAAATCCCTAGTTATTTTCAAACTAATTTCCGCCCGCGGCATCGCTCGCGTGGCACCTGGATAAAAAGTAGCCTATGTCCTATTCCCGCTCATTACCTATCTATATTTTAAATTTCTGCCTAACGTTTTAACGTTCTAAATAAAATCGTATTTTGAACTCGTGAATCCATTATTACGGAAGGTAACTTTAAAAGTATACGTTGCACTATAGGTAGGTACAGGGTGTGGAAAATTTTTGGGCACTTCAAGGAAGCTACTTTTTCTCTTATAGTTAGAAGGTTTTGTTCTTAGGAAACCATTGTTTTATTTTGAAGAAAAAAAATAATTGCATTTTTAGATTTTTGAAAAAATGCACAGTTACACACCCTGTATATATCCTATTCCGTTATCAATGTTATGGAAATATAAATGGAAAATATAACCTTTTAATTAGTTTTTCCCTAGTAATTGTGAGTAAATTGAGTAAGATAGTTATGGGGCGCGCTTTGTACCGCAGTGACAAATAATAGCAGATAATACCACACTATCGGGTGTCGCTCGCGAATTTAGTGCTATGTTCCGAGCCAATATTCGGAGTTGATAATAAACATACGACATGCTTGTATGTTTATACGTGTGAATGAGATTATTGGGAGATTTAAGCGCGGTTTGTGATACAGTTAACAAAATTATTTATGTGATTTGATTAGAAGTAAAATTTTAAAGGTTTTTTAAATGAAGCTTTAATTAAACATTCCTAGTCAAATTAAAAAGATTAACAATAATACTCAATTATGAAAAAAATACTTACTTATATTTATACTGAGTAGGTATACTTGTATACTTACGGGTAGTACATACTTGGCGCAATTCCATCCTTAGGTAGAGAGTTGTTCTCTACTCTTTCTTGTATCATATTTTTCACAATATTCTTTTTTCAAATCTTCTTTAATGTCTGAAGATCTCAGAACACTAATCAAGAAAACTTTTGCCTATAAGTACAATTTTTTTTCTAAAACATACAACTAAAGTAGAGCATCTTCCACATCATCACTTCCAAAGATAAGTTAGCGTACAAAACATCGATAACAAAGAGTTCAAACATTGTAACCTACACATTGTTTCGCACAGAATAAACCCTGACAGATGTTCAGATGCTCCACAGCTACTGTACTCCGTCGGGTTACCTAATAAATAATAGTCTGTGAGTTAAGACCGCCCAGCGAGGAAGCAAGTTTACTGCGCAACCCCATCGCAACAGTATCGTGCCCACCTACGCTATATATTTTGCTTAGCAAATTGCTCAGTTCGCTCGGTGTCTAATAACCCTTTAATGAAGGTACTGCGATGGTAATATTATTTGTGTTGATAGGGGGGGATTTTTGTAAAGAAAATTAATTTACAGCATACCCTATCTGTTATGGTATTTACTCTATGACTGTGACCTGGGAATTACCTGTAACAAAAAAAAAAGAAATGTTTAAAAAGAGTTATAAAATTCTATGGCATTTTTAAACTCTAGTGATGGGATGAGTAACATTATCTGACTAAAGTATCGATATATTTTACATTGATGATACAATTGTTTTATTTATTAGAATATTATAATGCCCGTTAATTGCTTCATTTAGCAGAATTAAAACATTAATAATGGAACTGAAGAGACACCAGTATAATTTGTAGTTTATTTTCAATTTCAAATCAGATACAAAACGCCCCTCTAATAGTATAATAGCAGGTTAATTATCACATTTAAATAATGTAACGCAAATTAATTCAAACACGCGACCGATCAAACAGTCGAGTGTCAATAATAACTCATTTGAATACAATCTGTACAAATATCCGTTTATCTTGCACGAACAACTCATTATGAAGGTATACTCTTGTAGTTCAGTTTCTACAACATACCTACACAGACATTACACAATCGTAATTAGGCTTTGTGCTTTGTAATTGATGCGCAAGTGGCTAGATTGAATAAACACTTAGCTAGAGATAATTTGGTCACCAAAGATGTGTAAAACTATCTGATATTATGTTACGTAGGTACTACACCACGTGGCAGGGCACACACGGGTTTTCTTGTTCATCCTTACTGAACTCGCCAAGAATAGATCGTGACCCTGTTTTTATGGGGGTGTGGATATCTAGGTCAATATTATTTATTTGTACTGTTAGAAATGTACAAACTTACGTTTTTAGAAAATTTAATAAAAATAAGGTAGGTACCCAATTTTAATATTATAACAAATATAAAGTTAGGACTTTGGCATGCTATAAATCAAGGGGCGTTATACGCCATGTTTCACATGTTCGATACCTCTCAGTCACGCAAACGTGATACATTATCATCTGTCTCGTTTTAACGCTGAGTTGGAGCTTTCGGAGACTCAGGGGAGGGGGGAACCTGTCCTGTCGTGACGTATTACTGTGTTGGCGGTCGGTGGGGTCGGACCTATTCTCTCGCTTGAAAGTAATATAGCCCCATTTTATTATGTTTTATCGAAAAATAACATTTATTGTAGTGAAAATTTGAATTTCACTACAAATAGAAGATAATAGAGAACGGAAGCGGCTACTAATGAAGTACTCGATGTGAATATCGATATCGACACGAGTGCTAATTACTTAGCCGCGACACCGCACTAATGTATGCCAAGTAGGTTCTCAATGCAAATCGCAAGTTCGATTCTGGAATAGACAATGTGAGCTGAAGTTTATTGGACCACCCGCAAATTCACTATGATCACTTATTAGACGCGACCAGTTACTCATAAGAACTTACTTTTGCTGCAAAATTATATCAAAGACACTTATAAGACTAAATGAAATAGTTTCTAAGAAATTGCTTCATTTAAGCAAGTATAGAAAATACTGGTTGGCAGCGCTGATGCATAATGGATTATCCAACTTCAGAGATTTTATATTTGCACATAAATTACCTGTGGTGTGGCGAGCAGTCAATTGTAAAAGTGAATCACGTTTAGCGCGTGATAGAATTATTAATCATTTTCTCAGTAACTCGTCATTATAAATAGATAAATCATTATCTACACTCACTTTCGTTGATCGGATTCAAACTAGTTTATTGAAACAGCTGACTTGCAGTAGATTAATTGACAGTTTTACATTTACAAATTTCCTCTGATATTCTATAGTTCGTCGCCGTATTCATTATGTTCTTATTTGTATCAGCTAATTCTTCGAGCGTTAAAGGTATTGCTGCGTCCTTGTAGGACATCTCATTGGTCGGCAATAAATATGGCGTTATCTCTCGATATCAACCGCAGTCTGCACTGCGACCTACCCCCTACTCTAATGAATTACACAATGAACTCTCATCTAAATACAGAAAAAAGCTTTTAAAGGCACATATCAAAAATGCCCACAAAAGCCTACTAAGACAGGACCCAGAGATTTATAGCACTCCCTTTGTTAAATCACGTAATCTCCACGTGGAGCCGCGATATAAATGGAGGTAAATGAAAATAAATGTAGTTCCTCATTCTGTTGCTTGCCTATTTACATTGTGACCGTACATAAATCAGGCTCTATTGAATGGTAATCTATTTTAAAAATTACCTGTTAAATCACATAAGGACAGATAACACATTGTTTGGGGTATGTTTTGTATAAAAAATGTTTGTCGGTCGCTGTGGTTGAGATTTAATGCCTTCAGGGTGGCATTTACATCACCGGGTCCTCTCATATATAATGCGATACACGGCGTGGAATACATTTAACTGGCACAGATTCGATAAAACAAAATTCAAAGTTCATAATTAAACACTGTATTTGTTTAGTTGTTCTATGACAAAATAATTTACCGTTTTGAATAATGTCGATATAGTGCGTGGGCGAGTATCGAATTTAAATTAACGATTATTTATATTCTCCTGTTTCGGCATTCGGGTACGTGTTCTACGTAACCTGCAGTGCTGTAGGCTCGTTTTATAACTGCTTCCGTGTATAAATTATGATTACAGGTAAGTAATAAGCTACTATTATACAAACAAAATCTAATCGATCAAAACTTTTAATAAACTTAAACTTCTATAAGTACCGGTATTGCGTTCAAATTACACACGAACTTTTCGACAATATAAAATAAAAGATAACAGTAAAAGTGATCTATTTTAGCTGACAAAATCCAGAAACAAATAAAAATAATTAGTCACACACAAGACATCCCGCAGTCGCCAAAGACACCTCGTAACTCTCGCCTACATACGAGAGGCGTCATGCAAACGCAATAAGAAATAAGAGGTGAGTAAAAAGAACTGGCCCGCAGCGATAAATCACCAGCAGATTTACCCGAAAGATGCTGATGCTGTGGAATTCATCACAGCTAATCGGGAATGTTTTCTTTCTAGGCTTTATTTCCATGTTTTTAAGTTTATTCATAATATTCCAATAAGCAGATATTTTTTCTCAAATATTAAAAATAGGTACCTTACCTACTTACTTTAATGTTTCCGATATTTTAACCTCCTAGGTTTGATCATGTTAGCATTCCATTATGATTTTTTTATTATTGAAACAAAAAATTGAGATTGCAAGGTAGTTTGTAGGTATAGCTGATACGGAAATCGATACTTCAACGTATCGAAAAGCACGCTGTGGTGGGCCCATTTATTCGGTTTATCGATACGTGACGCTGCAATTAGCACATCACTAGACAAAGCGCTCTCGGGTGCGAGCCCATAAATCATACAGATAGCATCTTCTACAAATTTGAATCGGATCTTATTTATGATTTGCCTTTTTCACGGCTACGTTTTGGGGAAAACTCCTATATAAATCACTGATAAATGGTTATTGGGTTTCGTACCTAATTCCAACTTTGTTACCGCCCCCGCCGTATTTAAATGTTTACCAAACAAACTCATGTTTATTACTTTCTAATCAGCAATTTATAATAAGTCTACTTTTTGAGACAAAATCCCTACTCATCCCCAATTAGACAGGAAACACTGAAATGCAACCTAATTGGAGGCAAAACCAAACCGGACAAACTGGAAAGTTCCCACGGCCCTTCTCATTATTCCCAACAACATAATAATCATAACAAAAGCATGTACAAACACCGTACTTGGTTAAACAGCAATCGCATAAACAAACCCCAACAATAAAGCGAAATAAACGCTCAAGCACGCCATCCAATCGCACCTTGAATCGCACATAAACCGATGAACACCGGTAGAATTGAATACACCTCTCTCAACAGGAGCATCCAAATATTGCATTCCCCACCGTACTCGGTCGGGTAATATCGGGCACGAGAGTAGACTTCGTTAGTGCCCATAAAATCGTTTACGAGCTGCCGAAGAACCCTCTTCAATAAACGTGCGATAAAAGTTCGGTTATACGGGGCTAGATGGCGGCACTAGTGGTCGCTTGAACGTTGCAACGATTTTACTGCCATCTATGGAGCTTTTTAAGCGTTTTAGAGTGGAGAGAAAGAGAGGGACTGTTATTTGAGCTGCTCTTCCTTCGCGGCGTTTTGTTCTGAAATTCGGTCCGTTTACGGGACAGCGAGTTGAACGTGACTTACGATTTAGAGCTTTGCCACACCGTTTTTTCGATGTTTGTTGTGGATAGTAGTCAGCTGAGCTGTTTTAGTCGGGAGCTATAAATCGCGAGGTCAACTAATTACTTAGCCGAAACGGTATTCAATTTGAGCTGTCTGTGTAATTTTAAAAACGAAGAGTCGATCGATAAATGTAGAGTCGGGGGCTTTTCTAATTTAGATTCAAGGATCACAATGATATTCAAATTAGAGACTAAACTGGAATTCGATTTAAATTGTAACAAAAATATTTTAAGAAGGTCCTGAGTAGGATAGTTAAGAAAGAGGTAAGTAGGACCTACTTAAGTACCTACCAGTTGCCCGTCCCAGCTTCGCACGGATGTACTGTAAGTATACCTACCGTATGTACGAAATACCTACTATATTACTAAATAAAGAAAATCAGATGAAATGTTTCCTTAACAGTATGACCATTAACACAACAAAAAAAAAATCAGCCAAATAGGTCGAGCCGTTGTCAAGTTATGAGGTAACAAAGAGTTGGCAATTTATGTTGATATACCTACTTACCTAAATATAGATAGATTATCAAGGTAGTTTTGAATAAAATCTTGGAATTTAAATAATGAATACTTACAATCAAACAAAGACGCAGATTTTTATATGAAATTAAGCAAAGTATCTTTCAATTCTATAGCAAAACTTTTACCTAACCTAAGACTTCTAGAACTTTCCTGAGACCTCTTTCAGCACGTGACGCGAAACGTGTAAAAACAGTAAGGACTGGTTCACAACGAAGTTTAAATTTCGAACTGGATATTGTGATGAACGGTTTCACGCGCATTACGCCCGCCGGCGGTAGGGTTGCCACCGAGATGGAAAATTTTTATTCCCGCCATTTGTAATACCTGACAGTTTGGAATTTTTATAGTTGGAGTAAAGTGACTTTGTGGGTAGAACTCGGAGGTAAAGTGGTGCAGTATAAAAAATAGGTCAAATTCTGTGTTGAAACATTTTATCGCTTAAAACAGGTTAAAATACATTTTAAATCCTATTTGTATTTAAGCTAAAGCTTCGTTAATTTGTGTCAACATTATTTTACTTTTCTTTTTAAGACTAAATCTTTTACTATGCCATTTTATGGATCTGTAACTTGACTTCAATTTGGAACTCTACTCTACTGACGATCACCTTATCTCGTGGTTGGTTATTACCATTATTTAACTTGACCAATAACAGTTCGATATTGTTTTGACTCGGTACTGTCATGTTTTCACATCACAATGAAATCATATAATTAATAGGTAATTAATTAACTTACGTGAATTGAGACTTGACGTGTTTTTGACAGCCCTATAATCGTTCGATGGTGGTCTCATTAGATCACGCTCTTATATGATGTTTTGCTTTTTTCTCATATAAATTACTTGCGCAAGAGACCTCGAACCTTTCCCACTTGTACGGACTGTTAAACGTCAGTAAAGTATCGCCTAGATCGCGAAAATGACGCTTGGGAAATCGCTTTAGTTCAGTGTAGCATTAAATATTTTAAATTGAGTACGAGAGAGACTAGGCTATCAATTACCTATAAAGCTCTTTATTTTAGATCCGCTATGCGAAATAGGCCCTTAAATACTTTGATGGTTTTATGCAGTATGGAGTTATTTGGGAGTTGATTTGCAAAATTGTCTATAATAGTTACCTAATATTATTTCTGTTAATATATTTATGTAATATACCATAAACAGTTTTTAAATTATATTTTATAATGGTTATGCTACAATTAAATTTTTACGATTTATTTTTATATTCAAAAAATAAACTGAAAATCATGGTTTAAGTCACAAATAAAATACTTACACAATATTTTCACAAATCTCAATAAAATTGATAGCATCTTGAATAACATCATCTTCTCTGAGTTTGTAGTACAGTAAGCAAAAAACGTAGGTATAACGTTACCAATAGTTTTACTAAAACCTTCTTAAATGAAACGACACACATTAGATTTTTAATTTTTTTTTTTTGTGTTTGGTGTGATTCATTTTAAGATATTTGCGGACCTATAAATACAGCGAAAGCTGGTAATATTATGACTTTGCTCAGTTTCATAGAATATAATATTGTTTAATTTTAGGTGCTGAGGCAAATCAGGTATTTTGACTCTTTTTTTATTTTATTAGAATTATAAACATAACTAAGATTTGTGAGTACCTTGGTATTTGTGCCTTAACTTAAATAACTCAATTATCTTTTTATCTACTGCACGATAAAGTTTAGAATAATAAGTTGTTAATATGAAAGTAAACTAACCAATTTTTAATACTTGGATAAATCGAATTTCTACCTTTTACTCCGACCTTACCAAAACAGGTTTTCTCATGGCATTTTATTTCCGTGGCTCGCGTGAATACGTTGATATGTCGAGATGTCAATTTTTTTTTTTATTGGCTTAAACGATATCTACGCCTATGAAGTATCTATAAAAAAATTGACAGCTCCCTAGCTAGACAAGTTTTCGAGTTATGGCCTTGCCAACTCCTCCATTTTTCGTATTTTAGTTGACATAACTACTTGTCAATTTTTCAAGCCACTAACACACACATGTTTTTGTAGATATTTCGATTTATCAACCTACTCATTCGCCAAAATTATATTTGTTACATGATATCTCGACATATACATATGATATTTTTGATTAACTTTTAACAAATTAAAATGTCAGGTTATGGCTAACCAAAGTATTCCGTTTAAATTGTGATACATTGAGTTGTTCAGTTATGCCCGCGCGCTCTCGCGCTGGCATAACCGAACATGTCACTCGTATTGGTAAACAAAACGTCAGTTCAGAAATCTTTTTTTTTTTAAGTATTGCTTTTACATGGAAAACTGATAGATTTTAATTATTTGTTAAACTATAATGACATTGCTTGATTTTTACAAGCTTTTATTATTAACTTGCGATTTTTGTTCGGGTCTACTTTTGAAAATTAAATTTGACTGACTTCCCAGTGTCTGATTAAGCTGAAATTTGGAATACCTATAGGTTCTTGGTGACAATGCAATATTATTTTAACAACGAGCTGATCTGATGATGGAGCCAGGAGCTGTTCAACAGAACTCACTTTTTTTTTTGTGAAATGTTGCAAGTTCAATTTGACCCACTTTCCAGTGTTTGATTGAGCTAAAATTTGGCACACTTATAGATTCTAGATAACAATGTAATATTATGTTAACAGTAAGCTGATCTGATGCTGGAGTCAGGAGCTGTTCAACAAACCTCAATATTTGTTTGGATTAAATCTTGCAAATTCAATTTGACCCACTTCCCAGCATCTGATTGAGCTGAAATTTGGCACACTTATAGATTCTCGATGACGATGCAATACTATTGTAACAGCGACCTGATCTGATGATGGAGCCAGGAGCTGTTCAACAGAACTCACTTTTTTTTAGTGAAATCTTGCAAGTTCAATTTGACCCACTTTCCAGTGTTTGATTGAGCTAAAATTTGGCACACTTATAGATTCTAGATAACAATGTAATATTATGTTAACAGTAAGCTGATCTGATGCTGGTGTCAGGAGCTGTTCAACAAAACTCAATATTGTGTTCGGGTCAAATCTTTCAAGTTTAATTTGACCCACTTCCCAGTGTCTGATTGAGCTGAAATTTGGCACACTTATGGATTCTTGGTGACAATGCAATATTATTGTAACAACGAGCTGATCTGATGATGGAGCCAGGACCTGTTCAACAAAACTCATATTTTTTTTAGTGAATTCTTGCAAGTTTAATTTGACCCACTTTCCAGTGTCTCATTGAGCTAAAATTTGGCACACTTATAGTCTCTAGATAAGAATGTAATATTATGATAACAACAAGCTGATCTGTTGCTGGAGTCAGGAGTTATTCAACAAAACTCCTCAGTAAATTTTTCGATTGAGGTGAAACTTTGCATTTTTTTCTAGTTCCGAATACATTGTAATAATATGGTGACAATGAGCAGATGTGCTGATAAAATCTGGTTGTATTCCATTCAAATTCTCAGTGATTAACAGTAGAGCATCCGTGTTTGGGCTAATTTAAAATCAGCTTACCCTTACTATGTTAAATCTCATTTCTAAACGGTATGAATGGTTCTGAGTAATAAGTAGGTACTTCAGCAACTCAAAAAACCGGTTTTATAGTCTCTATCTGTTTGCAATCCGATAATATAGCATTGTTTACCTACCAATATTCCATACATTAAAGGTGAATAAGTTGATATCTTTTGCGGCATAACTGGACATCTCGAGACGTAACCTAAATCTCATCAATTTTTTTGTTGACATGTCTTATATCATGGAAACTATGAGGAATTTTGGTTATTTATTGTCATCATTCGAAAGAGGGCATAAAATAACCATAGAAACAATTAACACAAATCCTGTAAACTAATTTACCGAGAAACCAGAAGAGGTCAAACTTTCAAACGGCCGCCCTGAAAAGTTGGTGTTTTATACATGTCAACGTATTCACGCGTGCCACGGATTTTATACCTACGACCATCTAAACCGCTAAACGCAGCATTATCTACCTTTTCATCAAAATACTTCAAATTGTTTTACCAATAAGTTGGTTGTTTTTTTTTATTGAAACAATTGAACGATTTACGAACTGACAAGATGTTCGTTCATTCTCGCCCCGGGGTTCGACAAATTATCAATTTTGAAATTATAATGAGGTACCCTTAAATATGCGATGCTCGTTGTCGGTTCTGTTGGACATTCTTTATTATTGTTACTTCGATGAATATGAAGCTAAACAATTACTTAGTCAAAATTTGATGATTATTAAAATTGCACCATATTACATAACTAGGTAATTGAATTTCCATGTCTTAGTTACAGACTAAAATAAGACAAGTCGGTGCACTAAGTCAGTTACACAATAAGCCAACGATGATGATGCCAATAATTTTAAAATTAAACCAATTTGAAATAATTTACAATATTTTATAGACTTGTGTTACAGTGATGATCATGGCATTGACCTTAGCAGAATTAAGGGTAAATTACGCCAAATCGATCGCTCAAAACCATATGCCGTGGCTATAAATAACATAATGAGTACAATTATCCGCCATCTTTGAAATGCAAGTTGCATGAGAGCAAAATACTGTATCTGGATGGTTGTGATAAGAGACGTGTTGGTCGATTGGGAAGCCCACTTTTAATTTTAATTTAAAGTTTAACCCATTTTTAATTTTAAGTTTAATAGTTCAAAGTCAAAAGCATTTATTTACATAGGTATTCGTGTACCTACATGCGTATCACTTTAAATCGTCTTAAAAGCTAGGTTATTCCATTCCATTTCCTTCGCGAACGTAAAGAACCGTTAAAATCCCAGAAATAGATTTTCTAGATCTTATTTTGTAAAATGTGGAAAATGTACCTGTAAGTAATTGCAACAATACAAGCTCTAAATGAAAACAAATAGAAGCTTTAAAAAATTATCATGAGAATCAATAAGTCCAAACCACCGTACCACCAACCATAGTGATAAAAGTGGTGATGAAAATTTGACTGACTTTTGCATAACGTGGGTATGTATTGTGTCTGCTGCACACCAGAGATGGCAACTAGCTCCATTGATTTTATTAAAAAAAATATACAAACCTGACTAACTCATACGAACTTACTTTCTTTACTATCTCTAGAAATTTTCAAAGGAATTTCACTTGAATTCCTGAACATTTGAGACAATGTTTATCTTGAGGGTACCTACATCATGATTCATGATTCTGATGAGAAGTTGAATCTTATTGAATTGATTTTTATATTTATAATAAAAAAAAATTATTTAACTAATATTTATAATGTCAAGTCGATGGAACTTGATGTTTTTACTAATTTATGTTAAAAAAATAACCAAAAGGAAGATAAAACTAGTACGCATCTGTTAAACGTAGAGTTGACTGTAATTGCTCTCATAATTATGGATTATCTCGTAAAAGGCGTAGATTTACAAAAAAATTCATCATCATTTTATCAACCGGTTCCAGTATTCCACTTAAAATAGACAGATCCAAAGACACTTTTTGCTCTGTCTTTAAATCCTCTTAATTTTTTTTTTGACTGGCCTCTTAGCTCAGTTGGTAGTAGCTCTGCTTTCTAAACTATAGGTCGTAGGTTCGATTCCCACCCAGGACAAACATTTGTGTGATGAACATAGATGTTTGTTCTGTCTGGGTGTTATAAAGTATTCTATGTATGTATTTACAAAAAAAAAAGTAAATAAGTATTCTATCAGTTATCTGGTTCCCATAATACAAGCATTGCTTAGTTTGGGGTTAGATGGCACTGTGTGAAATGTCCAGCAATATTTATTTACTTATTTATTTATTTAATTCAGGTTTCTCAAGTCACATCGCAGATAATCGCGAAATTAAACCACTCTATCATAAGAAAAAAAACGTTTTGTACAAAATTAGCGTAATCTTTCCCTGTAAGTAATTTCTTTGTAAAATCCCAATTAAACATACCGAGAATTGAAATCACGGGAGCTTAACAAAAGGTTTAATTATCTGAATCTACAGACAGTGGTGTTTTGCGCAATTATATCGATAGGGATCTGAACGCTATAGATATGAAGCATGCATTTCGTTTCGCCTGGTGTGGTGCCTACTTTATGATTTATTGACGCAGGATTATCATTTGACAGCGCTTTTATTTTATTTATTCAAAACTGTCTCTTTTTAACCAACTTCAAAAAAAGAAGGAGGTTCTCAATTCTTCAGATTTTTTTTTGTGGTTTTTTATGTATTACTCGAAGACGCCTAGACCAATTAGAATTTTTTTTTTGTTTGAAAGGATATAGGTAAGTAGGTACCTACCTAAGTACTTTCCGATTGGTGCCACAAAAATTTGATGAGGATATATCGAGGGTCTTCGCAGTTATGAACATAAATGCACTTCAAGACTGCAGAAATTTGCTCTTTATAACATTGAAGTCGGTTTTTTAATTTTTTTTTTCTAGTTTTTTGGGCCAGAAACCCTTGCTTACTTCCGCAGAAGAACCTAAAAACTGAAGTTTCATCACAATCTGATCAATGGCTTAAGAATGCATGAACAAACACATACACTTTTCATTTCATTTATACAGATACTTTACAGTTAGGCTTAGGGCTAGATGTCGCTGTGTGACACTTTTAAGTGCAAGAGGAAAATCCAATAAAAATGTGCGAAAATTCGTTCGCACCGCAATATGATTTGGTCCGCGAATTGCAATGTTGATTATTGGTTTTTAATAACAGCTGTATAAAGTTATTAAATAAATACTCAACTCAGCCTAATCATCTCGTTTTTGCTTCATACTCCAAAGCATCATTTATTTTTATGCTTCATTCTTTGGATCGATGTAGAGCATACTTCGTCGATTTTGTAGCGTATCACGCTTTTGGAGTCCGACAGAGGTAAGTTTAACGTAGTGTTCAAAATATTTTGAAAACAAAACATAATTTTGAATGAAATATAGTAAGAAAAACAAAATTAAAAAATTCTAAATTTAGACAAGGAGAAAACTGTTTTTATTCAATTATATAAGCAGTCGGACTAAAATGGTATTAAATTATTTTTAAGCTCATGCTATACTTAGGTATCATTATAGCTTCAATATTAAAAATATAAATTTATGAAGATATGAATTATCTTGTACAAAAAAAAATACATACCTAGCGACAATTTTAGATTCTTTGTTCTGTTTATGTATCTACCGGAAAATATACCAATTTATAATCATAAAGCAATCAGGAAAGCCTTTATTCTATCGCATCAGAAACTTAGCGTTTTTTGTGCCCTGATAATAATCTCCAGTTAGCGATAATAGCACGAACCTTCGTTTTTATTCCTTCACAAAACAGGTATGTAGCAAAATCACGATACCTCTGATATCCGTTAAATCTCAAATCACATAACGTCATATCAATAAAAAATCCTTAGAACCAAATTAAACCAATTTGCAACACCTTAAAGTCCATACTCCAATAAATAACATCTGATTTATGAAAATTTATCATACTCTTGAGGCTTAATTTTGAAATGATCCGGCCTTGGTTCGACAAGGTGCCATATGCATTTCCAATGACATGGAAAATTAGGCCTTTTGCATTCAGGAAGTGAGTTGAAATTCGGGTATTTGGATCGTGCGAAACAGACACATTTCTATGGAGCGCTGGAAGTGTGTCTGCGTATTGTTTTGATAAGCTGCAGAACGGGTTTGCTTGATTTATTCGTGGTATGATTTAATGCGAAGAAACTACTCGCCTTCTTATTGATGGATCTATTTTTAGTTTCCTTTCAATAACTTTAGCTTATCATCACGAACATATTTTTTTGTGAGGTCTAGCTAACTTAGTTGTGATAGCTGTGAATATTCTCATATCAACCCCTTTTATTTTGTTGTCAGGATTGTTCTGGAAGAAAATGTCATAACATTAAGACCGCCTGTTTAGTTTGGTGGCAATTTGATCACAGAAAAAAATGTTCTAATAATGCATTAATATGAGACACAAGAAAACAAACAATTTTAAAACATAACAGTAATTTACGTAATAATAATTCATCACTGCAGGTGACCGAGTGAGCAAGACAAGAATTAGGCTACGTGCAGACCATTTGTAATGGTGGCTATGCATCCGCCGGTGAAGCCAGTAATTATGGAAGTGCTCAATTAAATAATAATAATAGGGTTGAATGTTCGTTATTCTTAGATTGGCAGCCCTGTCGCCCGCAGCCAATGGGACGGTGTACCGCGGCGCCTCAGTATGATCGCCTGCTGAGCTTACAGTGTAGCCAACATGTAGAAATGTTGTGGAAATCATGACCATATCGGTCTGTCCGGTTTCAATATCAAAATCAATGATATTGAACATCTTGACGGGTTATCCTTCTCAGTAATTTTCTAGTTTGAAGCAGATTAACTTGAAAGCTTGTTGAATTAAACTGTTTTTAATGCATTCTTAATACAATGATGAACGAACGTAGATCTTTATTCTCAAATGCTTTATCTAGATCTTCCAGCCAGAGATAAATAACAGCTTTTTTTATGAAGCCTTGAAAAGTTTGACTTTTAAGTTACTTTTATGAAAAACATTTTTTACTGAGAAATTATAATTTATCATGCAACAGCGTGATTTTGATCGCTTCTGAAAGTGATTAGGAATATGGTTCTATCATCACATTACTAAATGAAAAACCATACAGTCAGTCATGAACATGCCAACAGAGTACAATCATATATCTATAACAGTCGTCTGTATGACGCAACGTCTAAATCAAATCGTGTTTGGACTTTGTGCCCAATTTAAAGGAAATAGCCTATTTCACCACACACCAACCGGCAAATTCGTTTCCCATTCGCATGTCATTATGAAAAACAACAACCAATTTTCCATCTAAATCGTATTCACTTGCGCTAGTTACAATTTGAATCATAGAAACAAGGAATCATGGTTAAACAAGTTTATAAGCTTTTGACGTGTGTCAATAAAAAATCAAAATAAAATGAATAAAGGCTCATTTACATGGTGCGAGTTTCTTACCTATAAGATGCGAGAAACTAGCTCCATGACAATTCAGTGACAAGCTATTATCGTCCTTCCACGTATGATTTCAATGTTTAGTTTACATTGTCATTATTTTGACATTGATGATGATAATCGCCTCTTCGGGGCGAGAAACTCACACCATGTAAATGAGCCTTTATTTGCAAAAAATCTGAGATTTTTTCAAGTTTTCATTATATTTTGTTTATTGCAATAATTTAATTGATTAATATATTTTTTCATTGAATTTTTATTTACCTATAAGCAGGTATTATAGTTATCCACACTGGGTTCTACAATAATACCTAGACTAGTGTAGGAACCTATGAAATAAAATATTTTTTTTTTTTAGATATCTACATATTTATATATAGGTACTTAAAAGTATCAATACCTACTAGGTAAATTCTGTCTTAGAATTGTCTTTATACTTACTTACATTTTAGGTCAGTCGTATCTATACTTCCTATGATTGGGAACAGAATTGATCGCTCTATATTCGTCGACTACATAAATCATTGCAGTTGGTAGATATTTGCGTGTCTTTGCAAGCAAATTTATTGCTCTAACAAGGTCGGTTGCATATTCTACGCAGAAAGCAGGTTTTAACTACTTTTTATTTTGTCAAAAAACTGTATCATGTCCATGTTTTGTATCAACATGCGCTGTAAACCGGTTTTACGTGAAAATGTACTCCGATTTAGATTGTTTGTCGTATAACTTAGCTATTGTGAAGTGATAATTGTTTTTACGGCAGTTATGCTTAAGATTCCCACAACACAATAGGACAGATCTTTATTTTTTATTGATAAATGTTGTTAAGTCTATAATTCTTCAAAGTACTTTCTTCATTCAACAAATGTCATACATTTCTCATGTCAATTAATAAAATGTTTGATTTGTTTTGATCTGAAATTATTCTGGTATTACAGTGCTGGAGCTTGCTTAGTTCATTTATTACGTAAGACGATTTGCGGAGGGAGGGGTCCAAACAAATATTTTTATTTTTACTTTTAGGTTCATTTCTTATTAATTTTTCAGTTCTTATTAAATTTTTTCTTACGTAGGGGGGAGGGGGTGTCAAAAAGTGGTTAAAATGTTTTAATGTAATTAATGAAGTCCCTTAGAATCTAAGGGGCGTCTAAGGCTTAGATGATATTGATAGCTTAGCGATGTTGAAGTACCTAAAGTGAAGTTCTGAGCGATTACAATTTGGTTGGATGACTGTAAGTGGCATTATCAACTGCGCGCTTCCGTGCTTCGGAGGGCACGTTAGATTGTCAGTCCCTGCTTTTATGTCATCAAGCCCTGACGGCGGCCTTCAGTCGGCCTAAAAACTTCGTAATCAGAGTTAGCCACTGGCTCATACGAATATACCTACTACAATTACTTACCCTTAATTAATGTAAGGAAGAATATAAGTAGCTGCTAAACAATTAGTAGACTCACTAATTACTCTTTAGTAACTAGCGTGAGTTGCTAAGTTGCTGCAACTGTGTTTAGTATTCTATTAAAATTATTCGCGAATAGTAAAAAAACTACCCTGTTTGTATAATATTATGTCCTATAATGCAATATACTTAGTGTGAACACGTATCGAGTTCAGTAACCAGTAGGCTGCAATTTACTAGTGAATCAACATCGAATGAAATGCCACACACAATTAGCTATCGACCAGTTATTTGTTTTCTGTAAATAGATGGCCGTAAAAAATAAATAAAGAACTTGCTACCTTATTGTATTCCAACAGAGTCTAGAATCCTAAATTTAGATCAGGATACATTTTTAAATTTTTGATTCGTAAAAATCGAACATACTTCGTATAAATCATGCTGTAGGTTCACATTGACTGAATTCCATAGAGGTTTTTTAATAAAATTTGTACAAATGAGTGGTTTGGTTTAAAATTTGGCTAAATCCACACTTTTTGTCAATGAAATTGTAACTTTATGATTAAATCATAAAGGAAACTGTAACTTTATGATTTAATCATAATTTCTTCACTCAAATACAAACTGAGACAGTTATAAAACAAAAAGTATGACTTTTGTGTATGATTCGTATTTAAAAGCACTTTATGGCAATACAGTAACTCATAGAGATAACCCTTTACTCACCTTCCGTATTAGTTAGCGAAGTGTGAATGGTGCTAATGCACGCAATGTGGCTATCATCCTTATGAAATTGTTTATTGCAACAATCTGAGATTGAAGAAAAGCTATTAAGAAATCTTTTTTTAGTTACGTTTATTTTATCTAATATTGTAACAATCAATACAACTAGATCATCAAACGAAGTCGCTCAGATCTAGGTGTTTAAATTTTTTGAAGATAGACAGATAAAAATAAAAATGAAAAACAAATTGAATATGTCCAAATAAACATTTGACATTTATGTCCACTGAACAACGTGGTTTGTTTTTATTAGTTAATTTTAATCAATCGTTGAGTGAATTGAATATTAGACTTTTTAACTAAACATTAAAAAAACTGTAAAATAACTACTTAATGAAGAAATTATTCAATTATTTTAAATAAGATAACAGACTCTACCTCATCTACGTTTATGTTATTAGTATCTCTGGTTCCTAATTGACCCATATCCGTCCTTAAAGGCTTTTTTCCACATAAAAATCATAATTGATAAAGGCATGCGGCCTATGACGCATGAGACACGGTGATCTATATTGTTATTACACACGCGATCTCGATATAAAGACATAAATAACAAAACTACGCTGTCCGAACATAGTATTTCGGAAATTTGGCAAAAAGCGTATGAAAATTACCGTGAAAATGGTACGGAAAAATGGCGTAACCAGTTACTGTAGTTAAGCAGATGGTTTTGTGAAATATAAAGAAAATGGATACGCTTTTAAAATACTTGATGGATTCTTCATCAGAATTCGATTGAAATTCCAATACAAAAACGTTTATAAGACAGGAAATTATTGTGGCCAAACCATCAGTTTTATTTCACTTTAAAATTGAATACTGTACGCGGTTTAGTTTGCGTTTATCAAGCAAATTGTTCTCAAAGTGGATTTCAGTTGAATATCACCAATAATTGTAGTTATTAATATCGAAAAACTTGCAATGTCTAAGGATAATGGAGTTTTCATGATAATAGATACATGTTGTATTTTAAAATAAAACACAAAAACATTATAAATTTATTCCACAACAGTAAGTTACAATAAATTGACATTGAGTTACAAATAAATTGAAGAGATGGCTTATCGAGCGTACTTTCTATACCTATGATGAATTCATGGGCAGTACCTAATAGGTTACCAAATGTTGTAAGTAGGTGCCTCATTGTATTTGTTGTATATTATTAATAATTTATTCAATGTGACTAAGTCAACCTACATATTTCATGTAGCCTGTAATTAGTTTTATTAATTTTATTTTAGTAATTTTTCCATGTTGACCTATAATGTATATTATCAATAAATGACTATTATGACTATTACATTCTAAAGCATGATACATTTTTCTATACTAGTGTCCTTAAACATTAATATTATTATTATTAATACAAAGTAATTAATATTCATGTACACAAAATACAAAATATAAAAGACACTCGTATTATAGTAATAGTGATAGTACTCGTAGCTGTAAAATTCACAATTGTACCTCAAATTCGCTGAATTCACAAGTTTCCAACATCCTAAAGTTGTTTCGAAACCGTCTGATGCTTCGGGAAACCTACCAGCTGTTACATTCTTTACACAGTACGTGTTTTATCTCAATATTATATATCATCTAGTCTAGACGACGCTTAAATATCACAAGCACGGGAAATACTAAACATAACTTAAAACTAGGCCTTCACACATTAACTGCTTCTATTTACAATGGTTATAATTTACCAGTTTTAACTCTTTTTCATACAATAATATATAAATATTCAAATTTTGCAAGGTGTGAAACTGTCAAGAGAGAATAAACAATTAAAGAGTTTAATAGCCTAAATTAAAATACAACAAATTTAAATTTAATGATAACGTTTATTCAACAAACATTATTTCCGGTTATTTGTTCCGTTCATTATAATATTCATTTCCTATGCAATTAGTATTAATTTCTGATCAAAAAAAAAAAATACTAAGTACTTGTAAGTACTTTAAAGGATAAAAATAATTCTGAGGACATTTTTTTTAGTGGTTGATTGCGCTTGGACATTAGAAGTAAACAGTAGTGTAAATAAAACGGAGCCTCTCATAATACCCATCTCAATACATACCAGCGCTGTGGAACTGCTTCAGAACTAAAATGTATACTTAACTAATATCTTAAATATAGTATGCCCTGAACTTCTTTAATTTTTAATTTTATAGTGTTAAACCACACTTTGGTATTATTTCATTGAAAACTTTTTCTTGGGTTAATGGATTTTCTAATTATAAAATTCAAGATTAGTTGTTTATTTTTTATTTCATACGAATGGACCCGATAGGCAGACGATTGCCTTCCCTCACACATTTCACTTTAAATTTTGTCGACAATTTTTAAAAAGTCTTAACCACATCGCGACTTACCAGGCTCTTACTTTTACCATGCAGATGATCTCATACGTAAAAAAATTCAAAATCAGTCGAGCAATGTAGGAATAATATAACTAAAAAGACAGCATTTCTGAATGTTGCGTTTATCATATAAACATTTTGAGTTACAGTTATAAGGTAAAAAAATACACACCTTGCTGAAACTGACTAACAAATTCGTCACGTATTTTATAGCCAGCGCGGCGTACGTTGTGGGTAATTTTTATTGAGTCCTTGAACTTGTAAACTGTTTTGTCGGTCGATAATTCCTCGCGGCTTAACTGCCTCTGAGATGACTTGGTCTAGTTGAGTGATGTCTAGTAGTACCAGTGTACTTTTTTTGATACAAGATAAAGCTATTATTGTATAAGAATGCTGTATTTTTTTTTTAACATACGCTAAAAATATTAGTTTTAATTTTTATAGTGTTAAACCACACTTTGGTATTATTTCATTAGAAATGAAAAATCTTACCAAAATTTTCAATTCCGACGGGATTCGAAAAATATTGCTAATTACTGCTTTTATGCGATTCAATATTTCATTTGAGAGTAAATTACTTAATCGCGGAGTAACCGATAGCGTTTATTAAAATCAACACGCCAATAGATGATTAATTTATCATAATTTATTACTTAGTTGATTTTTTGTTGGAAAATATTTTCAATAGTGTCTAAAAAATAAATTGTACAAATTTATATAGATCGTAATATTATTAAGTACCTACTTATATAAAATGAATTTACAAAATTCGATTATATTCGAATACATTTATGCTAAACTTAGTGAATCAAAAACTTATTGTTAAAAATATTGTTTAATAAATTTTATAAAAAAAATGCTTAGAGATGCCTTCAAAGATTTCATACTATATTTCAATATAGAATGCCTTGAATGGTTGCGCAAGTAATAAGTGCATTGTACTGAGCCCTACGGGCGCATGTAACGGTGGTCTGTCTTCGTGCCTCAAATCGTGGGGCTCTGATTTACCGTTTAACTTTATTCGAATTTAATTTTGTTAATATTAATTTACTCACTTTATTTCTGGGCTACTTTCGACGTTTAGTGGTGACCTGCTCGATCACAAAATGGATACTTAGTTATATGGACAGATGTATGGATAGATGTATTATTAAGTAAGTTTTTCGCGATTTGAAGCGCACGTTTGGAGGGTTCTGACTGAATACTTATTGAGGGAAAAAGAGCCTTTACAATCTCAACATATTTAGCCATTCATAACTCTTATTTTTCTCTAAATATGGGTTAAACCTAAAACCTATTTTTTGGGTTGTTCTTTTAATAATAAAGTCATTTGCTTGACATTTATTAGTACAGCAAAGTTATTAAATTATGTGGTATTTGAACCTAGTACATTAAAATTTATACTTTATAACCTAACCTTTTTTGGTCTTGTGATATTTGTATTTATAATTTTTATACTAGCTTTTTTGTATGTAATTGCTTGTCGAACAAAAACACGTTAGACATATTTCATATAGAACGTGATCTTAGAAATAAAAATAATCCTCAGACATTGTTAATCATATTTTTTTGCCAAAGTGGTTATTATTGTATCGAAGTAGCATTGAAGAAGAACACAGTGAGTAAAGGTAAGACCCTTGGCATTACAATGGCAAATTACTGATCTTTGACATTGCAGAACAATGGAGAGACGCAGCCAGAGATTTATTACGTGACGGTAATGTCATAGATTTGATAATACAATTATCAGATACGGCATGTTTGATTAGGTGTCAATGTTTCAAGTAATTTGTCTAGTTATGCTGAATGTCGAGATAATAACGATTAAATCAGTAGTAAAAGATAATTCAGTCTTAGATGCTTATTCTTAAACATCTTTGATTTATAATACATTTAATTTCTGTAGATTCGTTATTTAAAAAAATTTTTTTTGACTCTACTCGTAAATATTAAAAGAAATCCCAGAATGATCTATAGGTACTCTCTAGTTTTCACCAATTTTGTGAATATTTCTTTTAAATATGAGTTTAAGCAGACAGTCTTTGCATAATATTTACAACGTGTCAACCAGTACTGTCACAAATTCTATAAGATTCAATAATGCTGCGCGCACGCATCGACCCACGATCGGGTGACGGCGAGCTAAGTACGACTTACATCTGATTTATTTGCATACGGTTAAATATAGGCTTCGACACTTGTATTTTTGTAGGTATTTTAAATGCCTCGTCTGTACCAAGTTTTGCTATAAGTACATAGTTCAATATTTTTTTGAAACGCTTCCTTATTGCAACTACCTTTGTATTCTTAATCATACCAAATGCTTTAAAATTAGTGGGTATTACTGTGAAGTAATTTTTTTATGAAGGACATTTTTATCGCCATCAAAGTATATTGCTAGAATGAATGAATGAATGAAAATGCTTTGTTGCACACCTTAAAACTACAGAACGATGCACAAGCAATAATAAAACTACGAAAAAAATTACAATGGGCGGCCTTATTGCTAAGAAGCGATCTCCTCCAGGCAACCTTTGGAAGATAAATCTTAAATAATGAAGATTGATCGGTTTCGGGTGTGTCATGAAATTTTTTTGGAAGGTACGAACGATTTTATGCTGCCTTAAAATTCAACTAAACAGGAATAATTAATCTGAAAAATTATGCTCTGAAGTGCTTCAGGTTAGTGTTAAATCACAAAGCTTTGATTTATTTCCATAAAAGTGAAAAAGCTAAAGTAAAATTCGGTAGCACAGGAAACTCGGCGGAAATGATGCGAAGCAGAAAAACAACGTTAGTGGACTTACAACATCCTGTATCACACTTTTGTCACCAGAATTAGTCCCCCTGTTAATTTTATTTGATTGTCTCAACAAATTTTTTTAAGATCCATAGTTCCATACCTACTCATTAGACTAATTGTATTTTCAACTAACGCGTTTTTACCTGTATGTTTTTGATAGGTAACTACCTCGTTATTTCCTTGGTTCTTATATTAATATATTAATAAGTTACCTTCTTTTATGTATAACGAGAACACAGTGTCCTGGACAAACCTAATAGGTAGAGGAGCGAAAGGCTTGTTGTAACAGGGGTAAGTAGTAACAGAGGTTTTTCACTATGAATTTGAATTATAATTACGTATTTTTATGACTCAATCTAACCTTTATTATGCACCACATCGTGTCGCCAAAGCTTGTTCCTGCTAGACGGCGCAGTGAGTAGATATGTGCACGCGCTTCATTTTTGCAAGGTAATAGAAAATTATACCTTCGTAATTTTTTGGTTGACGATGTAATTATCGGCTTATTTGAACTTTTCTGTCCACTATTTGTTTTCAAATTTATATATTTATCTTATTGTATAACAGTTTCTGTGATAACTTTGTTGATGAAATAGTTATCTTGATAAAAGTGAAAAATTGTACTCGGGGGCTAGTTGTAACATATTCTCGGGGCAAGTTGTAACACCTTCTCGAGGCAAGTTGTAACATATTTTGTGTTACAACTTGCCCCAAAATGTATCAATAACGGTTGGTTGATAGCAGATATAAAATAAGGCTGTATTAAATGTAAAAAAATCTAAAATGCCGCCATTTTAGATTTTTTTATATGAGAAGTCATCTTCAATTCATCTTCAACAAAATAGGTTAGTTACTTTTTCTAAGCCTTTTATTTCGTTTATTATTGATAAAAGGTATTTAGAAATATTTTTTTTTTTTCTGCTAAATAACAATAAATAAATGATTAAAAGTGTCATATTTTGGTTTTTCTTAGTGTTACTACTTGCCCCAGTGTGTGTTACAACTAACCCCAAGCACGGGGTAAGTTGTAACAACGCACTTCTTTTGGAAAAAAAATAATTGTGAAATAACTATCAGTAGTTTTGGTATTTTTATTACTTTATTTGATAGGTAAAAAGTTAAAGTATCGATCTTTGTTTAAATAGTGGTAATTTTAAGGTTATATCTGAACATATATTCATTTTTCTGAAAACTATTACAACAAGCCCCTCTCTCCCCTACCTATAGGTTTTTTGGATGTTTACGACAAAATTTTATTAAACTTTTTATTAAATAAATAATAAATAACTTTGTTGGGTTTGGATCTCCGACTACATATTTCAATTTTTCTCGAAGAGTTCAGTTTTCTAAATAATAAAGTATCTGAAGATATCACAAAATAAGTCAATAGCCGATGAACATCTCCATACTCTTAATGTTTTAGTAAAATGCCATGCCAACGACTGTTAGACCTCATATTTATAGCAAAAAACGCAGTAAAACCACTATTCACAAAAATGCAGTAGTAAAAAAGCAACTAATTCAGAACTCTTTAAAAAACTAACAACCGTAGCACGTTCGTATTTCTAAAGCCATTAGACAATACTTTGGTAAAATTCCATTCAAATTATTGTGGTTGTAAAAATTATACAATTTGTGGACCCATAACCATAAAACAGTTAAAATTTGGAACTCAAAGTACCTGAGTTTTGGAAAATTCACTTTTATTATGACGGTTCTGTGTTCTAAGATTTTTTTATTTTACAACTAGAAGTCGCGAACTCATAATTTTAACTTTTTTATCTTTTTATTAATAATAATTAAAACGAAGATAGAACGAGCTATGACTACAAATAAGATTATGTTACTTACTAAATTTATTTTGTTAGGTAAGTTTCTTTTGATTTTTAAATATTATCTAATAAACATTTTAGAAACCTATAAGTAATTTAATTTATTTCCATTATAAATGATGGGTTTAAGTGGCAAATTCATTTATTAACACTGAACTTTAAAGTAAATAGCATTAGTATGTTAAACATTTTCAAAATTAAAATTCAATGTCAGATAAAATAAATTTGATATTTAAAACAAAGTTATTCAAGCAAACAAGCAAAGGTAAGGTTTAATTAATGCAAGTTGTATTGAACATTTACGTTAAGAAAATGAGACATAAATATTATCTGCCTATAAAGAGGACAATTTTACTCACTTAATGAATTTAAATGCAATTCTAACAGTTATTTGTTAATCAAACAGCTGATGCTATGGGGTGATAAAGTTTTACTTTGAACAGGGTGTCAATTCTCGTACCGAACTTTTTATCAACCTCAAGCAAAACCTCAACTAAACCTTAGATTTTCGACTGTTTCCTATTCTACTAATGACAAACGACTCAGTTGTTGTGAGGTTTTAGCTAAGGTTTGGACTTTGGCAGAACAAATTTTTGAAAAGCTATTCTTATATTCACCAAATGGCTGATATTTATGAGATCGAACCAAAACGCAGCGGAATGATTGACGTTGTCATCTAGAAGAATTGGGGGGCTGGCTGCCTACCATGAGCTTTATATGCGATCCAGTTTAGGTCCTAAACTGAACTACTTCGCTTGATGTATGTTATGACGCTGACGAAATATCAGAACCTAAACTGAATTGTTAGATAAAGTTTCGTTCGCTCAATTCGTACCATGACCGTTTAATACGCGTTGAGTTGGTTCACTTTTGTGTCAAAACTGTCACTTTTAAAACAGATCATGGTACGAATAGTTTGCGATCCAGATTAGGAATCTATACTGGATAGCTCCTAAATTGAATTGTTTACTGAGGTCATGGTACAGCTGCAGATTTCTATGGTAAAGAATAAGTATACGAGTAGCAAAGCGTGATACTTGCTTAGACGTTCTTGATTGTATTCCCGTTGTCCCCGGTGAGCATATCCGGTGAACGGAGACAGCAAGAATTCATTATTTTAATTAAAAATAGTTCCCGTTGTCCCCTGTCTCTGTCCCCAGTGAAATTATGAAAAAATATTGAAAAAAAAAGATATTAAAAAATATAAAATATTCAAAATTATGCCCCCGATGTCTCCGGTGATAGATCGTTGAAGTTATGTGACGTTTTGAGCGGTCACAATATGGATAGGTAACCACTAGTGGTACTAGCTTACTAGCTGAGTGCTTCCGCGCTTTGGAGGGCATATTACATTAAGTTTTTTACGTGAGTGATTCCCGTGTTAGTACAATGTTAAGTTTTTTGAATCGTAGATATCAGAAACTCGTGCTCTATAGCTTACCTACCACAAAGAGATTTCACCAGAATATTACATTTTAAGCAAAAAAAATAACAATTTCATGGGAAAACAGATAAAATAAAGACTCAAATCATTTTTACTTCAAAATAAAGTCGCATAATTATGATGTCATTTAAACGATTTGCCTTAATTTTTTAATTTATGAATTACCCGCATCCAAATTGAAGCAGTAACAATTTGTCGAATGCAAAAAAAGGGTGTTTTCTTAGTAAATAAATGTCGTATAAAATCGCGATATGGCTGTGCCGCGTGCTCGTTTGAGCTGTCACAGCTTAGACGGGAACAGATAGGTCTTTTTTGTAGAGTTCGGTGGGGTGGCGTATCTTCTCATTTGAATATCTATTATTTTCATTCAATAAAATAAATGAAGATGATTTTTACACAATTTTATCATACATTTATTTATAATCCGAGCTAGAGCAAAATTTTTAACAAGCCCAATTTTTGTATCATTTTGTTAATCATTATTTTCAATTTATGAATGTTTACCGGTATCTTGGTCAAGTATCAATCGATAGCCAAAATATCTTTGTTTTATACGAGTATTAGTAGGGCTATGCTTCGGAGGTGGTCTCGTTATCTAAGTCAAGATCAGATGATTTCACATGATTTGAAATTCCACGGTAATCTCACCTTAAAATGTTAGTCTTTAGAGTCAGTTTCGTTTTTTGTAAAAAATATCCCTTTTTTGTAAAAAATATTCAAAAACATTTTATTTTTGCGTCACAAAGAACACGTTCATGTACTGGATGAGCTGCTCTTTCCAAGAGCTGCAATTGGAGCTAACTCATAAAATGTTCATCGTAACTGCGTCCGCCTTACAATGTGACGGTTTATACAGAGTCGAGCAGGTGTGAACATTATCTTAATTCAGTGCTACCAACCGGCCGGTGAGTACGGACCTTTATTTTGTAAATTGAAAATCTTTAAGAACTTGATTTTGCGAGAAATCCGCGATCGAAACGTTTTATACATTATTGGATGAGTTCATTCAACACGTTTTCGCGTATTTTTACAATTTTATAGTTTGTGTACACTTAAGATAGTTTATCAACATCTTTATGAGTATTAGCGGTAATTTAAAAGCTTTTATTTAAAACATAATTTTACTTATAAATGTTCTTTGCATAAATTCATGAAGCTAAATTCATTATGCATAGGTTTATGCGTTAAATGAAAAACGAATAAAATTGTTAAGTTATTAGTTGTCAATACATTCTGTTACATTTTTTAGCGAGTAGGCTTTATTTAATGAACCGAAGATTTCCTGCTTAAATAAATTACTAATTTATTCAAATTGGAGACAATCCATTTGAAGTGGTTCGACTTAATGTTTGTTTCGCTGTGGTTTAAATAGACTATTTGTCTTGGTTTTCACCAGTTTAGAGCTATCGTATCGACATAATTTTGTACTGATTTATTTGTAACACCTTTTACGCTTCAAAGACGTTTGGTGTTTTTTCTGTCAAAAATCAATAGACAAAACAATAATAGGTAAATAAATAAATATCTTTGACAAGAGAAATTGGAACCAAACCGGCACCCATCTGTTTTTCAGAAAAATAAAACCTATTACTGAAATTTTTTGAGACCTTTTAAAAACCGCTGTAATAAATAATATAATTTTTGCCCAGCAGTGGGACACAACGGGCTAACTATAATAATAATATAAAACCTGTAAAAGCGTTGGTGACTTGTTTGTTCGTAGGTAAAAAAATATTTTTATGAACCTAAAAAACTACCTTAATGCAAAGTTTTTGATGTCGACCATTAAAAGTGGTAAATTAAAATAATTGACACTCATGCATTTATTGCCACACACTGATCTACTGCAAGATTAGCCTAATAACATGTTTCCTACAGAACCGCCATTTATGTGGCGACACACATTTAAAGTTATTTACCTAGATTGCTTTTAATTTAGTTCCCATACAATTTTAGTATTTGAAACTAACATTTTGATCACATTTTTATCAGTTTTATATGTCACATAAAATTAAAAAAACAAGGTAGGTACCTACCTACCTAACTAATTTATTTTAACAAATTAAAAAAAATATTACCTAGTAACACACATTTTAATGACTAAAAAGTTTGAAAGAATGATGTTGTCTAAGTAAGTAAGTTTGTATGAGCCAGTGGCAAACTCTGGTGATGATGTTGACTAAAAATGTTGAAAGAGATATTGACAGAATTTATTCTAAAAGCATTTTCATATAAACCATACTTACACTCTAATGCCTAAAATCTATGTTTTAACATAGCTTTGTTATGTATCAGTCAACATAGCGTTGTTCTGTGTTTCTTCAATTAATAACTTTTTTGCAACATTACTTTTGTTTGTAACGTGTGAGCTCACTTTTTCACGCAACCACAATTTTGTAATAGGGGTGAATCTAGTGATTTTCAATGCAAAAGACTCTTGACTTAGGACTAAAAGGCTAGTTTACACTGTCAATGTTTTAATCCAAATATTATCAATAGAGTAATACTGCCCTTCTTATGATAAACAACGTAAGTGCAGTTCGGCATATTTCGAGAAAATCGCGTCTAAAGTTTTTAATGTTATTTTTGGTGTCACGACTACACTAATTATGTTATTTTCAAAATTGTTACTTTTACTTGTAGGTTAAAGTGTGTATTTTATAATTACTTACATATTTCTGTTTTCTCTTTTATTTCTGAGTTATTATAACTTAAAAACTATTTATGATTAGTAAAAGTAATGTCACTTTTTTTGAAATACTAAACATAACCATCGCATGTGCAGCAGTTGCGATGTTTATGACTAGGTAAATGATTTTTTTTTTAAACTACCCTCAAAACGGGATGAAAGGAATGTTAAAGTTTGTATGGGAACTTTTTAACGGCTAGTTTAATTTGCTTGAAACTCGGTACAAATATATTTCAGTACAAATAAAAACTATCTGTACAAAAAAAAATCAAAATTATCCATCAGAGGGAGTGCCAGAGGGTGTTCAAGTTGGTAATGGAACTTCTTAACGGGTGGTTCGATTTGCTTCAAACTTTGTATGTGTACTTTCATAAAGGTAAAAAACATCTCTAAGAAAGTACTTTTGAAAATTTTACCCCTAACGTGAAGAAAACAGTTAAAAATGGTTGAATGAAAATCGTATCATCAAGCATTTAACATGAAAAAAATTGGATTTCGAGATGAGGAAGCTCGCTTCGTTTGTTTAAATCGAAGCTCGCTTCACTTTCTTGGCTTGAATCTGACTTCGCTTGCATATTAGCTTCATAATCCTACCAATAATAAATATATTGCGAGAAAAGTGAATTTTGTCCGACAACAGAATAGGAACCGACAAGCACCCAGCTGTTTCTTAGAACACCATTAGACCATCCATCTTTTTCTTGGAGCACCGTTAACAAAATCAAGTGGCAAATGTCATGTTGCATTTGTCTAAAAAATTTACGCTCGCTTCGCGAACTAGGGAAGCTCGCTGCGCTCACTTAATTCGAAGCTCGTTTCGCTCGCATATTACCTTCATGAGTAATTTACTGTTAGGAACCGACAACCATCCCTCTTTTTCTTAGAGCACCATTAGCAAAATCAAGTGACAATGTCATGTTGTTCTAAAAAATTTCCGCTCGCTTTGCGAGCTAGGAAAGCTCGCTTCGCTCGCATATTACCTTCATGAGTAATTTACTGTTAGGAACCGACAACCATCCCTCTTTTTCTTAGAGCACCATTAGCAAAATCAAGTGACAATGTCATGTTGCTCTAAAAAATTTCCGCTCACTTTGCGAGCTAGGGAAGCTCGCTTCGCTCGCATATTACCTTCATGACTAATTTACTGTTAGGAACCGACAACCATCCCTCTTTTTCTTAGAGCACCATTAGCAAAATCAAGTGACAATGTCATGTTGCTCTAAAAAATTTCCGCTCACTTTGCGAACTAGGGAAGCTCGCTTCGCTCGCATTTTACCTTCATGACTAATTTACTGTTAGGAACCGACAACCATCCATCTTTTTCTTAGAGCACCGTTAGCAAAATCAAGTGACACATGTCATGTTGCTCTAAAAAATTTCCGCTCGCTTCGCGAGCAGGGGAAGCTCGCTTCGCTCGCTTAGGTGGGTGCTCGCTTCGCTCGCATATTGGCTTCATGAGTATTTTGCGAGCAAAGTAATTTACTGTTAGGAACCGATAAGCACCCATCTTTTTCTTAGAGCACCGTTAACAAAATCAAGTGACAAATGTCATGTTGCATTTGTCTAAAAAATTTACGCTCGCTTCGCGAGCTAGGGAAGCTCGCTGCGCTCACTTAATTCGAAGCTCGCTTCGCTCGCATATTACCTTCATGAGTAATTTACTGTTAGGAACCGACAACCATCCCTCTTTTTCTTAGAGCACCATTAGCAAAATCAAGTGACAATGTCATGTTGCTCTAAAAAAATTCCGCTCGCTTTGCGAGCTAGGAAAGTTCGCTTCGCTCGCATATTACCTTCATGAGTAATTTACTGTTAGGAACCGACAACCATCTATCTTTTTCTTAGAGCACCATTAGCAAAATCAAGTGACACATGTCATGTTGCTCTAAAAAATTTCCGCTCACTTTGCGAGGTAGGGAAGCTCGCTTCGCTCGCATTTTACCTTCATGACTAATTTACTGTTAGGAACCGACAAGCACCCAGATTTTTCTTAGAGCACCGTTAGCAAAATCAAGTGTCACATGTTGCATTTGTCTAAAAAAGCTCGCTTCTCTTTCTTAACTCGATGCTTCGCTTGCATAGGCTCAGGGCCAGACTTAACAGCTAGCTGGAATAGATTTATGACAGGATTGTTATTCACACGTGAAATTTTATGTGGCTTGCTCCAGGGTGAGCTCCTCCAGTAGCTTGGTGATAATTGCACCAGAAAGAAATGACCCGAAACGTGGTCTACGGTAAACTTCTTTAATAGAACCTATTTTAAAAGAACTTGCCGACTGATATTTGCCGACGCGCGAATGATATTTTTGTTCACTGTTAGTAATGTTCTCCCCTCCGATTACCTCACCGCCCCACCGTTTCTGTATTGTATTTACCAGACATAAACATCGTATGTGCGCTACTTGCGTTGTGTGTGTATAGAATAACGCAATAAAATAAAGATTTTATGCAACAGATAAAGAGCGTAGGAGATAGTACTATGTTGATTTCTAGAATATTGTTAAACTTTCTTAAATAAGTACAAGGTATAAACAACGTAAGTGGCTCATATAATCATTATGTTTTGTAAGTTGAGCCGACAGTTGAAGGTACTGCTAATCATAAACAACGTTAGTGATACGTGCGATACTTATGACTAGGAGATTGATTAAAATCTCTGAGCGTAGTGGACAATACGTTGTTTATGTTTAGAAATAAAGTGAAAATTATGCACGTACGATGTTTATACTTATGTTTTTTTTTATTTCTATCAAACATACAGAAAAATGGATAATTTTTCCAGATAGATCTCGCTTAGCTGATTACAAATATACTAATAACTCATTTTCGCAAAAAATGTTACTTACGCTGTTTATCGTAAGAAGGGCAGAATAACCTAGCTGCCTTATCCAGGGCATGCGGGCGGTGACCTCCGCCCTTCCGGCCCGCTGACCCCTCGGATACTGAAACTAAGGCTTGCTTCAGACGCCTAATATTTACCTACTTGGGTAGAATTGGCTCAGTTTTAGTGATTAAAGTGTTTTATTTTTTCTAGAGTTAATTAAAAAAAAAATATTGGTGGACATTTCACACATCGCCATTTAACCCCAAACTAAGCAAAGCTTGTATGGGGACCAGATAACTGATAGAATACTTAATATATTTTGTAAAACATAAAATATTTTAAAACAACCAGACACAGAACAAACGACTTAAATAACCAAGGCTTTTGATTAGTTTTTGATTGGCTGATTTCTTTTATCTGAGGCAATGATATTGTGATTTCTAGTGAAAGTGTCACGTTCATTATTCAAATTAAAGTTACTATGTTGATTTGCAAATCGGTTTTTACTATTAAAGTTTACTTGTAATAAAATAAAATACTTAGATTTTAAAATTGACGAGAAATACAAAAAAAAAATAGATCTAATTTTTATTAGTTAGGGATCAGATCTATCTATTAGATCTATCTAATCCCTAGCCCCACGAATTCTGGTCTCAAAATTCTCATGATCTAGTTTTTTGAACGTTACAGAATATGACTGTATCAAAAACCCTACCATCAAGTTAATAATACTCTTGCATGACCTATAGAAAAGCGCTTAAAAACCTAAACACGCACTAAATTATTCATAGAGCAATTATTTTGCCCTACAAAATTGAATGTTACTAATTAACTAAAACGAAGGCGTTATTGCACTTTTGCATTTATGCAAGTTCAGGTTAAGCGGGCTTTTATTCAAAGTGCGCTAGGAGTAGGAACTTGTTTGGTTTTCGCCTATTTTCGCCAGTTTCAGCTTTGTAAAGACATATTTTTGGCGCGGCGTGCTTTCGCATTTATAGTCCGGTGTTTGAACTAGCATTACTGACATATTAAAATGGCCTTAGTTTCATGAGGTTATGAGTGCAGTGTGAAAAATTGAAGGTATTTTGAGTCTCGTTTTCTGTATTGTGTGAATAGGGTAACAAAATTTGTATTAGTTGGTGCTATTTTATGGGTATTTTATTTTGTTTTTGTAAAGTTTACTTATAAACTAACAATTTTGTTGTGTATTTCTTTTAATTTTAAAGTACCTACCTAATAAGATACCTACATTAAGTTTTACCAAATCAAAATAATTATTGGTAGGAATCTAGCGGACGCTTTGTTTTCAAATTATGCCTTTGCCTTTATTGTATTGTCTATTAATCTGCATTGTTAGCGCAAGCGCATACAATCCTACTAATAAACGTACAAAAACCTACACGTCTGTGCTTCAACTACATTATAATCTCTAGGGCAGTGTTTTTCAATCTTTTTGATTTCGCGACCCCTTTACAGGTTGAAATATTCTGGCGACCCCCTTGTGTCATACACAACCAAAGAAATAATTTAATTAAAAGGTTACATACTCGTACGTTAGTTAGGCAATGTGTTTTTCCTATACAGGGTGAATTTTTGAGACGGGGCAGTAAGGGCAGCTACCTTAACCGTTGCAGCTAGAGCATAGGTTCTCAACGTGGGCGATAACGCCCCCCTGTGGGCGTTTGAGACTTTCAGGGGGGCAGTAGAAGACCTAGAGAAAATTGGGGGGCGTTGAGATGAAGCAGGGGGGCGATAATGTAATCTAAAATAGGCAAAAAAAAAACACCCTAATCCAGTGGTCGTCAAAGTGTGGACCGCGGACGGTATTGGTGCAGCCCGTGGCCAAGCAAACAATTTTGATAGATAATAGATAATGATGATAGATAATGATGCTACCACGTTAGAGAAAATGTTGTGCCGACCCAACCTAGTTGGAAAAGCGCAAGGAAATGATGATGATGAATGATACTACCTACGTTGCTACAATAATAATTATAATTGATTATAAAACTTCGAGATAGGGAAGGTCGCTTTGTTTGCTTGGTTTGGAGCTCGCTTTTCTCGCATCTAGCTTCATGAGTAGGTATAATACGAGCAAATTGAGTTATGTCTGACCACAGAATAGAAACCGACCACCAGCGAGCCTTTCTATGAGCACCGCAAACAAATCAAGTGTCACATGTTACATTTGTCTTAAAAAATTCGGCTCGCTTCGCTCACATTTAGCTTCATGAGTAGGTAAAGTATATTGCGAGTAAAGAGCGTAAAGTCTAACCACAGACTAGGAACCAATAAGCAGCGATTTTTTTCTTTGATCACCGCAAACAAAATCAGGTGTCACAATGTTGCATTTGTCTTAAAAAATTAGGCTCGCTTCGCTCGCATTTAACTTCATGGGTAAGGTATAATGTGAGTAAAGTGAATAAAGTCTAACCACAGAATAAGCACCAATAAGCAGCGAGATTTTTTTTTGATCACCGCAAACAAAATCAAGTGTCACAATGTTGCATTTGTCTTAAAAAATTCGGCTCGCTTCGCTCGCATTTAACTTCATGGGTAAGGTATATTGTGAGTAAAGTGAGTAAAGTCTAACCACAGAATAGGCACCGATAAGCAGCGAGATTTTTTTTTGATCACCGCAAACAAATTTTTAACACAATGTTGCATTTGTGTTAAAAAATTGGGCTCGCTTCGCTCGCATTTCACTTCATAAGTAAGGTATATTGCGAGTAAAGTGAGTAAAGTCTAACCACAGAATATGAACCGATAAGCTAGCTTTTCTTAGAAAACTGCAAAAAAAAAATCAAATGTCACGTATTGTATTTGACTTACAAAAATTCGGCTCGCTTCGCTCGCTTGGTTTGAAGCTCAATTCACTCGCATTTTAACTTCATGAGTAGGAGTTATATTGCGAGCAAAGTGAGTTAAGTCAGACCGCAGAATAGGAACTGATAAGCAGCGAGTCTTCGAGCCCCGTAAACTTATGATAAGTTTCAAGTTAGTTGGTTCTTTGGATTTTAACCCCTCTAGGAATTTCGAAAAATCGTCAACTAAATAATTCAAGAATGTGCGGCCCGCAGTGATACCTCACAATGTCCTATGCGGCCCTTAACCAGAAAAGTATGACGACCGTGCCCTAATCACTATCACCAAAGTACCTACCTAAAATTAAAATTAAAACAGGAAAACCACATACTGTTGGGGAAGAATTATTTTAAAACGCGGGTAAAGAAGTAATAGCCACTGTGCTCCAAAAAGGTGTTTAAAATTCGCGACAATTGGTAAGAAAAATAAAAAGTAGGTAAGATAGCGGGGGGGGGGGGGGGGGGGGCTACTTTTTATTTTTTGGGGGGCTCTAGACAAAAAAATATTTTCAAAGTGGGCGATGGGGAAAATAAGGTTGAGAATCTATGAGCTAGAGGAAAACGTTCTTAGGAGACCATCCTTAATTTTTGAAAATATTTCGACCTGCTTTCACAGATTTTGAAAAAAATGTACAGTCAGCGAGAAAATGGGCCATTTACACAAAAACTTTTTTTGATGCCAATCGATCCTGTTTCATCTAAGGATAAAAAGGCTCTTTCAGACCAACTGAGGTTAGAGTACTAGAAAAGTCTGAAATCGCTAAAATGTATTTCTGAGACAAGACAGTAAGGGCACCTTAACCGTTGTAGCTACAGGAAAACGTTTTTTGGAGACTATCCTTAACTTTTGAAGATATTTTAACCTGCATTCACAGATTTTGAAAAAAATGTACAGTCAGCGAGAAAATGGGCAATTTACACAAAAAATTTTTTTGATGCCAGTCGATCCTGTTTCATCTAAGGATTAAAAGACTCTATCGGACCAACTGAGGCAAGAGTACTAGAAAAGTCAGAAAACGCAAATAACTTTGATTATACATTTCGTACGAAATCAATTTGTCATTTGTCATAATTTTTCATCATTTTGTCGAAATATCTTCAAAAGTAAGGGTAGTCTCCTAAGAAAGATTTCCTGTAGCTACAACGGTTAAAGTAGCTGCCTTTACTGCTCCGTCTCAAAATTACATTTTAGCAAATTATGACTTTTCTAGTACTCTTACCTCAGTTGGTCCCAAAGAGCCTTTTAATCCTTAGATTAGATGAAACAGGATCAACTGGCATCAAAAAAAGTTTTTGTGTAAATTGCCCATTTTCTCGCTGACTGTACATTTTTTTCAAAATCTGTGAATGCAGGTTGAAATATCTTCAAAAGTTAAGGTTAGTCTCCTAAAAATGTTTTCCTGTAGCTACAACGGTTAAGGTAGCCCTTACTGTCTTGTCTCAGAAATACATTTTAGCGATTTCTGACTTTTCTAGTACTCTAACCTCAGTTGGTCTGAAAGAGCCTTTTTATCCTTAGATGAAACAGGATCGATTGGCATCAAAAAAAGTTTTTTTGTAAATTGCCCATTTTCTCGCTGACTGTACATTTTTTTCGAAATATGTGAATGCAGGTCGAAATATTTTCAAAAATTAAGGATGGTCTCCTAAGAACGTTTTCCTCTAGCTACAACGGTTAAGGTAGCTGCCCTTACTGCCCCGTCTCAAAAATTCACCCTGTATATGTATCTATTACTAGTTGCTGCCCGCGGCTCCGCTCGCGTGGTACCCGGATAAAAAGTAGCCTATGCTACTCTCCAGCCCTTCAACTATTTCCACACAATCCGTCGCTTTGTTTTGACGTGAAAGCAGGACAAATAAATAAACAAATAAACACACTTTCACATTTACAATATGGGTACGGATTTACGCGGGCCAAACTGCATCGGCGACGGCGACGTTGCGACACCGCATTGTCGTTGCGGCAATTTGAACAAGAACCTTCAAGGAGAAGAAAATATTTTAACAGCTAAAGATAAAATAAAATCATTTCACGCAAAACTTCGTTTGGCCATTCGCCACTTCATACTTGTGTAAACTGACATTTTCTTCAAGAGAAATAGACTGCAATTAGAAAATGATTTAATTATTAACGTTTCAAAAATAGCATCACAATTTGATAAACTTTTGAAAAATAAACGAGCACATCCTTCTTTTGTGTGAGAATCTCGTCTTTTTCTTTCAGCCGGCGACCCCTCGAGTAAGGCTTCGCGACCCCCCTAGGGGTCGCGACCCACAGATTGAAAAACACTGCTCTAGGGCACTTAAGTACCTTACTTGGCGCTTTAACCACCTTATACCTAGCCAATAGGGCACTTACAAGCAAGTTTTTGATGCAGTCTGTAAATATACGAACATAAAGCCTATTTTCCTACATTCTAAAACAAAGGCGGATATGGAAACGAATGCACAGTACAATAAAAGTACACTGAAGGAAACGCTCATCTGAATTCTGCGCAAGCGCCGATGATTCCAACGTTCGTGATTCGCAAGCCAAGCGCATCTTGTCTGATGCGTGTGAAAAGAAAAATACCATTTCTGACACTTGATTATGAAACATGGAACTCATCTTACATAGAGACAAATGACACTCGATTTTTTCTTATTCCATATTCAAATTATTCATTTTTTTCTCTTCCAGACATTACCAGTTTCGTCCGTTTCAATTTGGAACACAAGTTTACATAGACTCAAAATAATGACACTCGCTTTTATTCCAGTTCCTTTTTTTTCTAGTCGCTAGTTTTGGTTTTAGAACACAAGTTTACAAAGATAACACACACTCAAGTTTTTCTTTTCCCAAATTCAAATTCTTTATTTTCATTGCTGGCCATCGTCTTCGTAAGTTTTAAGAAAGGTTCTGTTGATTTTGAGGACAGTCACGTCTTAAAGCCTGTTCTGCACACACGTCTAAATTGGCGAAACGTGTGTTGTATGTACCAATTGACGAACACCCGGCGAGGTATGGTCACTACACACTATCAATTTATTGACACTTTTGTCACTAGTTCTGTATAAGTAGTCTAGTTATGATAGTTATTCACTTGATGCGTCCACTACTTTCGAAAACTAAAGTTGAACTACAAAGTTGAAAAGACACCGACATAGTCGAGCCCGATATCTCAATTTCGAAGGGTATCTAAATTATAATTTACGGCTGTGTTCCTATCTCGATGTGCGGTAAAAAACGTTCTATAATAGAAACGTTGTTTTTTTGCCCGCATGTAGAGTTTTGAATTTTTTGGACCTTGACTGGTCATTATAGTACGGACAGAGGCATTATTGTTATCTCTTTCCTAAAACACAATGAGTTCACTTCTTTGATGAAGTAATAAATAAAAAATAAAGCCGTTAACTTGGTAACTGTGTGAACTTCTAATGCAGGTAGAGTGATAAATAATTATTTCGAAATTAATTAAGGAAGAGCATACATTTAAATAATTTATATCTTCAAGTGGAGACGTAGCACAAAGAGTTGTAAGTCTTAAATTGCATAACATTTTTTTTTTGCAGAACTTTGTGACTTTTCTAAATTTAAAATGGTTTTTAAGGTGAGTGTACATCAATGTGTGTGTCCGAATGTGGAAGGTCTCGTTCGTATTAGTTAAGTATGTGTTGGGGCCATACATCATTGGCATCGGCGCCGGCGCAACTAAGAACCCTGCCGTGAATATTTCATAGCAATTCCTATTCTCTGACATTCCAATACCTAGCTTAGTTGGCTTTAATAAAAGCAATATTATTTTTTACTTTCACCTCATGGTTGTAAAATTTATATGGCTATTTTTATATTACTACTGAAATGGTGTGATAAAATTAATTGATAGTTTCAATGAAGGCCGCGTCTAATCAGTGATTGGCGGGACGAATCCTTAGATTTGTTATGGCGTAGCATTGCCTGTGATTGACCAGAGATAATTAAAAAGTAGCAAGAGTTCAATAAAACTAAGTAACGAGAAGCAATTACTACAGTTGTTCGATCTCACGAAGTCCGATTGGTCTTAATTGTGTGTGTGTTCACATGCACGTTGTTTCTGTGTGCGTAAGCTCAGGAGCGCTTATAATCGGCCCACGCACACAGAAACAACGTGCATGTGCATCTACACACACAATTAAGACCAAACGGACTTCGTGAGATAGAACAACTGTAAGTACCGCATTGTCGATATGTCACGATATTTTTTGTGAATTTACAACATGCTCACTACCGTTTACAACAAACTGAAGGCTGGCAAAAGCACACTGCCCAATGCCCATGTCATGAATCACAAGTGATTTAACAAAACAGCAAAGCGCACCTTTGATACAGCCAAATTTGAGCTCAAAAACAACTACATTTTGAGATATTACATTTTATTTACTATGATGATAATTCTCCGTTTGATGTATGTGATAATACGAGATTAATAGTCCTGAGTTTATTGAATTCTAAATGATGTTATGTAATAAGCACGAATTTTTGATTTATAGTATAAGTTACGAATGTTTCAAATAAATCAGTTTTTGCAACAACTCGGTTTCAATGTTACCAAATTGCAATTTTACGATGGAATCATAAAAAAGATGCATTACTCCGTTAAACGCTACTTTCGGCACGAAGCTCTCTACATCAACCCTAATAAGTTAAAACGACCTATGTTTGAAAATCTTCAATATACTACCTTAAGACTAAGCCATTACGGTCGTTTTTAATTTAATTAAAGCTTATCAGTAGTTGAACACTACACAAAAATAAAATTATATTTTGTCTAATAAGCCGGACATACATTTTTATAACCAAATACCGTTATTTGATTATTCAACAGTGACTACTAAAAGTAATTACTTAATTAAATTAACAAAAAGTTTCAAGTCGATTTATTGTAAAATAATTAAATTGTTTTATGATCTTCACATTGAACCTTCGATCGTCCAACAATTAGTCTGCTATACATCAACCGAATTTTAGGATCGTATCCATACGAAGCGGAGCTATAACTTGCACGGATAATACTCGGTGCTATTTTTCTCGGCTAAACGCTACCGGTTTGATCTAGATAAGGTAATTAATTGCTCGCCTTCTGCCATGTTTCTGAAGAGTTATGCAACTGAGTAATAATGCCAACGGCGCGTGAAGATAAGTCCGGGCCATGGAAATGCAAAAACTGTGATTTGATTGTGTGAAGTTCTAGATTCATATCGTGTTCTTATCTTTAGACCATTACATTATAATATTTATTGTAGCTATTTATTTACTGTATTCATTTTATTAGACTTAAGGTATAAGGTGCCAAAAATTTCTTGGTTGAACTTTTTAGTTCCATAAAATATTACAAGTGTCACTTTTATTTTATTCTATTTCATTAAGTGTTTACCACCGTCCTTATCTTTTAGATTCTGTCCTGTCCATTTAAAGGTTGCCTGGAAGAGATCACTTTCTAAGGCCGCCTTTTGTTTAAGTACCTACCTACCCCTCATGTTTTGTATCGTTATTTTAATTATATCAATATTTTTTATATTTTTATAAACTTTATTATCAATAAAGATATATTGTATTGTATTGTAATATTGATCCATACTAAGAGTAAATAGCTTAGCTATAGGCTATAGGCAATAGCTTGAAGAAAAAGAGAAGGCTTTGTAATGATAAACTATAGAGTCAATACATTTTGACGATGGACGGCAATCTTTACCAACGTTCTCAGAGTAGGTACCTGTTTTGTAAATCGATCGACGAGCATTGTAACGTCCAGTTTTGCATGCTATGAGTAGAGTGAAGATTTATTAAGTTTTGAGTTAAAATTACTAGCCTTGTCTTTTGATTTTTTTAACAAAATTTAGTTTGAGGTAGTTTAACACAATGATTATTAGTTTTAATTAAAGAAGCATACTAATTAAAAACAATACCTAATCTCATTATGTACAGTCGCCTGCAACAAAATGTATACCAACACTTATACTTTTTAAAATCATGTCACAAAAAAAGCAATCGATGTGGTTTAGTACAATAACACACTATTACATTAGTTTAAACTTTGTGCAATGTTGACATCTTATTGTAGGCGACTGTACATCTAAAAGTTACATTTGAATCAGAGCTACCTAGTAGGGAATTTACGAGTATAATTAAAACATAAACTAAAGTCCATTTTCTTTTCCAGATTCCTTTGAAGATCGTCGATTGAAATCACAAAGTCCACTGCGTTTTATATTTATCACTTCACAGTTGCACACCTATGATCGATCTTATCCAAGATGGCCGTCGGCGCGAGAGCAGGCGGGAAACGAAACGACGGCGCACCCACCTCCTTTACCTCAACCGACCCGTCAATCATTTCAAATTTAGAACACTGTTCTCATGTAAAATTTTTGGAGTTACCAGCCACTGTCACTTATGTTTAAATAACAGATTTTTTTATAGCACAGCGAGAGTAAACTTTTTCGTAGACAGATAGTTGGGTATATTTTTTTAGAATTGAGAATTGTGAGAGTGAAACTCATTTTTTTTTTTTTCAAAACAATTTCAAATACGTGCTCACTGTTAGAGGGTTTGCGTTTCACTAAAAATTCAAAAACATATTTTTTCTCTCTTAACGTATTCAAAACTGGCACCCATAAAACATCTCCCCCATTATTAGTTTATGGTTTGCGACTGTTGGGCTATTATGTTCTGTGTGTGTTAGTTTGTTTTGATTGTGTGCGGACAGGCTAACCGACCAAACAATTCAGTGTAGAACAAAAGGTTTAATAGGGCAACTTGTAACAGGAAGGAAGACAAAAGATTGCATTACTTAATAATAAACTGATCTCATTATACAACAGCTTTATAAAAATATATATATTTTTGCACTAAAAATGACGCAACTAGACTTAAGTCTTAGTAGACTTAATTATTTTTTTAAACCAAAAACTACTTTTTCAACCATTACTTGAACTTGAAGACTTTAAAGCAAAAAATTTTTTTTAATAATTTATTTTTAAACAAATAAGTAAATGTAAAAGACTTTAATTAGATTACTTATTAATTATAAAGTACCTATCTAAATTGAAATTCATATTAAAATTTCCACAATATTGTTTCAATCAATTTTTACTACCATCTAAAAACGACTCGCATTCTCTTCATTGCATTCAAGTTTTTCTCAATATTTGTGTCGAGTAGAGCAACTTGCATAGCGTTGCACGGTTGCATACGTGTATGGCAACGCCCGCATTTTATAGGACACGGATATTTTCAAAGGTAAGTTTATGTAGGTTGCGATTAATATTAAGACACTTCTAGTGTTTTACTGGTCATATAGCCTTTTGATCTAGTGATATAAAAAAATTGTAGAGTTTTAGTAGAGACTTCCATAAAAAAATAAGTACAAATTGTGTAGAATTATTATGACGACGAAAGAACAGGAGTAGAATCACCTAGCTCTTAAGATGTTTCAAAGTGGTCATAACGGTCCTGAATAAATGATATTTGAATATTTTTTTTTTAATTTTGACGTAACGGTATGTAAGTTTGACTTAAAAAATTCTAATTCAGTAAATTAATTTCATTAAAATTTGAATACGCAACAGCATAATAGTTTCTTATGATTGTAATAATTTTGCCGTGGTTATTTTTACAGTAATTTTCAGTTAAGTACCACTATTTTTTTCTTTCATACCTCATTATTGATTACAAATCTAATTTCCCTCCAAGACAGTACCTATCAATTTAAAATGTTTTTAACCCTCGAGCGGTCGAGTCGCCAATTTCGGAACCAGTTTAGAAATTATAGGGTTAGGTCCTGTGGTTAGGTACTGAGACATTGCAGGATCAGGTTACAATGGAATCGGGAGTAGATTTTTAAAGATCATTATATTTTATTTTGGTGGTCACGTATGGAATGTTTTTACAAAATGTATGTACAAATAATGTATTCAATCGTGGCCTTTGACTACCTTAGAAATTAAAGGATCCTGAATGATAAGCAATTTACGAAAATGTCTGCCGTGCTTATGGATTATAAATCATTCATCTAGTATTATCTTATTTTATTAAATACACGTTTACTGTAAATACAAAAATAGTCTCAGTTTATACTTGGATAACTTTTAAACCAGAATTAATAATATCAATCGAATAAATCTTAGAATTTTAATTGAATGAAATTATTTATCTTTATTATTCATTAATAATTATTTATTTCTTGGAGAGTCTATTTATAAATGATAATGACAAAAAGTGCATTTACACTTTTATCAAAAGGGGGCGTTGTCATTGTGTCACCGAACCTAGAATAGAAACTTGACAGATATGACATACACTCTGAATACAAGTGTTTATAGATGTGAAACTCCCTTCCACCGTCATATAAGAAATAAAAAACTGTATGAAATCCGCCAGATAAATTGAAAAAAGTCATATTAGAAAATAAAAGGATTAATAGCTGAAAGGTATAAAGTAAACCAAGCTCTACTATTTAAACAGAAGTAAGAAAATAATAAATTATCTGATTCATCAATCTCATTTCAATTCTTCATGCATAAATAAAAATCTTGAATTTTTTATTGTTTTAATATATTTATTTATTTAACACTTTCACGCATGACAAATTGTGCAAGGAGGACTTAATGCTGAAGCATTATCTACCAGTCATCCTGGGCGTGCAAAAAAATGGTGTGGCGTGTCATAAAAAACAAAAATAAAAATTTATAAATAAATTTATAAATTTTTACAATCTTATGACTCTCAAGATATTTTTAGGCACACTAGAAATAACATTCGGGTATCTCCGAACTCACATCCCACGTCCTTGTATTGTTTCGCAGTCCGTGTTGCGTGAACCCGGAGTGAAATATGGCCGACAGTGCGACTACTTATTTTATTTTTTAGCCTGTTACTTAATTTTATCAAGTCCCGTGAGTTATGAGCGGTGGACCACACGCGTAGCTTTAATTACGCGTTACTAATTTTCCCGTGATTTTTGTTTAAACTCCAATTGGCAGTTTGTACCAAATACATATTTCAAATGGACTTGACTACCCTTATAACTAAGACAAGATTTTTAAAATATTTTAGAAAAATTCAGATGACAGTCTGACTACATTTTCGAGACAATCGTCGGAAGGTATTATTCGCCATAAAATGCAAAAAAACATGGGGATGCAATCCAGAGAAATTTCTGTATGATTCCGTTACGTCATAATCATAACAGAAATCAAACTAGAAACTATAAAACACGAATATCCAATTAGCGTGTTTTGACAAAACTTTTGAAATATCAAGATATATTTTATTAGAGCTTTCAAATAACAGAGGTAAATGTTTCGATGGACCATTAATAACGTTATGAGATTTTGGTCGTGGAACGCGTAATCGAGTGGTCAGTGTGATTTCTTTGGTCTGCGCTCAAGTTAATAATAATGCGCCCAAACTAGATCAGGCCGATGAACCGAGTGCGCACGAGTCCCGCATCATGCAGCGCTAAAATGCCGCTAAGCTCACGAGTCTTAAAGAGATTTCAAGACTTTTTTAATTCAATTGGAAATGAAATTCTTATTTCTCTGGTCAACCCTGGTGAGTGTTCCTGATTTCAAGTCTTTTTGGTGCCAGAATTAAATGGATTTTAAATTTTGTTCATGTCTCTCTCGTGAGGTTAACTTTAGTAAAAATACTGTAAAGCACAAGCAAGGTTTTTTTGAAAATAATTGATAAATAAGTAAGTAATTGTTATATCTTCCTCTTGAGGTCAAATCTGGTGTGGTAACCACTTCTCGGTTGATCTCATCATCATCATCATCTCCCTGCCCTTATCCCACTAGGTGGGGTCGGCACAACATGTTTCTCTCTACTAACCACTAGAGCTCATATTAACCTTTTTATTTTTTTATTTAAGATAAGTTTAGCTCTTGACTCCGCTCCTTGCCTAGGCATGGATGAACTCGAAGATGGAGCGAGCTTCCCTAGAAAATGCCTTTTAACTCTCCTTTTAGAGGTGTTCGGGTTATTATGTAGACGGAAACATAGACGAAGGCAGTTTATTTTTTGCAGTTTATACTTTATTGATGGTAATCAATAAAGTATAAAATAATTTAAATAAAGTATTAACTAGTTAATTTTAGAAATTACATTTCAATGTAAGTATACATATTGCAATTTTAGACTTCATGGAGTAAGTCCTGTAGTGTTTTAAATGTTTATTCTTTACAATATTTTTTAAATTTTCACGCGGTTACGTTATGTATATTTAAACTTATTTAACTCAGACATTCTTATTAATTTAAAAATTAGGAACAGAAAACAGGCTGATCAGTTACTCGTAGTATTTTTAAAAACATTTTCCTAATAAGCAAAAATAATTTTAATATAATTCAATTGAAAACCGTAACTGAGATGATTATACAAAATAGTTATTTTATCTTCAATCTTAATATTAAGTAAAATTAACATAAACTGCCCACTGAAACTCAAATTCCAAATGTTTTACAAAATTGTATACATTCTTCCGTAGAATTTTGTTCTAAAAAACCACCGACTTTGCCCGGAGCGGCACTTGTGGTGTGAATTCTAATATTTTTATTGCTTTATTTAATGATAAGCACCAATTATAATTTTACGATATTTTTATTGTCACAAATTGATTATTTAGAGAAGTTTCCGAGATTTGATGACCGCAATAAAATCATGAATGGCACTTAAATCTGTCCTCACTAATAAGGTGCTAACGAGGGTCGTTCGTTTTATGTGCTTTTTATTGACACTTCAGTTGTCGGCTTTTCTTTACTTGCTACCGGTTACAGTATTAAATTGGTCTTATTGGTCTCTTACAAGACTTGTACAAGTCTGATTTTGACGGGACTTGTTTGATGCAGCATTTTAGTGCAATTTGTCTTGACTCTACAGTCGAGATGTTCCTTTAAAATTTTGATTTAATCTCACAGGTAGAGAGTACTTTGTTATTTCTCTATTAGTTATGTGCAAAATATAATTATCTTTTAAATTTACTATGCAAATTAGAAGAAACAAATTAAAAATAGTGAAATATTTGAAACCGTTCTTGAGATAAAATGCAAATTACAAAGATTTATGTATAGAGAGATTAAAGTTGACTGACCTGCTATAGCCATCCACGGATAGAAGGTGTGATTGCTGGGCTGGTGCTGTACGGGCTGCGCTGCTGTCGCCGCGGACCCTGGCAGGGTGCATTGGTTCCCCCACGGCAGTGCTCGACCAGGGCTCGAAGACTCGCTGTATCTGGCTTCAGGTGTGCAAGCGGCGGGCCTCACTAGTGCTCCAAGACCAGAACCCCAGCCTTCTTTCCCTCCATAGCCGTTCTGTTGCTCTCCGCCAGGCTTTGTACAATCTGTCTTAGCGTACTGCTGCTCTCCAGCGTAGAGTTTGCAAGCGGCCGCCACCGACGCATCGTATGGAGAGTCTTGCGGCCGCGGCTGGTGCAGCGCGTGCGGCTGGGCATACGACAGCCCCAGGGGAAACCCTCGGTACTGGTCCCCTCCAGCACCCCCCTGGTGCACCCCATGCGCCCCGTAGAAACCACCCTGCTCGAAGTAAGAGTTCATTCTGTCCAATCACCGACACAACGTCACTCAGTTAGAAAACTAGGAAACACTTATGTCATCGCGGCCCCACGCGCCGTGATAACGCGACCTCCGCCAATGTCACTCCAAATACGGACAATGTAATTTAATTTTATTAATTTTATTGCCTCTTAAACGTCACTCGAGCGTCATAATGGGCTTCGTTGGCGATAAAGGCCAGTTGACGTGTGTTTACTTTTTACGATTATTTTACGACTCGGGAGCGCGTGCCGCGGGTTTTACGACTTTTTAAGCGGTTTCGTCTGCGGCGCCAGTTCGTCTCACTGTGCCGGGTTAGAGCGGCCGGTTGTTTATATATTTTTTTGAAATTCAGATGGTCGTGAGGACGCGAGCGAAGTTTTGTGTCGCGTGTAGCGAGAGCGCGCGGCTGTATGCCGTATGCGACCGGCGCGACTCGGCTCACGCAATCTACTGTCTGCGGCGCCGGCCGAGACACGCGCGCCGCCCCGCGCCTCGTTCTACCAACACCACCGATTGTTCCGTCCCCTTTTCGCTAATGACTATAAATATTATCAGTAACGCTCTCTTTTCCCTTTCTTATCACTCCTACTGAAGCACGTGGTGTACCAAAATTAGATGAGCTTAGAAAAATCTCATCTATGCTGGTAAGCTTCTACGTATACAACAGCACAAATCCAAAGACGTAAACAAGTGGTGCTTACTGTCAATTGTGCAACTCAAAATAATAAAATTTTAAAACAAAATGTTATTGTCTGCTTGTATTAAAAGCCTGTTCAAAAAAAGGCAACAAAACCTCAATAAACGACAGCAACTGAAAAGTTAAGCCGCAAAAGTCGTAAACTCATAAACGTACAATTAGTGAAACGGGCCAGTAAAGAAAAGATTTTACAACCGCTCCTCGACCGTGCCACAATGAGCGCGGAGTATCGTAACAAGGTGCTGAATAGAGTGAGAAGTCGTAAAGATGATTATTATTTCTTCTACTACCTGTTTTTACGGGTGATGTTGCTGTTACGCTCGCTCGTTTGCATTTTGCGTTAGCTTGAAAGTGATGGGTTGTGATTCGTGGCCGCGTTGCGGTGAGGACGGAGGCGCGAAGTTTCTCGCTGTCTCTTTCTAGCGCAGTGTGGCGCGTGCAGTGGATACCGCACTATCGAAGGGTAAACAATAGCGCATTATCGCAAGAGCACTCAGTTCGCGCGTCCAAATGAAGTCATCAAACGAATGAATGGCTTTTAGTGCGGCCTACCAGACGTTCACATTTTTATTGTAACCTCTTTAAACAAATATTTGCCGATAAAGGGACGGGGTCCGACTGCAGTGGTATTTTTTTTCCTGTAATTGGTCAATTTAGGGTACATAAATGGTTCGATATTGCAGTTTGAAGTACTTTTTAAATAGTCCAGATTGACCATTTGCTTCAATGTTCATGGTAGGAAAAACTTGTTGAACAACTTCCAAGGCTAGATTCAGTCATCAGCTTCTGATAATTACTTACCTACGCCCACCCATCTAGTGAAACAACCAGTTTTTGTTTACTTAAATTTTGAAATACTTTTCAAGTTATTAGTAAGAAAATAAAAATATATAACAGTATACGATGAAACATTATTTATAACAACTGCCTAGAGCACAAATATTAATAAAAACATTATTAAGATTAACGGTTTTATCTATAAAAACTTAGTGTGCCGACCAGGCTTGCTAGAGCGCTATTTTGTTTTTGGAGACAACACTCTAGCTAGTGAGCTTGGTTGGCGCTCTAAGATTTATGAATAAGACAGTAGGTAGCCTAAGATATAATTTCCCCTGGATGGCATGAGAGTCAAAAAAGCAAAAGCATCTGTACTGAAAAGGCTCTACCATTTAAATAGTTGTTAAATTTTTCAAACAAAATATTGTTTTTACTTTAATTTGTTTAATAATGGCCAAGTGTATACCTACAGCAAGTAGTCACTAACTTCATTATTTTTCCAAGAAATGGCCAGATATGCAGTGATATTAAGACTTCCCAAAATGCATCCGCTTCAATGATTTTCTTCGGAAAGTTGACGTTTGTTCACTTTTTTAATTTTTTTAAGTAGGTAGAGGTATTTAGGTACCTACCTAAATAATGTTTAAAATTCATAGAATTGCTTGTTTTATAAAGTTTGAAATCCAAATAGTTTTTTGGCATAAGGTAAACATTATCTTATTAGAACAACCTAACAACTCTTAGAATCTGATTCTTACAAGAATGTGTTAGTTTTGTTACCAATCACATAATTTTGAACTAACTTAACAATACAATAGCCAAGCATAGACATGATACTTAGACAAAATTTAAATTAACTAACGGGACTTTATCGCGTAATTACCAGTACCGTAGGTAATTACGCGATAAAGCCCCGTTAGTTTAAATTAGGTGATCGCGAAAGTTAAAAATGTTCTATTTATAGGTAACTCCACCAACCGACAATTAAAGCACGCTTGGTTGTTGGTTGAACCTCTCATAACTCAGGCAGCATCATCTGTCAAAAAATAGTAGCTAGGTATAGTCGTATTGCTCATTATACGAACTAAAACTAATACTAATAAAAATATATGAAAAATGACATTTTTCCTTCAATTTTAGTCCTATTTTAGTCCGTATAATGAGCAATACGACTATACGTACCTCATCTGAAGGTAAGACTGTGACGACGATGAAGTTCTTTTTTTTTTCATCTAAATTATGGTAATTAACACCACTGAAAACCAGCACTCTAACAGCCATGGTGCTGCTAGAGCAGATTCTGAGGGGTAAGAGTAACCTTATTTTTTATCACTTTATTTGTCATTATTTCTGATTTAGTGTTTAGTATTATGGCGGCTCCTCACTTGGCTTAGCGTATTCGTGAGTCGATATTGTTGTGTTTGCCTCAAATAATCAAATATTTCAAATACCCGTCAAATACGTCATCCACACATGGACTTGTACGGGCAAATTTGCTATTTGCGTTGTTTGCCATATTCGTGCAAATAAAGCAAATACAATCAAATAGACCGTCTACACATTGCTGTATTTGGACAAATAATGCAAATACACGAACACGATACGCCAAGTGAGGAGCCGCCATTATATCGTGGTGGCGAAAATAAAACTTTTTTCTATTCTTATCTAATAGAAATTCTCTTCAAATTCCTCAATACTGCGTTTAAGTTTGCGTTGTTCTGAGTGATTCATACGATGGTTTCCACTTTTCTGTTTTTAAGCATTTTTGTAGTAAAGTACACCTAATATTTTTATAATATTTTTGAGAGTCATCACATCCGTGCATTCACTCCTCTGCTTTGCATAATTTTATAATCCGTTTTTAATTTAATTCTAATCCTCTCTAATCCTTTCATACTTTATTGCCTTAAAAACGTCAGTTTTTGCATCGACACCCACTTGAAGCTCAGCTACCGGTCCCTTATCACAAACCTCAAGAAAAACATAATGACCTCATTCACATTCAAGCGACAGTTGTGATTCGCATCAAGTTAGAGCTGTACTGACTTTAGCCGGCACTGATGTACTGAAAGAGAACAAAACGTCCGACCATAATGCATCCGACCAAATATTTCCAAATAAGTACATATTTGGTACATGCCCACATTTTGCAGAAGTTAGCATTTCATACGTGACACGTTGCAAGCCCATCGATGTTATTAAAAAGCTAAATGGTTTCCTCACAACGTTTTCCTTCACCGTTTAGTGTTAATATCAGGTGGAGCCATACGGCCTGATGGTAAGCGGTAAATCTTACCATTGTAAGCAAAACATAAGGTATAAAATTATACATATGTTATAATCAGTGATTGGAATGAGGCGGGCTAAAATACCTAAAGTTCGAAAAATAACAGAGACAAATGGAGACGCCTTAGGACTAAATATTTTTCGACCCAATTATTTCCGTTTCCGGGACATTATTATAGAACATCTAACATTAAGGTGAATCAATTTTTTACCTGAGTTAATAACAAAAACTAAAATGTAAGTTATAAAGTAAAAAACTTTTCTCCGTCGGTCAAATAGAAAAATTATTTGAATTAGTTCACAATATTATTAACATTAATGTTAAATGTACCTACTCACTGTGAAAATTGTGCCAACTTTCAATAAAATTCTTACTTACTAAGAGAATAAAATTCTTGTAGTAAGGAAGTCTCCCCTTTTTTGCCTCTGTTCTTTGAACTTTAGGTATTTAAGCCCGCCTAATTCCGATCACTGGTTATAATAGTATCCGGCTTTTATTTCAACAACTTAAGACTGCTCTAGGGGCGACCTGCGCCTGCGCATGGCACGCTTTGCCCGGGCGCATCGTAAACACGATTTTTACAGCCACTTGAATGCTCATAAACGTCACGTGAATTGCGCCGTTTGTAGAACTCCTGGTAAACAGAGCCAGATTATCTGTGTTGCCAGATTTTATTTGTTTGGATAATTTTTGAGTGCACTTTGATGGTATTAACTTTCACTTTTTGTTTTACGTCTTTAACTGGTTTATATATACCTTTTAATAACACTTTAGACCTTAGCTGAGTGGTGACCCCAGGGATTTAGGTACTAGACTTCCTGGCAGACCACCTGCCAGATGGATGGACGACATAGTTTCCATACAGGGTAGATACAAAAAGCCCAGAGTAGAGCTATTTGGTGGTTAGGGAAGGAAGCTTATGCACATCAGTGGATCACTACAAGCTGACAATGATGATAACACTACTATAGAGAAACAGCAAAGCTAATGTTTGGGTTCAGAAGAACAACTACAAGTCTTCCCAGCTCCACTGCACCTTATCGAAGTGAAAACTATTCTATTACGCTTATCTTTTCGCAGTGCACCAGTTACTAGTATTTGAATATCGTTTTATAAAGTTTACGATAGTTTTTTTAGTTTGTCAGCAATTTATTCGACCTAGTAGAGCATAAATAGTAACAAAAATCCCTTATAGACAAAATGTTCAGATCACATTCAATTGTCTCGACAAATCTGCAAATCTCGAGAACATCCTAATTCCCACGAATGGTCAATCCCGCCGTTTCGGGTAGATTGTACAAAATCGAGACCTCTGGCAACATTGTTTCTTAACCGCCTTTGGGGCTAAACCTCTATATAAATTCGAAACTTTATGAATGTAGGCGGCCAACGTGGATTGTTATTATGCCGTTCTTTAGACATTTATTGAACGATTATTGACTTGTTTAAAGTATCACCCGTTTAATAGAGATAAAGGAGTCATTGGTAGTTTATGGCTTCATCGTGTGAGGATATAACTGGACGATTTGCCGTCTAAATGTCTGGTTTCGCTCGCGCTGTGGTTTTATGACTGTAATTTTCCTTTTTATTGAGCTGAGACGCTTGGATTGATACAATCACTAGTTTATAGACTGTTAATTTATGATCGCTGATGTTTATGAGACTACTGAGTGTATGCTACGATTTATACTCTTGTTTTAGCTTCTGTTGATTATAAGAGACGGACGTCGTTAGAATCAAACATGCACTTCCTATGGTACCTAGAACTTTATGACTCTTAATTTAGTGCGAATATTTTTTTCTCTATGACAGGTAGGCCTATGTTTTTGGCTTATCTATCTAGTTCTTGGACATGCTTCAGACTACTCCGTCAGAAATTTTCTAAGGATCTTTTAAATTCCTTAAACATACCTAATAGATGTGAAAGAAAGTCTGTGCTTAAGTTGGATCGGGCACGATCCTGGGGCCCTAGCCATATTACACGATCTATCGTCGCTGTAGAACGATCTATCGTCGCTGTAGAATAGAACACTTCAAAATGTATTAGGAGTTGACGTTCTGACCACGTGACTCATCTACTTGAAACGTCAAATCCTATACATTTTGAAGTGTTTCTATTCTACAGCGACGATAGATAGTGTAATATGGCTAGGGGGGCTGGTTAGTTTTTTAGTTAGTTAAGTACTAAACTATTACGTCACCAGAGTTAGCCAGACTGCTCATACGAACATACAATCTTACTATCTTATCTTTCTTACAAAAGTTAATGATGTTTGGATGTTTGTTACTCAATCACGCAAAAACTACTGAATGGATTTAGCTGAAACTTGGAATATACATAGTTTATGACCTAGAATAACCCATAGGCTACTTTTATCTGGGTAAGTACCACGCAAATGAAGCCACGGGTGGTGGTATGAAGCTAGTACATACATTAATATAGTTTACAGTTAGTTACTGTATAAGAAAGTGCGTATAAATAGTATTTAAGTAAAAAAATAGGAGTATTAGACTTATAACGTCCAAATACCTTAGTCAAGGCTCATAATTTTTTGTGATGACTGCTCGTCGTGCCCTGCGGAGCACAAAAGCGCTCTACTGTTAATGCCACTGATGTTAACCATCAATATGATGATGAAATGCATATTTCATGGTGTCATTAAAAGTTTATTGAAATGATCTAAAACAAAAGAAATGTAGAGTCTGTAGATAGGCACCTACTCTTTTCTTAATTTTTTTGTTTAAATTAGAATGTAGAGAATAAAAACAATATCTGGGCTAGTTTCAAGAATACTATGTACAGAACGCCGTAAAGATAAGATTTATATATAACCTATCATTATGTTAACAAATCGCGAAAGTTTAACAAGTTATATTACTGATAAGTATAAGTTAGTAGGTAATTGATAAATCGAAAGCATTGCTTTTTAGCTACTTAGCAGCTATGTAGCTAAAAAGTTGGAGCTCCATCTACCGTGAGTTTTGAGAACCTAACAATTTAAATAAGTTTTTAGGTAAATCAAAAAGAAAGTAAGATAAAACTATTCCTTGTAATGTTAAATAATATTTTGTATAAAACAGCAGTTTATTTAGTCTCTACTTTATTGAATAGAATGTATCTTTACAAAAATACTTGGCAGTAAAAATTCTAGAGCTTTTGAAAGCTGCGTAAAGCGCCACCTGTGCGAAAATCTTTGAAGCAATTCCAGTAAGCTCTGCTGGGCGATTCACAATGTCTCGTAATGAATACTCAATTCGGAGAGTGACGTTTCATAGCTCGCTGTAAAAATGGTAACTTTTCGAAGAAAATAAACGAATCGGATGTATTCCGAGAAGTGTGAATCGCACTGCAGAAAGAAAAGCTCAGAGGGACACGGATTAAACTTGAATTTTTGGTAGTTTTATAACAGTAGGTAGGTACCTATTGATATAGTGGAAAGGGGTGTTTTAGAAATAAAGATAGTAAACTTAACTTATTTATTACGGTAGATCTATAAATCGTACTAAACCTACTGCTTTGAATTACCTATGTAGGTACAAACTTGCAAAACCTAGATAATTATTCTGAAGAGATGTAATATTTTTAACACACACAGTGATAAAGCACTGACTTTTATGTTGATTAGATAATAAACAGAAAATGTATGTAACAAAAAAAATAAAAATACTTAAGTAAGCAGGTAGGTACTTAAGTAAGTACCTACTTATAAAAATAAAAAAAAGCTCGTGACGATGTTTTTTTACCGTTTTATTATCAACAATAATACCACAGCGGAGAGCTTATTAACTTCTGACATCAAAACATAGTGAACCAAAAAGTCAAATGTTTAAGTTATCTATTTATAAATTAATCAAACTGTTTTATTACCTACAGTCATAAAATTACATAACCTGTCAAACCTATTTAAATGAAAATGTGACACCCAAACAACATAAGTGCCAATAGAAAAGCGATAACAAGAACATAAAAGTGAATTTTATAGCTTTATTCATCATCCGAGTAATACAAATTCATCAAGACACTTGTTAATCGTAAAATAAATCTTATTGCACAGTAAAATGATGTTTAAATTGACGACAAGCGTTTTATTTTCGTCATAACAATAAAATTTATTTTTATGAGCGTGGTTTAGTGTTTGTTTAAGCGCCATCTAGTTGTTGTGCGGTGAACCACGTTGTAGGGGCTTGGCAACGTCAGAGCTCGCCTGTGATTCGAGTTTTACGAGTTTTCAACCCTCGACTGAATGGATGCGTCGTAAATGTGGAATTGGTGATTTACTAAATTGTTATCACTACATTTTTGTAGAGATTTTTGGAGCGGATTTAGTTTTTTGAACGTTGATAGAAATAATTTAAAGTCGTGCTTTATAAGCGGCTGCTGGTTTAGAAGTGGTTATTTTTGGTTTATTTGCTCTACCTACTGACTGACCGTCTTAATTTAACAAATGACGCAATAATCTGGACTGTTCTTGCCTATAAATAAAATAATACCTACCTACTTCATATGCCGGAACTAAATTAGAGGAATAGAGTAGATAGTAAGTTGTAGGTAGAAAGAAGGTAAGTACTTACCTCTATCGAAGAAGAAGGTAGAGCTAGAGCTACCTCAGAAGGGTACCTAAGTCGAAGTTTAAAATTCAAATTTCAAAAATACCTAAGTACTAACTTAATTAAGGTTTTTGTTCCATAAATGTAATAAGTAAGTGGGTAAGTATATTGTTTTATTTAAGTAAGTTTGTTGTAAGTATTTATACTTATCTACCTATGTATTTATAAACACATACCACCCGTACAAAGATACCAAGTTCAGCAGTGCGACATTCCGAGAAGTGTGAATCACCCTGCTGATATCACAAAATTTCAATGTTTTTAGAATTTTAGGCAGTTATTTAAAATAACCTCTTTTTTAATTTATCTACCTACATAATGTAGTAGGTAAGTACAAATATTTTTTTAGTTTAGTCTGTGTTTTTAAAATACAAGAACTTTAGTTAAATCGTAAAATATACGCACACCCAAAATTATCCAACCTGAAACTATTCTTCGCCGGAATGAAATGAATGCCGGATAGCTAACTGCGTCACGGCACACACACAAGAAAACAAATGTCCCTACGCAGTTCGCAGTGACATTAAAACTAAACAATCTTTGCATAATTGTCTCATTCACGCACGTGGTGTCGTAACGACCGCGCGATATAGCCCATCCTTTTCTAGCACGATCGTCAAAATGGCCTCCAAACGAGATATTTTGAAGGAACGACGCCAACTTTTGTTGTTGTAATGGGCGGAGCGTGCATACACAGAGTTGGATTAAGTGAATATTTTTGTACAATATTGTACGGACTATGGAGATTACTTTGTATTCATGCTTTGTTCTGACTTGCTACGAGAAAATGTCCAATTAATGGAACATAAATAAGCACAAATTATAATAATGAATTGAAGTTCTAGTTCTTAATACCTAGGTACACAAAATTAGTGATAATTTTTTTATCACTAACAATTTGTTAGTGATAAAAAAATGATAAAAATAAATACTTAATATAAAAGAGGATTTCGAGATTCAATTAAATAGTGTTGTTCCAAATTCTGTATAGTTCTGTCGCTCTACGCCGTAGCTCTACGACAAAAACTTATTATTTTCAATATTGTAATTATTCATAGGTATCAAGAACCAATAGGTACTTGAATTCATTATTATAATTTTTGCTTATTTATGTCCTATTAAAGTAATTTCTACTTTTAATTTCAAATAAATAACATACTTCAAACGAAAAAAAAATCTGTCATATAAAAGACATCAACGCGTGCCAAGTCTCAGACTATTTTGTACGCTCTTGTATCTTTGCTCTATCTATAGATGTAGGTTTATGCATTTCAATTAAAAAATGTTATGAAGTACTTCTTTGATAATAATCAACCTAACGTTATAGTTTATCTTTAATAATGTGAGTGATATTTTTATCACTAACAAAATGTTAGTTACAAAATGGTCTGAGACTTGGCGCACGCGTTGATGTCTTTTATATGACAGATTTTTTTTTATGTTAATTAGTTGAAATTTAAAGTAGGAATTGCTTTAATAGAACATAAATAAGCATAAAATAATGAAATATAGTTTTTGTTCTTGCTACATACATAAGTATGAATTACAATATTGAAAATAAAATGTTTTTGTCGTAGAGCTACGACGTAGAGCGACAGAACAGAACAGAGATAATTGTAACAGACAACACTATTTGATTGAAACCTTTCAATTTTGGTGCAATTTACGGGTTATTCCCGCTCGTCCCCACGCGTCGTCCCCATCGGGGACCAACGGGAAAAAAAATTCCCGCTCGTCCCCACTTATAATTTCGATGGGGACGAACGGGAACTCGACTTCCCGTTGGTCCCCACTGTAATAATGTTTTTGTTTTTACTTAAATCAAAGCAAGTTAATTAATACATACATAGTTTAATTGATTTGAAACAATGGAGTTTAGCTCTGCTTTTCTTTTAGATTTAAATTTTCTCGCGTTTTGTTGGTTTTTTAATTATGTAATTTCGGTGGCGTTGTATATAATGAAGCCTAGATGTATTTATTTAGAGTAGGTACCTAACAAATTTTAATACTTATAATTAGAATTGCTATAGAACATAGAAATTGACAGGCTCTCAGCTCAATTAGTAGCTCTGCCTTCTGCACTGTAGGTCGTGGGTTCGATTTCCACCCAGGACAAACATGTGTGATGAACATAGGTGTTCGTTCTATGACTGGTTGTAAAATAATTAAAGTATGTACCTATTTACAAAATACCTATGTATTCTATTAGTTATTTTGTTCCCATATAGCAAGCTTTGCTTGTTATTTTTTATTATTAATAAATTCTTGAATTAAATTATTAGAGCAACGATTATTTTTTTCATATAACAATAATAAATAATAATAAATATAAATATTTCTGGACATTTCACACAGCGCCACATAGTACAAGCTTTGGGGCTAGAGCCCCATACTAAGCAAAGCTTGTACTATGGGAACCAGATAACTGATAGAATACTTATATGTTTTTTTTTAAATACATACATAGAATACTTTATAACACCCAGTCACAGAACAAACATCTATGTTCATCACAAAAATGTTTGTCCTGGGTGGGATTTAAACCCACGACCTATAGCACAGAAGGCAGAGCTACTACCAACTGAGCTAAGAGGCCAGTCTTACAATATTCTGCCAGTGTCAAGTTGTAAGAAAAAAATACAAAATGACAAATCATTAGTATAATGGTCAAGTTAGCTAATTTTAAGGAACATGGTTAATTCTCTTCGAAACTCTCAACGTCTTCAGTTACGTAGAATGTTATCTAATTTTCCGTTCTGTTTGCAATCACTCGTACTGTAAATCCAGGCTTCATTTTACAACGCCACCGAAATTACATAATTAAAGAGCTAACAAAACGCGAGAAAATTTAAATTTAAAAGAAAAGCAGAGCGATACTCGATTGTTTCAAATCAATTAAACTATGTACCTATATATGAATGTACCTACTTGCTTTGATTTAAGTAAAAACAAAAACATTATTAGAGTAGGGACCAACGGGAAGTCGAGTTCCCGTTCGTCCCCATCGAAATTATAAGTGGGGACGAGCGGGAATTTTTTTTCCCGTTGGTCCCCGATGGGGACGAAGCGTGGGGACGAGCGGGAATAACCCCAATTTACAAAATCCGGTGATAGTGAGCTGGTCTGATGTTGAAGCTTCAAGCCGTTCAGTATAGCCATTCTATGAATATAAAAAAAACTTACTCGTATAAATTGTCTTAAGCTTGCATTTTAAAAACATTTCTTCAACATACACTTTATGTGCCCTACCTACCTATTTTTTAACAAAATTTAATAAGTAAACAAAATAGCTTTATAAAGCGTCAATGAACTACACTCAATGCAATCACCAAGTTCACCCCTGCAATCAGGAATTCGGATATGGCGACCGATGCGTTCCACAACGACAGTTCAATGTGATTTTAGCTATTTTAAATCGTTTCATACAATCCGTTCCTTCAAAAAACATGTGAGAAAGTGCAGAATCCATCAGTGTTCATTCAGGAAAGTGTTATTTTCTATTGCGATAGTCGAAAAGTCGGCTCTAAGCGACCCGTTTCAATATCGTTCTGGTTCTGAGGCAGCGTCCGTAGTTGTGTGAGATCGATAGTCATTCTGTCTCTTTTACTCTTGCGTGAATAAGATTGCTTGATTTCGGGTGAGATAAAGTTGAAATTATATTTTTTTAAATTTATCACCAATATAAATGAATTATAATTCTTAAGTAGGTAAGTAAGTATATGAATTAAACTCGAATTTGTATTCAGGTATTTTTATTAAAAGATAACAAAATGAAATTTATTATGAAAATAAGCTGCTTGCAAACTATTCCGTTCCTACTGGTTGTTTTTTAGTCTAAATCTAAATTTGTTCTTCTTATCGATAAATAATTCAATTTTTACTGCACGATTTATCTACTTTCCTAAGCTTTACTAGGAGTAGGTAGGTTACCTAAATTAAATTATTCTAATTCAGATTAGAAAACGTTTTTGAATGAATTTAAACTTATTAATACAAATCACTCTAATCCCCAAATACATTCATAAATAATCAATATATTACGCCAAAAGATGAATTTATTACCTATCGAGTGAATTTTATACTAATCTAAAAATCGTCGATATAAACAAACAATTTACCGATCGGGATGGGAGGTAGGTGTCCCAAACTGCCTACGAAGGGCCCACTTCCAAATTAAAAACTGATTGGGCAATTTAAATTCGTAAGCACGTTTACTGTTTCCCGGTTAGTCACCAGATTACATCATACAGGTTGGTTTGAATTAGAAGATTCATTGGTGAAAGTTGGGCTTCACCGATAAAACTGGGTTTAGCTTTGTCAGCATGAATGTGAACCGCTATGAGCAATGTATAGCGCGTTTTCAATCTAAACAGACTTTAGAAGAACAAAGATCTGTTGCTTACGAACTAAGCCCGTAAAAAATCTGATAAAATTGTAAGACCACAAGTATAAGCATAATAGTATTAGGTACCTATAAGGCAGAGGTATGTGCAATTTTAATATGCTGTGTTTTTAGAAAACTGTCATTCATCATCATCTCCTTGCCCTTATCCCACTAGGTGGGGTCGGCACAACATGTTCTCCTCTTCCATTCCCTCCTATCACTCGTCTGTCATTATCGTTCCATTTTTGATCACAGAAACATTACTTTTGAATTTATATTTTTCGTGGGTATCATTTTGAGCCACATACCGTGGCTCAAAATAATACCCACTGACTTCATATTTGGAGTCTAAACCTTACTACATTTTGTAGATATAGAAAACTGTTTTCCTCTGATAGTTTTAAGAGAACGAAATAAATTTGGTAAAGTAATTTTTGGGGTTGTTGCTTTATTTAATAATGGTCTTAACTCTACTTCTAGTCCTCATTTTGATGTCTTATTGGTAACACATACCCCCTTACTTATGAAATATACTTAAAGTTGAACACTGGTTAAAACAACGTCCTGTCTCTATTCGTCACTATCCACAAATAAAAGCAGAACGTTGTTTAACCAGTGTTTAACTTTATACATATTATTATTTTATAAGTAAGACCCATAGTGTACAAAAACTTTGGAAAATCGATGTAACTTTTGATTTGAGTCACCCTGTTGGTGAAAGTGGTTTTATAATGCTTTAAGTATTTAAGTCTAACTAGTTGATGTTTATGATGGTTTAAATGGAAGTTTAAAAGAAGCTTTATAGCTTATCACTCGTTTAAACACTTCAACATTATGTATCGGTATAAAAGTAGTACCTAGTACAAAAAATTAAGAGTAGCACTTGCATGAGTGCGTTCATTCCTTATTTATTAATTTCGTGTAAGTATTTATTTATAAGCTCACATTATTTTTATTTATGTAAAATAAAGAATATTATGTCTGTTCATAAAGCCCATTAACAATCTTCTTGTCGAAGCCTGAATAAAAAGCTTCTTAATTTGATTTTTCTAATTTTTTTTATAAAATAACAACCCAATTAACTTCTGCAACCCAAAAAAAACATTATTGCCTATCAGTTTTAGTTACATAAAAAACCTTATAAATACCTACTTAATGAAATCAGTATTTTATTTTTCTGAAGGAATTTACAAAAGTTTACTAGAAATATCAATAAAATTTTGAGTAGGTAATATCATAATAAATATTATTCTATCCATTTTCCGACTTTAGGTAAATTTTATAGTTATACATGCTACTAACTGAAACCCATTTTCATTCACCAAAATATTCACTAAAAAAACCATTTTCATCTCTCATCTGGAACGTAAATAAATTAAGTAGGTATAAATATTTCGTAGCATCGAGCACGTGCTTCAGGCTTAGCATTCAACTCCCGCGCAACAGCCGTGTTCACACCACGGGCGCTTCGTGATTGTTTTATGAACGTTGGTTGGGTTATAATAGGATGGGTATTCATTTTGGGTCTTACTTATGAAAGATGTTTAAAGTTAAACACTGATTTAGCAACGTCCTGTCCTTATTTGTGCGTAGTGACAAACAGAGACAGGACGTTGTTCACCCAGTGTTCAACTACATATAAACATCTTTCATAAGTAAAGGGGTTTGAGTTTTAACATTCGTTGTTAACTTAGATCATTTCACACAGCATCATCTAGCCAATGATATTTGAAAACATCTAGCCCAAAAGTTAGCAGAGCTTTTATTTATGGGAACTACGAGTACATGACTGATAAAACTACTACATACCTACTTACATATATTTTTTTATATTTATACATAAATTTTACCCATCCGTAAGTACCTACCCATATTATAAATGTGAAAGTGTGTTTATTTGTTTTTTTATTTGTCCTGCTTTCACGTCAAAACAGAGCTGCGGATTGACGTGATTTTTTGTGTAGAGATAGTTGAAGAGCTGAAGAGTAACATAGGGTAGTTTTTAACCATCTACCACGCGAGCGAAGCCGCAGGCAGCAGCTAGCACAATTATATATACGTGTATATCATACGTATAAATAAACCCCGAGACAAATATTTGTAGATCACACAAACATGCTTCGCGGTGGGAATCCAACTTCTTTATTTCAGGTACTTAATGTAAAATCATCGACAATTTTAAATACGAACCAAAAATGCTATGCTGAATCACTACATTGAACGGCTTGTAAATTAAACGAACTTTAAACCTCCCACATGAAATACCACCGCAATATAACGGTTCAAAGTCATTATATTCATTGATATTCAGTGACCACCACAATTTCTTATATTTATAGAATGGCTATAAGTACCTACCTACTATCTATTTAGGTTCGTAGACATTCTGTCAAGCTTATCAACAACCAAAATAAATTTACACAACTTGAGGTGGTAAAGTTTTTGAACACAAAATAGATCTCGTAAAGAGACGAAAAACATTATTTAGTTCTATCTAAATCATATATCAATAAACTAGCTGCTACTAACGGTTTCTTTCTCATTCTCACAGAAACTATTTTTGAGATAAAACGTACTTAGTTATTATTATTTAAGAATTTCTACTAGTGCAATTATTGAAATCGGATAAGTTGTTCTAGATTTTACTCCAAACAAAAGTAAAAAAGATACGTTTCCACTTTTTAAAAATACATACCTAGTGTAAATCAGGAGCTCAATATTTCCGTTAATATTATCATTCAACACGATTTTGCGATGATATTTTTGAGACTTTGAAATAAATTATTAAACAGAAGTTTGAGCGAATAAATTATTCTTCTTTTTTACAATAGAAGTTGGTATATTCAGACGATTTTCACATTAACAGCACAATAACACCGACGCTCCTTCCTACTCCTATTTAAATCTGTTTTACATACTAGAAAAGCTATCTTGGTACCAACGCAGAAATAAACTTCATACATATCTGAGGACTAGTAAAAGACTTCTGACTTTGTTCGCTTGAAACATTTTTATGAGTTTTGATAAATATTTTCTAACCAAAGTTAATAAGAGTAAGATTTTTTATTCGCTATGTATACAAACATTATTGTATTCAATTTGACTCTTGTTATGAAAAAATTCTGTGCTATAGCTTCAGCGGAAGTGGGTGAAATATTGATTACAAAAATATTGATACATGGATAAATAAAAGTTTTTAAAAAACAACTTTTTATAAAATTAGTAGAACTTAAATACATTTTACTACACAATATTAAATTTAAATAACAGGAAAAGGCTGTTAAAAAAAATAGCTTAAAAAATAGTTAAAATTGCTGTATAAAAAGTATGATTTATCAAAAAAAAAAAGTTTGTTTTACATTTTTTATTTAGCTGCAAATATGAATGTTGATGTCTAGTATTATGTAGAGAGCTAGTCAAGACATGTTTCTTTATATGTATGTCTGGTACCGTAGCGTCACAATAGGATCGTGGCCATGTGATAATTTTGTATGGGACCACCGCCATTGTTTAGTTTGTATGCTTTATGCCGTTTGAATTTGTATAGAATGAAATAATATTCCACTTCCTTATTCTAATTTGTATAATAAATTGATGGTGTTTGTGATCTGATTTATTTATAATGGTTACTTTGTTGTTTTTGGTCTAGGTATGTAAGTATAATTCTTTGATTTTATAAGATTTATACTAGTCTGATATTTTTCTGACTTGTTCTAGTGATAGTGAAAATACAATGCAAGAAAAAGAAAACAGTGAAAATAATATTTTATTCAAAGGTTTGTTTTCATATTTTATCTATAAATCTATAAATATTAGGAAATAGGTAGGTGTATCGACTTAAGTACCTACCTAGTTCGTAAAGTATAAAATTAGCATCAACTTTAAATTAATAGTTATAATATTACCCAATACGGCGCTCGGTAGGTATGTGATTGAAAAAATAAGTACTTATATCATAAAAAATTACTATTTAAAAATTTTAATCTAATAATAAAGCTCATAATTGTAAACTACAAATACATGGGTAAGGTGAATAGTAAGCTGAACAAATTCTGAAACTAAACAAAAATGTGTGAGTCATGATAACACAATGAGTAGTGGAGTACATAGTAGGATTACACTATTTTTTTATAAAAGAAATATGGTTTGTTTTTTTGGTGTTGAGAGATTTAAACAATGCGGAAATTAATATTTTCAAAGTTTAGTATTTCAAGGCCTTTTCAAATACTTACTTACTTACATTTTTGTACGTAATTAGAGCAGAAAATATATGTGTTTAAATTCTTTAGCAAAAAGAGTAGGTAGGTAAGTAGGTACCTACTGATTTCATTTTATATGAGAGAAAATTGTTTAAATTCAACAAAAATCATCATTGTAAGTAAACTTAGTGTTTTCTTGTGAAGTACACCCACTTGACTGAGCTCAAGGCTCAATTTATAGTAAACTATACTATAGTAGGAATAGTTGGGAGGTATGCCTCCAAATATATTTTAAGGATTATAGGTACTCTAGCACGTTCAGTGTTACCGACGCACATAGTGGACCAGCCAGAAGCAAGGCCGCGTTGTTTTCAACCCCTCTTCAATGAGAGAGTGTTTCAGAAAACGCGTTAAGGTTATAGCTGACCAGTCGCCTCTGAATCGCGTTTTCGGCGTTCACTTGTTCCTTCACTTTTGGATTGTCAAGCAGCGATGCGATAACGTTACGAAGTTGATGTAGTGAGCGTTGGTCCATAAAATTCCATACAAAGAATACCGTTGCGATGCGTTAAGGTTCGGGCGCTGAGGCAACTAGTCAGCTATAACCTTTAACCTTCGAATATTGTATGCTATTCATAAGTACCTATAGCTATAGCCGGGAATATAACCATCCTTTTTGGGTAATAAAGGACTTGTCACGCCGAGCAAAAGGAAAGTCCGTCGGCGCCGCGGGAAGCGACGCGTTGGCTGAAAATATCCACCCTCGGGTTAGGTACTTACCGGTTTTGCGATAGGCTTACATGTCGATCTCAGGTTCTAAAGAAAATGCTGAAGTTTTTTTGTAACATGAAGCAAGATTTTCTTTATGATCATCACCGAAAAGAAAGTTAGTCCCCATACCATGTTTGTTACCCTGATTATTCACGGTGTTAGTAGCGAAAGAACAGGAGTAGAATCACCTAGCTCTTATGACAATTCAAAGTGATCCTAGTGATCCTACTGAATAAATAATTTTGATTTTTTTCTTTTTATCTTTTGATTAGGATTTTTCTTAGAGTGGACTTTTAATGTTTTTGTAAACTAACCTACAGAATATTTACTTTATTACTCTGGTAAAAAATAATAATATATAAGTAGGTAGGTATTTATAGGTCTCAGTGTTCCGCCAGGCTTCACTTGCATAAAACCAATATCATTTACTAACCTATAAATAAATTCGGGCCAAGATCTATATTTATTCCGAGTTTCATCGAAATTGGTCTAATAATTAGGGCGTGATTGACTCATAAGAATTCACAATCTTTCAGATTTAGAATAACAGTAGGATTAATGTTAAAGATAGGGTAGATTAGTATTCTATATAAAATAACTGTCAAATATACAAAATCAAAATTTAATAATATTTTATCTTTCACGAAACGCGTGTTGTCACTCCAATGTGCTCGCTACAAAAGTCGGCCATTTTGTCTGTGTGTGAGCCGTCCTTGCGGGGCCCCTCCCGTTGGGCATAGAGAGGGGGGGTTATACAATCTTGGATCAATGTAAACCAGACCGCGCGCTATTCAATTCCCAACCGTACTGCATTGTAATAAGGTTTATAGTCGGGTTATATAATGGGTTATACGGGCTGTTTATGTAGCCGAAATTGCCGTTTCATACACCGAAGCGACACTGCCATCACTTTCATTATTATTGGGCGATTCACGACGTTTACTCTGCACTCGCTGAATCTCAGTTCCGTTGTTCAATTAAAACGTTTCTGATTGTTATTTTCGATGTTTCCTTTCTTCAGTTTTCATAGGAAATGAGTTGCGTTTGGTTGATAGTAACGAGATGGTTTGCAGTTATTTTATGTAACCTTTTATTGACTAAAAAAGAAGAGAAAAAAATAATTTTAAAACGTACCTAGCTACCTATTTTGAATCTTAGCATTAAATATATTTTTTTTTCTTTTACAATTCTATGAAACCACGTTGTCACCTTGTAGCCGTGGTATAACGGGGCTTTAGTTAATAGTTTTAGGTAGATACCTACCGAAGCTGTAATAAGTAAGAAATTTTGATCACCTTATTTTCAGCATTATTACCTAAGTACCTACAATTTTTCCTTATTTTATCCAATGATGTCTTTATAAATTTGTATTATTTGAAATTGGTTGCGAAACTATAAATAAGTGGATAAATAAAAAAACCGGTCAAGTGCGAGTCGAACTCGTACGCCGAGGGTTCCGTACCTAGCCATGGTGCCAATTAAGCTAGTCTGCTTAATTGTATGAGCGCCCATACAACTCGGAGGACTTTTAATAGGCGTCAACTATGTATGTATGGGAACACCCTTTAATTTTCAACTTTTTTAATTTTTTTGAATTTTTCCTTTATTTGTGCTATAAGACCTTGCTTTTTGCCAAATTTTGTTATTCTAGGTCAACGGGAACTACCATTTAGGTTTTCGACCCAAAACCTCTAGGGTACTTCCGGTTGACCTAGAATTGTCAAATTCTGTTACAAGCAAGGTCTTCCAGCACAAATAAAGGAAAAATTCCGAAAAATAAAAAAAGTTGATAATTAAGGTAAGTTTTGGTACTCACAAGTTTTCACGAAAACCTAAATTTGCCTATATCTTTTTATAGTGTTGACTCAGGACCTTGATTTTTATACTCACAATAGGGACTATAGACCTTAGTATATGGTATAAATTTCAACTTACTAGCTCTACCCGTTCCTGAGATAATCGATGGTGACACACGGACAGACAGACGGACAGACGGACAAGAAAGTGATCTTATAAGGGTTCCTTTTTTTACCTTTTAAGGTACGGAACCCTAAAAAAATGGAATGATTTCATTGTACAAAGTCATAATATAAACAAGGTGATTTAGGATTTGTTTATTGAAACATCTTTAATGTTATAATGTAGGTAGGTACTTAGTCAATTTCCCAAAAAAAATATTTTAACAAACTAAAAAAATGTTTTTAAATAACTTATCGCAAATTTTAGTTTGTAATGAATTATTTTATAGGCAGTCTGAGTACCGCACCACCAGCGGAACGATAGCGCGCCGCGTCCGAACAATTTTGGTTTTTGGCCAAACCCAAACATTTACTCCATTTTCACTCCAAATAGGCCATCCTTATTAAATTTATACTGGGCACTGTTAAAATTTCAGTTGTTTAATTACTCGAAATTTTGGCCCAGGGAAACCGTAATGGGCGCTCTGTGCGGACGCAACGAAATTAGGTGGTCGGAACCATGGAATTAGGAAACAAGAGGAGTGCTATATTTTATTCATGCATGGTAGAGTTATGTTGGTTGTCTTTGTTGATGTTTTTGTGTCCAAGTGTGCTCAATAGTCAAGAGTTTAAATAACTAAAAAGAAAAAAAATTGTGGATATTTGTCACTGTATTTTACAAACGAGTAAAAGTATGATTATTATCTTCTTTAACTCCATTTGAACATTTTCAAAACAAAAAATAGGTGGATATTTTGCACTGTATTTCTAAACGAGTACTTATTATTATTATTTTCGTATAAGTAGGTAGGTACTCCATTTGAAAATTTTGTTTCTACATAAAATAAATTAATCGATTAGTCAATTTGTGATAGAAACAGGACAAAATAAAAATAAATTAAAAAACACACGTGATAGAAAAAATCATTTCAGAATCGATTAACCCTCTTAAAATTAAAAAAATATAATAACCATCAACCATCGGTGGAGATCATCAATTACCAATGCGAGGACATTTCCGGGAGCGGGAGCGGTTTGTGAAGGGGAAAGGCACTCGAGAACAGATCCTGAACCTTCGACAGATCGTAGAAAAATGCCGTGAATACAATACCCCGATGATGATATGTTTTGTAGATTACCAGAAAGCTTTCGATTGTGTCAGATGGAATCATCTTTGGAACGTTTTGAGTGAGGCGGGAGTACCGGGCCACATTGTTCTACTTATCCGCAGGCTGTATGAAACTGGCTACGGAACTGTTAAACTCGAGAACGTGACGTCAAGCTGCTTCAAGTTCGAAAAAGGAGTAAGACAGGGATGTGTAATATCTCCCATCCTTTATAACATTTATGGGGAACACATCATGCGCAAGACCCTCGAAGGATGGGAAGGCGGCGTAAAAGTAGGTGGTCGTTACATCTCAAATCTACGCTACGCAGATGACACAACTCTGTTTGCCTCCTCGGAAGCAGAAATGGCGAAGTTACTACACCGCCTAGAAGTAACGAGCCTGGAGATGGGCCTTGCCATAAATAAAAACAAGACCAAGCTAATGGTGATTGACAGATTCGAAGCCATCCAAACAACCGATTTGCTGCACGACTATGAAACCGTGGAAGAGTTTCAGTACCTAGGCTCAGTCATCAACAACAAAGGCAGCTGCGAACCGGAAATACGTCGTCGCATCGGTATGGCTAAAACTGCCATGACCCAGCTGAATCGAATATGGAGAGACAGAAACATCACGAGACGTACGAAGATTGCCATTGTCCACACACTTGTCTTCTCCATTTTCTTATATGGGGCTGAAACCTGGACCATTAAAGCCACAGACAGGCAAAGAATTGACGCGTTTGAAATGTGGTGCTGGCGTCGAATGCTCAAGATACCCTGGACCGCATTCCGGACAAACGCGTCCATCCTTAAAGAACTCGGCCTTGAGAATAAACAGCGTCTGTCATCTGTCTGCCTTCACCGTATTCTCCAGTACTTTGGACACATAGCCCGCCGAGACGCCGAGAACCTGGAGAAACTGGTGGTAACAGGAACAGTGGAAGGCAAAAGGCCAAGAGGCCGAAGCCCTAAGCGATGGGTGAGCCAGGTGTCGGAATGCCTTGACATGCCGGTGAATGCGGCCCTCCAACAGGCAACCGACCGAAACTCTTGGAAGAAACTACTGGCCATGCTGCGTCGGCAGAGTCACGATCCTCAGGCATGAGGGACCGATTGAGGAGGAGGAGGTTACACTTTTTGTATCAAACTATTACTTAATTTTTAAAACAAAAAATAAATCAAGCAAAGCTTTACACTAACCACATCCACACGTTCTTGGCTCTACAACAAGTAGCCAACAACGCAGCCAACAGGGTGTATCGCTCTGCGCCTGGAACGATGTACTCTGTCCTCTTCTAACTTAACTAGGTGTCTTTATTTTGCATAGCGTATTCATATGATACAAGACTAGCTGCTTACTTAGCTGCTGCAGTTGGTTTCACGCAAAACATTCAATAAGAACATGATCACAAAGCATTTTAAAATTTGTTCATAATTTACAATTTTCCGAGATGAAAAGTCTCTTTGTCTTTCTTCTCAGAAGGATTCAAATATCTTAGATTCTAAGACTTAGAATACAGATGACTTTTTTCTTGATGTTTATTGCTTGTATTGAAAATTTGTTTTCATTAAAGATGTTTTAGTAGTCTAAATATTTTTAGTAATCTTTTTTAAACTTTCGCGATCACTATTCATATTGAAAAGTTTTATGGACACGGGATTTTATCGCGTAATTTACCTTATTTTTCCCGACGTTTCGGCTATGTTGCAATAGCCGTGGTCGCGGGCAGACTGGAGTATGTTTTCAAGGTCCATTGTGAATCGGCGGTAGTATCCAAAACTACCCTCACTGATCTTCAGATTCCGGATCGGCTGCATTTACACCGCAACACACTACACTAACCGTATCTTGACACCGGAAAGTCACATTACGACGTGCACTGCATTTACTAATAACAGGATTCCATGTTGACGGGAGCCTGAATCCATCCTCGCGATTGAAATTCGGATATTTCTTGATTTCAATTGCCTCACGAATTATTCGCTTGTAATACTGGCGCTCGTTGGCAAGAATCTTGGGATCGTGAAGTTCAATCCAGTGATTAGGCCCGGAATCCACTAGGTGCTCTGCTATCGCCGACTTATTTACCTGGCGGTTCTTAACTGCTGCTATGTGCTCCTTTATGCGTTCGGCTATAGTACGCTTTGTTTGCCCAATATAGGAACGACCACAACTACAGTCCACTTTATACACGCCAGGTACTTGAAACGGTATGACATCTTTCGGCGATCTCAACAACTTTGCAATCTTGGTTAAAGGAGTAAAAATGGTCTTAATTGAAAACTTGTTCAAAACATTACCAAGTTTTCAATTAAGACCATTTTTACTCCTTTAACCAAGATTGCAAAGTTGTTGAGATCGCCGAAAGATGTCATACCGTTTCAAGTACCTGGCGTGTATAAAGTGGACTGTAGTTGTGGTCGTTCCTATATTGGGCAAACAAAGCGTACTATAGCCGAACGCATAAAGGAGCACATAGCAGCAGTTAAGAACCGCCAGGTAAATAAGTCGGCGATAGCAGAGCACCTAGTGGATTCCGGGCCTAATCACTGGATTGAACTTCACGATCCCAAGATTCTTGCCAACGAGCGCCAGTATTACAAGCGAATAATTCGTGAGGCAATTGAAATCAAGAAATATCCGAATTTCAATCGCGAGGATGGATTCAGGCTCCCGTCAACATGGAATCCTGTTATTAGTAAATGCAGTGCACGTCGTAATGTGACTTTCCGGTGTCAAGATACGGTTAGTGTAGTGTGTTGCGGTGTAAATGCAGCCGATCCGGAATCTGAAGATCAGTGAGGGTAGTTTTGGATACTACCGCCGATTCACAATGGACCTTGAAAACATACTCCAGTCTGCCCGCGACCACGGCTATTGCAACATAGCCGAAACGTCGGGAAAAATAAGGTAAATTACGCGATAAAATCCCGTGTCCATAAAACTTTTCAATATTTTTAGTAACTTGCTTCGACATTTACGTAGAAAATACGCAATAAATTGGAAACACTTATTAAAATTTCAGCGAATTCCTACTCCACAAAAACGACGGTCCAACAAAAAACTTCTACGTCCCTCTCCCTCTAATACCCTCCTAAGTAACCTTTGTAGAGACGTTCAGTATTTTATGTTATGAGTGCGCCGTAAAATAAAAGTGCATCAACAAGGACTCCCTGCATTGTCCAAATTATAAACCAACAAATTAAATACACCCTTGTTTCCTTACCTTTGCACAAAGTCTTGAGACTTTTTAAATCGGCCGCATTGGCGGGGTGTCTTTACGATTATTTAGTCGTAAAAATCAAAGTTATAGCCTATTTACACTCGTAAATGTATGTTAATCTTTGTTTTATGAGTGCGGTTGCTTATTATTTAATCGTCAATCAATTATCGCTTTGGGTTTGTGGAATAGTCGTTTTATGGTCTTTAGAGCACTTTAACAAAACATTTGTTGATTGTTTGTGTAATTAAAAGACTATAAAATGAGACCGCTTGTACAAATGAGCACGTTTTTGTCCTATATTCTCTTAGTCTATAGGGTATTTCCCATTATTTGTGGCGCTTAATTTTCACTAAAAATAACACATTTTTTTACAGAAACTAAACTACTACATACCTATTTACACAACTTATCTACCAGTTAAGGTGTAGGTATATTCACTGTATCACATGGATGATGGATGACCTATCATGAAGCATCGAACGGTTTTTACTTCAGTACAAAATTCATCTCAGTAGTTGCTTTTGCGTAGCTTTTTCTTTTTCTCAAATATTAACTCTGAAACGTTTATGTATTTTTCTAAGAAACACTGTGTTACACAATCTTAGAGTATTAACCTTCCAATGCGTTCTCTCATAACTTTTAACAGGAATTTCATTGAAACAAAGACATTATAACACGAGTGTACCTCTACATCTACATACACATCGCGTTGTCTCTTATAAATCTGTTCTTGACCAACTTACAACAAAACTTCATACTACAGATACCATTGCAATTTAAACTCTATACTCTAGTAATAAGGAGGCATAAAAGCTGAAGATATGAGAGTTTGATAATGAAAGATGCGAGGCGTTTTAAATGTCGTTGAATTAGCTGCGCAGACGCATTGGGAAACGCAAGTGATGTTTTTAAATTCGATAGAGCTTCTTTAGTTTACATCAAAATGGGTTTGAAGAAACACGTAAATAATTTTGACATTGCTTCTTTCATCCAAAAACTTTGATAAAGATAATTATCGATATTGCTAAGTTGCTATTTTATACAAGTCTTTAAAAAGCATTTAATAAAATCAGCTAAGAAAGAATCCTACAGTTTTTTAGATAACTGGGTGGTACTTGAAAGAAACCTAAAAAATATGACTGCAAGATATTTGAAAAGATCTGGGGGAATCTGATGAATGATAAAGATTAAGGGAAGAATTTGGTGATGTCTTTTGCCCATGACCAAAAGATGGTAAACATCTCAGATTCTCACTCTAGATTCTTTAAGCCAAGTTACGCAACCAAATATCTGTCACGTAAGTTCGAACGTAAAATCAGCCGCGGAATTTCGGTCACGTAATTTCGGCATACCTAGTGTGTTTAGACGCTTAGGTGTGAATACCCACGAACAATTCCTCTCAATACGCGAATCCACTAGCTATATCCATACCCATATTATAAATGAGAAAGTGTGTTTATTTGTTTGTTTATTTGTTCTGCTTTCACGTCAAAACAAAACGACGGATTGACGTGATTTTTTGTGTGGAGATAGAGGGCTGGAGAGTAACATACTAACTTTTTATCCAGGTACCACGCGAGCGAAGCCGCAGGCAGCAGCTAGTATAAGATAAACAAAGGCTTTCAGAGATAGATATCAAGTGGTAGGTTGTTGCTAGGAACCGGACACGCGCCGAGCCTAGTCCTTACACCGTCTTCAGATAGGGCTCTGCTCATACTGTTGTCTATTCATTGCTTTAGAATGTTATTATTATTATGAGCCTGTAGCGTCCCTCTGCCAGAAAGGTATGTTTTCCTTCCTTCCACTTTTCTCAATTGTGAGCTAAATATGGTCCATTTTGAAGAGTATGAGTCAAGTTCGTCTCTCCACCGCACCGCGCGGTCTGTCGTCTTTTTACCCAACTGCGCAAAGCAAAGGAAGGGTAATATCAGTGTTGCCAGAAGGTTACTTTTGTAACCTTTTAGGTGATTTTTGAACTGCATTGGTTACTTTTAGGTTACACTAATGGAAAGGTTACTTTTAAGTGATTTTTTGGAATTTGTAGAATTAACTTTTTATTTCTTATCTAGAAGCAACGTGAAACGGAACGCTCGTTTTAGAATTTTTCATGTTTTTCAAGCTTCGTTAGCAGTAGAACTCAAGGATTTTTTATACTATTCAAGGATTTTATATACTAACGTAACTGGGTGGTTAATTCGACTTTCATGTTTTTTTCGACTTTAATTGACGACCTCTGTGGCGCAGTGGGCGAAGACCCGCCTGTGACGCAGGAGGTTGCGGGTTCGATCCCCGCCGCGGAACAAATGTTTGTATGATCTGCAAATATTTGTCTCGGGTCTGGGTGTTTTCTATCTAGTAGATATGTATCTACAAAAAAGATGTAGGTATTTATTTAAGTAGTTTATCAGTCATGTGGTTCTCATAACACAAGCTCTGCTTAGCTTGGGGCTTTAAGATGCTGTGTGAAATGTCCATCATTATAAAAAAAATGTAAAAAGGATTTTGAACCCTAGCACGACTTTTCAACGTTATTTATAATTCAATCTGGGATATAAGGATTGTCGGTCTCGTTGAAAGGACTTCGTGGTAGCTTTGTCCCTTTTACACTCGTTGTTGGATTAGTAGTGTGCCCATGACATTTAAACAGAATATTCCTAATCCTTAGGGATTAGGAATTGTTTTGTTGAATTGTTTCCTACCAATATTATAAAGGCGAAAGTCCGTGTGTGTGTGTGAATGTTTGTTACCACGTATCTCCATAAATACTAAACCGATTTGGCTAAAATTTAAAATATAGATAGATAATGACCGGGAATAGGACATAGGCTTTTTATACCCAAAAAATGCACGGTTCCCGTGGGATAAAAAGAGTAGTAGTCCATGCGGGCGAAGCCCCGGGCGTTCGCTAGTAGTTCATAAATTATGATCGCCCTTTAGAAAGAGACACACCGCCCAAGTTTTATCTCTCAAGCAGACTGTGTTTTCTGTCTCATTAAACCTTCCAGTTACGTTTAGTATACAAATTCCTTGGTAAAATCCAAGACGTGCCAATTAAAAAAAAAAAAAAAATTTTTAGGATCAGTAGTGCATTAAAAAAAATTTAAATTTTGGAATTTTATCCACTAATAAAGAAATTGAAATTCATATTTAGAATAGCAATACGAATAAATCAAGAAATGCGGGCAAGTGCTCAAATACTCATCAATGTGTCTGTAAGTCAAACAACTAATATTCTATTCTCGATCAATTTTTCATACCTTTCCAGTAAAAAATTATGAAAGGTTACTTTTTATACAAAAAGGTTACTTTTTTTATATTTCAGGTAATTTCTGACAAGGCCCGACTGGCAACACTGGGTAATATGTTTATTAAAAATGTAAAACGGAGTTATATTTTAACAACTGCCTTTACAACTAAAAGCAGCCTTCTCTATATGTATAAAAAATAAACATAGACAAGCTCTTAATTGTATAATATTTGATAGATTTTCAAGCATTCCAGACCCCAGAAGAAGTGTAAGTGTCAGAGGCAAGTCCAAACACATGATTGGTTTTTGATAATTTGAAAGCCCATTGCCGTTTATTAAAATGTAAACTGGTAGTGATATTTTTATTTATTGTCATTTAGTGAAGTAATATACAAGTGTAATAAAAGGCCAACAGTGCTTTGGTTTTTGTAAATATATTTTTTACTTTATATTGTATCATAAAATCAACATTAATGTTATTATTTGGAGCATTATCTATAACATAATAAGACCGAGTCCTAAGTGTATCTCCTATTTAACAGATAGCTGAACAAAATAAAAAGTCCAAAGAACGCTTGGAAAACGCAAACTCGGAAGAGTTTTCATTCAGTAAAAGTCCAACCATAATATCGGTTAATATGTTCCCGCTACCAAGTTCGTAACATGTCTAAAGTTTAGATACCTATATAAAAAGACTAGTCAGATTATTAAGTGGTACAGCAGCGGTAGCGTATAACTTTCATGGGAACTTCTCACTTTAACTAACAAATAGCTTACTTGAGACTTTACTCGGAAAACAAGCACTAAGAGTCTCAGTCACGAGGGCTTTAGTATCTTCTTATGTCAAAGACAGTTGTTCGACTGCCGGTGATGAACGAGTAACGAGTAAAACTAGAAACTATAAACGAGTAGGCGAGTAGCGAGAAGCGAGTGTGTAGTTTCGATAGTACTGTCACTGGGCTATAAGCGAGTGTGCGATTGCGGCGAGCGATTACTCGCGCTACTCGCTTGCGGCGACAGAAATGACCGCTGCTTGGCCTCTCGGCGAGTTCAGCTAGCCTCGCTGAGCGAGTATTATCTTTGATAGCTCTTGTCACCCAGTGACAAACTAGTAAAGAGAATCCTCGCCGACAGTGTGAACAGTCAGCGATCAACTATTAATATATGCATCTCTTTTGTTTACATGGAATGTATTGTATTATCTATTGTACGTTTCTTAAGCAAGAAAATAGTCGATAATTCGAATTCGAAGCCCAACAGGTACCTTAAGCTCATTGTATTTAAGCTAGAGTGGTTTAACACATCGTTTGATAGTAAAAATACAGCCTTATAATTTGCTTTCTATAGCTATAGAGTATATTGTGGGGAACAAGTATCAAAGACAAGTACAGTACCAACAACAAGTTACTGAAGTATTTCTAAGCTCGCACGGACTAGCTTTACGGTGTTACTTTGGTGGTTTATTGTATCTTTTGGGTCGTGTAATGGTACCAATAAATTGTTACCGAGATACTGTGACATGTTTTATTTGGGAAGGGTTTTTCTTGTTTTAAATTATTTAGGTGCGTTGCAAATAAATTGTAGGTAACTCTGATAATCTTCGCTTATTCGTTTTTTACGTTGTTGGTACAAAGTCGATCGTTCATTGATATTTTTAGTACCATAAAAATATTTTATTAAGAACATAAACTAGCATTTAACGTACTTAAAAGTTTAAATAAAGTAAGAATAAGTTTAAAAAAAAATTCATGATGATTAAAAGAATATTACAATAAAAAACTTATGTGTTTTTGCGTTCGAAGATAAACTACAACATACACAGTGCATTCGGTGTCACGGATGTCACACCGAAAAAACATTAAAAACAAAAAAGCACATTCCCAGTGACGAATCAAAACAAAGAATTCAAAGTTGGAATACAAATCAGCCTGCATTTCGGTCACGTCCGCCGAGTCGTGCGTGACACACTGCGCGTCACGTTGAGATAAAACTCACTGAGTGACTTTTACATTACCTACTCGATACGATAAACATATGCCCGGCTCAGGACAGCATCGACCAGATGCAAATGTGCGTTATGGGCACTGAACGCGTTAAAGTCTAAGGCAATAAGTGCTTATTCAATAAGACTAATGAGATCCCTTGTGTGTTTATATTTATATAGTTTACTCTATACTCGTGACATAGTGATACGATTATATTCATGTAATTTACCCATGAAATGATAAATGAAAATATTTTTATTTACTGTCTATGATTCAGGAGTAGAATCAAAGTGGTACACTATGTGATCCTATTGAATAAATTAATTTGACTTTTGACTTTTGATCATGACAAAAGCCTGTAGTAAAATATTTGTTAGCAGATTTGAACACTAGCATAAAATATTTTGCTTATTTTATTCCCTACACGACATCTACATTTTATGAAGAGATGAAATCGTGAAATGTCAACAAGAGAAAACTTCCTCCCTTACTCGTGATATTATATATCTAAGTAGGTACCTAATATTGTTATGTTTTGTAAAAAAGAAAGATTACTATTATTTACCTACAAGCAAAAATCTGACGCTAGTGTAGCATAAAAATCGTTAATACAACAAAGGTTATAATTTATACAACTGAACTAGTGATATTTAACATGTTTTTTTTTTATTTTTTACCACGTTTTTATTAAAAGTCACTTGTTTGTCTATCTATCCGTCTATTTGTCTCTGGGTAGAATCCTGCAACTTAAAGAAGTATGGCGAAAGTCGACCCAATATTTTATAGAACCGTGCATGGTGAAGAACATAAAATATAAATATTATTTTATTGTCAGACTTTCATCCTAAAAACTAGTGATTTTTTAAAGCTGGGTATAAAAAATTAAATGATTTTCAAAAATGTGTGTAAGATTGACAACAAAACCTTTTCAAGGATGCGAAAACTAAATGAAACTTATCTGTTATGAGAAAATGTCAGACTGACATTATCTAAGCTAGTAGCATTGAGTTCAGTTTTTCACTTCGATTTCGTTCGTGTTTGTTTGCGCAGAGATTTCGTGGTGTTTATTTAATTTAATTTGTGTTTAATCCCAACTTTTAGAGGGTAACTTTTAGTATTATTTTGTTTGCGGTGGTAGGTTGTACAAATCTTGGTTTATTCCGTTCATGAACGAGGCAGATTATAGTTGGGTCGTAGCTTCAAAGAACTTCGCCGGCATTCTTTAGAGCACTTTCCGATTAGCTATCTGGCTGAAACTTTCAAGATAGCTCAAAACACGATGACAATCCATTATAAAAACGTAGTTGTTAGATTATTTAATCACTTTCATACATCATTTTATATTGGACATCAATTTTTCCTCATTCAAATTCCTTGTGAAACAAGGACGTCTGAATCGTGTCTGTGCACTTAAAGGTATTTTTAGAAATTAATTATTATGCTCCTTAACCCACACATAATGTATGGCTAGAATAAATTGATAAAGGAGTGAGTTATTAATCCTCTAATGAAAATCTAACAGTTTCTTATCAATTACTTACCTACTAGATTTGACAAGTTTGCTTGTACCCATAATTTGTTTTATTAAAACCATATTACTATTTTCTTATTTTTGTCAAATTGAGAATAACATTAGTAGAATAGAATTCAAAGGAATAGGAAACCAAGATCTTACGTTTGGGCACGAAATTCTTTGAAAGCGTATAAAAATCACCCTGTATAGGCATATAGGTACCTAAATATGAAACAACAAAAGAAACTCTTATCATGAAGAAACACATAAACAACGTCGGAGCTAGACACAATAAGAAGCAAAAATAAGTTGGCAATATTTTATTCCACTGAGTTATTCTGCTTTAGAGTAGTGGGGGCGCTATTTGCCTCGAGCACCTACTAACTATGCACTATACTGTGACATTGTACTGTACATACCAACTATTCGATAACCTCTGATACTGGACGCGGGTATACTAACTATTTGATACACTGTGGCCCTCTGGAAGCGAAGGTGTACCTACTGTGTCATATTCTGTGACGTTCTGGGCGCGAGGTTATAGTAACTATGAATTATCTGCGGCTGAGTTATTACTGGGAGAGTTGATATCGTTGGAAGTTGGGCGTATCTTGGAATGCAGTATGTGTCTCTTGAAGAAATAACTCTAGGTTTGTTTGGAGAATATTGTTTTATTATTAGAAAAGTGGCTGTTTTCTCATGATCTCATTGGTTTATCATCATAAACTAAGGAGAGCTACTTCAGTCGCATTGCTTTCTATTGGTTTAAAATGTATGAAAAGAATAAAATCACTAAAATAAAACCTACTTTTTATGAATTTAAAGATAAAAGTTGTAATTTGTGACCTAGGTAAGTATTTTATAAAGGTAGGCACTTAAAGTAAAAATGGCGTAAAAATGAGGAGACCTTTAAAACAGTGTGTGGATGTAGATTGATTAAGTAGATTGGTTTAGGAAATAAGAATAATCTTGATATTATGTTTTCCTAGTTGTATATAAAAATCTGTAAGTATCCAAAACAATCAAATCATATTTACAACTTTGCAACCATTTCAGTATTTTAATCAGTAGATTCTAAGTATAGAATAAGACTTACTTTATTCAGGCTAGAGATTGAACCAACACTGCAACACATAGGTAGCACTTGGCACTTGTTAAAGTCGGGAAAAACTTAACCGGACACAAAATGTTCACGGATTTCGCATTCCGTTATATTAGTTACAATTTATCACATTTTTACTTCACATTCATAGATCTCTGGGTCAAAAACAAGCGTACACAAGAACGATTTTTTCACGACTAAATATCCCGACAACCAACCTTTTCAAAAACAATAGACAGCAACGTATACTTAGCTGCGATAAAACAAAACAAAAAAACAAAAAACGGGATACAAAACGCTAGCTTTTGTTATGAGCCGCGTTCGCAGAAGACCTCACAAAAACTTCACAAATTTAAAAAATATAACCCGTACATTCGAACAAAGAACCGGCCAGTCCTCTCTGAAAAAAAAAACTATAAAATATTTAAAAAAGTTCTAAAAAGGTATTGCGTCGAGTCCCGCAATGTTTTCGCTTGTTCCTTTACATTTTAGTGCACCGTAAACCACTAAAAAGTACGTTGTTAATGTAACACTAACAAAGGATAGTGCCATTACACTTTGTTACGAAACAAAGGTGAAATAATTACACTAAGGTGAAATAATTTATTTTAAAAAGAAAGTCTTTCTCTGTCAAAATTGTTCAAACACAAAAATGATTTGTTTTGCCACGGCTATTACGCAGGTGAATTTTTGTGACGAATTATATGACAATAGATTAGTATTACAAAGAAATTTTAATGTGGCCAGTTCAGTTTTGATTCACACGTCGAGCTTCAAGTTTGTGTGGTGTAAATAATTTTGTGTTCATCAAAAATAAAGTGGCTAGTGATTATAAAAAAGAAATATTAAGGTTGCTTTAAAGAAATTGCATAAACAGTATTTTTTCTTAAGTTTCAAAAGCTGGATTGAGATAAAATTACCAAATCCTCGATAAACTATGGTAAGTTATCACCTGCTTACTAATGCTCGTCTGTTAACATAATATCCAATAACACTTAAAACATTCCCATGGCTGTAACTTATCAGAAGTTCACAGACCCGATATACATAAATCCAATACACCTGAGTATATTTTATACTAGCTTCCGCCCGTGGCTTCGCTCACGTAGTACCCGGATGAAAAGTAGCCTATGTCCTAGTTCCAATCATTAAATATCTTTATTTCAAATTTCAGCCAATTCGGTTCAGTGGTTGTTGAGTTATAGAGGAACAAACATACATCCAAACATCCATACACCCAAATTTTCGCATTTATAATATTAGTGTGATTAGTGTGATTCAATGTGATATAAGTGATATATATATATTTGTTGGTGTGATATATACCTATATTTCGTATATAAATATTTACATTTGTATATCTACAAACTGCCACATATACGTATAGTCAAACCCACAAAGCCTTCTAATGGACGGACAATTGGCGCTACATTTCATAATTATCGCCTATTTCACCGGACTATCGAAAGCTTACCCCCAACCCTGCTCCACTTACTGCTAGTAGATTAGATACCACTCAAAATTGCGCAATAAAAATTCCGAATTTTAGATAAAAATAGTTTAGAATATAAACTGCTAATTTCATTAGCATACCAAAATATTAAAACGCGTTGGCAAGTAATTTATTGAAAAAATATTAATAAGAGGTGACAATTCTTAACCTGTTTGTAATGGCCCTCGGTCCACGTCTACCATTAATATTACATTCGTATATAGTAGATTATAAGTCTGTGATATATAGCAGGTCAAATAGGTTTATCGCAATAATGTATTTGGTTTCGTGTTTCCTTTTGAATGTTTTTTTTAAAAGGTGTCACCTAAAGAAGAGGAATATGTTTTCACACAATGTCATACTCCTGTTGTGATGAACTCTCTTGGTTTTATTGTATTATTTTTTGATATTATCAATTAATATTAGAATCGTGTCAGAACTTTGAATAATGTTGATAGATATCTGAACATTGCCTTATTTTTTGTCTTTTCATTAACCAGATCACTTTTATTTAAAGCTCTACCACCGCGAAAGTTATTCCTTTCGCTTTTGTCCCTGTTTTGATCCTTTCAAATTGTTATATTGTTTTTAAATTAATTAATCACAAATTATTACCTATGTGTTTTGTTTTTTTTTTTATTCATCTGTATGTGGATGTATGTGGACATTCGAATTTGTTCAGCCATACCTCAAACTCTTATATGGCGGCATATTATTATGTTTATTCTTTGAAACGATTCTTGTTGATGATGATTACTTCAGTTTGATTTTACCAAAATTTTGGTATCAAAAACGAAAATTGACCTATTTGAAAACTTCTACTTGCTTTGTCAGATAGAATATAGAATTCGCTAGGTCTAATGCACCTTGTCGAATGCGAGCAGTCCAAGCCATCATTACCACGCGTTTGTTCGACGTATCAGGATCACAATGCCGCTGCCAAATGCGATCGGAATTATGATGGGAGTCACTTTTAATGCGCCATTACTGGCCTCTAATAGAGGATAATAGATGGCGCTGAAATACAACCAGGCTTCTATATTTGTTTGGGCACTAGCTGATGCTATTTGCTGGTATACTAGCTTATCCGACTTAGCTTATGCTTGAGCCTGTCTGAGCTGACCTAGTGAATATTATGCTTAAACTATGAGAGTGCGTTTTATAATACTTCAAAGTATTGACCGTTTTCTTTCAAATGAATTAGTTATTTATCGTACTTACCTATGTGATATCGCAAAATGAACAAGTTTAATAATACCTACTTCCTTATTAAAAAAAAAACAGAATAGAGATAAAACTATGTTGGATAATAGAGATTTACAAAGAGGTTCTACACTTTTGGAGAGCACGTTACTTTATCAGTGGCGGCTACAGAAAGCTAGAACTCCGATGCTAGGTTGTACCTACAAGGGCTAGTAAAACTACCAGAGGACTTGGTAGTCAAACGTTGTCAAGCCTAAATTTGGTCTGAAATTTAAAAAAACTGAATGGCAACAACCACCTTCTGGGTTTAACTATAGATAGGTACCTAAGCCATACCTGCCATACGTGGAAACTAAAATTCATCAAATTCTGTCAAGCCATGTTTGTTTCTTATTCCATGAGAAGAATTGATTCTTCTTCTTTAGGATGAATTTATCTTAAAGTAAAATGAAAAATTTCACATTTTTCTTATGCTTAGCTCAGCGTGGGTTCCTAAACACGCAAACTGGAATTTGGTATGATTTGCCTAAATATTATGGCATATGATAAATTATGTCTGAACATAATATGTATATCAAGTAGGTAAAGCTTATAACTAAAGGTTTATATAGCTGAATCGCCATTACCTATGTAAATTTGCCTCCATAGGTAGGTTTCTCATGGGTCGGCTCATTACACTTAATTGGAGGGTCATTCGCGGATGGGCTTAACTCTGATGGGTGGTTTTGGGCTAAAACGGCCGCTTTAATAGGCACAAAAACTTAGAATTGGAAGTAAAAATTATACCAAATTGGTTTACTTGCAATGGGTTGTTGGATCTTGATAAAATTTGATGAGAAAAAAGGTTAAGATTACGGTAAGTGTTATTCTAATGCTGATAAACCTGAGTATTCATTCGCAATAAAAAAAAACTTAAAGCTTTACATCTTTAATAGATGATTTAAACATTGTCATGAGGCAATCTTTGCCGACACTTATCGGGACATTGTAGTGCCTGGGACATTGTTTGAGATGGAGTAGGCTTGCCCAGTACCAAACCATCCTCTCAGCTTAACCGGCCATATCGTGACTACGCGAGGGACTGACTAAGCCACGGGTTTCCTCACGATGTTTTTCTTCACCAATCATGCGAAATACGCATAATAATTAAATCGTAGTTACTAGTTTTTAGTATCTATCTTTTAATTCTGTAACATGAAATATTATTTGAATTTTTTTGAATTCTAATCTATAAAGGCCTTTTTAGCCCCGCACACGAGTACACAATGCAAGTGAAGTTTTGCAGTTTTACAAAACTGTTCCTAGGATTTTTTTAATAAAATATATTAGTTCGAAGAGAGCGTTATCGTTTGAAGGATATCCTACGATGCCTCGTTTGAAAACTAAATCATGTCCGATGTAACAGATAGTCCAAAACGCAGGCACTTCCATACAATAGTTTATAAATATTTCAACTCACCTTTGTAAGGAAAACAATTTCTCGCTTACTTTGCGTTCAAGCGACCAGGGAAATATGTGTGTGAGCATAATAGATAAGGCTTTATAGGAAGTCGCCTTAACCGCTTTTGTTTCCGAGAAAATGCTCATTTTTCATTCAAGAGCTTTGGTAAAATTACCTGTAATACATTGGAACAATGTTCATAATTGCATGCGGTGTGATAGGGCTTGTATAGTGTACAGGGGGTAAATTGATCCCTTTTAGTGTAATTTGCAACGATTTATAAGACATTTCAGCCTCTGAGATGGGACCTGTGGCCCATACTTAAGTGTGAAAAGCGAGTGTAGAACACGCTTAAATGAGGTTCAAATTATGATACGGTATGGCAACATTTCACGAGCTTTGCTATTAAAACTGTACATTATTTGGGGAGGCCTTCTGCGCCTTAGATTAGTATTGAAAAATTGATATAAAAAGTATAGATAGCTCTATGTTTCAATTCATGTCACTCTTAGTTTGAATTCTATTTTCTATGAATGTTCTATGCAGCGAAACCGCGTTCTCTCAAGTTTAGCCAAAAGTGTAAAAAATAAAACATACTAGTCATTTGGAATTTAAACAAAATTCACCTGGAATACCACTCTTAAGATCCCACCCAATGCATTGAAGTAAGTATACAATCTTACTGCATTCTAGTAGACACTGGTCAGCCAGTCAAATCCCTTCTTAATAGCCTCTCCATCTTAGGTCTCAGTCTGACTTAACCAGCCTTACAGATAAGTCTACAGCAGATAATGGAACAGGGTCCAATTAGCTACTGGTATTTCGTTCATAAATCGGCCAACATATCCAGCATTTATTTGCCGGGTTAGCGGCAAACAAACGAGCACTCGCAAAACCAATCAACCCGGCGCGCAGTGAAATTAAAACCTGCCTCGCAACCTCGCAACAATTCGCAATAACCAATCTCTTATCTCCACATATCTCTATAGACCTTTTAACATAAACGAAACGGGCCGCGGGGCGGCGAACTAATCTCCATAAGTTTAATCCTTTAACCCTCGCCGTACCAGGAATCCAATCAAACAGTACAAGCTGCCCCCCTTTCCCCCCGAGTTTTCATTCCCCCCACACCGCGTCTCGCCTACGCAGCCTGTCCCGAGTAATTATCAAAGCTTTAATGACGTCATAAATCGAGTGTATAATCTAATCTGGAAAAGCCCCGGGCTCCAGCGCGCGGCTTAATGGTGTGAAAGCTACCTTATCTCCTGCCATGTGTGAATAGAGCTTTAAACGCGGCCGCCTGAAAGCTCGCTTCGGGAAACTTTGGAAAAATATGTCGTAGAACATTCGAGATAAGAATGTGGGACGTGAACGTTTTCAAGTTTAATAGAAAATCGAACATTATCGTAAACGAGATGTCTTTGCCAACAAATTCTTTGGAAGTGTATCTTGTACGGGAACTAAGTGCACGGAGAATTAGTATGCTGAAGCCTACGCATTAAGTTTTGAGCACTTTCACATCTTTGGATAGAAACTTCGACCTTTCGCGTTTACCGTTTGAAAGAGCAAAGGTTTTAGAGAAAAATATTTTTATTGCAATAACCAGATAAAAAATATAATAAATTGAAAGTCTCACGAGAATCTTTTGCATATATCGAATGCACTCAAAGGTCAATCGCTCTGTATCTAATCGCAGATTACTTACTATGATCTAGACTCTGCCGCTGGTGTTCCGACGATATTATTGAATTTCACGCTAAATTAGATCCAACACCATTAAGAATTGAAACTGTTTTACAACCATCAATTCGTTACGAACCTCTTACTTCAATCAACACTTGAACATCAGAACGTTCACAATTATAAGGCCTTTACACACTGTTGAATCTTATTCTATGGTGAAGTAAGAATACATTTTGTGGCGGATACAGCTCTTTGTGTAATTTTGAAGGGAGTTGATGTTTCTTATGGTGAGTATCGTTGCTGTTTGAGCTTTAATTTGGATCAGTATTATTTCTTTTATGTTTTTTTTAGTTGTATTAAAAAAAGTTTTTTTTAATCGGCTGTTTTGATGTTTATAACATCAAAACTTTTGTGTAAAATAAAAATTACAAAACTTCCATGCCATAAGACTGTTAAAACATGTCTTGAATTATAAAAAATATTATTAAAACGACTGTTTTTTTGTTTTTTTGTAATTCCTAAGGTGCGGTGAATAAAACTTAAATTATTCAAGATTTAAAACCATCACAAGTCATTTGGAATTATTTAATAAATTAGGTACCTAGGTATTATAAATTAATTATTTATTATAAAAAGTAAATCAGTGAGAAGGTGAAGTAAGTAAATCGAATAAGTAATAGTACTCGTGTATACTGGCCTAACATCCGATGTAGGTACTATTAAAGTGTAGATAATGGGAATTTCTTACGATTTGTTTAATTCGGTTTATTTCCGATTCGATTATCAATCGATCGATTAGAATTGTGTTGTTTCTCACGTTTTTGTTTTATAATATCTTGTGAAATCGATTAATCATAGTTGATAGGTTTTTGTGTGAATCCGTTGATTTAATGGTTGAAATGTAACATACCAATTAGCGAATTAAAAAGAGAAATGAATAATGAAATATATTTCATTTTTTATCGATATTAAAAATGTGAAAGTTTTTTGGTTACCCAATTGATTTTTTTAAGATTTCAAGATTGTAGAAGATAAAGTACCATTTAAAAAAGAAATCACTGCGCCGACAACACAATGGACAAGACTAGTCCACCAGTTGTCACCGCAGTGCTTCCTCGCAGAGCTCTGGCAACCTTATTCACAGCAGGAACACAACGTCATTCTAGGAGAATGATGTTATTTGGCTGCGATATTCTGTAAGGCGGAAATACTTCCCCAGTCGGGCTGCTCGAATATAAAGTGAGAAAAACCCACTATGCCCTTCCTTCTACAATTGATGTGCTAACTACTTACTGTACTGTATCACGACTGTGCGTATAAAAGCCACACATTTTTTAAATGAGTTCAAAATAAGATATTTCACTGTTATTTATTTGAACAGTTCATTCAAGCTCCTGACTCCTTCATCAGACCACGATAACAATATTGTAGTGACTCTACAATTGTATTTTAATTGGATTTACAAATAAATAGTGTTCCCATCCCGTATATTTTATCGCTTTGATAAAAAAAGTAGGTTAAAAAACTAGGCCAACGCTTTGGGTGTTCCGAAACATTAAATAAATTAGGTTCTTACTTTTTACTGGATGCTAAGTATCTTAAGCCTATCCTAGACATTATAAGCTCCTCGTAATCACCACGGGCCATTATCCCAAAATTCGTCTCTCGCTGGGATCCCCCGCTTGGCAGTATAATGAACGAATAAATAAATTGCTTTATACGAACACGCATCCTTATATCCACTCCCTAAGGTTCAAAAGACAAGTAACTTTTTCTCAATAGTCTATGGGCCCACTGCAAGGGGTAAGTGGATTTCTGTGTACACCGAATCTGTGCTTCAGTGTACCTACATTATCTATACTGTTGTTTGGTATCGCTTCGCTATAAATCTGTACACGACTGAACATAAAGTGCGTGCAGTACTTATTCACGGGGAAAGAAAATCGACGGTCACGTTACCAATAAATCTGTAGGGCAATGTACTTGGTAAATCATTGTGAACTATTCATTTAGGGTAGACCTTTTGGGAGGTATTCATATACCTATAGGTAAAGAAGTTCCTTTTCTTTTGCATTCAACCATTCATCTTCTATTTTCTTTAGCAAAGTCTTGTAAAGCCTATAATGTTCTTATTTACCATGATAGGAATGCAATACTGATCAAATAACATATTGTCAAAGAAAACAGAATAAGATGGAAACAGGAAAAAAATCTAAAATTAAGAATAAGTATAATAAATATTTATTTTGAATTTGAAATGTGATTAGAAACTTTAGTCAAATTATACAATTATTTGCACAGCTTCTGAAGGCCACAATATCAGCCAGCCCCCCAATTCTACTAGATGACAACGTCAATCATTCCGCTGCGTTTTGGTTCGATCTTTCAAATGTCAGCCATTTGGTGAATAGTAGAACAGCTTTTCAAAAATTTGTTCTGCCAAAGTCCAAACCTTAGCTAAAACCTCACCACAACTGAGTCCTTTGTCATTAGTAGAATAGGAAACAGTCGAAAATCTAAGGTTTAGTTGAGGTTTTGCTTGAGGTTGATAAAAGTTTGGTACTAGAATTGACACCCAGGACGTTCTGTAGTAACTGAAACGTTGAAAATGAATTCGGCTTGTCCAGCTCTGCAGAGGCATTCTGTACTAGACTCACTTCGAATTCACTCAAGTGACCGAGCTCACTAAATACGCAAGAATGTATTGTAAGTGTTACACTTACAATACATTCTTGCGTATTTAGTGAGATTGATTTAGCATATTTAGTGAGTAAGAATCTCACAGCGGATTCAGCTCTTCGACGTTCGAAGTGAGTTTACAGAATGAGCCTACTGATCTTGAGTCTTGATCTTCAACGTATTATTATTCAGTAAATAAAATGAAAAGCAGATTTTAAGATTTTTTCGAAGTTATTTTAAAATAGTCACACCTTTTTACCCGAAACGTTTCTTCACTCCATGAACCTTGATGAAATATGATTCTCTGCCTCATACATAACGTTCGACGTCGTAAATAAACTGATAACGCCGACAATGCGCTGACTTACCTTTAATAAACACTCACTGAGTAAAAGAATCACAAGAAACTAAAAACTAGAAAAAAAAGCTTTACTAAAATAAAAACATAAGTAGTAGGGAAATTTACAGTTTTTTTCAAGAAAACTAGAGATGCACATTTTACAATTGATTAAATTACAGCTGATTGTGTATCAAAATAGAAAAAGAACCAAATAATTTAAACTTCAAAGCAAAGCTTTTTCTAGCTGCTTCTATAATCTTGTTTCAAAGCGTCGAGTAACTAGACTCTAGTTAAAAAAAAACATAATGTATGCCTACCAGTATGCCTACTAGTATATTTTCTTACAAAATATGCGTTCATTCGTCTTCGCAGTGCGATAACCTCACATATCTCAGTCCAAAGTGCCGCTCAAGGCTGTTTAAATTCGACAGTCATTAATTGTGGAGTTCCTTGTTGTTTTGACATTGACTCTTTGCTGGAAGATGGAAATGCTACCGAAGATTTACTTATTTGTTCTTACGGGTAAGAACTTCTATAAGAATAGAGCGCAAGAGTAAGGCAATTGACTGAAAGTATAAAGCACTGTATAAATCTACAGTACAGACATTGAGCGTAACAGACACGTAGTGTGGCAGACAAATAATCCGTACCCATATTATAAATGTGAAAGTGTGTTTATTTGTTTGTTTATTTGTCCTGCTTTCACGTCAAAACAGAGCGACGGATTGACGTGGTTTTTTGTATGGAGACAGTTGGAGGGCTGGAGAGTAAGAGCGTTTGTCCACCGCCGCCGTCACCTAACCGTCACCATCAACGAGATTATTTCTGTATGAGATCAAGATGACGTGACGGTCTTCTGGTGGACAAGCGGCTATAGTAAATGTATGGTCGCTACCTCGGTGCCGTCATCTCGTTCTCGTTGACGTGCCGGTGACGGCGGCGGTGGACAAACGGCCTAACATAGACTACTTTTTATCCTAAATATTATTATCAACGGGATAATTACCATGATTATTGAGTTTTCTTGCTTCCCGATATTTCGACGCAGTTGCATGCGCCATGATCACGGGTAACTGAAGTCTTTGCAAGGTAGAGGGTAGTTATGTGCAGACGAAACGGTCTACCCTCTTTCTCAGTCGTTTACTACTACTAACACCCCTTATTATTTTATGTTCGTAACCATGATAGTTTCAAAAGTTATACTTTTTATCCTGGTACCACGCGAGCGAAGCCGCGGGCAGCAGCTAGTATTCTTATATACAGTTTGTATGAAGGATTAGGATTCAAAGACCTTATTATTAATGCCAAATTCCTTCTTCTTCTATCGTATCAATGTTTTAATTTTATATTAAATAATTTTCTCCCAGTAAGGGCTACCTTAACTCCGTTTTTGGTGGCATAGAGTAGATCCTCTCAGGTGTAGCTGGTAGGTCACAGAGGGCAAGAAAGTAAATGCACCATGTCTTGAAAGGGAGCTCCACAGTCACACTATACATGTGACAACTTCCTACAACAAAAGCGTCTACAAAATCCAATGTCTTTTCTTTGTCATGGGACAAATAAAAAACCCTAAACTTAAACATGAAGAAAGCCTTTGCGTAGCGCTGTAGAACATAACTATCTCAATTTTGTTAAGGTAACTGAAATTAAAGTGTTCTACGTATTACGTTATTAAATTACCTACTTATTATAATCGCTTTGGGCACTGCCAGTGAATATCCGGTATAATATGGAAATTATCAGAAAGCATGATTAAAAAAAGTAAGAAACAGGTAGATAATTGTTCTCACAGCATGGAAGCAAGACAGAGCTTTCGACAATTAATCATGTAATATATTCAAAAGCACATAACGTATGTGAATTTATCAAGATTAGTCCGTGGTTCGGGTCACGCCTTAAAAGCTTAGATTACGTAAACCAATATAAACAAGGTTCAGAGTAAGACCACATTCACATAGAAAACTGGAGCTTTTTCTGTCAGTTTAATCGGCTTTTAAAGGTCGTAGCTAGCCAGTCGCTTTCGCACCTCATCGTCTTTTTAGCGTTTACTTGTTCCTTCACTTTTGGATTGCGATGCGGCGATCCGGTGATGTTACGAAGTTGATGTATTACCTAAGCGTTGGTCCATAGAATTCCATACAAAGAATACTGAGGTGATGCGGTGATGTTCGGGTGCGGTGGCGACTGGTAAGCTATGACCAATTTCATCAACGAAACTGCAGTGCAAGTACCGTTCTTAAAATTTGATTTTTATTTGATAAATTCCATTTTATCGTATTTTGACGATTTTTAATGTCAAAATAAGCGATCGATAAGAACGGTATTTGTACTGATGGTCGTGATTAGCACATCTAATGGTGGATACAGACATTACAAGGCATGCGTAGCACACGGCGCGCAACGCACGCCCCTCGTTATAAAATCACGTGCGTAGCGAAGCTCTCGTAGCGTAGCTTGCTTTGACGTTCTTGATTGATCGTTGAAGTTCAGCAGCGTTGTGAGCGGTCACAATGTGGATTGTGGACGGCCGCAATGCAAGTGGCATTACGAGCTGAGCGCTTCCGTGCTTCGGAGGGCACGTTAAATTGTCGGTCCCGATGACCTAAAAATTCCGTCACCGGAGTTGGCCACTTGCTCATACGAACTTACGTGCGTAGCATATACCTCGCTACGAATATGAAAGTCCAGTCATAATAGCTATGAAAAAATGACTCTTGAACTCTGTTTAGAGTGTTGATCGCATTCAATTGCAACGGTTAAGTTTATTACATAACATAACTATTTAGACATATCAATTGGCAATGATGCGCCCATCTTAGAAATCAAGGACAAAAAAGCGAGTACTAAAAATTTGGCATCTTTGTTTCCGCGCCATGCGAATCTTAGTACTTACCTACGTAGTAAGAAGTAAATTTAATTTCACATTCGTGATAAATTTTATACGCTTGCGTCAACCTGCTTCATACCCAAACTCACCTTACGATAACGTGCGCCTGAGTATTTAGTCATCTATTTAAAGAAAGAACACCATTAATTTCGATTCGGCATTATTTACTGGGCCTTGCTCCTTACTAAGCACGAAACGGGTTCCGTAGCTATAAATCGGAACGAATGCCCGGAATAAATCTTTCGGATACCCGATAAGAATCAACGTCTCACGCGACGTATTTTATTTCGTACCTATATACAGAATCAGGAAGAGTGGATGTCAACGAACTTTGGTTTGAACGGTTGGGATTAGCTTTTCTGCGTGGTTTTGCCTGTCCAGTCACTTGATGCCTTTTTATCGAAGCGACGCGTGATTCGAGATCTGGCACATAATGTGTCGGATATTCACGGACTAGCCATTCAGCGCAGTAATGCTGCCAGCGTCTTGGGCTAGCTTCCGACTGATAGTGGCTTGGATCAGTTGAGCTACCTATAGATTGTTTACTTCGATCTTTAGTTGGCTCAACTGATTCTGATATATTTTGTAAAGTTATAGCACTAAATACCTATGTAGTTTAGTTTCTGTAAATAAACGTATAATTGTAGGCATTTGTATAATATTGGTTAAAAATAGAACTTCACAGAACTAAGGATGTCTCGCGTGAGTAGAAAATAACAAAGGCATTCGATGGATTTGGAAAATAATAAAAAATGAACAAATTTTTGGCTGTTGATCAAAGCTTATGAAAGATATTTGCCCAAATGTACAAACATACAGGCGGATAATTCAATTGATGAGTATAATATACATGTTCCCTCGTCGAAAATAAATCGATGACTGAATTTTCCCATTATGTATTCGAATCTTAAACAAATTTCGAAATGTGTGTTCAGAAAACATTGACCGTGATTTAGAGTTTACTGAAATAGCTATATTACATTATAAAGACATACTCACCTATTTATATAGATGTCTACGTGAGTAGAGTACAGCTGTGCAGATATAGGTCGTGCCCGAAATTACCGTTTGGCTACGAATAGTCAATTTAGTAATTTAGGTCACTACATTTGTAACACGTAGGACAACCAGTGGTGGGCAAGGTTCTTGAATTGTAGTCACGAACTAGCTAACTCATCGTTGGACCTTACTTCAGGTACATTGAGAAGGTATGTTGGTAACATTGTTGTAGGCAGCTGTTGAATGAAGATACTCGTAATTCAACAAAATAGTGAATCGTTTCTCAAACTTTGATTAATTTCTACATACATACATACATCACGCCTCTTTCGCACAGGGGTAGGCAGAGATCACGGACGTCCACTTGCTACGATCCTGACACACCTCTTTCGCCTCATTCACTCTCATCACATTTTTCATACAAGCTCGCCGGTTTAGGGTACTTTTGACCTGGCCTTTCTCTAAAATGTCACCAATCTGATCCAGGTATGTTCGCCTAGGTCTTCCCCTTCCAGCTGTTCCATTCACACTCGCCTCATACAGTTGTTTCATTTATTCTAAACCAATAAATGAGCTTAGATTGAGTTCGAGTATGGTCTGACCGAAAACTTTTAGTCTGTGAAACATCTTCGGTTTGACAAAGAACAGACACAGTGTGTTGGTAATTGATTCCTTCCTGATTTAGCTTTTTAAAAATACATTGATCGTAAAATAACAATTTTATGAGGAACATGGCATTTTAAATTGGTAGAGTGAAATTTATTCATTGTACTCTGGCCGTTTGACCCAATTGGTTTGACCTAATAATGGTAACCCCAAGTTCTGATGCTGTATGTATGTAGAAATCATTAAGAAATATGTATATATAGGTAGTATATAGGACTAGGTCAAAGACATATTTAGTACCTATGACGTTCAAGAACATTCCGAGAAAAAGTGTTTAAATATTGTCTTTAATCAATATCAGTTTTTGATTTTCAGAGTTCAACTCAGAACATTGCAAAGAAAATTTTCAGAATCTCTGTAAACTATGTACTATGAAAGGTACAGTACTGAGATCTTACTATGGTTTATTTGGTAAATCGTTCGCTAACGTAGGTACATAGGTACCTGCCTAATATTCAAAGTCAAATTTGAGTAAATACTTCGTGTGAAAAAAGGAAATGCAAGATTGTTGTTTATCAGTTAGTCAGATTTAAATTAATTTTGTATTAAGTGATAATATCTAGAGATTTCCATTGTATAATTTAAACGTTAATGTAAATTTTACCTTGTAATTAGTTGCCCGAAATTCAGAGCAATAATTTATATAGAAAATAGGCTAACTAGGTCACAAATTACAAAGTAACAGTCATTAGATGTTTAAAATATCGTTTCTTAATTTTAGCGTGACAGCTAACCTTGTACTACGCGTCTCAATATTATATTAAAATTTAAATTAATATAAATTCACGGCATAATTATACGATTGAAACCTTTGCCTTACATATACAAAATGTTTTTAAAAAGACAAAATACAATATGCCTGATGTTTTAGTACCTATTCATTTACATAAAAACATACATAAATCTTTTGAGACAAAATGCGTCATTTACTTTTTTATATACTTAAACTTATAAAATATAGGTACTTACGATAAACCTGTGCGTAAGAATTTAGTTATGTACTCAGTTAAAACTTTACGAAAGAATTATATATGTTAATCTCTAAGGCATTAAGTATTTTTCAAGCTATGAAAATCGTTAGGCTGTGAAATAAAATGTAGAATATCTATTTAACAGTTTTTATACACATTTTATATTTTTTGCACGCCGGAAACAGATTTATTTAAAACTTTATTCTTCCACCGAATCGAGAAGTTTTTTCGAAAGTATGTCAGGTGGTTATGATTCTATAAATTGTAAAAAATTCAAAAAGTTAATATTATTATCTATTTTAATATATTTTCTGATGATATATTATTATGATCACCATCCGCAGTCTGGTTTCCGCCACTGCTTGAGAAAATTATTTTTTAAAGCGATCCTGAGGTAGTGCTATTTTCCTTTGGTACCAAGTAGTGTTTAATAATGTTTAATATTTTAATTCTTTTTGTGTTATGAAACCAGTAAATTGAAAAAAATTGGTTAAATTGAAATCTTGAATAAAAAAATAACTAGTCCATAATTATTGAATGACTATTTTTGTACCTAACATAATATTGTATTACTAATAACTAGTAGTTCGCCCCGAACTGAGATCTCGCGCACCGTAGATGGCTTACATTTGGACTTTCTTCTGACTACCCCTATAATTTCAAGTGCTACTACTGCCGAGTATGCCTATTGCGCTAGCTCTTCATGGTAAAAAATACTTGCATGCATGCAATACATAATGTCGTGTCTAATTTTTCATTTACTTCATATTTTTTATGAATTCTCGTCGTATTTCTAAAAGTATACGTCCTAGAATAAAAATAATAACTATTTTGGAATGTAAAAATAAAGACCTTTCATTTGACACCCCACTCAATATATTTGTTTACTTAACATTTTTTACCCCAATTATTTTCATTCTTTATCAAATTTTTTTTTTATCACGAAAATAAATCAAGTAGCATCTAAAATCATTGCAAACCAAACCGCAACGATGCCACTCTCTTTTTAAGACCGACCAGTCAATGAGCTACGAAGACATCGAAACTCTATGAAACGGGAGCTCTTGCAGCTCTGGTTTCGTAGTTTTTGTTCTTTGGTCGTATTTCAAAAACTATATATCCTAGATTAAAAATAAAAACCATTTTGGAATGTACAAAATAAGCCCTTTCGTTTGACACCCCACTCAATATATTTGTGTAACTTTAAAAAAAAATTACCCCCTTGGGAACCTAATATCTTCACAACCCCTTCATCGATTAAGCTCATATGCTCCACCGTAAATTTCCTTACTACAACCTATTGACCTACCAAGTTTCATGCAGATTGGATGAACGGTTCGACAGTTATGCGCGAACAACAATTCGTGAAACATACATACAAACATACAAACATACAAAGCAAAATCGCCCAACTTATCACTAAGATCTTCGCTCGCTTCGCTCGCTCGATCGATAATTTGCATAGATTTCTAAGTCGTTGCGTAATCGATTATAAAATCGATTACTACTATGGAATAGATTATTAAAAATTATGTAAGTGTACAATGCTCATCGTGTTTCATAAGCGATTTATCGGTCAATGACCCCCACGGGAGTGTGTCGGTTGGTCGAGGACGCAACAAACGTTTATCATAGTTACAGATTATTCTAGCATCAGTCTACAGCTTTGTTCGTTTTATTTTAGAATACTATCATATTGTGTTGTAAAATAAAGCTTTAGTTAATTAAAAAAACACTTCTTACGTACAAATAACTTAAGTAATACCTATAGGTAAAACAAATTCGGGTAAGATAAACCATTTATAACCTTATAAAACTCAACAACGCCTGGAGCGATTTTTATGGTCTTTGATTTGTTGGATTCGTATCAGAGCCTTTAGCACGAGTATGCACAAAGTCTACTATTCGATCCGTGACTGTAGTTTAATCTCTCAAATGTATTGGGGATTTTAGTTCAGTCAAGTTACCACTGGAGGCGCTGCACCGGAATCCCATACATTTGAGAGCCTTTACTACGGTCACGGATCGAATAGTAAACTTGTGCATACTGGCGATCGAGGCACTGATTCGAATAGCGGACCTACATCAGACTACCTATATCGAAAAAATCCTGAAAAAAAATTAAAAACAATTTTTTTCTTTTTCAAAACCATGATGAATTCTTAATGTTCTTTATGTTTCCTTAACTTCTAATCTGCACGTGATAGCTGAACTCTTGAGGAAGGTTATAGGCTACTTTTCATCATCATCATCATCACCAAAAACCATCACGGGGACAACGCCGCGAGGGCGCTGCTCGTTATCCATAAGATGGTTGCAAAATTAAGGTAGGAACTATTCATCACTTTTTCAAAATTAAAGTAGGAGTGTCAACACTTTTTCAATTATAGCCATGTTTTATCCAATTCATTTTAACTGACTTTTTAATATCGCGGACTGGATACTTGGCTTTTTGCCATCAGTGCGTGAGGTGAGATGGGATGGGACGAATGGAAATCAATACTAACTGCATACACTGCATTGCTCCAGTATAAATCAGCCCCGCTGTTCACTGCTTGCCAAACATGGTCATGTTCAAATTTGAATTTAAAATCGGTGGATGTAAGCTTACTTTTGAACAGCTGGTTTCAGCAATATGTTGGAAAATAAAACGTTGCAGAATGACTCCGATGCACTTGTTTGTAAGAATGTGCAATTTTGAATTACTGATGAATAGGCAACTGATTTTAAATTTCTTCTAACGTTGTACGTCAACCATTCCGGTACCTACCTATCAATACCTATCATTACCGCTACGTTTTATTTTGTTCTCCGAAATGGCAGTAATTTGCAAAACCTCATTGGTAATTTGTTTGAATAGGTACGTCATCACAACAAAGTAACCTAACCTCATTGGTCGTTAGTAGATTATGAAACAAAATGAAACAGTTAACGTTTTGCTGTGGTTGAGAAAAAGTTTGTTAGTAGAATCGAGGGGCTGGTGGGGAGCTCATGTATGAAATTTGAATTTGAAATAATTACCTATGTAGTTTTATAAAAACCGAAAATAAACTAAACACAGATTACTTGGTTTACTTTTGGTCAAGTTGGTTGGTCGTGACGTTAAGTTCACAGCTTGAAAAAGCTTTAAAAAGCTGGACATCTAAGCTTAGCACAGTCTTTCACTGTCAGATAAGGAAAGCCTTAGATCTATCTCATTTTATTTATTACGCGCTAAAAGCCTGAAGCGAACGATCTGTGCCATAATTTACCGATCCGATATTCAACCTATCCTAAACCATAGATGAAGAAAAAAATGTGTGATTAATGGATTTGGAAGGATTAGAATAATGTGATTTATCTTGGGTTCCATTTGTGATACAAAATTATGTACCTACTTATAAAGAATACCTAGGTAAACTGATGATTAATAAATTGAAGTTTTGTGTGTCATTTTTAAAAACAGATCTATTGTTATTTATGGCCTATAGAGAGGCATATTGATTTTTTTTCTTCACTTCAACAATTTTTGTTTATTACCTACTCATTTTAGAGAATAAAAGTTTGAATTTAAGTAGAATAAAATGTAAATATAAATCGTCTTACTTAGAGTAGGTATTTTCAATGATAAGTAAAAATTCTAAGTAGGTATGAAAAACGATGGTAAAGTATTGTAGAAAGTGAGTAGGTACCTACATAATTGGTTAAAAGTGTTTAAAACGTTTGACAAATAAGGTAGCAGTTCGAACCATAGATGTCAACAATAATTCAAATATCCGCAAGCAGTAAACACCTTAAAAAATCTTACTTGCGGCCATATTTAAAAGTGCCATGCAAATTAGTCAGACGGCTGGCAATTACCAATACCTCGCGATAAATCGAACCGTGTTTTATGTGTCAGTAACAAGTTAAGAAATAAATAACTGGTTTGGGTTATACGTCCTTATCTTACACGCTGTAAGAGGTAAGCGCGAGCGAGAGGGAGAAGATGGATTGACCGTTCGGAAACCTGTTTTTCATCAGGCTAAAGTTTTTTTGCGATGTGGTAGGCGTCGATGTGTGCTTTTTATTGTTCCGTGAATTTTGAGGGCACGAATACCATACGCGGTTGATTTAATGCCTGCGCTAATAATAATACTTATTCCTGACCTTAGCATAAGTAGGTGAACAGAATATGCATGCATATTTCAAGTTCGAAATGTCAGCTGTAGGTAATATTGTAACATGGGACCTTTATACTGGCATACTTGTCTATTGCTAAATAAAATTGATGTTCTAAAAACCGTATATATATTTAAAAATTAATTTTCAAAGCCTACTTAAGAGTATTTTTCATACACTTATAGGAGATTTTAAGGTCACTGAAATGTAAAATGATATAATTATTTTGTTTTGTATTGTGTAAAGGACAATTTTAAAATCAATGTTTATTGAAAATATAACATAGCTCGATTTGTGGACAATACCTATACACACTTAGGGGTCTGTAACCTATTTTTGATTATCTTCTAATGCGTGAGATCTGTAAAATACATTCCATGGACACAAAAAGCTGATTTTTTACAAAATGACACCTATTATAATTAAAAGAAAAATATAGTACTTTAGACACGTAACAATTACTTCTTCACAGGATATCCTATTAATAATTCAGAACTTGTCGCTAAAGGCTAACGGATGTCTCTCTTTTTCTACCCATCTATCACGTTGGCGAGAAAAGGACAGCTGTCTCATTTAAAATGTAAATTGTATTGATAAAGAATCGAAAGTACGTGAAGTATTTAAGCGTGCTCCGAAGACAGTTTTAATTATTATCGAATACAATGGTCTAAAAAATGGCGATTTGTAAGTAATAATTAAAAGTTTCCATTGTGACGAAATATGTTGCAGAAGGCTATTTTATTGACAAATCATTGAGATGCCAACAACAACAGATGGTTCCATGTATGGCGAAGCAATTTATAAGTTGTCTTTTTGTCTGAGGTGACTAAATGTTGGGGGCCGCGAGGGTTGTCTTCGTACTCGACGAAAAATGTTTTTTGCTTGGATATACCTATTATTCAGACCAGTTTTAACGCTAAATAATTACTAGACACCTACTAGCTGCTTAAGACAAACGCTTGCAAATAAGTACTTGTAGAAGGAAGAATGAATAAAAGAAAACATTATAAATGAACATTTGTAAAGTGAACATCAATAACAAAAAATACATTCATTTTTCCGTAAAATGAAAAATAGAAGACTTACAAAAATAAAACTTAATCAAAACGAAATTTCCAGTAACTAGACACACCAAGTGATTATTTTGTCTATATTTGATAAAGTAAAATCTGTGATAGAAAACTTATCATTTTGTTCAGGCCAGGGTTCAGTCTGAAAAAAACATTTTCATTTCTCATACACGGAAAGTACGCTTGAAGTCACCTGAACAGAGGGATGAAAGTAGTACTTTTCCGCCCTGGGAAGCAATTTTCCCTGCTGTCAAATTAAAAAAAAAATCATTCTATTTTGACATTTGTATTGAGACATGTTGAAACTTTTTACACAGCAAAAGTAATATTTGACATTTCTATTTTACCTTTTTATTGAGAATTGCTGTAAAAAATATTTTCAACAAATTATTACATGAGTATTGTTATTAATAATTACTTTTCACTAAATTATTATTATTTAAACAAGATTTTGAGCTTGAAATATTTACCATCTTCAATGACAAAAAAAACTGGCTGAAAAAAGAAGATGGGCGCCTTTTTTGATTTTTTTTTCAGTGGCAAGCTACCAGCCAGTATTTTTTTTAAAGCACCAATTCGATTTTTATCTGTTTTGTCGATCGAGAGCAGAGATTTTTATAAAATGAGCTAATCAGGTTTTTATTTACTTTCCTAATATTCGAAATGAAAAGCAGAGTGTTTACCTCGGGTGAAATACCTATTACGGCACTCGAACTATTAGCGCCCTCGCTATGCTTAGGCGCCAAACCATCTCGTGCCGCAATAGGTTACTTTCAACCCTCGTACAACAATCTACTATTTCACATCCAGGGTAGCCCTACGTTTCTGAATCAATGAACAGACACGCTATCGTCAGTTCTCGAATGTTTTCATTTCTTTTGAAATGGCCGCTCCGAGTCTCAACTTTATCTGAGTTAACGGGAAACTGGTCTTTCTTCTTTTGAACTTTTCAAGGTAGCCATGAAACTAGCGATTTTTATAATTATTTAAAAAATATTTTCATTGCCAATTCCATTGCTTTAGGTTGCATTCAGACCAAACCAACCGGAAGGGTATTTTTGACATAAATGTTCAAAACTGAAAGGTAGTTTTTTAATTCGTAAAATATTTTAAAAACGCCAGCGGGCTTAAAAACGCCAGCGGGCTTAAAAAGGCCGTTTTAGCAGAATCACAATAAATAAATAAATAATGCTGTACATTTCACACAGCTTCATGTAGCCCCAAGCTAAGCAGAGCTTGTGTTATGGGAACCACATGACTGATATACTATTTAAATACTTATTTTTTTTTTTGTAAATACATACATAATATACAAAGAAAACACCCAGACCCGAGACAAATATTTGCAGATCATACAAACATTTGTCCCGCGGCGGGGATCGAACCCGCAACCTCCTGCGTCACAGGCGGGCCTTCACCCACTGCGCCACAGAGGTCGTCAATAGGAATTGAATTGCCGTCTCTCATGTGACAAGTGACAAGAACGTCATAAATTGCAATTCGTATTGTGATTCTGCTATAGCGGTGATTTTAGACCCGCAGGTCGTGTCACAAGGAGAAAGTAACCCGTTTCTTCAAACGTTTACTGCCACATTCTTTGGCCCCTTCAAAAGGCATCGCAGCATCTACAGCAGTAAATATAGTGTGCGTCAGTCTCCATTAGTATTTTAAAAGCAAATTGAGTTCTAAGCTCTGAACTTCTTCACTTTGCTGAAGAAGTTCAGAGCTTAGAGCGCGTCAACTCATACCAGAGGTCGTACTGCCAAGTCTTAGAGCAATGTCAAAGTAAGATTACTTTGGTCCGTACTTAGATAAGACTGAAGTAAGACTGACGCAGGCATAACTCCATCCTAAATCAGGCCTAAATCAACCTTGTTTTAATCCTGCCTTAGGACCAAAACAATCTTAACGCAGGGATGTTTTGGTGACATGACATCGACTAGATGCAGGACTGCGAATGTCCTGCTCGATGTCATCGAGCAAGACATGCGCAGAGAGAGCGTCGAGAGAGTGTAATGCGCATGTCCTGCTGCAATCCTGCGTTAAGACCAAGGCAGGAATAAAATAAGATTGTTTTCGGACCAAAACAATGACAAAACAAGCCTAAGGCAGGAATGGTTTTCACCTTGTTTTGACATTGCTATAAGAGCTCATGGTACGGCTACTGTTTAGAAGCTTCAAAGATATAAGCTACAAACTGCTATAAGCAAAACAAAATCAAATGCATGGTGAGTTTAATTTTCGCTCAGCGGAAAAAAAGATGTAAGTACTTAAAAAATGCATGTTATCAATTCATAAACAATGATCACTAGTTTCATAGCCATAGACAAAGACGTATTTGTTTCGAAAGTCCCAGCGACAGTTTCAACCGATAAGGTTACAATTTAAGCTGGCCTCTTGTCTGCGGTTGGGCCATAATTGTATTAAAAACACGACTCGCTCTCACTAATTAATGGGTAGTTACGATGTTTTGATTGACCATAACCCATTCGAGTTTTATGGGATATTGAGTGATAACTTGAATTCATGGCTTAAGGCTCATAAATGACCATAAAGTCGATTGGAAGCTTGTAGCTAATTATCTTGTTTAGATGAAACGTTCCACTTCGCGCGAAGACAGTCGATTTATTTAAAAACTAGCTTCCGCCCGCGGCTAAGCTCGCGTGGTATTAACTCGGACAAAAGTAGCATTTTTATGTTATTCTAGTTCATAAATAAATAAATAAATAAATATTGCTGGACATTTCACACAGCGCCATCTATCCCCAAACTAAGCAAAGCTTGTAGGTACTATGGAACCAGATAACTGATAGAATACTTTTATATTTTTTTTTGTAAACACATACTTATAATACTTACTAACACACAGACACAGAAAAAACATCTATGTTCATCACACAAATGTTTGTCCTGGATGGGAATCGAACCCACGACCTGCAGCGCAGAAGGCAGAGCTACTACCAACTGAGCTAAGAGGCCAGTCAATATAAACTTATGTATATTTTAATTAATTTATTTAATATTAGTTTAGTTTATAATATACATTACGTTTATTGCCAATATTCCATTCCATAAACAACGGGTTACTAAAGCTTCTATATTAGGTAATCGTCTATAGTAATACTCGTATTAGCTGGGTTGCTCTAGGTGGAACATCCATTATATCGAAACACTGTTGGTGCTTCAGCACGACATTTATGGTGATGGGTATAATGTACATTTTATTTTCACGGGCCAGGAGTGCTTTTAAAAGTTGAAAAACTTTGTCGCATGCAGCGGTCACATTTGGCTTTTAAAAACGCAATAGCGGTATTTTCACTTTTAAACTCCGCTTAAAATACGACCACATGATTATAATAACGATATGGTAATTCCTTATTTGTGTGGGCTATTATTGTAGGCAGGTGTAATTTAGTGTTTTTTGTAGCACCCGCATCACGGAGCGATTTTATTGATAACATTTTGTCAGTACAGATTTTGAAATCAAGGCAAAAATTATAAAAAGAGATTTTTATAACATCTTTTACTAACTTACTATTTTAACACTACAACACTATTATCATAATCTTAATAGTCGTATGTTTTTTAAGACTATGCTTCAAAGGCAATCTACTTGTATTATATCGTAAAAAAAAGGAGCTCACTTCGCTCGCTTTAAGATAGAGTAGGCATGCAATTTATGCCAACCGTTTTGACTACAAATAACAAATAAATGGCTGGAAACTAATTTTGCGATCATTGGACCAAAAGTCAAGGGCGAATTCCACTAAATCAATATGAAACCTCATTTATTTAATTTGCTAAAGGAAGTCAATCAACGAAACAAATACAATGAAGACAAAAACAATCTTTAATTACCTACTTTTGTTTTATTTCCTACTTTTAGTATATGAATACGAAACAACCTCAAAGGAGGCAACATGATAGAATTACATTAACATTATCTAAAATTCTTAAACAATTCCCCTTGTTTTGGTTAGTTTGTTGCCAGACTTAAATTACTTATGGAAACAACGTGTAGCGGTCCCCTAAATACGTAGGCTGTAACCTTCGGAAAGGTTTGATTAAGGCAACACATTTACAGAATTAGATATGGATTTGGCTCGACACCGAATAGGAATGGTTTAAAATTCTTGTTTACCATTCGATTTGAATTTTCATCATGGATACTGTTATTTGTACTAGCTTTGGTTACAAAGACTTCTGCGACGATTTCTACCTTTCGCTAGTACCGTTAAAGCTATCACAAAACTTGATAGCTTATTCAATAGTGGATTAAAAAACCATGCTTTTAAAACTATAAAATAATAATTTTTGAAAAATGAAATCGTCCGTCTTGTAGCTTGCATGGTAGTTCTCGGTAAATTGACGATATTTAGCGCTGTTCTGCATGATCACCAACGTAAATGGGTGACCGTAGGTACCAATAACAACTAAGCGCTTCCGTGTTTCAAAGGGCACGCTATATTCTCAATCCCGGTTACAATGTCGAACAGACAACGGAGGCCTTAAGGCGAAAAACTCCGTTATCAGTGTTAGCTACTTACCTACTTACTACTACGTACTACGTACTAGGTAATCTCGGGAGTGGACACACTACGTTTTTTGCAGCGCGTTTATATAAATACAAACGCGATGCAAACGCGCTGCTCCACTCCCGGTTCACTTTTGGGAGTGGCCACATTTCGTTTTCTGCAGCGCGTAGAGCTGCTCGTTTTTATTGATAGAAACGCGCGTTCGCATCGCGTTTGTTTGGATACAATAGCAGCATTTACACGCAGAGATCGGCCTGCGGATTTTCCCGCGGATCGATCTCTGTCATTCCAACCTTTGAAAGTTTTATCCGCGGATATCCGTAAAGATATCTTTACAGATATCTGTACAGTCCAGATCCGTGCTAAAAACTCTACCGTTTAAAGGCCGCTAGTTTTATCCGCGGATATCTTTACAGATATCTGTACAGTCCACACAACGATCTATTATCATTTAATCTTGGTTATAAGGATTGTTGGTCTTGTTGAGAGGCTTTCTTGGTAGCTTTGTCTCTTTCACACTCGTTGTTGGATTAGTAGTGTGCCCATGTCATTTAAATTTCAGGATATTTTTACTTTATCGCGCTCGACAAAATCAGCGCTTGATTTCGATCCATGGTTTCGATCCTTGAATTCGATCCTTGATTTTGATCCTTGATTTTGATTTCGATCCTTGATTTCGATCCTTGGTTTCGATCTTGGATTTCGATCCTTGATTCTTGAATTTTGAACCTTGAATCTGAAATTTTGAATCTTGAATCTTTGAAGTGACAGCTGTCAAACTTCAAATGACCATATCTCGGGAACTACTCGTCCTAGACTCCCCGTTCTCAGTTCAAATGAAAGCTATGACCAAGATCTTCATTTGAAGTGACAGCTGTCAAACTCCAAATGGCCATATCTCGGGAACTACTCGTCCTAGACTCCCCGTTCTCAGTTCAAATGAAAGCTATGACCAAGATCTTCATTTGAAGTGACAGCTGTCAAACTTCAAATGGCCATATCGCGGGAACTACTCGTCCTAGACTCCCCGTTCCCAGTTCAAATGAAAGCTATGACCAAGATCTTCATTTGAAGTGACAGTTGTCAAACTTCAAATGGCCATATCTCGGGAACTACTCGTCCTAGACTCCCCGTTCTCAGTTCAAATGAAATCTATGACCAAGATCTACATTTCAGATGACAGATGTCATTTTGACAGCTGTCACTTCAAATGAAGATCTTGGTCATAGCTTTCATTTGAACTGGGAACGGGGAGTCTAGGACGAGTAGTTCCCGAGATATGGCGGTTTGAAGTTTGACAGCTGTCACTTCAAATGAAGATCTTGGTCATAGCTTTCATTTGAACTGGGAACGGGGAGTCTAGGACGAGTAGTTCCCGAGATATGGCGGTTTGAAGTTTGACAGCTGTCACTTCAAATAAAGATCTTGGTCATAGCTTTCATTTGAACTGGGAACGGGGAGTCTAGGACGAGTAGTTCCCGAGATATGGCCATTTGAAGTTTGACAGCTGTCACTTCAAATGAAGATCTTGGTCATAGCTTTCATTTGAACTGGGAACGGGGAGTCTAGGACGAGTAGTTCCCGAGATATGGCGGTTTGAAGTTTGACAGCTGTCACTTCAAATGAAGATCTTGGTCATAGCTTTCATTTGAACTGGGAACGGGGAGTCTAGGACGAGTAGTTTCCGAGATATGGTGCTTTGAAGTTTGACAGCTGTCACTTGAAATAAAGATCTTGGTCATAGCTTTCATTTGAACCGAAAACGGGGAGTCTAGGACGAGTAGTTCCCGAGATATGGCCATTTGAAGTTTGACAGCTGTCACTTCAAAGATTCAAGATTCAAAATTTGATAGGGCCTCCAGACTCTCTGCGAGAACCCCCGAGAACACCCGAGAAGCGTGAGTGTGAGGAGCTTCTCGCCTTCTCGTTCTGTGGCTCGCCTGTTCTCCGATAGGTGTCGGTATTTTTGGCCGAGACAAAGGATTTCAAACATAACGACGGAGAAAAATTGAGAGTGTGGATAGCTTGTTTGTTCTTCGAGAAGTCTCGGCGAGACTTCTCGCCGAGCTTTCTCTCGAGAGTCTGGAGGGGCTATCAGATTCAAGGTTCAAAATTCAAGAATCAAGAAAAAAACTTTGTAAATTTATACCGTTCCACGCGCCAGTCCAAAATCTGCGGTTATCTGTACAGATATCTTTAAAGATATCTTTACAGATATCTTTACAGTCCGGATCCGTGGGAAAATCTTTAGCGTTTAAAGGCAGCTAGTTTTATCCGCAGTTATCTTTAAAGATATCTTTACAGATATCTTTACAGATATCTTTACAGTCCGGATCCGTGGGATAATCTCTATCGTGTAAATGCCGCTATTACCTATTTATTCTGTGGAAAGGAAGCTGTCCGAGCGTTTGTATCAATACAAATGCGCTACTCAAAAACGCGCTGCATAAAACGCAGTAAGGCCACTTCCTTTGTATGGATACAAACGCGCTGCGAACGTGAGTTTGTATCGATACGCAATGAGAACGCACCGCTCAAAAACGCACTGCAGAAAACGTCGTGTGCCCACTCTCTAACTCACACTAGCCTACTTTGATACCTACAAGTTACATAAATACCATTTGATGACGGTACACAAATACTTAAATAAAACTCGTCATGCTTCCTTAGATACCAAGAAACCACGAATTTTCATTTGCTACTGTTGAGTGACTCACGCCTTTGCTTGGTTTTATGAGAAAATTTTATGATCTTCCGACCAATAACAGACATTATTTGCGTATGTAACTAAGCAGCTATTGGTTCTTGTGTATTATAAACATTTGTTTATGTGGTAGATATAACAGCTCTATAATGGACTTAAAGTAATTATCGAGTGTAAATTATGTGACAATAATTACAAGAATATTTTCTAGTTTTAAAACTTTTGGGTTCTATTATACTTTTGGATGCCCATTTGAAGGATGGCTCAAAAACTTTTTCCCTACCGTGAGACATTACAAGCTCATAATAATAATAAAACAAAAATACTCATGATGTTTGATATTAGAAATTAATGAGCATTTTCATCTGGAAAGAAAAAACCCAGATGAAGATTCAAAATAGACGGATGAATCGAAACATTGCATGCTTACGTAATTTCCGTATGTTATATTATATTATTGACTTTCACGTCTTTACCTAAAAAAAAGTACTATGTGAAAACAATGGTTCAAAATTTTCCCAAATCTGATATTTTGGAGAAAACCTACGAATTCTCCTTACAATAATCAATTCAATTCCTACAGTATCTGAGCAATGGGCTTATACGAAAATTATTCATGGAACGGCTATAGCCGCGAAAGCCTTCTCCGCATGACGCCCGGATAAACTCGGATGAATACATTTAAATAGAGAACGCGACACTTCGGTAGATTTACAACGGCATAATGCAGAGGGTTGGGCACTGCAGTCTTGGTCTTGAGAAGAAAATTCAAAGAAAATAAAATCTTACTTCAAATTGGAATTTAAAAGTACATGTTCGATTTCGTCAAATAAGTAGGTATAATAGGCACATAGTCAAAAGTAGTAAACAGAATGAAATTTGAAGGAATGAGACTTATATGAATTTTAAGTTTTGTCGAAGTTCTTTTTCAACTAGTAAAAGTCATAAATAAAAATATACCTACTTAATTAAAAAAAGATTTTGTATTTGACGGATGATTGGGAGTTTTGAAGAGGATAGCCTCCATGTTCTTCGAAATAGCTTCGAAGTTAGCTGACTTGAGCATAGACTAATAACTTATTAGGACGATGTAAAAGCTTAGATAGTAGTTTGTTGCTGTACCTATAAATAAAAATTTGAATCTGAATCTGAAGTACGAATCACGTTATAATCAAAGTATCGTGGACATTCTTGGCCTTCTATTACCTGAAACAAAATAAAATCAATATAAATATTATGGAGAATCGTGTGTAAAAATAAAAATACATTGAATGAATGAATGAAAATTACTTTACATAGACTTTAGGGGGTGGGATCGAAATCTTCTGACATTATATAGAAAATAACTTTGTTTTTTTTATTTAGTTATAACAACAAGAACGAGAATAAAGTCTCAAAGTCGAGTCTTGTTTTCGTAATCGTAAACACAATACATAAGTCCCATTACTCACGGATATAACTCCTTTCAGTTATAAATAGTGTTGGACATGCTTTAGTAGGGACTCTACCATTAATCCACTGGACAAAAGGGTTTGTTAGTAGAGACGGTAGTTATTTTCTACGCTGTGGAGTTTGGAATCTATGAAATAGTGCTGGGCTTAGCGAAGATTCGGCTCTTTTGAAGATCTCATATGAAAAGTCCTAAATGAAAGCCAACCTTATTTTGAAAATTTATGTAGGATATTTATTATTAAAAAAGTCTAGAAAGTTGTATGTTGAATTGTTTGAAGAAGTGTATACCTAAGCTGATAAATTTTGTAATGATGGTTTGCTAAAGTAGTTTTGACTATTTACTGGAATGTATAGTTTGTTTCACAACTGTATTATGACGTCCCATATACTCGTAATAATTCAAACATACATTGTACGAACATTTTAAATTTATATGAAAAACTGCACAAAACATTCGCGATTATCTTCTATACGTACTTTCGGACCAGACGTGCCATCCAGACCTTCTCGGAATGTATTCTGAATTCGGAAAGTCACGTTTCTCGTCAAAACGTCAACTTTCCGAAGAAAATCATCGAATCGGGTGTTTTTCGGAAGTCTGAATCGCATTACAGGTAAACTGAAGCCGAAATTCGCGTAAAAGCTAAGCTTCCTTGACAATCTCTAGTTCGTGGCAGTTCGGAATCTATGAAGTACTGCCTTCAGGTACCCACGCGCGCCGCATTAGGTATAAACCTATCACTAGTAAATAAACGAAGGAAATCTACAAACATAGATGAAGAATTTTCTAACGAAGTAAACAACATTTTCTAATTTTGTGAATTTAGTAAAGCTTATAATGAGCATACTTAACCATTTTTCCGAAAAAAAAAAAACTATTAATTCGCACGATATATACGACGCTGTGGTGGAAATGCAGCCGTCACAATTTCTGAAGATAAAGTGAAGGTAGTTGTGAAAACTGCCGCTTCTCGTCAGCTCCCTACATACTCCAGATCGACCGCGACCACGGTTTTTGCAACACCCTAACGTCGTGATAGAATATAAAAAAGGTAAACAACGCGGTGAAATCCTGGTAATTCAAAAGAATTATTGATGCACGGCCAGGATTCGAACCCCGTCCGAAAGTTATCGGTCAACATGGCTACTATGTTTTATATAAATATGTAGATGCGTATAAATACTATGCCTAATATTATAATCTGGTTCTAATCTATGTGATGTTGGCAACGCTCTAGCCCTGCCATTGCTGACATTATGATAATGGTACTAAAGCTTTGGCACAGAGTACACCTACTTACATTAAAACTTTAATTCACTCGATCCGATTCTATGTTAATAAAAGTACATAATGTATTTTTCATTCCATCTATTCGAAAAGGACGACTTTGTTCGCCTTTAAGTGCGCCCAAAGTAGATGATTCCTCTTCAAGGAACTTTTAGCGGGCAGTAATGAGTTTTTAATCCTCTTTATAAATTTAGCGGGCAGTAATGAGTTTTTAATCCCCTTTAAGTGCGCCGGAATTATCTTTGCCGCGCACTTTAGAGGTACAACTACTTTCCACATTCATTCATCTCGAATCTACCAAGATGAATGAGGGAGGACTCTTAGCACTATAGCATACTATAGCATAGCATAGCATAGCATACTATATCATAGCATAGCATAGCATACTATAGCATAGCATAGCATAGCATAGCATAGCATAGCATAGCATAGCATACCATAGCATACCATAGCATAGCATAGCATAGCATAGCATAGCATAGCATAGCATAGCATAGCATAGCATAGCACAGCATAGCATAGCATAGCATACCATAGCATAGCATAGCATAGCATAGCATAGCATAGCATAGCATAGCATAGCATAGCATAGCACAGCATAGCATAGCATAGCATACCATAGCATAGCATAGCATAGCATAGCATAGCATAGCATAGCATAGCATAGCATAGCATAGCATAGCATAGCATAGCATAGCATAGCATAGCATAGCATAGCATACTATAGCATAGCATAGCATAGCATAGCATAGCATAGCATAGCACAGCATAGCATAGCATAGCATACCATAGCATAGCATAGCATAGCATAGCATAGCATAGCATAGCATAGCATAGCATAGCATAGCATAGCATAGCATACCATAGCATACCATAGCATAGCATAGCATAGCATAGCATAGCATAGCATAGCATAGCATAGCATAGCACAGCATAGCATAGCATAGCATACCATAGCATAGCATAGCATAGCATAGCATAGCATAGCATAGCATAGCATAGCATAGCATAGCATAGCATAGCACAGCATAGCATAGCATAGCATAGCATAGCATACCATAGCATAGCATAGCATAGCATAGCATAGCATAGCATAGCATAGCATAGCATAGCATAGCATAGCATAGCATAGCATAGCATAGCATAGCATAGCATAGCATAGCATAGCATAGCATAGCATAGCATAGCATAGCATAGCATAGCATACTATAGCATAGCATATCATAGCATAGCATAGCATAGCATAGCACAGCATAGCATAGCATAGCATACCATAGCATAGCATAGCATAGCATAGCATAGCATAGCATAGCATAGCATAGCATAGCATAGCATACCATAGCATAGCATAGCATAGCATAGCATAGCATACAAAAATTGTAATTTCAACTTCATAAAATCCTGTGCGTTTTCGATCTCAGGAACTACCAGTCGGATTTGAAAAATTATTTCTGTATTTGATAGCTAAACTCTTGAGGAAGGTTATAGGCTACTTTTCATCATCATCATCACCATAAACCATCACTACTCGGCGCTGCTAGTATCAGATAAAAAGTCTAAATAAAAAAAATTAATCCCCGATTACTCTTCTCAAGTGGAACTTCGTCGATTTAACACATTCTTTTCTCTTCCCTTTTATTTTCTCATAGATTGTAATGAAAAGTAGAGTGTATCACTCGGGCGCAAAATATATTTTTGACTCGGGCGACGTACTTTAAATCCCTCGCTACGTTCAGGATTCTACTAAAGAATCCCTCGCTACGCTCGGGATTCTACTCTAGAATCCTTCACTTCGCTCTGGATTCAAAAAAGCGCCCTCGCCGTCAAAATATTATTTTGCCCCCTTATAATACAATCTACTATTTTTTAACTAGCCTAAACTGTCCCACTGCTGGGCAAAGGCCTCCTGTTATTTTCCACTTATCGCGATCTTGTGCGTAATAATGTAATGTAATGCTTTACATTTACATTACATAATATGCAAATAAATTATATTTACATGTTCTTAGGATCAATTGAATTATTTTATAATTAAAAATGAAATATAGTTTTAATAAAGTGACAAGGACTTCCTTTTTATGACAGGTAATTTAAAGGCATAATAAAGAAAGATTTAGTGGATTGATAAAAAGAATTTTAACTGCCTAAATAATCGAGTAAGCTAAGTTATGCGATGTCTTTAAAAGCGGTACTCTTACTATGTAGAACGTTGTACTCTTAATGCTATACCTAATTACAATACTGTAATAATTCCTTGAACTTATCTTTGAAGTTTGCATATTTTTATCCGTTTTGTCTAGAAATAAATCAAAATACTTACATACTTATATTTTTTTTTAATTAATCTGGCATTTTAAAAATTTTTTAGTATGTAAAATGTTTTATTAGTTTTTAATAGTGACATCATTAATAACGGAATACATTTACCTAATCAAACATTTCAGTTTTAAATATCATGCCAATAATTTTGTGAATCGAAATCTTTACATTATCATAAAGTATGGCCGGATTATTTGGCGTTTACAAAGGGAGGTATACACCTAGCAGTGGGTACCTATGAACTGTTGATGATGATAATGATAATATCTTAAACTAAATTTATAGGGATGCAATTGATGGAGGGCAATTTCCAGAACCACTGCTCTTCTTTTAAAAATCTTAACATGTTTAAAACGTAAAATTTATGTGTGGACAATTGGACATTAACTTACTAGCTTCCGCCCGTAGCTTTGCTCGCTTGCTACCCGGTTAAAAAGTAGCCTATGTCCTATTTCCGGTCGTTATCTATCTATATTTCAAATTTTAGCCCAATCGGTTTAGTGGTTGTCGAGTTATAGAGGAACAAACATACATCCATCCAAACATCTAAACTGTCGCATTTATAATATTAGTGTGATTAGTGTGATAGTGTGATTTACCTAAGTTGAGTTGCTAGAAGTTAATAAAAATAACGAACGAGTCATCAAATGTATCTTAAACAGTTTCAATCAGTCCAATCCAAGTCCGGTTAAGTGTACAGAAGGGTGGTATAATTAAAGTCAGCGAGTCCGTTTGATCTGCATACATAAACGTGCAGTGTATGGTGGTCATGCGTTCAACATGTTCACAGGGTCAAGTTATAGGCGGATTAAGAATAGTTTTTTTTTCGGACGTACTTTTATGATGACTAGTCTCACGTCGACTTTAGCAACTTCACCGGACTATAGTTTTTTTTAGTATTGAAATTAACCTGGACTTGAATATTATTGTGTACTTGTAAAAGCTGCTAAATCTGCAAGCTGATTGTCTAACTTGTCTCAAACCTCAAATCGGTCTCAAACTGTCAAAACGATCGCGTAGGTATCTTTTGCTGCGGTCGGTCTCGTTGAGATGAGAGTGGCAGAGCTCACTGTACTGTCATATTTGAGACCGATTTTGGCCGCTATCAAAGATCAGGGGGACCATCACGGGGGTATTGTCATGTCTATTCATTGATCTAAGAGTGACATAAAAAAAAATCATTACCTAACTATCTAAAGAGTTTGGATCGTAGAAATTCAAATTTGAACCAAATTTCAACTTAAACTGCAAATTGGCTGTGACAGACGGATATAGGCCTATAACCAGAACCCTAAACGTAGAAAGAATGAAAATGAAAAGTCTTATAAAAATGTTGAATTCCGACGGGATTCCAACCCGCATTGATTGATACAAGCGATCCTCCGCAAGCCTTGAAAACATTGATGAGACTTTTTATTTTCAATAAAATATTACGTAAGTGTAAATTAACACTAAAAATTAAAAAAATTGTAACAAGCATAATTTTACTCAAAACATTCTTTAAATTCTGGAAATCTTCAATAATCATGTTGAAATTGGCCTGAAGAAATCAAACGAAACAAAACAATACTATGATCAAGACTGTATTTCCAAAGCGCGGTAGACAGTTTCTCAGATAGTTAGACATCTATGATCTTTTGAAGATATCTAATGGGGTACTCAGAGGTATGTCCAAATACATTAATGCCCACGTTTTGCATTAAGTATTAAAAATAATTTTAGCATTCATAATCATCTGAATTTAGGGCGTCATTCTCGCAGTTTTTTTTTATAAAATCGCTTATAACATGCACCAAATTTTACACAGAACAAATGAAACTCACGGAATTTATACGAGCTCGATGCCAGCACGTGTTTCGCGTATATTCCAAGCTTCTTTGCAGCATGGCGAGATTGTAGTCTATTAATGTCGAAGCTGTGTCTTCGTTTCCAATTAACCTTTACGAGTACATTTTCATTTCGTTTTCTATCAGGTTCGTTTGAATCATTGATTTATTTTTGCCTTATTCCAATAATATTGACAAAGAAGAGGGGTGCTATAAATTTGTAGCGTGTATCTGAGTATCTCTGGATCTATGTATCTGATGCATATAATATACATACTCGTAATTATATTATTTACATTTATATATCTGAAATTCTGTTTAAGGTCAAATATTGTGTAAGGAAATAAAGCTTTTTATTTTACTTTATTTATTTTATTATATTTGAAATTCTGAATCTATATTATTTAAAATCCGTTTTATCATCATTATACGGATTATTATTATCACGTTGCGTCGCTCTAACTTACCAGGAACAAGTGCAGTAGCTAAACAAATACGTAGCTGTACGTTTACGTGTACCGTAATCTTAATTCTGTTAAGGAATTCGTTTATGACGCTATAATAGTGTCGGGTTTGCTTTTGAAAACAATGTGGTTTTAGGAATTAATAAAAACATGAATAACTTTTTATTATCTCAATTTTATTCTTCTTCGTCATCCATAAACGTTTATGATGGCATGTTGGGTATTTTTGTGTGTCCAATATGGCTTTCCTCCTTTGTTAGGTAGGTACTCTATTAGTAGTTCTTGATAAGTCGCCCTTTTACGGTTACAAATGTTAATTGTTGAGAAAAAATCGGTCAATTATATTTGGCCACTAGCTCAAACGAAATTATTGACTCTCACTTTGTTATTTTGGTCGAAATTTAGTTTTTCTCTTGCTGCATAGGTTTTATCTGTCTTTGAATTTTTGAATAAACTTATTTAGTACATTCTAGTTTAAAAAAACACGTTCTCTATTTATTATATATCATAACAGTATTCCTAATTTATTATGAGTGACCACCTTACCTGACAATGTTTCATCCTGTAAGTTTATTTAGCTGGTGGGGCTCGTCAGTCGATAGGTATGTCAAAAACAAACATTACTAACCATGTTACGATACCACAACTTGATTCAAATCTATTTATATCAAGTTAATGCATAAAAAATAATAACCCAGCTAGGTCACTGCAACATCATAACCCAGAACGGGAGGTTGTGTCATCTAAATTTAGACAACGGAATTATGCCACATTAATCTGCATGTCACGTAGTCGAGTGTCATGGCCCTAGTGGTCGGCAAAATGACCGTTTGGAGACGGCCTGTGTGTTCTGAAGTTATCACAGATCTGACCTTGAGAAAGCGGTAGCATGTGAGAAATTCCGACATTTATTGTTGTTTTTCTCAATGTAAGGGCAAGTCTCAGACGTTTTTTTTATCTAATCTTATTCTAAATTATTCTTATCTTATTTATTGCTTCTTGCAAAATGTTTACATGTAACTCTTCTATTTCAAAAATTCAAAGGTTCTTGAATGTTTGGCAATCGTCGGATATGTACAATTTGCGTAATATTATTCTGGTATATTTTTCATAGGAATTTACGTTTTGATTGAACGTTTTGAATTCAACAGTAGCAATAATCATTCTGACTATACTCAGATTCTTATAACATGTAGGAATGTGCTTAGATTAAGAAATTGAATTTGTAAAGCTTGTACAGATTTGTCAGGTAACAGCAAAAAGCTTATTTCCGTGGGCTATAAAATTGCTAAGCCTTGAAGGTGTTTAGATGTCAGCTTAAAAAATCACCATACTCAGATCTCATTCAAATATTTGCAGATCATGAAAACTAAAGGGGCCTGCAACTGTCGAATCCTCAATACAATATGTTTGTAACAGGAACCTAGACAAACACTGCCATAATAACATAAAGTGATAAAAATATGCTTTGTAACGATTTTGGTATAACGTTTGCATGGACATGTCTGTCGCCGGCCCCTTAACCCACCGTGAGAAATGAACTATTTTCTCTTATCTATTCTCTTATTTTTCCATAGAGGTCGTGAAATTCATTTCGAAATAAGTAAAATGCATTTTGTTTTCTTTGAACATTTTCTCTGTACAGGTTTGTATTCACTGCAGCATCTAGTTGACATATCGTTAAGTTTTATATGTGTTTTGATTCAAATTCAAACGAGCTCTTGCACAATCCAACTCAGTTGTTTTGCCTTTATTCTTAGAAAGAAAGAAATATGGAGTTTAAACTCTTTATGTGAAGTTCGTGGGAAGAACTAAACTTACAGTCAGCCTCTAAAGTTGATATTTTTAATACAAAATAATAAATGGATGAATTAAAACTCTTTATTGTACACATTTTAAACATAAGAAAGAATATACCTAACACATAATTGTTAAATGGGCGAGCTTATCGCTTAGAAACAACCTCTTTCAGACAACCTTTGGATGAAAAGAAAAATTAAGAGTGAAGGTATGGCAGGGGGATACAGATATTTATACTAAGAGATTTATAAAAAATAATTCATAATAAATAATCTTTAACTTTTTTTACATACAGATATGCATCCATAAATGCTTCTGTCCCATAGGGGTAGGCAGAGACCACGAATTTACACTTGCTACGATCGACACATCTCTTTCGCCTCATTCAATCTCCTAGTAATCTTCATACAATCACATAATTATAAGCTTCATATATTTTATTATAAGTCGAATCATTTGGTAATGGGTCCTCTTTCAATAAAATAGGACCTTAATAATAAAGTAAATTAGGCTAAAGTTTTCATACACAAAACGTGAAAAATCATTTTCGAGGCGAAATCACCATAATTATTGAATTTTTATAATTAATTTAATAGTTTTAAACTAAATAATATTATATAGTTTAGAAAAAAGCTTACAAAGTGTTAGATCTCATTATTTTTAAATTTAAAGGAAGTGTATTATGTTCGGAAGAGTATTTAAAATTAATTTAAATATAAAATTGTTGTATTTTAAGTTTACTTTTACGTGTTGTAACGATCTAAAAAATAAATTAACAACTCAGCCTAATGGTTTAGGGTTGCCAGTTATAAAAAAAATTCAAGGGATAGGTCAAAAAATACAAATCCTATAATAATACTATTTACTTTTTTTAACTTTAAAATGTTCAAATTAGACATTATTGAAGATTCCTTACCCAGATGAAGATTCTCCGGATGAATCGAAACATTGTCGGTATCTAAATCGACGATAATTTTACGTGAGTAATTCCCGTGTGTTAAATAATGTCTAGTACAACTCACAAAAGTTTTGAAAGTGAAATGTTCAAATTACTTGGTACTGCTGTATGATACAACTATCCCGATTCACCAACTGTTGAGTATTCCCACAGGACTCTCTCAGGTTAATTATAAAAGTAACTTTGTCGAAACGAAATGAGTCATCTCATTTAGGTAGACCTGAAAATGCGTAAAAAATTAAAATCTTAGTAAATGTAATAATTAGCTTGAACATGAACCCTTTTTAGGCTTTTTTATGAGTCTATGATTTTTTTTATGAGGTGACAAAGACCGCTCCTAAACTGATAAATTGATGACCTTCTAGTGTATTCCTATTAAAGTCCTATCTAAAGTACACAAGGCTTTTTTAGGCAATCTTCAGATTAACCATCCTGAGTAGTTTGGTAGTGATCATACCCACAGAGACCCCGTGCAAAGCCGGAGAGGGTGGCAAGTTTTGGTACCTATTAGGCCTACTGAATAAACATATTTGAATTTTGAATTTGTTTTAGAATACATACATGTCTTTTTTAAACTTTCGCGATCAGAACACATTATAAATACTTATGGGGTAGTTCAACAAACGCCTTCGCTTTGCTGCGGTGCCTCCAACACTTCAGTCTTCCCGCGACCACGGCTAGTGCAATCCAGTCGAAACGTCGGGCTAAATAAATAAAAAGGTAATTTACGTGATAAATACCCGAATTTATTTTTAGTATTTTTAAATACATACATGCATTTAAAAATAAGCAGCATCCGCCAACCCTAGACCTCTTTCGTAACGTACACTGACTTGCACGGTAACATAAACATGCTGTGTAATTTAATGTTCTCGTTACTGCGTCAGCTCATAATTTTCAATTTGTGTCGACCCTCATAAATAGGCGAGCATACATCAATGTTGGCTCGAATCAAAGAGATACGAATGCAATCACTATTTACTAAAGGGATCCAATATCTTAGACGATTTCAATACATCAGAACAGATCAGAAAGTCTATCATATAAAAATGAACTCTATTTATTAGGTACTAGGTATGTAAAATCTAATTTTCTCTTTTGCTTCTTTTTTCATTTCTTTGTTTCAGTGATTCGGTATTAGTTTCATCATGAAACAAAGCCTTCTCATTTTCTAGGATCTTTGAATTTGTATTTTCTTGTCAGGCATAGTTTGTTTATTTTCGTGATCTGTTTTGTTAATCTGTATTTCATTAAATGGTTTGACAAAATATATAGATATTTTGTCAAAGTTAAATTGGAATAAAACTTCTCGTTTTAAAATCTTTCTGGTTTTTATTTATGTATTCACCATGTAACTTAATTTTTTTGTAAATTAAAACTCTTAGAGAATGCACTCTGAAAGGTGGGCATCGATCATCACCAAGTGGGAGCCTGAAGACGGGCGGCGACACCGAGGCAGGTCTAGAAGACGCTGGCGTGACGACATAGATGCCTTCCAGATTGAGTGTTGGGAAGTGGCCGGTGATCGCAAGAAGTGGAAGGATATGAGGGAGACCTTTGCCCAGCAGTGGGACACTTTGTATGTTATAAAAAAAAACTCTTAGAGAATGGGCAAACTCCGCTTTTCGTACGCGCGTTTGTATCGATACAAACGCGCTGCTCCAATACGCGCGTACGAAAAGTTTTTTTTTTTCATTCAAAACACTTTAATTTTTCTGGGTTAAAATGAATAGAACAGGAAAACGTAAAACTAAAGGGTTTAGTTATATTATTATTCTGTGCTAAAAGTGAGATTGTGTATACATGCATAAATTACACGGTACTGAATCCTAAATAAAGTAATTAACATGCACTTTAATTTACATACGTCTTTGAAGTGAGGAATGGTATAATATAGCTATGTTTTTAGCATTATCATTTACTTAGTTCCACTTGATATGTGGTTAGTCACCTTGGAGTTTTATTACACAGGATCACGATTGTGTCCTAAAGAAACGGTAAGGGTAATAGACAACTAATAAATAATAATAGATAATGCTGGACACACATTATTATGTAGCCCAATAATGCTGGACATTTCACACAGCATCATAATAGCCCAAAATAAGCAGAGCTTGTGTAATGGCAACCACATGACTGATAGACTACTTACATACTTCTTTTAAAAATACATACTATTTATACTGATGTGTGGAGGGAATGGGGGAGGTCTTTACCCAGCAGTGGGACACAATATACTTATAATAATAATAAGAATAATAATAATAATAAGTAATAAATTTATACATTCTCGTAGAAAACACCGAGACCCGAGACATATTTGCAGATCATACAAACATTTGTCCCGCGGCGGGGATTTAACCCGCAACCTCATATATACATCACCCACTGCGCCACAGAAGTCGTCAATTAAAAAGAAGAATTATAATAGATATAAGACGTGGAGGGAAAGAGAAACATTATTTTTTGCATATTACGTAATGACGGCCATCTAGATTACAACATGTACTATTTATAATCACCCATAATCGATACTAGCGCAATAAACGTTAATTAATCGATCGCTTAATCGATTGAACGTCTATAATCGAATGATTGATTTCACACCTAATATTAGTGTTGTTTGTAAGCATATCAGATTTCTCTAATAAGAGTGTTTCTCAATTTTAAGGAGTGGCATAAATGACTTTGGTTTGATGAATGAATAATATTAATCGATTTAGGAGAGAATAAGATTGTTTAATAAAAGCTTCAGTCATTACATCATGGTAGCTTAAATAAATTTAAATTTAAAATAATTTTTTTAACTAATTTTTCAGTATTAATTTTATACAATGCTGAACAAATTTAGTACCTAATGTTTAAGACAACGAACGATTGATAAATTGAATTTTTTAATTGAAGTTTTTTCGATAGATTTACTTCTCCCGAGATCGTAATACCGGTGTCTATATTCTTCTTCTTCTTTCGGATGAGCAAGTGGCCAACTCTGGTGACGGTGTCTATATTGAAAAAATTAGATGGCGTCACCTTAACCCATTTAAACGATCCAACCACTCACTTATATATGGCTTAATAGATGCTATTTTAGACAAATTTGTATTATAATAAATGTATTTAAATTTGCATTTAATTTACACAAAAAGTCAATGAAATTTATATAGGTAAGTTATATTATTAAGCTAAATTATTAAAGTTGATACCTAAATACAATAAATTTACAGAATTTAAGTGGAAACTTACCTGTTTTAGTATAGGTTTTTTTCTGGCGTAATTCTTGGACTAAACCGACAAAGGAAAAGATGATTCATATTTAAAGGTTTTCGCTTTTAATTTCACTTTAAACAATATTATAATATTTAAACACAATGCCTTGTGAATATTCGTTAACCTAATATAACAGATAATACATTTTTGGAAATTGATGAGAGTTACTATGTAAAAGAGAGGGCCTTATATTTGTTAGGTACGAACTCAAAAAAAAATGAAAATAAACACATCTCAAGCACCAAAGCTTCACCTAAGAGACCAACCGCTTAGTTTTCTCAAAACTTTTCTTATTAGATACTTATGTCTATATCTGAAAGTTAAGCACTTACTTTAATTAAAGTTTTCCCTGAAGCGCAACGCAATTACTTGGCCCGTGTAAATGCAAATAAGTTTAGAACACCCTGTTGTTTATGCTTTCTACTGTGACCGACTACAAGCTTCTATTTGATAAGTGTTCTTAAGAGATGGTTGCAAGTTCAAGATCGTAAGCTGGAATTTAGATATCTAAACTGTAGAATAAATTAATATAAGATCTAAAACCAGACTGTCAAAATTTTCATTTCATTTTGGAGTTTTAACAAAAATGAATGTAAAAAACAACCTCTCCTCACTTCTTTTATTAAATCTTTAATTAAACTTCCATATTTGAGACGAAACTAACGATCATGATCATGAACTTAAAGTACATTAAGCAATTTGGGCTGCAAAAATAGACGTGCCAAAAATTAGCCGTTTCGATGCGGATTGTAGCATTTTCATACTAAAATCTCTACTGCGCATCGAAACGGTTAACTTCACGAATGCATAGATACATCGTGTGAACTGTACTCGTATGTAACAGTGAAACAACTAATTTATAAAATACTAGCTGCTGCCCGCGGCTTCGCTCGAGTGGTACCCGGATAAAAAGTAGCCTATGCTCCAGCTCTCCAACTATCTCCACATAAAAAAATCACGTCAATCCGTCGCTCTGTTTTGACGTGAAAGCAGGACAAATAAACAAACAAATAAACACACTTTCACATTTATAATATGGGTACTACGGAGGTGCGGATAAGGTTGTGCCAACCCTTGTTCTATAAAATCTGTGACCATCACTGAACTTCCAAATGAATAGTTCGTCCGCAAAGTTCCTAAGTTATGGGCAACGTCCCATAAGTTTCACCACGACATAACTTCACTAAGTTTGGCTGAAGTTAAAAGTTTCGGGAAGTTAGGAGACTTACATGTTTCCTTGGTAATGAACGAGCTAAGTTACTGACATAAATTAATTAGAAGGAAAAATAGAGTTTTGGTTGTTATGACCATTCTTAAGAATAATTTTAGTCAAAGTGCAACTTATTGTGAATAATGTTTTTCTATGAAATCTTACAAATACTAAATATTTCAGATATAAAATTGAAAAAAAAAACTTAAAGTTTGTTTAGATTTTATAAAGTTTATATTATTATGAACTATCCAACTTACAGTAAAGCAAATAAAAATTAATAATTTTGAATCTAATGTGAAGCAACGATAATTTTAATTAGGTTTAATCCCAAATCAAATATCCTCAACATTAATATTTCAATATTATAATCTTAATATTATAGATTGTAATTGATTGTTATGACAAGCTTGTGGCGCAGCTTGCTTCGCCACGAGCTTAACGTTCTTGATCGATCGTAAAAGTTAAATAACGTTCTGAGCGGTCACAATTTAGATGGTTAACCGTTAATGACAAATAGCTGTGGGCTTCCGTGATTCGGAAGGCACATTAAATTTTCGGTCCTGCTTGAGGCCTTAAGGTGGCCTAAAAACTCCACAGCTCATTCCTACCTACAATCTACATATACATACCTACAATCATGTCTAATCAATAAATAACTCTTATATTTTTAAAGGTTTTTTTTTAATGAAACACCATCATCTAGTTATAAATGATTTAAAACAAACACGATTCACAACCGCGATTACTGTCTTATGTTTTCCAATTAAAAAAGATAAATACAGAATTCTGGCATAAAGTGCCCAGTGTATGATTAAAAAGGTTCAAAGCCCTCAAGGCTGATCAAAAAGCAGTACTTTAGCAATGCGACTGCGCAATCCATAACACTTGAGATACGGCCATGCTTCCTTTAATTTGCGCTACCAGCTGACGATTTATTGGCGCGAGTAAATGAATCAGGGCGGTCGAGTTATTTTCGTGCCGTTTTTAATGAGATAGTAAAACAACGTTATAAAAATAGCCGGAGGTCTTTGACGTTGTTTTTTTCTCGATAATGTTGCTTTTGTTTATAAGTTAAGAATGTGTCTATGTTTCTGTACCCGAATGGAATGAATTTTGTTTATTTAGAGAATTACATGAGAGTTCGTCCATTAATTTTCCAATGATTTTTCATCCAGTGATCGCGAAAAGTTAAGAAAATCTTCTAAATAATAATAACTAGTGATCCGCGCCAACTTTGATAAATAATTTTGTACAAAATATCTTCAAAATCGTTTCTCAAAAAACCGTATCAAAATCCGACGTGTGGTTTAGAAGATGTAAGTGGTAACAAAGACAGACGTGGACAGTGAATTGTTTTATACTATTGTTGTTTATGATATTACTATATATGAATATGTAATATTCACGATAGGCCTCTAACAAAAAAATAAAACACGTTTACAACATTCTTTCCTGTAGACACAGAATATCCGGTAAGTAGAAGATAATTTTTTCTAGGCCGTCTATATGGCATCCTTTACAAGATGAATTATTAGCTATCCACCGGATAGTGTTTATCTGATAAATAAATTAGTAATTGTAAAATATAATTATCCAAGAATCAACACGCTTGAAGTGTCAGGTGTAACAACTTTTTTCAAATGTTTTAACTTCAAATGTGTACAACTTTTGTCCATTTTAGTAAAATTATTGTTGGAAAGGTGAAAGTAGGTACTCTTGAATTTTTTTTTTACAAAGTGTATGTATGAGTAATACAGCATAATATTTTAAATAACATACTTTATACATAATATATTTTATTAATTTGGTCTGATAGTGAATCAAATATAAGAAATAGATGACTTCTTTGGAGTTTTAAATAATTTATTAAAAAACCGACCAAGTGCGTGTCGGGCCACGCGCAGTGTAGGATTCCGTAGTAGCCTCCCGTTATAAACAAGTACCTATGTACCGCGACACACAAGCGACATGTGTGACCTAGTTTAAGTTTTATTAATATGTATTTTAGGTTTAAGGTATTTATTTCTATGGGCCTTAGAATTAGTTTTTACCATCTGTACTATTCTTAAGTTGCCTGAAATAAAGTTTAAATTATTATTATTATTATTATTATGTTGCAGGTACAAAATTATCCAACACTCAAGTTCAACGACTATTACTGCTAAAATAATAAAGTAATCTTAACTGCTATACTTTTAAAGTTCTTAAAATGCACTATCATCATGAGTTTATCAGGTTTTTCCAATCAGCAGTTTCCAGCAGTTTAGTTTTTAGAGAGGGGGGGGGGGGGGGATTGGGTTACTGGAACAAAAATTGTTACTTTAAATTTTCATATTTCGTAAATGGAATATTAACAAGAATTAAATCAAAACTTTACTTGAATAAGTTCTGAAACTAAATTAGTTACTATCTTAGTCTAACCATAGCATACAATGCATCAGCCTCCCATCTCAGTTCCCACATCACTACTGTTCTTAAAAATAGAATGCAGCCGCATCAGTACATAGCAAGTCAATCCATCAGCCTTCATCATTGGAACATAAACGTGACGTAAATTGCCAGTAATGTTTACTTATCTATTTTTTGGCACTTCTTCCGTTTTAATTGGCAATAATTTATACCAGGTGATCATTGTAACTTTTTGTGGGATCCAACTGTTTATTACCATAAATTGTGGAGGCATAAATTAGTTTTTTTTAGTTCTTATTTCCAATTGCAAGATAAAGTAGAATCAGACGTATTTTTATCGCTTAGCTTGGATTGGATGAAGAGCATCATCATCATCATCATTGGCAGCTCAAATAATAGCCCACTGCTGGGTATAAGCCTCCTCCCTCAAACGCCATTTTAGTCGACCCTGTGCCGTTCTCATCCATGTCTTTCCCTCTATGGGCTCAATATCGTCCACCCACCTGGCTGATGGTCTGCCCCTGCTTCTGTTACTCTCTCTTGGCCACCACTCGGTCACGGCCTTACACCACCTACCATCACTCTGGCCAAGTGTCCTGTCCAGTGCCACTTAAGTCTCGCAATAGGGTCTCCGACATCTGCTAGCTTCTGCTAGCTTCTATCCATAGCACTCTGCTATGGATTTCCATATTGCGGACTCGGTCTAGCAAAGATATGCCGAGCATGGCACGCTCGACAAAAAGCACGATTGGTATGATAAAGCTCTAACGACGGATCTACGTCTTACAATTACTCACTAACATGAGAACATTATATTTCATTGTTTCTAGCTCTGTTGCATCGCATACACTCAAAAAAAAACTCACTTCTTAAGGTGATTTTCCAAATAGCGAATAAATTGTTTTCTTGTTGCATGCGACACATGCGACAGTGAAATATGACATAGTACTTGGACGTGTGATCATTTTAGACATGGTATAAGGCAAGATCCTTGTGTTTGATCATTTGAGAGGATTTACTAGTCGGGGCATTACTACTGTAATTTTTTTTCAATGTGAATTAAATGTTCAAAAAAAAATTGATTGCCAAATGGACACTGAAAACATAAATAGTAGGTTTTAATTAATTGTTTTGCCAGCAATTATATTATCTTGTATTCATAAACAAAAGGCGTCAGTGAATGAAAGATTTATTTGCATGATTGATAGCATTGTACAACTTACTGGCTTTGATAAGTTGACCTATTGAATGGGGCTGGTCAAGTATTAAGTTATGAGGTAGTCAATGATCTTTTGCGGTTGTTATATTTTTACCCGGCTGACTGTCAAGTCACCGGGTTATGTAGATCGCGCGTTTCTATGTATGTGGGTGGGTGGGTGGGTATGTAAGTAATATTCTTTATTACCACGTTGCTCCTAAACGGCTGGATGGATTTTGATGAATGAGGTATCGTTAGAATCGTCTCCATCTCGATTGTGCTCTAGGATACTTTTTATTTCGATAAATCAAATAGTGCGGCTAGAAAATGCAACAATGTGTGAATTTTCAAAATGAAAATCACGCCATCATATCAAAACTCATGTCAAAATCAAGAGGTTGGTGGACTGATATCAAATATATTTTTTTTTTAATCTAACATGACATCTTCGAAGACTAAATCGAGTCTCAAAATTTTTGAAAATCTATTTTTCGCCCTAAATAGAATTGATAACCAAAACGCATACTAAAACTTTCTAATTAGTCACACGCAACGTTTAGAACAAACTGCATCGAAATTAGTTCAGCCATTTAGGAGATATCTCATATTTAAGAAATAACTTAGGTACGCATTTAATTTTCATACAGAGCCATTGTGTGTCAACGTTGACAACAACGTTTAGGAAAATGCGCACGGCATCGAACCCTAGATACCTACCTAATAATAAAATTGTAATTTAATTTAGTGATTGATAATGATAAGATAATGCTGTTTTCAACTTTTCAGTTCAGCCGGGTTTTTTTATTTTTGAATAAATTGCTTGTTATTGACTTTGATTGAAAGTTCAATTTAGTTTCGCCGTCTCCTTTCTTCCATCGGACCTCCAAAAACCCGAAAAGGCACCATTTGTACATGATTTATATTCCCAGTGTTCGTACTAAAGAGCTTTGAGTTGAAAATTTTCGTACGTACTGCGAAAATGTGGCACTCCTTGCTTAGGCCTGTATATTCAGATAGCATTTAATATGGGTGTCTTCAAATCAAGCGACAATAGGTTCCTTCTAGGTAGGCTTGCTCCATCTTAAACCACACTATTGCTTTACCTCAAGCAGAGTGTGATCAAACGTATACCTATCTTAATTTTAAAATAAGTTAAAAACTCTTAAGAAGTCGATACAATAACTTTTTTTGTAGGTGCCGGCCAGACAGAAGAGACGTAAGACGAGAACGCGTCGCGGACAGGGTGCCAGCGAACAGTGTTGCGCCCGCGGCTGCGCCCCGTTTCTCCTGTATGTTTTGCGTCGCGACGCTTCTATACATTTTGCATGAAAGGTACGAGGAAGAGACAAATGTCCGCGCCTCGTCTGTGTCTTAGGTCTTTTCTGTGTATCCAGCGCCTTAGTCATTTCTGTCTTTTTATAGCCGTAATCATTTTTGACTTTACTTTTAATGACTACTTTTAAGTGCAAATGATGTCGCAGAGCTCTACTAGTGTAGCTAGGGAATGTAAATAATTATAAATGATTATTATGAGTTATGAAATATAATGATTATAGATAGGATAAACAACACATCTGCCTGTTTGTTAAGCAATATAAATAACAACTATTAAGTAGTCGAATCAACTCAACCATTTATAAAAGTCGCATTGAATTATTATTGAACGTTCGTTTAGTTGTAATTAATAAGCCGTGTTAAAAAGTAAGTAAGATCGAATGAGTAAGTGGCCAACTCTATTGACGGAGTTTTTAGGCCGCCTAAAGGCTTCCATCATGGCTTAACGACTTAAAAGCCGGAACCGACAATTTTACGTGCTCTCCGAAGCACGGAAGCGCTCAGCTCGTAATACCACTTGCGGTCACCCATCCTAACAGTAGCCATGCCCAACTCAATATATGGTGTTGATTCTAAGCAATAAAATCCAGGTGTTAGAATCCCCTAGAGGAAAGGCTATTCAGTACACATCCTACTACTAATGATGATGATGATAATCCACGATCGAAATGTGAACTGAAATTTACGACGCGCTTCATCTACCAAACGGCATATTTTTAATTATTTGATCAGCTCTGATAAACTTTATGACGTAGGTCGAAACGTTGCCTTGTAATTAGTTTATTTCGTTTCACGCCTTTTGGCAATTCAGGTTATGGATTTTAATCAAGTAGATCGTAAGTAATTCGTAAGGGTTTTTTTTGCTACCGGTTCTTTTAATTGATAATGGTTTATTTGTCACGTTTTGCGTTACTTATTACCAACATTGGATACAAGTTACTTCAAAACCTAGAGGCAAAATAAATAAATTTAAAATAATTTAAAATAAATAAATAAGTACCTACTTACTTAATAATTTTTTGACAATAATAAAGTATCCTTGATTGTTAACCTATTCCCTATAATAAAAATATAATATTAAGTATAAAAATGTCTTATAATTAGACGGGTTCTTTCTGTGAGCCATAAATTGTGACGTTTTTATGTAAGTACTAATTTTCTGTTTTTTTATCGTTTATCTTTTTTTTAATTCTACAATAGCGGTTGAAATTCTACAATAACGGTGCATTGAGTTCTGCGGAGCTAAAAAGGTCGCTATTGCAGAGTCGCGGTGAAGGAATTGAACTATTGCCATCTCTTTTCACTCTCAATCAATGAAAAGAGATGGCAATAGTTCAATTCCTTCACCGCGACTCTGCAATAGCGACCTTTTTAGCTCCGCTGAACAATTCTGAAACATGCCTTTTAAAAATAAAAAAACAGCACACAAAGAGTTCCGTTGTTGTCATATGGAAAATTAAATATTAAAAACAAACTAAATAACATACATTATAATTAATTATCAAAAGTTATACTTCCCTAATTTTATTTATCCTTGATAACTCGTCGATCGAGCGAGCGAAGCGAGCGAAGATCTTAGTGGTAAGTTGGGCGATTTTGCTTTGTATGTTTGTATGTTTGTATGTTTGTATGTTTCACGAATTGTTGTTCGAGCATAACTGTCGAACCGTTCATCCAATCTGCATGAAACTTGGTAGGTCAATAGGTTGTGGTAAGGAAATTTACGGTGGAGCATATGAGCTTAATCGATGAAGGGGTTGTGAAGATATTGGGTTCCCAAGGGGGTAAAAAATTATGAAAGTTACACAAATATATTGAGTGGGGTGTCATACAAAAGGGCTTATTTTGTACATTCCAAAATGATTTTTATTTTTAATCTAGGATGTATAGTTTTTGAAATACGACCAAAGACCAAAAACTACGAAACCAGAGCTGCAAGAGCTCCCGTTTCATAGAGTTTCGATGTCTTCGTAGCTCATTGACTGGTCGGTCTTAAAAAGAGAGTGGCATCGTTGCGGTTTGGTTTGCAATGATTTTAGATGCTACTTGATTTATTTTCATGATAAAAAAAATTTTGATAAAAAATGAAAATAATTGGGGTAAAAAAAGTTAAGTAAACAAATATATTAAGTGCGGTGTCAAATGAAAGGTCTTTATTTGTACATTCTAAAATAGTTATTATTTTTATTCTAGGACGTATACTTTTAAAAATACGACGAAAATTCATAAATATGAAATAAATGAAAAATTAGACACGACATTATGTATTGCATGCATGCTAGTATTTTTTACCATGAAGAGCTAGCGCAATAGGCATACCCGGCAGTAGTAGCACTTGAAATTATAGGGGTAGTCAGAAGAAAGTCCAAATGTTGGCCATCTACGGTGCGCGAGATCTCAGTTCGGGGCGAACTACTAGTTAGTAATTTGTTTTTATTTCTGAGTTTATTATTTTTTTTTGGACACTTTTGTGAATGACTGCACAAAACCTGAAGCAGCGGCTTATCAAATAAGACCAGCTAGCGGCTATCCCAATCATCTATGCCATAATTCACGAATGGTAGTCGATAGGCGATAGGCGATAGGCGGACGTCGACATTTTTACTACCAAAGATATCGCGTGCGATAAATAACGTGGAATTCGCTGGCGAGTACTGTGGCCAGGTGTTTGGGTTTTTATGGAATTGATTTTGATACAATGACAAGTGACTATTAAGTAGTGACAGGTGAAAGGTTTCATTTTTTAGTATGAAAAAAACTAGATACTAGATTTAGATACTTATTACGATTAAAATTTACCATAATATACAACCTATTGTAAACAAAAATATGTATGAAATAATAATTTAAAACAGCAAATTTGAATCCTTATTATCTAATAAATCAACAAATCTTAGTTAAACTTGTCACTTCAAGTGGGAACGAAAATTACATTACCATAACTAGGTAGGTACAGTACCTATACTGCGACTCCTCTGTAGGAAAAAGTCATCAGGATTTCATGCATTTTCATGAACGCCATTATAAAAAACAATTTACGGCTATGGCATGGCACTCACAAATTATTTTTACACTGAACAGAGCAATTAAGCTTCTGCATAAACTGTAGTTTTTTTGCACCCACGAAATTAAAAAATAAATTCATTACTGTATTACATGGAACAGGTCCAGAATAAACTACAGCCTATAATGAATTATTCTCTTTTTAATAAGATTCATTGTAAAAATGTTAAAGATGATAACACAAACACACACGAATACATTTATTGGTCAACGAGTTATCAGCGTGAGATCAATATGTATGTTCTAAAAAGTTCTCTTTATTCTATATCTCAGTAGTATGAAGTCGATCGATGCAAAATCTATAACTTCAACAGTACAAGTAGCAACACTTCATCTACAACGCAAGAGCTCTAGGAGAAATCTATACAACATCTAATTTAAACACACAAGTACTCGCGAGTCGCGAGCACCTCGCGAGTCTTCAATTTAAAACTGAATAAATATTCACAATTCTCTAGTTTTGTGATGAGAAGGTGGTCTCAGGTGCTCCATCAATTCCTACCTAGTAGTTAAAGGGCCAATTCTACTCTACTGGTAGAAATCTAAAAGTGAGCAATTTACTTCATTTTGAGGAACTATTCTGCTCATCACGCTGAAGTTCCTCATTAAATCCTAACAAAAATTTTATGAAGCTAATTTAAAGTTAAAACTTTTCAAATAAAAAGAGAACCATCGAAATCGGATTTCGTAAGGCGGAGATATCATTTAGCCCCTTTTTTGCCCTTTTTTGTACGAAAGTACCCCCAATCAGAAATCTCTGACTACAAAAAAAAATCTATAGAATTATCAAACCTGCTCACAAAATTTCACGAGAATTGGTTGAGAAATGCGACCTGTAGAGGAGAACAGACAGACATCCGGATAAACGAAAACAATTTTGTCCAACCTGAAGCTCGCTTCGCTCGCTCAGTCAAAAAAGACGGAGAGCTTATGATAATCATAATACCAATAAATAAGATAAGTTATATCACACTGTGAACTTGTGTGTTTATTATTTTTACATTTTTAAAATAACCTGAGGCTTTTCTTTTGGATAAAAAAAATGCTGCGTTTCGAAAAATCTAAAGGCCATTTTTCACTTCACCCGCGTGCCCGTGACACGGTGTAGGGTATCAACAAAGTGTGCAATGGCTCGGAAATATCGCAACCTCTCCCGGGCAGACATTTCGTTCCTCCTCGGTAGTCGCGCTCATTATCTGACGTTCAGAATGTTCCTTTGTTGGCTTTAAGTTGCTTTATTTACTCTGCGATGTGCTTGTGAAGTGCGACTTTTGAAATAAAATGTATATTGAGTAGGCGCATAAACATTGATTGTCCTTTTTGTTTACAATAATGACAATAACTTATAATGGCATATTAAGTCTTAACTTTAATTGTATAATAATTATTTTCACATGTTCATTCCTACACGCTTCAATACAAAATTATGAGCTATTGATATGTAACACATGAACCGTACAAAATACAACTGTTCAATTATTCACAAATGTTATACAATAATAGATTAAATTTCGATTACGACATTGCATTTAAATTCGTGACAGCACGAGCCGTCGAACAAACTACAAATCCACAGAACATTAACGTGTCATCAGAATTGGGGAATAAAATAAATAAATGATGACGTTGATCATAATTCATTCCCCACGTTTCCGAACGGAGATGCGCAAACATCCGGTAGGGGAGACACCCTAGTCCTAGCACCGCCATCTTGAATTCGATTTTTGAATTTGTATTACATTATTTTGTTGATATTATGGTAATGGAAAACTAAAGTGTTTGATGGTTTAATTTTGTTTGAAGGACTGTCACTAAAAGTGTTTATTGTCATGCTATCATTACGATAAACTAAGAGAATAATTACAAGTGATTTTTAGATTTTTTATTTAATTAGGAAACGCTGAAGTTTTATATTATTTACATGAGTTTAAGAAAACAGTTCGGTTTATTATTTACCTATGAGAATTTATGAACATAAAATGATGACATTGACACAAATTTTAGGAACAGCAATGAGAACCAGCAATTTCACGAACCACAACCGACATCCTTTTTTAGCCCTTATCTTGATCTAATTTAATTTTCACTCTTGTTAAGTGCGTTCAACAAACGCGTGGGCTCCCACATTATTTAAAATTATGGACATTCTACCGACCATCATAGCTCGACCTATTTCGTGTCGACTATCCCTCGAGATTTCTATGGGATATGTTTTCACAATGGAGAAGTGGGGGTCACAGTGAGATGGTCAAGTTGTAAATAAATAAATGAAGAACGCGGGTGTTGATTAAATTAAAGAGAAGGATTTATGCTCTGTACCAATTTAGCGACGATGTGAAATGGCGACTATAGGGGCTGATGCACCTAAGTGGAAATAAGCTTTATCGCCTGTTTTGATAGTTTTATACTGATTGCAGTGTACTTTTTATGAGAGTGTGAAATTATTAATAAGGCATTGAAAAGTTAAAAAATAAATGGTTCTTAACTGGCATCAAGATTTTATTCAAAGAATATTCACAGGGAAAACTTTTTTTTAAATAGTTACATCAGATATTTAGGTTATTTTATGTTTCTGTAAAAATAAATATAAAACCTGATAGCGTTTGCCCATTTTTTTTTATTTAGACATTACCTACTTATAAAATTTCTAGCATTGTGTGTACTAAACAAAAAAAAAACAATTTTATAACGTCAAATATTTTCAAATTAAATAAGTAGGTAATCGTAGGTAAGTACTAGAACTTTTATTTTTATTTAACTTAATTTTCCGATACACGTGCTTCCATCTATGAAAGTGTTTGGGAACTACGTAGCTTGAAGGCTTCCAAGCTATCAAATTGATCAAACACGAACCTCCGTGGCGCTGTAACCCGTTCTCAGACAGTAAAGGGTTACTTTGAACAATGAATAAAATTAATACATTTTTGTATTGAGCAGACAAAATTAAAAAGCAGTGCGATTCAGACCTCCTCGGAATTTATTCCGAATTCTGAAAGTGACTTTTTTTCGCTAAAAAAACGTCAACTTTCCAAAGAAAATCATCGAATCGGATGCATTTTTGGAAGTCTAAATCGCACAGCAGGTTAAAATTTTACGATAGTCTTTTAGAAAAAATCGAAAAAGTTAAGTAAGTACTTATTTGTTTATTTTACTATACCTACTCAAAAGAAAACTAAATTAATAACAGGCTTAGTACCTACCTACAAATAATTTTAGCGGTGTCATAAAAATGTGACTTTTTATAAATTAATCAAAACCAGCAAGTTAATGCAAGTGGATTAAAAATTAATCTAAAAACCACGTTCTTTTATTTTTATTTTTTCGTTGAATTACGAGCTACTCTGAAAGTTTCAGCCGGATAGCTAAGCGCAAAATTCCTCCAGGAACGACATACAGACAGACAGACAAATAAGAAAATGTGACTTAATAAAAACGTGTTAAAATGGTTTTCTTGCAACAACGGCTACTGTAATAAACTCGAAACGTCACAACAATGAAAAGTACCCTTTTCATTGTTGTGACAATGAAATTTCAACCAATTTTCTTGAATATATTATTCCAGTGTTCATTTATTCATTTGAAAATGTTTTAAACTTTTAGAAGAGTGAATGAAAAATAAACGTCAGTTTTCATTCATAATATTTTTTGAACGTCTACTTCTAATGATCCTTTGAATTCTTCGAGAATTCAGCACTTGCTCGAAGTTCGAAGTTTGAATATGAACCGTTGGAATCAGTGTTGCCAACCCCAACTTCGTGAAAACTACAAAAATGCTTAACAAAAACTGTAGAAAACTGAAAATCCAAGAATCAATAAATTTTTGCTCGTACCTATCTAACTAATTGACTAATCCTTATAAAAACCTGTAGATTTGCTTGTAGGCTTAAACTGAAAACTGTAGACATTTCCAAAAAACTGTAAATCTACAGTTAAAACTGTGGTGTTGGCTACATATACTGCGTTGGATACAATTCTTGCACTATCTCTTGAACATACCACAAAATGAGTAGGTACCTACCGTCCACCCTACTATCCCAAGTGAGTGGTAGCAATGATAAGGCCAGCCCTCGGGTCAGGTCGCGAACAGTTCTACAGATAAGTTTCGATTTAATACGTTAAAAGGTGCCCTCTAATGGGGTCATTCCCATTCGTTATGGGGCAACTGTACCGTAGGAATTTAGAGAATTAACTTAGAGGCTCTTTGAGCTTTATGTATGGGTAAATCTTTCTATAAAATAAAACATCTATCTTTCAGTTTGCAAGATAAAACTGTAAAATATTTCAGTGAAATTTTCCCTTTGGTTTATTTTCATAACTATTTTTCATGATCACTACGAAAGAAAAATTTCTTTACTGATTCGTAACTAGTTATTAAAAGGGAAGATTTAAACCATGTTCATAACTGTGTTTATAACCAGCTACAAAAGCGGATTTTTTTTCTTATTTTATGAACCAGGAACGAAAAGGCTGTTTTTTTACTTTTTGGTAACTAGCTACCTGCAGTGCGATTTACACTTCCGAAAATGCATCCGATTCAATGATTTTCTTCGAAAAAACTACCTACGGATTAATTAAAAAAGATAAAAACCTATGTACCTACCTAACTATATTGTCGTGTTAAAACGACAATGTCGCAAAAAAACTTTCAGTGAATAATAAAGTATGAATAATAACAGATTTAAACTACTTACACAAAATGCCAAAATCAAATAATTTTATAAGTAATTACTGGCAACTATTTTTAGTTGCAACTATTTCAATTCAAGATCAAAATAAACCGATGCATTAAACCTGTATTTTTACAAGCATAACTATTCTGGGAGCGATACACTCCACAGCTAATCTTTATGAAGCAACTTATGTCAACTTTACGGCTAAACGGTTGCTAATGGCACGGCACCGGACGGAAACCTCGTATTTACGTTCTTAAAACGACTAATAAACAATGTAGCTCAAGTTTTACATGATTCTACTCAAATATTTATTATATACAAGTGGGTAAATTTAAAATAAAAAAAAAACTGACTTTAGTTTTACAAACAGCAATTTTCTGCACTCTCGAGGTGTATTTCTGTTCATAACTCCGAAGATCCTCGACAGATCCTCACCAAATTTTGATGGCACCCATCGCAAACTACCTTTCAAACAAAAAGAGAATTTTCCAAATCAGTTCAGGCAGGTTTTCGATTAATTGGTAAATAAGTAGGTTACCTACATTAAAATAAAAGCTCAAAAAAAAAAAGATTCTAATGAATTGAGAACCTCCTCCTTTTTTTGAAGTCGGTTAACAAAAATGTGTCTTACAATTCTTTTTTTTTATTTTGTTTGAACGCCATAATATCTGGAACTCCTGCAGTGTGATTATGACCTTCCCGGAATGTATTCCAAATTCGGAAAGTGAAAAATTATTTATCGCTGAAAAAACGTCACCTTTCCGAAGAAAATCATCGAATCGGATCCATTTTCGGAAGTCGGAATCAAACTGCTGGTGATGACAAAAAAATCTGTTTGCATTTTGTTAGTTTAATTCTTAGGTCAGGTTATAGGCTATTTATTGAGGATATGATATGATGACGCTTTGGTCACTTGACTAAAATAAATACTATGTGATGGTTCTAATTTCATATTTCTAAAAGTGAAAAAGTGAATAATACTTATGAGTGAATTGAAGTAAGTATTTAAAAGACCTCAATTTTGAATTTACGATCAATTTATTTATTTTCGCTTAAAATATTGAGTACATTACTATCTACCTTTTTATAACAATTAAATAATTCTGATGTATTTTATAAAAATATGGCTCTGTCAACTAATTTAAAGAATAAAATAAATTAAGTTGCAAGTTTTATAATAACTAATGTTAATTTTGATTCTCATAGATTATAAAATATTCTGTTTTAAATTATGATTGCTAATTAAGTTGCTTAAGTTTAAATTAATAAGATTTAGATCTTTCTGCAAAAAATACAATATTAGCGAATATTTTATTTTAGGTAAGTACCTACTTAAATATTAATTGTATTTTAATTGAACTAAGCTCCATATAATTTATGTAATTACATTACATAGTTGGTTAAGTTATTAAAGTTATAAAAGTTTGTCCGTACATTTACGAATAAAATCAAGTTATTTCCTGAGATTCTTCCAGAATTTACACATGAGACACATTTTCGAAATACAGCGTTTAGAAAAGAATATAATTGTGTAACTTTTTCTTCTTTCAATTTTAATTTACAACTGGAAAATGTAAGTAGAGTGAATGAAATAATTAGAATAATAATGCTTTATAACTGAATGTGTTTGGTTAACATTTCAACCATGTCTCAACTGAGGGACCGATTCCTTGAAATAAAAAATAGATTGTGACCTGGAATAATATAAAATCTACTTTAAAAATGTGTATTACACTAGCTAAACCATGATAAATTGAGATATGCTACTCGTATTAGAAAATAATAGTGGTAGGGGAGAGAGGGGCATAATGGGGTAGCGGGGCATAACGGGGTTTCCTCCTGTAGACGCAATCACAACCGCTAGCCGCACGTTATATTCATCGACAGGTGGCTATTTTGTATCTGCACTTAGTACGAAAACGACTGAAGAACAGAGTGCATGCGTTAATTTTTAAAACTCAATTACATTTTTTCGCGACGTTCCATCCAATTTTCTACTGTAATAAATCGCTTCAAATCATTGTGGTTGTCAAATTGAGAACGAAAATACTCCATCTGTTCATTAGATTTTGTTATTGATGATTGAATAAAAAAGTATACGTTGGGGCATAACGGGGACGTAGCTACGGGGCATGATGGGGTACCGAATTTATTTTCTCACGTTTACTTGATTTAAAGAATTTTTAATGTTTATGAATAAATACTGTAGTCCTTACTTAAACGCCTTATAAAAATGAGCTAGAGGCTCTGAAAAGACCTAAAAAGTGTGTTGATCCTCGCTTTAAACGACATCTTGAATAATACTTTTTTAAAATCACAGAGAAGTGGGTCATTTGTCAGCTGTGTGGACGCTGGTTTCTATGCTGGCGTTGATGATCTTGACGCTGACGCAATTCATAATTGTAATATTTTGTAAGAATAAAATAGCTCTTTAGCAGGTACCCCGTCGTGCCCCTACCTTGGGGCACAACGGGGTTTTCGTAAGGTTTTAGTAGATTTTAAAAATATATTTTATTTAGATATTATTGTTAACGAAGAATATGCCAAATGCTAGAAGAATAATTGCCAAAAAGGCTGTGATCAATGTTTTTTTTGTAATTTAAATTTTTGATACTCTTATCGATGTTTTTGCTTAGGGTCCCCATTATGCCCCGTGCTCCTCTACCTACTTACTTCAAGGCTGATCAAAACCAAAAAAGAAATACCCAAAAGATGTGATATGTCAAGCTTGGCTGATTAAAATAGATATTTTTTTCTATAAAATTGTTGGAAAAACTAAACAGAATGAATTTTTAAAAATTAGTAACAAATAAGTTAACCTTAGTTTTAAAAATTTCGGAACAAAAAGATTTCGTGAACCTAGGTTAACAAAATTCGTTCTTTTCCCTGAATATCCAGTAAACATCCTTATTCAAAAATAACATCATAAAAATTAATGTTTCATTACACAAAATAATTATTTGGCAGTGTAAAGAGACCACCGTGCCGTTTACGGTCGCGACAGCGTATTTTAATTAGCGATACACGAGAATGCTCTGAAACTCGCGCAGGAAAAAGAAAATACAAAATTTACCAGTAAATATACTTTATTACTCTGCGGCGGGCTATGGCGAAGATAGAGGGACGAAATTGGCAGGCCACGGCGAAAATGGAGACGAAATTGATGCCTACCTAGAGGACTGGTCCACGGTGGGTCAGGACAGAGACGGCTGGAAAGAAGGAAGGGCGGCCTTCAGTGAGACGCCACAGGCTCTTAATAATACTTTATTAAATTATAGTTACAGTCAATAGGCTTTTTTTTTAGGTAAGTACCTAACTACTCACCTGATTGTTTGATTTTTTTTTTCTCTACACATTGGAATCACCTTGACGCTAGGTTTTGCATTAAATAGGACAGAAATACGAACAACAAAATATGATTTAGTGGCGCTAAAACTCAAAATATTAAATAAAATCTGCTATACCTACTCCTAGGAGTCTCGGAATATGAAGTTAATAAGTAAAGCTACTGCTTGTAAATGTGAACTTAATACTGTGCACTGACTTTGTGTGGGCCCGTTTTGCAAAATTATAATCGCAGTTACACACTCATGTGTACAAAGCCTTACTTGACAGTATGCGCCACGCATTATAATTAGATATTAAAAGTTAAAAAGCTTGTTCGTGTTTCAAAACTTATGCAGTCTGCTTACTTTAATTTTTAACAAACATTTAATTTAGAATTTGCTCTCAAATTCGTGTAGAACCCAATTTAATTTATTAATCTACTTACTCGAAGTTTATTATCAGACACAATTTAAATTAGTTGCCTTAGTTTTTGCTTCTGGGTAGCAGTAAAAACGAAGGAAAACAATATTTTTGTAAGAAATTTTGGATCACATTTATTTTACAATGGTTTTGATATTTTGACTAATATAAAACCTTGGTAAATTATTTCATTAATATTTAATATTTTGAAAACTCAAATTTAATATTTCAGTAATAGGGAAGGTCTAAGCGATTATAGCCGGATTAAATTACAAAATGTAGTTGGACATTTAATTTGAAACTCGACAACCCTAATTAGAAGACCGAAAACTAATAAAAGATAACTCGAAAGTCATGCCGAAGCCGCATTCATAAGGAAAACTTTGTCGATTAAAATTCCTATAACGAGTGCGAACCATCCAGTTTAATAAATACATACCCTCTAGTGATGCTGGGTTAAAACAAAAAGTCGGAATATAATAATAATCCATCTAGATATCGCTCTTTTGCATTAATAATAATATTGTCTTAATACAAAAAAGTCGTGACAAAAAATAGCACACAAAAATTTTTGGAAACTAAATTGTAATTAATGTGAATATATCATTATAGCAATATTAAGTTATCGTGTTACGTTACTTCTTGTTATAAATAAGTAAATGCAGTCAAAAAAGTTTATGATAAAAAATTACGGGATTTTTTAGGAACAAGTCAAGTGCATAAACATTTGCAAGCAAATTTATCCCCATTAATGTAATATTTTACATTGAAAAAGCGTTTAAACTGTACTAATATTGTAAAAAGTTTAATTATCTTTATACAAATTTTACAAATAATTATTTTTAATGCAAAAAAACAAAAATTTGTAAAATTTGAAACCCACTACTTACATACTTACTTTGATCTGGATAAAAATCTTGCAGCCGGTCGACTATTTGAAACCAGATGCCAAACTCTAGCCCCCTCTAATTTTCCTCGGAGAGATTTAAACGGCATAAATTCCTTAGGCTGAAAAGAAACTCCGGGAAAGAACTGCTTGTACATTTTTACGGCCGAATCTCATTCGCCTCGAGTTGTCTCCTTTAAATTAAATTTTCACTCCTAATTTGAAAGTATAATGTCATTTCACTAGAATTTCGTTATTAAAACTTTTAAATCATTCGGAAGTTTCTTTTTGTATTCAGGCTGTTCGCGTTAGGGTGGGTTCTTTTGATTTTTTAATCAAAATGGGATCATTTCTAGTGATTTTTTACGAGTGCGCCATTCCGACGGCATCAAATTGTCATTAGGCACTTGCGTATCCGATATTGCTTTACTTTCGAAACTGCTGAGATTTTATTAAATATTTAATTTTGAGTCGCTCCCCATCACGGTGCAATTTTTATGATCGCGACTGTTTTTAAAAGAACATTGTATAAAACAGAAATCAGTTATCTTTTAAAATATTGCTTTGTTTTTAGAATGTATCTTATCACAAAAATGCGCTAATATACATTTAAAAATTTAGTCGAAAATAATGTCTACATTCTTTTACAAAAAACTACTTTTATTCAAAATTCCTAAACAATAAGATAAAACAAACTCAAACACACCACATCTGTCAAGAGTTCTATGCTCCACGATCCCGCTAAACAATCTCAACTCGCTAGGCACAACATCTGCCGATAAAACAAAAGGGTTGACGTTTGACAGTTGTAAAACGTCTCGTCATGTCACAGAATGGTCAATAAAATTCGTCTGGAGTCCTTGACACACAGACACACTGCAGACGGTTCTTTTATAGACCATAAACATTTTACTAGCTCGACCTTGGATAGGGTCTGCAATGAGGTCGTTGCACTCGAGTTTATCGCTGTTTCAGAGTTATGATGAGAGGATACACGTGGTTGGGTTTATCTCCTTGAAATATGGTAGTTTGTTTTGTGATATTACGACCTGTGTGTGTGTACGACTGTGCGTGTGTGTGCGGGTGAATGTGTATAATGTAGTAATGATGAAATCTTAATACTTTTTGGGATTGTAATTAGTCTACCTAAAGCGTTTATTTCATAAACGAATACCAAAGACTTGTATGTGAAATATTTAAAACTAAGCAGTATGTAAGTAATACCAGTTCATTTTTTGTTGAGGTTAGTGTAACATAAAAATGAGTATTTCGAGCAAATTTGTGTAAAAAGCTTTTAAAAAAGTGCAACAATAGCTTCGATAATATTAAAAAATACCTTAAACCATTCAAAGACATTTCTTCCAAAGAAAGGTAAAGAAAGCACGTTTACAAAATGTAATTGGCTCATAAACGCATTAAACCCCCAAACGTCAAAATACCTGGGTATTGTTCAACATTGCGAAAAATTGCAAAACCCCTTTTTTGGGTAAAAAATACCTGTTCGCAAAAAATGGCGATTCTACGGTCAACAATGCAGAATAGAAACAATGTGCATTTGCAAAAAAAAGTTTTTCGAGAAATTGTAAAATTGCGTCAAAATAACGGACTTCAGGGAACAAAAGTTCTTTGTAACGACAATAGAAGGGTTGTTTTTCTTTCGAAAGCCAATAAAGGGTTCGAGGGCCAGAACTGTTACCCTTTTGTCCATTGTCCTTTTTGGGCAATTTATTGCGCAAGTTCCGTTGTGTGAAATATTTTAGATAATACTCGTAGCAATTGTTTTTGTCCATTGTCGACTAGAAAAAATGTCGGCAAGTAATTTTTGGTAGAAACCCTTTTTAGTTGTTTCCAAACTTTAGTCAGGTTGTGATGTGATGACATAGCATAGAAAATGCTGTTTCAGTTTTTACTTAGGTACCCTTTTATTTGTGATTTCATTATAATTATAAAAGATGGTGCTGTGTGAAATTCACAGCAATGTATTATTTCTAAATTATTATGTGATATACATAACAATAAAATAGAAGACTGAACGTGAATATTTTCTATCTAAAGTAAATTTGTGAGTGATCGTCGTGCTGTTATTCACACATAATGAAAAGGTTAGTCATACATATTCCAAACAAAACTTCTCTTATTGGCTTCCATTGACTTTTCTGGATATTTTTATGGTTACGAGACACAAGTTTTGGTAAGATTAATCAGCCCAAAAGGAAACCAACCTCACATCTAAATTTAAAAATCCAATCTCGCTTCGGAATCGTCGTGTCCTGACATTCCTTTTCTGATCCCACACGAAATAAATCGCATCGACCCATATAACTCTCTGTGACCATTAAAAAGATAAACAACTTAATATAGGCATAATAATAAACAAGACTGAGCCTTACCGTTCATAATTTTATTTATTCACGAAACCGTAAATATCTTCAGGAATAATTCCGGAGGTTGGAGGATTAAGGGGGAGGTTTGCCTCAGAAAATTATATTCGACTATAACAGTTACCATGCATCACCTGGAGGAAGCTTAATGTGCCTTTTCGCAATCTCGAGGGCGAGGAGAGACGGCGAGCGCAAATTACTTTTTCAAAGTATTTACATGCAAATAGAAGGCGTTGCGAGTTAGAAGTTTGTGGCTAGACTTACAGACTACTTGAGTTGGCTTTGGAGATTTATTCCCGAATATAAAGCTACTTAAATATTTGAGACGTACCTACTTATCTATTTGAGTTGGTCTTACTTTTCAGAATCGTATCAAAAATATAAATATTATATCAACGGGATAATTACCATGATTATTAAGTTTTCTTGCTTCCCGATATTTTTTCAAAAGTTAAATCGTATCAAAAATGACAGTTAATGTCAAAAATAAGCGCCACTTTAAATTCTGTAGCTTTTCAGTTATCGGACGTTAGGCAATGTTATAGATTGACTAGCCTCACAGCTCAGCTGATAGTAGCTCTGTCTTTTATGATGTACGTGGCGGGTTGGATTTCTTTCCAGGACAAATGTGTGATGAGGAGCTTGATGTTGCTTCACTGTTACCCTCTGTCCGTCGAAGAAAGGGGCCGCCGCGCCATAGCGCCGGCGCCGGCAGGCATATTTTATAAAGTTTAATTATTCTACATTATTCAGTTTCATGTAAATCTGTCCAGAATTCAAAACATGATTAAAACACTAACTCCCTCTCATTTTCTGGTTCATTAAAAGTTAAATAAATAAATGAAATAAATAAGTTACATTTCACTTTCAAAACTTTCGTGAGTTACAATTACAAATAAGTTACAGTTTAGTTTTAAATTATTTTTATTAAAAGCAGAAAAATATTTGTTTAACTAAGAATTTTCAAATGATACACTGTAGGTACAAATTGCTACCGCCACACCATCTACTTATTTCTGATTTTTCACATAACCTAACTTTGAATAACGTCTATAAAACCCTCCAAATTCCGCCACAACGGCTATACAAATTCGCGTTTCACCAAACTCTTTAAGGTGATATCGCTTAAAAAGCACGCCTTAGCTATAAACCTGATAATTATCATCCATTCTACTTATAAACTTTCATAACGATCTATACGTCGACTTAGTCGTAGCCTACGAACTTTGTAGATCAGGAACCAGAAGGAGCTTTTATACATCACACCTGTAAAAACATTTAAAGCAAGCTGAAGTTTCAGAATGGTGTGAAAAGTTTAGACTGAATTCATAGTGTTAGTTTATAAGGGTTTTCTTATTAAGTTTGTGATGTGAAAGTATGAAGAAATAAAAGCATTGTTGTCTCTCGGGCTACTTTCGGTGGCTCCATGCCTTTTCCCCCTAAGGGGGCGCGCACACCCTCCGACTTATAATGGGCGTCTAAGAAAAACGGGTGCACGGCTCGGAATAGAAAACGTTCCTTTGAAAATAGCTTTCGTGGAAAGCTAGCGATTTATGCTCGCTACGGGATCTCGGGAAATATCCAAGAGCGGATTTTTAATGGGGCCGTTGTTTCTGTTTTAAGCGCGGCGTGCGAATGGAATGCTAAGTTTGAGACGTGTGTTTTGTTTGTAATTTTAGGGTGTAGGTGGTTGTAGTTGTCAGTTGTTACTGCAATGTATTTGTATTCAAGTTACGATTCAATTTATACCGATATTGCATATTATAATAGTCATTATTATTTTTTAATGAAAATCAAATATATTTCACAGTAAAATCATATCTACTTACCCACTACATTGATAGATATGTATTTTTTGCTTTCACTTTTATTTGATCAATTCTCAAACACAAATCAACGCTTTCAAACCCCCATCGTATAAAATAAAAAAATGCGAAAAACGAAAAACCCAGCCTATCCAAAGCTCGTATAAAATTAAATAATTACACCAAAAAGGCGACAATAACTACCTTTTAACCCACACCAAGCTCTCATTAACATAAAGCAGGCTAAACACGAACATAGCCGCCTATCTCCCGACTCCACGCGCGCTGCGTTTTTACTGCGTATTATGAGCGTGATATTAGCGTCGTATTTCACTTATAATTTCGCTTTTTGAAGAAGGGCGAGCGTGCGCGCGTTTATGAGCGGTGTGTTATGACCTTTATGGCGTCAGATCGTATTAATGTTTAGGTGTTAATGGTTTTATCTAGTCCAAATTAGATCGCAGAGAATGTTTTCCAAAATTAAAAATGCTTACCTTGGAAACGTATCTTCACTACAAAATAATATTATACAACCTAAATTCATTACTTTTGTTAACAAAAAAATATTTAAATCACCTTTTTTCCATTAGTATTAAAAAAAATATTTTATTAAATGAAAGGTGTTAGAAATATTTTATAATTTTAAAAACACTAGGAAATAAATAGTACAAAAAAAAAGCCGCTTTTGTAAGTCATTGTCAATGCAGCTATTTTTGGACAACACCCGTAATCAATGAAACGTCATCTTCTATCACCGGAAGAGATAAAAATGCCTAAAATAATGAACTAATAACATCGTCGGCGCTTAGGCCTAAGCGAAATATATTAGTAGGCAAGTAACACATCGTTCCGTCGGTATAATGAACATGGCTCCCTCTAGCGAGGCCATTAATCACCCCCTTCCACCCTCCCTCCACCCCTCGCTTCCCCTTAAAAAACCCCTCTTCCCCCGCTTAGAATGTTTCCAATTCATCACGAAACCCCGCCCTTGACAACTCTATATGAAGCCGCTTCGTCCCAAAAGTCCCCTACCGACTCCCCATACAAACTTCTATACAAAGTGACCAGAGAGTTTTTAACCACAAGTGTCCACAATGTTTCTGAACGGCTTTCATCGGAGTTTCTTCTAAAAGTGGTCGAGGACTTTCTGGACGTGGAGTGTATTTTCTTGTAATGCCGACGCAGTTGTATGGCGGCCATTACAAATAAATTTAACCTTACCTTTATTTTTTAAAGCAGATTCAATGTTGTTTCGTTTCCACGAGTAGTGTTTACTGCTTTTGTTTGTTTAGGTATCTATGATTGTAAATTTAAATTAACGAAGATTTTTAAGTATTTTTCTTTGTATGTAATAAACTTACATAACAGTTGTATTATCAAAAAATTTAAATTGTTTATTTGTGTTAAGAGTAGGTTTTATCTTACAATAATACATTCAAAACGTCAAGTCAAATAACTTTTTATTTCAGTGTTATGGCAATGTATTTATTGAAGAAACAAAAATCAAATCGATTTGAAATTTCTTCGTATAGGTACATTCACGATAATTAATAACATCAAATTCACGTTTATTACGTTCAAATAGCTATCGAAATACCGAAATTATAATTTTAAGCGCATTTCCCACTCGTAAATCTAACATGTAGCATAATGGCATGAACATAGCGTTTAATGGCTTGAACCATTAAACCCGTATAAATTAGTATTCATTGATACCATTAACCATGTTCTAGCTCCGACTGTTTAACTAAACATGAACTAGCACTGCTTTCGGTATTAAGTTATGGGACTGTTTCGAGCTTTTAACATGAACTTAGAATAATGTTTTTTACTTAAATTTCGATAAAGGTTTGATTATGTAACAGAACTTTACTTAACAAAACTTAATCAATAAAATGCTTTGAAATACTTCTTGTCATTCAAATTAATTTGTTTGAAAATGCTCTCTGTCCGAATGATATTTTTTTAAGTTTTTATTTATTTTTCTTTTTCAGAGCTGAACACATTCATTTATATCTCACTCATAAGGAGGTCATTCTTCTTCGTAAATGAAGTGCCACTGAGATATGCGAACTCAAATGACAAAACAAAGAAACAAGAAGTACCTACCTACAGAGTCATACAGAGATGACAAAGGAAGATGAAAAACAAACTGCGCAGATATTTTGAGAGGTTCGTAATAGTTGGAATTTAATTTCTTTGAAATGATCTTTAGATAGATTTTTTCAAATATCTTAGAGAGAAATAAGGCTTATGAGTCGTTAAACCATGACGAAAAACTAGGCCTAAAAAAGTAACTCCGTCTTTATAATTGTTCAGTAACTCAAACGCACTTATTTAATTTAATTTTGTAATTTTCGCAAATGTAATTTTGTTTAGTTTGTAATAGAACCACTTCCTAAAACTCAAACGAGAGTTTAATTAACTGATTAACATCGAAATAAATAAAAATTAACTGGTTATTTTGAACTCTTTTTAGAAAGCTTTTTGAAATTCCTACTTTTTGGGAAAGTACAGTTGGGCCGACGGATCTAGGCGTACGTGAAGTCAGGCTCTGCGCTGCGCAGTAGAAAATTTTGTATGAAAAAGTTGCACTGCGCATCGAAACGGCTAACTTCACGCACGCCGAGATCCGTTGGCCGTACTGTATATTTTCGTCGATTGCATTTTAAATTAATTTTGGCACATAGGTACCCACCTAATTACTCCATTTTTTCCTAAATAATATTTCCGCAATCATGTTTACGTTTATGTGTTCTTGTTAAAAATTGATAAATACATTGTACTTATATCAAAAAATGTTGCCTCTAAAAACTCTAAGAGCTATTTGTATTAGGTTCTCTACTATCAATATCGCATATTGCATTTGTAATTTCAATAGGTTGTAAGGAACTAGCTTAAAATTAAGATGATGATTTTTCCCAAACATACCCTAACAAGTTAAGTTTTTAAGTGATTGTAAAGAAAAGTTTGTATTTATTTTCCCAATTTCACTCAGCGAAAATAAATAAATGATTAAAAAAAAGTGAAATGAAAGAAAAGCTTGTAAAAGGCATTCCTTATTTAAATTCTTCTGTTTACATTACAAAACAGTAGCTGGCCATATACAAAATAAATGTCAAAACAAAGGAAGTTCGTAAAAAGAACGAAAACAACATAAAATAACGAGAAGGAAGATTGCAATTATTCAGTCTGGGCGGATGCCGTCGGCAAGTGACTGCGGACACAAATGCGAGTTTCCAAGGAAAATAGGAAGGACAATAAATGAAATTTTACTATGTCTATATCGAGAGATAAACATGAATACAGGAAAAAATTGTATGGGGCTATTTTCTCCTATTCTTTCTATATTTGAGTGCTTGCTCAAATTACTTTGAAACACGAATGTTTTGGAAGAAATGTCTTTCCATTTTGTAGATGATTTTAAATGTTCGCTTTCATAATAATAAATATAAAATGTGGGAGTTCATAATTAACCTTATTCCCGCTATATTTTAAACGTTAAATCACTTTATAATTTAATTTAAAGGTTTTAAGTGGCTCTTCAACTCATAATCGAAATGAAGTGATAAAGTCTTATGGCGGCTCCTCACTTGGCTTAGCGTATTCGTGAGTCGATATTGTTGTGTTTGCCTTCAAATAATCAAATATTTCAAATACCGTCAAATACGTCATCCACACATGGACTTGTACGGGCAAATTTGCGTTGTTTGCCATATTCGTGCAAATAAAGCAAATACAATCAAATAGACCGTCTACACATTGCTGCATTTGGACAAATAATGCAAATACACGAACACGATACGCCAAGTGAGGAGCCGCCATTAAACATTTTGAATTAATTAGACATTTATTTATAAAAACTAATGCCGTTAAGGCCAAGCTCCAAAACGGTTATGATTGTTTGCCTGCAAATTGTAACTAAACGGAATATCTCATCAAGTTACAACTCAAATTATGTGATTTTTTAATCTTTTTTCTATTTAGTTCTAAAGGCAGAAACACGATTAATAGAAATTTACATGATACTTTTACGTTTTGAAAATGACACCTTTTCTCAAGATTTTTGCATTTTTCTTGAAAACCAGTTCAGCTACATATACAAAATAAATACTCACAGAAAGGAAATTTAGTCTTTTATTTGCTTCTAAGTTATCGTTTACCTAGACTGCTTATTTTTCTCATAATAAGCAAAATTAGTTTTGAGCTTTACTTCTGAGCACAGAGAGTTAAACGGATCAACTGAAAATCAACCTTATTGAGTCCCGAGTTGCTATATAAATAAACACAGAATCGAACGCAGCTCATTCCGCTTCTGGGCGGTCACAAGGTCGGATCCACGCGCGTTTTGACATTTTGACATTTGACAAGCTATTTGCCCGCCCCGGCTTTGTACAGGTAACAGAAAATGAAACCAAAAAGTCATAAAGTTAGTAAGTATTTAGTTTTTTTTTCGATTAGGAAAAACAATACTAACTTTACGACCTTAGTAATAATGCACAGTCCCTCCCTAAGGGTAATTTTGAATAAAATAAAAATAAAGTAGGTATTTAATTACTCTGGTGAATCAAACCAAAAAGTCATAAAGTTAGTAAGTATTTAGTTTTTTTTTTCGATTAGGAAAAACAATACTAACTTTACGACCTTAGTAATAATGCACAGTCCCTCCCTAAGGGTAATTTTGAATAAAATAAAAATAAAGTACCTAGGTATTTAATTACTCTGGTGAATCAAACCAGAAAATATTTATTTAAAATAGAACTTTATTGCAACCCCTTTAAAAATTCATAACTTAGTACTTATTATTTTATTGTTATTTAAGAAATTAGGTACATTTATTTCTTAGAAACTTGCCTCCTTTTTTCACCTTCTTGTTAGATAGAACAGAAGATCGAAGATCACTATAGATTACGAGTAGAACAAAAAATCGGCAAAATTAGTTTAGTAGTTACGGAGATACGTGGTAAAACAAACATTCACACAAACTTCTCTCATTTGTTATATAATAGGACTAGTCGAAATCGAATGTCATTCGGAACAAAATGGAGTGGAGTCGCATCCTCAACTATATAATTTGGCTTTTGTTCAAGGACTGTCTTGGCCAAGTGGGATATTACCCCGAATTTAGTTTTTTTTAGCTTCACTTGTATTCATCTATGTCAACAGAATCTTAGAACGTAGTTTTAATCCATTTCAAAACGTCGGATCAAAATGTGCACACTTATCAAGGATCAATGACATTATTATTTTACCACGTTTTTATTATACTTATATAGTCACTTTCTTGTTCGTCTGTCTATCTGTCTGTCGTTCCGGGGGAAATCTCGCGCGACTAAAATTTCGAGCACTTTCCGTGTAGCTGGCCGGCTAAAACTGTCAGGGTAGCTCACAACTCGATGACAACGCATTCTAAATAAATAAATAAAGACGTGGTTTTTAGTTTATTTTTTAATCTAAAATTAATTTACATAGTTAATTTTAGTACTGTAATTTTGTACTTTATCGACTCGTATGTAACTATAGCGTGTTTTTTAGTGTTTTAAACTCCGGTTGGTGCATATATCCAGTGTCGAGTGACCCGAGTGCTTATGGGCTTAATCAATGAAGGGGTTGTAAAGATATTAGGTACTCAAGGGGGTAAAAAAATAAAAGTTATACAAATAAATTTAATGGGGTGTCATATGAAAGTTTATGGTTCACAAATTGTAATTTACGCTAAACTTAACGTATTATGACAGTCCTAAGAAAGCAAAGTCGGCGTAGTTTGTAGTTTGTAGTTCACACAGTGAACACAGCATACAATTATTTGTGATTAGACTTATCTAGGTATAAAGAATATAATACATATTATGTCGGAGTTGGAGCTAGAAAAGGGAATGTTAATTGATTTGATACTTCGTTCTGCACTACATCCTGTTAACAACGCCATCTGTAGACTAATAATGGAAACGTCAAATAGACAACTGTCATTGTCACTTGGGTGTGGTCGACACAAAGTAGGCAGAGGGCGCTAAAGTCAGTTTTGTTGTTGGACAGTTCGCTTTCCTCGAGCGGGTGGCGTGCGGCGTGGCCACTTTGGTTCTGGCATCGGAGCGGAGCGGTCGCTCCTCGATAGTAATAATGTTCTGTGGGTAGCTTTGTCTCTCTCTGTTGAACTCACCGCGTTTCCATTTTGTTTTTTAAATGGTGATAGTAATTCTAATCGGCAAAAATCGAATCAATCCTCTGTTTAAGTCTTGTGAAAGTAATTGTGATTACAAAATAGACATCCTGACTACACGTTACATTGGTTATTTCGTGTCTTTGAACATATCGGACCATCCATACTTCACGCCCAGAACCCTCTCCCCGACAAGTATATGATCTTCTTATGAAATATTATCTTATTCTATTAAACGAGCAATATTTGTTTGTTTGTTTATTTGTACTCACGTTCTCGAAAACGGCTCTAACGATTTCGATAAAATTTGCGGTACAGAGGTTTACGGTTTACGGGGGCGAAGAATCGATCTAGCTAGGTCTCTACCTAGCTAGATCGATCGAGACCTAGCTTTTTTTAAATACATACTTAACTCATTTTTCTTTTTCTTTTTTTCTCGATTTGCACCCAAGCAGAGCTTGGTCGCCCAGATATTCTATAATAAGTAATAATAATTATGAAGGTAACAACTAGGTATCACTACCATCGAAAAAAAAAAATTGATGAAGTCTCCATGACAATGTTCGCTACTTCAACAAGATGTTAAAATTATAATTATTTCAAGATAGTTTCAAAAGTTTTAACATGTCAAAATATCGTGAATAGATAGAGGGTAGAGGGGCGTTTGGGGGGAGTCAACGATGACATTTCTTTTGAAAGCTAATCCTTAAAAACTAGTTTGATAATTCGACGCCTACGCAACGCAGCCTTCCGAAATAAAATGGTACATTAAGAATCGTTCCGAAAACACTTCTAGTAATGAGGCCGATCGTAAGTTCAACCGGTAAATTACGTAAATGCCAGCTAGCGATTGTGTGGTTCAAGATATGAACGCAAGTGAAGTCTTAATGCTCTGTATGCTATACCTTTATGAAATAATTTTTTTAGAGACTGAGATTGGAGATCGAGACAGGAAACTGAGACCGGTAAGAAATGGTTTTATTTTGTTGTAGAAAAACTAATGAAAAAAGTGAATTATTTAACATGAAAAAAATAACGTTTCTAATCCTGAATGAAGTTAAATAATTAAATAACTAGAAGATTTCACTAATTTCAATAATGGCGCCGTAGCCACACCGGATAACTATTATTTATTTTTATTATTATGGTGTATGATGGTTGACTTACCTTTGATGACTGATGATGAGGCATGCTTGACACTCTGCTTCAATAACTTAAGGGTGGCGGTTCGTGCCCAAGACCGAGACAGGAGACCGTTTTTAAACTGACGGTTCTCTGTCTCGTGTCACTTTCGCGCGCATCTAGAAAGCCTGTCTTTGCGGGCTGATTGTCTAACTTGTCTCAAACTGTCAAAACGATCGCGTAGGTATCTTTTGTCACGTTCGATCTCGTTGAGATGAGAATGACAGAGCTACTTTCGTGGTCACTGAACTGTCATATTTAATTTTGACAGTTGAGACCGATTTTGGTCGATATCAAACATAGACAATCAGGGGGCTAGTCTTGGTCTCCTGCCTCGGTCTCGGGTGTGAATCGCCACCTTAAGGTTTGTGTGAGGTTCAGCATAAAAGTCTGACTGAAATTCTCCCACCGCTCATAACTTGTCCCGTCCGTTAGAAACAGCACCACAGCAAGAGTAGTTTATTTGCAATAAAGAAAGTGGAATCCCGGGTTTTGGTCCAATTACCGGGATATATGCGGCAATCCCGGTGACGTGTTACCTAGTCCCGGGAACGCGAGGATTCGTAGCAATTATACATATTGCAGCCTACCCGATTGTAGTAAATATCTGGAATGGCGAAAACTATCGTTTGTTTTTGTGAAGCGAATTGCAGGTGGCGTTGGTAGAGTTTTAAATGGTTACAGTTTCGTACAATTGAGATTCTTGACAAAGGAGAATTAATAGTCCCAACACTGTTAGAATTAGCGAGATTTTTATTTGGCCTCTCAATGTATTTAGATAAGATAGCAGTACAATCAATGAAACGAAAAAGGATTCCCAAAGCACATTAGACTTTCTCTCAGATTTTTATGAAATTCAAGATCCATTGAAGAAGTCTATGTAGGTAATCAAAGGTACATTCTGTACAATATCATTTTATAAAAACGTAACAATTTTATGAATTGACTGACTTTATTGAATTGACTGGCCTGTTAGCTTAGTTGGTAGCAGGACAAACATTTGTGTGATGAACATAGATGTTTGTTCTGTGTCTGGGTGTTATGAAAATATTCTATGTATGTATTTACAAAAGGTATATGAGTATTCTATCAGTCATCTGGTTCCCATAGTACAAGCTTTGCTTAGCTTGGGACTAGATGGCGCTGTGTGAAATGGCCAGCAATATTTATTTATAATTATCTCGTAGTCAGGAAACTCCTACATTATGTTAGAGAAATTATTGACACAGCTCGACAGCGATTTCCTGCAAGACTACGTTACTTTCCCCCAATATTGATATTTAAATACTGTTTCATTTCCAAACATCTTACTTAAACCGAAAAACAAATGAAAATCAATCCGACATCACCCACAAACGTCGTCAGGGCGATTCCGATCGTCATTTGGGCGATCCGAAGCGTCTAACCCCCCATCGGCGTGGGGTCGCAGAGGCCCATAGCACCCACGGGACAAATACACTAGTTTCTTCAAGCATATCTTATTGCCCTTTTGTTGATACCCCGGGCCGTTAGTTTCATCGCCGACGGGTCGGGAAGACCGTCCCTGGCAACCGTGAAGCAAGTTATGCTAAGATGTTGAATTTGTAATGCTTTTTCGGTAGTTGGTCAATGTCCTTTGCATATTTTATTCTTGATATAAATTAGCTTTATTATTTTTTATTATTAAAATATCCTAGTATCATGCTAAAATCTTGAAAACCCTTTCAGATATTTCTGATGTGAGAATACGCCCACAGTGAAAAGGGCCTTTACCAATGAAATTACTGACTTTATAATTATTTTAATAATCTAATGGGTGCTCTTCTTCCTCTTCTTCTTGTTCTTTTTACTTTTTTATTTTTCTTTGTCCAATGTTTAAATGTACCTACGTCTGTGCTATGTTGTGTTGTCCAAATAAATTCTTATTCTATTCTATTTATAATAAGAGTCTATGGCATCCCACTGCAGGGCAAATGCCTGCCAAAATAAATTAGTTAAAAACTACTTTGAAAATTATGAATTCTGTTTATCAAAACTTTTAATCAGCCTGATATTGATATATAAAATCATCATAGAATAAACCCATTTTATAAATTTGCATCGTACATTTTAAGGGCTTAATTTCCAAATGCACTGATAAATAAACATTATACCAATTACTAAGCACGTTTCCATCTGAGTCCAAGATTACTAAAGGATTAAAACATGCAAATCAAACAAGCGAGGGAGCAACCCTCTATCTTATTTATTCATCCGAGTAGGAAAAATGTTGTTTTGTTTACTCGCCTTCGGGGTCAGAAGTACCTTGTGAGATAGTTTTGCTTATTTTTGTACGGATTGTTTGAGTGAAGTTATGTAGTATCTTGGTAAGGTTTTTTTTCCAATTTATAATTTTGTGTAACTTTTGTGAGAAGCTTATCCGCTATAGGTATAGTTCGCTTCATGTAAAAATGCACGCTGGAAGAAAGTGGAGGGGTGTGTTTTGTCTCATGTTTGCGAATAGTTAAATATGAGACAAAACACACCCCATCCACTTTTTTCCAGCGTTCTTTTTACATGACGAGATATACGTTATTTTAGATTCCTGATCCGGCTTATTTTTAAAACATAAATTTCAATTTATAATTGTAACTCAGAGTGTTTTTCTTAGCTTATATTGTTTTGTCCTCCAGATGAGGAGGCCATACGTATACTTAGTTTGTTCCACTTATCATTTGTTTATCCAATGTTAACGTGTATCATCTTTGTCAATAAATTTCTGATTCTGATTCTTAGGATCAATCGGAAAAGCCGTAGTTTATAAAATAACCACAATAAGTTAAACAACTAAATTCCTCGTCGTTGGTGTTTATCTTTCTCAGTAAAATACAGAACTAAATAAAGATATCGATGTTTCTAGATTGAAACATTGCAGTAAAGATTGAGCGACATTCTAGGTTGGCGCCAAGATATTTTAGTGTCAAGATGTTTTACAATATTTGTTGTAATACCTACTCTTATAATAGTTTGGAAATATTTATTATTATGCGCTTAGTTAGTTATGTAGTTATTATTATTAGTTTGAAACGTATTATTCGCTTCTTTCTGAGGATAAGGCAGGGTATGATTATATTGTTCTAACAAGACTTTGTGATCATGTGAGAGTGTTTCCTGTCGCTAAACAAATAATCGAGAAATATTATGTAAATAAAGTAAAGTATTTATTACAATTTACGCAATATAGGTAGCTGAAGTATTTTAAAAATAAGTATTCGCTTTTAAAGCTTTTTTATTATGTTCTTAAACATAATATCTAATCATTTAATTTCCGTCTCAAAAGCCTTTTAAAAAACCACCAGCAATATTAAGCCGCGTAATTCCTTGCGTTCCTTAATTTTCTGCAGAGTTTGAGTGCCACTGGCAACCCACCCTCGCTACCCTTTTTAAGGGGATTTCTTTATGTTGTGAGAGCTCATTCGTAGCGTCCATCAAGACTATTCGGTGGATCGTTATGGTCCCGGCAAATGTAGCGAAATCATCGCTTCACTGCCGCACGCCGGCGTTGTCGACATATTGTAGCTACCTAGCTGATATTGTAATAAGACGTTTCATTCAATTTAGTTTTAGAAAGAATTGGGGTTTCTGAATTCTATTGTTTTAGGGTGCATCTTGTTGCAAGTAATTTTTAGGAGATAAAATCAACAACACATAAGTATTTCTAAAATGCTTCATTTATCACCTTAAATAAAATTAACCTTCGTGAAACCATTTTTTTTCTATTTACACCAATACTAACATAAAGTATTTATGTTAGAATAAAAACTTTTAAAATTGTATTTTATTAAGAAAAACAGATTTGGTGAGATCACAAAATCACAACTGATTCGCTGCAGAAATAAAATAAAGAAAATAAGTTTCTTTCTGGCGTTGTACCCATATCACAAAATTACACAATAAGTACAATAAAATACAATTAAATAGGAGTAAAATAAGATACCTACGTACGTGGTTTAAGTAACATTCGTCACTTTTTATTTGGTTCTTGATAAACCGAAATCCAATATAAAAAATCACGAAACGGATCTAAAAATTCACCTCACTGAAATACAGGAACTCAAATACATTTAACTTATTAAAATCGAGCATTGAATATTCCGTAGCCACGTCGAACAATGCTTGTGGACATTTTGCGGGGAGAAAATTTTGTTTTAATAAAGGACCCACAGCTGTCTGCGATATTACTAGAACACCCACTAACGTTCTCTGATATTACGTTGAAGCATTATTGTGTGCTTAGGGTTGACAATCTCTGGCTTACGCTGTGTTTAAGATTAAACTGAGATGTAGATGTTTATTTTAATTATAACACAATTTCTTAGAAAACAAAAAGCTAGCGGGTCTAAAAAGGTTCAGAATCATAATAAGATGCATAGCGAGAGAGACTTTTTTGTGTGAATACACTGTTAATTCTGGGTCAGTTTAAAGCCAGCACCCACTGCTTGTATTGCTTAATCGTATTCGTGTCGTTGGTTTAATTTTTGAATTTGATAAGTATTTCATACGAAACTAAATACTTGAAAAGATCAACAAAAGTGAGGAAAACACTTGGTAAGGTGTCGTAGGCGCGCAGAGCTAATGACCTAGGTATGTATGTATGACTACGACGTAGCATAGACTCTACGCCGTAGCAACAGCTGAGTACAGAGCACGTATCTCCGTGATTTATCCTGCCTATGTTTCGTGATATTATTAATTGCAAAAAAATAGATCTCATATTTATTATTATTTTTGAGTAAGGTTATCGATATAGATTACGTAGGCGCCGGCTTTAAACTGACCAAAAATTAACGGTGTATAAAAACTATCTAGAAAATAAAATTAAAAACTAATTTATAACTATAATAGAATTAAAAAGCTCTCAATGAAATAATTTGTCAGTTTAATCACTTTTACATTATTTGAATAACTTGAATGTACACATTTATGTAATTCCATATCTTTTAACTTTAAAACTAACCTAAAACTATTTTGGCGTGGTTCACATAATTATTGTTTTCTTTCTAGGCTTATTTCAGTAGATTCATGCCGTAATTTGAGGTAAAAGTTCGCGTTTTTGATATATTGTCACGTAATTATGTCATGTTTATTAATTTATGGGATGTTCGCGTGCTCCATTTATCTTAATGTGAAAGTTTATTCATGTTTTCCTAATGCAATTGTTACAACCATGCGGTTTTATTTTATCATAATGTTTTAAAGGGACTAAAATAAATGTATTTATAAACTGTTTTCTTAAACAAAACATGAGAATTATCATTAAAACTGAATAGGTATCGCAGTCAGAGTTTAATACGGCTATGCTTCTTCATTACAGATACATTACCGATAATACGCAATAGGTAACTACAGCCAACCCTCAAATGAGGCATAAGAACAAAATAATATACTACAAGCCCGCGGGTCAAAACGACCAGCGTATGGGACAAAGAGAACGTAAGCAATTAAGATTGGCTACTCCCTAAGCAGTTAATCCGAAAATACGTGCGCTGGGTGTTTATTGACTGCCGTAGGCCGGGTTAGTTTGTTTTGGATATGGGGGTTTCGGTAGTTGGGTCTATCTATAGCTTAAATGTTATCTTAATGGGGTAAATGAACGGTAAAATAAATTATGGCAATATGGAATTTGTCGGCAGGTTCTGTATTTCGATAATTTGTTGTTTAGGATATTGGAATTGTAAATAACCAAGCTTATGAATAGGAAACATGGTATCTTTTAGGGTGAGAAGAGCTCACTGCTGATAGATCTGAGTAGAAGAAGTGCTCGCGGATAGAAGGAAGCATCAATACATGGCTTGGTTTTTTAGGCAACCATTTTCTCTTTGATAGATAAAAGTACCAAAAGACACATCAGAAAATAAGCACACCATCAGTGTCATTTAACCGTCATTTAACTCTCAAAAAAAGTATAAGTAAAAAGAAATCATTTAAACCGCATGAAAAAGACGTAAAGGTATATTGTTGGTTATGCTGTTCTATAATGTTTCAATTATAAGTAATTTTGCCTTGAAATAAAAGCAAATACACAGTAACAGTGTACACAGTTATCAAGTTATTCAGTACCAAACAAAAAAAAATCAGAAACTGCTTCCGCACAAAAGTGTTAAAAACCCCATTGTGTAACAAACTAGAAACTCCGCTTCATAGAAGTTGACCCAATAAGAAAATTAAAAATAAACTCGAAGAAACTTCGACCGTCTAGTTAAAAAGCTAACAAATAGAACTCGGCGAAATTGTGAGTACCTAATAAGGGGTATGGAGTGGAGGTTCCAGTACGGCACATCGGCTTTATGACCCGTTAGTGCTACTGAAATCAATAAAAGTACCGGAATGTACTGCACATGCGCACAACACTGCTGAATCAGCTATTCATTTTATAGCCACTTGTATCTCTATCTATGGCCATTTTGTACTTGGGTGTTGACGGAAAAAAGAAAAATTAATTTGCGCGGTCGTAAATACCGAGTGCGGGGTTTGCGGGGTTTATGAATACGATGTTTAATTAGATTTCATAATTGTAAGCCGTTTTATTTTATGGCGGAATTTTTATTCCTACCCGCTTAAACTTTTTAATGGATTTTTCGATATCATTAAAGTTTGCAAACAAGATTTTTAACAAAACTTTTTACAGGTAATCGATTTTACATTTTTTTTTAAATAAGTAGGTACACAGAAAAAATTAAATTTCGGAAGTATGTACTACCTTTTGTATAGGTATAGCTGGCAGTAGTAGGGTAGCTCAAAATTTATATTTTTAAATTGGTCATGGTATAAAATATAGAAATTATCCTCAAAACACGACGAAGATGAAACGTTAATAAACATTGAATGAATGAATTTATTTTCATAAGATGACACGCGCACATACTAGCCGCCTCTACATTATTAATAATAACTCTCAGTAAGAAGTAGTTTCTATAACATATTTCACTCTTAAAATAACTCTAAAATACACACAAATTTAGATCCTACGACTTACGTTATAAGATTCACTAAAAGGTATGTGGAAGTTGGTTTTGAGGAAATTATTTTGAGAATCTTTTTATTTATTACACGGATATAATGGCCAGTAAATATGAATAGATGTGGCTTCAAGCTGTGATTAATGGAGCCTGCTTTCATACAATCTTGTATAACTTAACATTAGTTTAATTTATAATGGAATGAAGACATTTCTGACCCCGCCTACAAAAACTAATTAGGTGTTTAATTTATAAAACGTCGATTCTATATTATCTCGGAGTTATTGATCGAAACAATCTTTGAATTCTTAATTAAGTTACTGTTCTTGTGAAGAATTTGAATGCACGTTTATGTCTTATTTTCTCGGAAAGTTCTTAAGTAAGTCAGTTTATTTATCCACCTATTCACGTCACCCCGTCTTTGCTTCTATAAACAATTCTGAGCGAAATGTACTCAACGATTTACAAGCTCCGGTTTACGATGTTTTTATGAAGTGTTCGGTCATCAAATACATTTTATTATTAAATCACTACTCGGTTAACAATTTTCCAGCCATAAGCATCAGCGACAAAGCTGATATGGCCTTTAACGGCACGACAATTAATTAAAAAGGCATAAACGCCACTTTTATACACCGAGAGCCTATAAAGACTAACTTTTATGCGTCGTAAACGCGATTGTCTGCCGGCCCTGACGGCTTCGATACTGCAGCCTTTGCGCCTTCAATACGGCGAACGAGAACGTGTCTTGGGAACTGGAGCGACGAATGTGCTGAGATAAGAAAGCGTTATTTTTTTTTAAAAAGATTAAGTAATCAAAGATGAAAAACTAAGCGGGATTGCTTTATCTGAAACAAAAAAATATTGAAACTGATAGCTTGAACTTGCTAAAAAATCCACCTGAGTGTAATATTTATATAAATGCAATAAAATATTTGCTACACTCTATCAATATCAAATACAAATACAAACGTAAAAGCCTTGTAAATGACGCATTGCCTCTTAATTCTAAAGGGCCATCCGAGATAAAAGAGCGACACGTCTTTCAGAACATAACATTAAATCACAAAGATACTGAGAGAGCACAAACATCGCATAAAAGCCATTCCGATCAAAAGCTTAATGTCTCAGACGGGGAATAAAATAGATTTATTTCGACTCCCAAAGGAAACTTGGAATGAAAATTGTGAGATTTTTTAAATAAACCATTAGAGAAAAAGTTCCGGGCCATTTGAGGCGGTTTATTGTGCCACTATCGGGCGCCATTGTTGAATGCAACGTGGCTCTACAAGCGTGGATGTTACATCTTTGGAACAGGCTTTTGACCAACTTCAGGGTGAAAAACAACGGTAAAACAATTCCCTATGAGCTAGTGGCCAACTATTGGGACGGAGTTTTTAGGTAGGCCTCTGATATGGCTTAATGACGTTATAGCCGGAACTGTCAATTTTAGACTACGAAGTGCCAAAAGCGCTCTTGTTTTTCTAGAGGCTCAGAAAGTCGCTTAACTTTGACAATATAACAAGAACAACTAAACTAGGCTACACCACGGCAGCTAAATAATTGGTGGTTTGGTTTCATTAGATAAAAGTAAGATAATAAGCTTCCGCTCTCATTTTTTTAGGTCAATCTCAAACTTGTTCGTGTTTCCTACAGCCAGTGCTTCCAGATTCACTGTAATTACAGTAGATTTACTGTATTTAATTCTAAAATTGATAAAGCTACCTAATTGTATGAAAATTATATATAGTATGTTCCATATACTGTATTTTATCATTACAGTATACAGTAGAAAAGTTTGAAAACCAGTAAATCTACTTTAATTAAAGTGAATCTGGAAGCACTGCCTACAGCCAGTTCTAGACTTTTCTATATCTAGGTACCAACTCGCTAGTCGAGATTTGCCTCCAAGTTATGTGTCTTCGGAATGGAGTGTTTGTAACCATTAATTTTTATATCCCACCACATCTTTTGATCTCTTTACTTGATAAGTAATTTTCAAAAAATTAAACAAGGGTATTTAATTACTCAATATGCTTTTAATGAGAGGGCAGTTTAATATGCAAATGTATAAAAGTAATCATAGGTTGTTTGATCGTAATTTTGATAACCTTTCTGTAATTTAAATATGAATTATAAAATGTTAATGTGAGAAGTACCTACTTTGGTGAAGTTTTGAACTGGTCTGTTATCGTTTTTGACGCTGTTTATTTCACCTTTAATGCAGTATTAATTTAAAACGAAGACTATTTCCGGTACTTTAAAAATGATATAGTTTGCGATATCTGTAATGATTTATAAATGTTTTTAAATGAATTATTAAGTTGCGATAATGATTTATAAATGTACATATTATATTTATATTAATTATTAGGTGAATATACTTTACAAGAAAAGAACACATCAAACTGAAAAAAAAAAAAATGAAAATTGGTAAGGTGGAGTGCCGTAATTGCAACTGTCCGGTAATTGCAACTGGAGTCAATAACTCCCTCTAGGATCACTTTTTTGAACATCGATAGATGTGGTATTGAACTTCTTCTAAAAGTCTCAGTCTAAAAATATAGATGGTGTTGATAAGACTAAAACTGAGCGAATGACAGGCCTTTTTGTAAAACTGCCAATTTTTCGGAAGGGACGCCGCTCGGACGCTCTTCGTAATTTATTTAAACAAAATGTTTTTCGTGGTTTTTCGCCGGTGTGTTCACAGTGAGAGTGATTATAAGACACATTAAGTTGTTTTTTATGTGTTTGTTGTATTCTACGATAAATCTACTCAGAGTTATGGTTGTAGTTACATTTGCCAGACAAAAAGTGCATAGTCTTGTAATTGTAACCATTTTGTTTCTTTTTTGACAGTTGCAATTTAACGACCGGTTTTGTATGAAGTTTGAAAAACCTAGTGATGTAACAATGACGATGACTATGTCGATACGTAATATTTTATTGAAAGGGATACTATCTACTTCCATACTATGCTATGAGTTCTTAGCAATTAGTTTGAGTGATTGAGTCCTTTCATTATGTTGGCGCTAGCGGAGCCCTTTCCAAAGCTGTTCAATATGTGAAACGAATATAAAAAGGCTGTTTAACTTCTAAAATATTACTTATTGCGATTGAAATAAAGTTAGAAAAAATAATTAGTAAAAGATAATTGAAGACTTTAAAGATAAGAGTAAAAGAGGCTGTTTCATAACTAAAAGATTACTGTGATTAAAATAAACATCGAGTCGATAAAAATCACGATAAGGTTCCCATCACTATTTGTAGTAAAATAGTTGCAATTACCGGATTCTTTGCTGAAAAGTGTTTTCGCGCAAAATTTGACATTAGTAGCAAGGGCATAGCCAAGGAATTTCTATACTACGTACCTGGAACACTGACTGAGACAGAAAACAAGGTCCGCTTGAGAAAGAAAACTTGGGCGGTGTGTCTCTTTCTAAAGGGTGACCATAAACTAAACATTCCTAGTCCCTAAGGGGCCTTTTCCATCATTTTCTGATTTATGTGATGTTTCAGGGCATGATTTTTGAATTAAAATACTGATACAATTTTGATCCTTCATTTTGATTCTTGAATCTTGAATCTTGATTCTTGAATCTGAAAACTGAAATTTGGAATCTTGAATCTTTGAAGTGACAACTGTCAAACTTAAAACCGCCATATCTCGGGAACTACTCGTCCTAGACTCCCCGTTTTCAGTTCAAATGAAAGCTATGACCAAGATCTTCATTTGAAGTGACAGCTGTCAAACTTCAAACGGCCATATCTCGGGAACTACTCGTCCTAGACTCCCCGTTCTCAGTTCAAATGAAAGCTATGACCAAGATCTTCATTTGAAGTGACAGCTGTCAAACTTCAAACGGCCATATCTCGGAAACTACTCGTCCTAGACTCTTCCTTTTTAGCTCAAATGAAAGCTATGACCAAGATCTACATTTTCAATAACAGCTGTCAAAATGACATCTGTCATCTGAAATGTAGGTCTTGGTCATAGCTTTCATTTGAACTGAGAACGGGGAGTCTAGGACGAGTAGTTCCCGAGATATGGCCATTTGAAGTTTGACAGCTGTCACTTCAAATGAAGATCTTGGTCATAGCTTTCATTTGAACTGGGAACGGGGAGTCTAGGACGAGTAGTTTCCAAGATATGGCCGTTTGAAGTTTGACAGCTGTCACTTCGAATGAAGATCTTGGTCTTAGCTTTCATTTGAACTGGGAACGGGGAGTCTAGGACGAGTAGTTCCCGAGATATGGTCATTTGAAGTTTGACAGCTGTCACTTCAAAGATTCAAGATTCAAGATTTCAGATTCAAGGTTCAAAATTCAAGAATCAAGGATCGAAATCCAGGATCGAAATCCAAGATCGAAACCAAGGATCGAAATCAAGGATTGAAATCAAAATCAAGGATCAAAATCAAGGATCTAATTCAAGGATCGAAACCATGGATCGAAATCAAGCGCTGATTTTGTCGAGCGCGATAAGGTAAAAATATCCTGAAATTTAAATGACATGGGCACACTACTAATCCAACAACGAGTGTGAAAGAGACAAAGCACCCAAGAAAGCCTCTCAACAAGACCAACAATCCTTATAACCAAGATTAAATGATAATAGATCGTTGTGTAGTCGTGATAAGGTTCAAAATCCTTTGTACATTAAATGTCAGTTAGCACTCCAGTTACGTAGTTTAGAATCTTCTTGGGCATAGCTATATAAATCGAAAGAACGATATTCAAGGCATGTGTTCTGTATTTTCCAGTAGTAAGCGCCATAGAAAAATAAGAAGTAAAAACAAGTAGTTGCAATTACCCGCAAAAACGGGTAATTGCAACTATTGCTCCCTCTGTCATGAATTTATGCAATAGAATTTTATTCTTTATCGCTTTACTTTATTCATAACAATGATATAAATCTTCATAAAATTTACTATAGAACAGATCTTTCAAAAAATACATTTCTGATACAAAATATAGAATTATCAAGCGATGAAGTTAGGACTCCACTTTTTTTAGTTGCAATTACGGCACTCCACCTTACTTCGTAACAGTTCAGAAAATAAAATATTTCAAATCAAAAATCTTGCATTTTACACAGGCCAGCGATAATAAAGAAGCTCAAAGAATTTATCACCCAAAACAAATGAACCAAAAAATAAATGTTATTTTTCAAATAGCCGATTTATTTCCGATGTACGTCGCATTTATTTGCGGAGCTCTGTGTCAGGGGAGCCTGGGGCAGGGGAGGTCGGGGCAAAGCAAACACAGGAAACGGATCTGAACTTTCCCGTCGATCCGGCAAAAGGGAGAACGAATCCCATAGTGAGGGTGACAAAAAATATCAGTATTATTTTTATTATCAATTATTTTCTTTTTCTTTTCAGGCACTTCATGGCAACCTCATGGTGGAGCTTAACATAGTAGGAGAATATAAATTACACAGACTCCGATGGCTCGGCCATTTACTGCGAATGGGTGAAGATCGCAGCGTTAAGAGGGCACACCTGGGACGACCGAACGGCCGTCAACCGATTGGTCACCCCAAGTATCGCTGGAGCGACAGAATAGAAGCTGACCTGCGCGACCTTGGAGCCGACAACTGGCTAGAGACGGCAATGGACAGAAGAAAGTGGCAAACTCTCGTTTCGGAGGCTAAAACTCACTTTGGGTCACTGAGCCAATGGAATATACAGGCGATGGAATTTTTGCAGCTGTTGATGTCGACCTTACAAGTTATCTGTCTTGAGTCTCGTGCGTTGAACATAAAAAAAAGGAAAATAAAGTCAAACTTGAGTGGCAGTAAGTATGTCAAAATACATGCTTATACACAAACAGTGAAAACAAGATGGCGGAGTTTTAAAAGCATCTCCCGATAAAAGAGTTAGCTTCACATTTTTTTTTATTTATAATTATTCAAAGAAGTTTCAGCAAGAAGAGTATAAAACTGAATCAAAATTCGTTGTATTTTTTTAGAATCAATGTCCTAGCTTTCCCTAGAAAACTAGTCACCCTACAGAGTCTCTCACTCTTGATATATTTATATGCATTAATACCGTTTTATGGTCGTAAGATAAGCATAAATCTGGCTGTAGGCGGACCGATGTACATCCCACTTTATCGTTACACCGCCACGTCAATATTTATGAACTTTGAAGATTTTCATTGTTCTATGACACTTTGTATTCAGACTTCAGAAATTATGAGCGTAGGAACATTACACAATTTTCATTTGGCTAGAACAATTTTTGAATGAAATGTAATTTTTTAAAGAAACATTACAAAATGATGATAGAATATAAGTTACAGTCTTTTAAATTTAGTTTGTAGTGAATAATAGTTATTTGTGCAACAAGAGGGCAAAGTTGATGTTTTCCTCGAGTGCTGATTTTGAATCCCGAGCGAACGAGGGATTCTAAGAATTGAATCACGAGCGTAGCGAGTGATTCTACGTTAGAATCCCGAGTCTAGCGAGGAATTCAAAGGCACGAGATGTAAAAAACTTTGGTCTCGTGTTGCACACAAAATTTTTCACCTCAGCAGCGAGAACATTACTACCTACAAATAAAAGATACAACTTTGTACATAATGAAGCAACTAATCCATAATAGGTATTCATTCATATCTATTTAAAAATAAAGCACTTTTTTTTATAAATTAAAGGAACAAATAACAGTTATTCTAATTTTGTAAATTAAAAGTTTCTGTTTTGTTCAGAACCTACCTACGTGCTTCTCAGGAAGGGAACTTTGTTCATCACAATCACTTTTTGTCTCAACTCTTCTCTCTGGAGATAAATTAGTATATTCGCCACTGGTTTCACTCATCTTTATTGTTTTATGAATTTTCAACAAATAACTAGCGTAACAGAAACAAATTCCCGCTATTTTATTTTTAAAAGGTGCGTCATTGTTTTTTTTCATAGACAGGCTAGCCAATGACCGACATGCACTATCACGTGTCAATCTACGACATTCGAATTTCAAATCACTTTTCCTCACTGAAACCAGTGTGCAAAATGCGATTTTGCACACTGGTTTCTCGCAGCAAAGGATGCCATTTCGAGCTGCTGAGGTGAAAAAAATGTTAAATCTTCTAAGTCGGATTTATTTTAGTAACAATACTTTTTCATGTTTTTATATGCACAATATCAACATGACACCTAAATTTTTGTGATAAATTCGAAACCCAATAAAATTAATAAAACAAGCGCTAAAAATATAAAACACATGCTTGCCAGAATGTTTTAAACATTTATTGTAGATATAAGGAAAGCAATTTTGATGGTGGAACGGTAGTACAACTGAAACGTTTTGGTACATTACTTCTGATACGCACTGAATGTGGCTTTACTTTAGATTCAAGATTTCAACGTGTGTTGATAGTGTCATTAAGAATCAATATTTGTCAAAGAAAAAAAATATTTTTTTTAGAAACAATACTTACAAATAGAAATTTGGAAATGCCACTGACTCCCCTGGACATCATCAAAGGATCTTAAAATGCCTACAGATCTGAGAAAATGTTTAATATACATTGTGAATACAGTCGTTATCATATTATAATTTATTTTCAATTTTTACATTAAAAATTAAATAAGGTTATTTATTAGTTAAAGCCATAACAGTTGTTTTAGTAAAAAAATCAACAGCCAAATTTCAATAAACATACTTTGATTGTAAAAGCTTCTAGAGATAGCATATCTTACGTAACAAAAAGTAGAGCAACATTCTAGCCGTTTATATTTCTTTCTTGGTATGAAAAGACAAGGGAGGCACTACTAGTGAAATATGAATTCAGCGTCTTGGCAGTTTCCCGCACACGTTACTTGTTTATCCTTTTAAGGGAGAACTCTCATTTCACGCAACTGCTATGATTGTTGTATAATCGCCATTCTTACAAGACCTCCCCTTCCTCTCTTCCTTCTTCCAAACAGAGACAAAAAGCAGGAAAAGGACCAAAGTTGCAGCTCTTGTTATAATGGTCGTACTGTTAAGCGTTTTTGTAATGTCGCTTGCGAATGAAAGCAGATTTTCGGTAACTGATTATGAGTCTGTAACGTCGTGTTATGCGTGTTTAGATGTTAGTAGTTTTGGTAGGGCGTATTTACATCAATTTAAACCATGTAAGAGTTTTACTATTTGACACAATAAATATTTTAGCTTTTTCTGCTTTCAGGTTCATGCTGATAACGATCATGTTTGCCAGAAAAATTATAAATGCAATGAAAACACACTTTCAGAAAGCATGGAAATTATTTTTATTAATATAAATGATGGTGAGAGGAGAATGGCATAATTTCTATTTATTTTATGAAAAATAGTATCATGATAAAACAAACTAAAGCTATTTAAAAAGTATGTCATAACACATAGTAGTTATGGTATTTTATGTGTATGTTTTGCATGTTTTGGCATCGTGTCAAAGTATTTTTGGCTCGCCCACTACTTCATGGATGCAGCTATCTCAAATATATTACAATTACCTTGTACTGCCTGTATTTCTGAATTTCATGAATAGACTGCTGCAAAGTAACACTTTGTTTTATTAAGAGAGTATAGTATGTATATTTGTATGATCGTATTTGCTATTGGCATAAGCTGGACACTCGACGAAATCTCTATGCGAAAGCGGCGTCTAACTAACCTTTCATTTTCACTACACAATGTCAGTTTTGTACACAGTAAGGTTGTCACCGTATGGATACTGTACATTGTGGTCTCGGTCTCGTCGTCACGTCTGCGCTTGTGGCGCGTTCCGTGCTCAAAGTCAGCTCCTCGCTAGCTCAAAATCATAGTGTCTATTCTATACGTAGTATTATTATCTGTTCTGTGCTAGTGGTTAACTTAGAGTATATAGAGACCTAACAGTCGTAGATTTTCACAATTTCTGTCCAAGCAAAAAAAAGAAATAAGAGTAACAAAATTGAAAACATACCATTGTTATGTTATACGGAGGTAGTACGAGAAAAAGGCAATCTACATGGAGGGTTGGAACCGGACGCCTGAGATGAGGAAATAAGAATTCATCCTTTCTCGCCCCGGGTGGAACGGGGAGGGGTAAGACGGACGACGCCATTCCGAAAACCCATTATACCAGCTCCAGAGCTGTTTTCTATCTCGGAAAGGACTCCCACCTTACCCCAACCTCCCCGCACCCATCTTCGGGGATTCTCAACTTTGTTTATGAAAATTGCCCATTAAAGTGGCTATGAATGTAACGGTTTTGCCACTCGCGAAATTAATAAGGAAATTGATATAGATTTTTAGGTCCCTTAAGCTTTCTTACGTGCGTTCGTAATTGGAACACTCTCTATGGCCTATAAAGATGACTCATTGAGACAATTTTAATAACTTACTTTTAAGTGTGTTGGCCTTGTTAGATGTACTTGACATTTGGTATTCCAAAGATCAAAGAGCATAAGATTTTTTCTATACAGAAAATTCATATGCGCATCAACACGTACTTAAAACAACGAAAGAAAACATCGTGAAGAAATTCAGAATTTTGTTAGCTCTATCGGACTGGCGCGGATCGTGACGGATGTCACAAACTAAGGGAGGCCTGGGTAGATGATGATGATGATGAAAAATATAAAATGTGCTTTAAACGCATAGCACTAAAGTTCTCATGGATCAAGATAAGAAGAGAAGTACCTAGGTATATGATAAGGTTTATAATGTAGCATTATATTCTAGTAATTACAAGAATCTAAAGCCATGAAATGCTTGGCACAGCATCAATAATCTGAAATACTAGTCTACGCTAGTTCTCAGATGAACAATGTAATGAATGGTAAGGTAACCATTATTAGCATTGTTTTCGATTATTTCTCTTTGAATACCGTCTACAAACAATGCCATACAACAATGAATGTAGATTCAAATTTGAAAAGGTACATTTTTTGGAAACAAAACGACATAAGTTAGCTTAATTATCGGCTCTTTTGTATGTAAATTTCAATAAAGATTCGAATCTTGCAAGCTTACGTAAACCAAAACCTTGTTACAACCCAAATTATAAAATATTTATTAAAATGTGAGCGTAATCTATTTCTAACAGAAATGAATAAATAACATGAATGTGTGGCTTATAGCACTTAATTTGATCTTTTAATTATTCAAATAGAAAGTTCGTTCCACCACGTTATTAAAAAAAGTTACTTTAAAATTGCTTTCGATAAGATTTACAAGACTCTCCACTTCACCCCTAAGATATAAAGCGCCATTAGAAATTAAATTAAAAAACGAAATTATTACACTTGAACCAAAATTTAAATACACATTACTGTTCTCCCCTCTTTATTGAGGACTCGAGCGTTTCTTCAGGCTTTTGTGAGTTCTATCCTTTTCTAACTCGGCTGAGTACGGTAAGTAAGAAAGGGATGGGAGATATTTGCAGTTGCGGCTCGTAGCTCGATATAAAGAAAGATTATCCAAAGCCCCTAAGGAAGTTTCAAATTGCTATTGTAGCGAAAAGGATTATATGTTAGTGCTACGCCGTAGCAGGTCTACGCGGGTCGGTTTAAGATGAATTTGGCAATGGTCTTTTATATTTTGCTAATATAACTATTCCCTGTAATGGATAATACACAAGCTTAAATAACGATTATCTAGTTCTAACACTAAAGTATGACTTTAATTTCAAATGATTTCTCGCCTTACATAAAATTGTAAGTAGGTAGTGACTGCATAATATTGCACAACGATGATTTCAAGAAACAACTCCAAATATTTAAATAATATAATAATATAAAAAGTTGCTTCTGTTATGAAAATTATTATTTCAACTAGTTCTTCAGTGTGAATTATCTAAAAGCACCAAAGGTTTAAGCACGTTTCTAATGAAAATAACAATCCAATTTCAGAATTTTAAATGCTGAATAAACAATACGATATCGCAACAGAGCGGCGCCGTACGGGACCGTGATCCGGTTTAATCCGGTTTAAATCCGGGTAAATAGCCGGATCTGGGCGCCGGAGTGGCGCGCGCGATATGCAGCCTAGCCATACGGTGATAATCCCTTTTAAATTCTGATATTTCTGATAAAAGCTGTACCTGTAATGAACGGTTTTCACTCGTTTGTTTTCAGCCTTTGTGTGTTCACAGAGTGTTTTGGTCTATTGTTGTAATGCAATTAGAGTATGTACTCATACTATTTACGTATTGAGAGATAATTTCACTTAGTGCTAAAAATCTAAGAAGTGGTAGAAAAAATTGTACGTAGGCTCTTGTGGTAGGTAGGTACGCAAATAGTCAACAAAATTCAAATAAAGGGCTTTTATGATTTTTTTAATTCTATTTCTATTTCTAGTTTCACAATATCCTATCCAACAGTTGAGACTATAATTTTTAAATTCTTGATATAGTAATAACTAAGTTAAGATAATCAGAATAAAATGTATGCACGACAAGTAACCACATTCACACTGCGTAGGTACATGACAAGTAGCACAAAAATTATATCGATCAAAATAAAAATCATTATCCAAAATTCCCAATATCCTACCCCGAAAATTATCAGGCTCATTATAAATTCACGTATCTAACCATCACCATTTGAAAGCACGAACGCATAATCCCGCACGCATAACAGGATCGAAAATGATACATAAATTGTCGAGATGGACTGTACGGTCGATTAAGCCTATTAATATGGCCGGGTCAGAGGGACCGGAGTAGGGGTATTAAGAGGACAGCTGGTATAGAAATTCAAGCTAACGGTATCTTCCTAATATCTACCTGCAGTTTTTCTATTGTCTCAAACCCCAAATCGGTCTCAAACTGTCATAACGATCGCGCAAGTATTTTTTGTCACGTTCGGTTTCGTTAAGATGAGAGAGACGGAGCTACTTGCGTGGTTACTGAATGCTGAAGTATCAAATTTCAGAGTTTGAGACCGATTTAGGTCGCTATCAAAGATAGACAATCAGGAGGCCGAAATTCTAATATTCTACAAAGATATTTGTTTAATATTATTTTTGGATACCAAAGACATTTTCAGATGCATGCCTAATTATTGACGACCTCTGTTGTGCAGTTGGCGAAGACCCGCCTGAAACACAGAACGTTCCAGGTTCGATTACCACTACGAGGCAAATCTCAGTATCATCTGTAAATACTTGTCTTAGGTCTGGGTATATTTATGTAGGTATAATAACGCGTGAATTAAAAAAAATACTAAGGGAGTGTACACATTGCGTTTTTTGCAGCGCGTTTGTATCGATACAAACGCGATTCGAACGCGATGCGAACGCGCAGCCCCCCGCGCCGCCCCTCCCGGTTCGCTTTTGTATGGAAAAAAAACGCGTTGCGAACGCGCGTTTGTATCGATACAAACGCGCAGCTCAAAAACGCGCTGCAGAAAACGCAATGTGTACACTCCCTTAGTATTTCAAAAAGTCACCTGAGTTGATTTACTTACTAAATTCAAAGAGAGATTTATTCATTCAGTAAGTCTTACAATTTTGCAAAAATTTAGTAAGCAAATCAACTCAGGTGACTGAGTTTTTTGGCTACTAAAGGCCTGGGTCATGATTTGAAGACTTAAAAGCTGGAACCGACAATTTAGTGTACACTCTGAAGCACTGGAGCTCATCTCTAAAGCTGGCTATCCACCGTACATCTACTACGCTCCTATCTACTGCTCCCGGTATTGGGTACATTCACAAACATAGAGCGTCAACTTTCGCAAACGTACCCACTACAGGGAAAAAATGCAGGAGCGCAAAGCGCAGTAGGTGCGCAAACATAATGGACCCACCTTTACGTCTGAATTTTGTGACAGTCATCTTGATTGATATGGAATAATGTTATTTTGAAGTTATGCAGCGGTTATCATCTCAATTTAATGTTTACGGGATGAAATAGTAAAGTAAATCAGCGGTTTCTTTATAAGCTATGTTGGAGGGACCGAGAACCGCCCGTCCCTGTTCAATCAACAAACCCTTTCACTGCCGATGTCGCTGGTATAAATATGGTCATGGAAGCCGCGATAGATGGTTATGTGCCTAATGTATTGTTTTCAAGGTAGCTTTAGATATAGATGAAAGGGAAAGTCTGGTTCATAAAACTGAAATTACTAACATGATTGAAACAATGCTTGGGAGATGCAAGTATATAAATTGCACGGTACATATTTTGTTAATTTGCCTGGATATTTTTTATACTGGAATACTTTTATTAAACCGTTTTTTATGCTTTATACATGAAAGAAGTTGCAAGTAAAACCTATACAAGCACTAAGTAGCGTTCTTCCAAAAATCTTCGTTGGTATCAGATCAAAATTAACCTTAATAACTTGTTTTTTTAACCAAAACATCAGACATTTTCAGTCCATTTTTAATTAAAACATGTTTGCCACTCTAAAATGTTTCATATATGAAATTTCCCCCGCGTATTACGCACATACATTTTACTGTAACCCTGGATACAATAACTTCCACTTTCGCAATATACCTAACACAACCTCATTTTCTATCCGCAGTTAAAAACCACGCGCCCAATAAACCGGTCTGCGTGTATCAGGATTCATGATAGCTCCGCGCCGCCCCTCAGAAATACGGTAATGGCACACCACAATACCGTGTGCAATAAATACGTATGGCACAACACTACAGCGTGTATTTGAAAGTACTGAAAATTGTCTTTATTTATTCAAAAAAGACGAAACGCAGTGAACGAAAATAAAACATTTCCTTTGGAGATAACTTTTGTCTTAAATCCTTTAAAGTACTTACTTCAAGAGTCTTGTTGGCCGAGTATGAGTAGGTTAGTCCCTCAACTTTCAATCCGAAGGCCGTGGGTTTAAACCCGGCCGTGCATAAATGGATTTTTCGTTTCGAAAAAAATATATGCGCAGTAACATAAACTTTGAAACCGAATTTCTTTATCAATTTTATTGATTGATTTTAAATAAGTATCCAGTACTTAATAGTCTTATTTTTAAATTTTCATTTAAAAAAAATTGAAATATTTTCAATTTCGTACAGAAGTTATCTGAATGAACTATAAAATATGTAAAAACTAGTTCGTTCATTCAATTCTCGACACTAGTAAACCTACCGAAGGCGCGCAATGTTCGCATTGTTTATATCGCATTAAATTGCTAGAATGTTGCTGGTTATTGCCGAAAACGTATTTCGGTTCGCGTATCGCATTGTAACTTGTGGACGTGAATTGTATTGGTACAGTTTCGATTCGTATTGTAATAATCAATATGTTTATTGAAACTTGGAGCTGTTTGGTGGAGTTTTAGATTCAAAGGAGACTACAGAACATAAGTCGTATTGTATCCGTACGCTTAACTATGTATCATTTTTACGTTGTAACGCTAAGATAGCAGGTGCAGAAAATAAATATCCAGCCCTTACCCTAGGCCTAAGTCCTAAGTCTTAACAATTTATTCTTCAATTCTAAACATTACATTTTTTATTCCGTTGCAATAAGTTTTGCTATGTGAGCGAAGCAATGCCATATAAGTAAATTATGATCATAAATATCACTATTAACGACACATTCATCATCACTTTTTTTTTTTATTCTAATAGCATTTTTGCATATAAACGACTAAAAAATTACAATTTCTTGTAAGTACTTCAAATGTAGTAAACTGCTATTGTGTGGAACCTATTTTGTGTAGAAACACGAATAGGAAAAATCGCGTTTGTGTAATCGATAGCACAAACCCTTTTACCTGGCTGACTGTCAAGTCACAGGGTAATTAGATCACAAAATACCTGTAAATGTGTAAAAACTTTTTCATAGTTATTTGTTGACTGTGATAGACTTCCTCTTATGGTGCAAACACACGCTGAGCCAGCCTAAGCCAGTGCGAGCGAAGGCGAGTCGATGCAAGGCGAGTGCTACCGTCCACACGGTTGGCGAGTCTATGCAAACCAATGTAAGCTGGCGCTCGTATTCACTCGGCCAGCTAGGCGAGCGATGGCAAGGCGAGGCGAGTGATGCTGCCCGCACGTTAGTACTGGCGTTCAGTCGGCGAGTTTGGGTCAGCGTGTGTTTGCGTCTTTACAAGCCAGTTTGTTAGAGAGAGAGAGAAAGAGAGTACGATTTGTAAAATACATATTTCCGTGTAAAATAATAACTTCTGAAATAGATGATCTCATTAAATAGCCTAAAAGCTTTGGGGTCATTAGCAGATTACCTCCATTTCGTGACCGCTCTCCATTAATCAGCCGCATGCGTGTTTTGAAATATTCATTAAAATACTTACAAATATATGGCTTTATTTATTTCTGCTGTGTCATAATCGTGATCATAAATAATGTGTTTTATTAGCTGATTTTAGATTCAGTTTTGTAGGTGAAATATAAAAAAAGGAAAATATTTTCATAACATTTACTTATTATAACTAACCCTAAAATTAGAACAGTTTTTGTCTATAGCTACCGATTTATAAGATTTTAGGGCTACTAGTAAAAATATTCTCAAAAAATACCTATACTTAAAGCTATAAGTATTTCTAACTATTTATTCGCCGCAGGCCAAAGCTTTTACGATGCTTTGATATACTTAATATACAATTTACTGTATTGTCGAACAGTAGTCAGGTAAATAAACGTTCTTATATACAGAGAAGGAACTATATACAAAAACCACTACATAACATCGTGTTTGAGAGAGGAGGCGAAGGGTTTACAACAAGCAGCCAATGATGATGATGAATAAGAGAAAAAAAGTAAGTTCGTATGAGCAGTGGCCAACTCTGGTGTTTTAATAATATAGGTAGGTAATAAGAGATAATATTGTCATTTTATCTATACTTAAACTCTATGACTATACCTCTTAGACATCAAAGAAAAAAACCAAGACATCTTCAAAGGTCATAAAAGGATCTTGATCTGAGAGAATGTTACAAATTTATCTGTATCAGTAATGTCATCCTGAAACTTTTGATTGCATTTTAGGCACAAAACACATTTAACTTACACATACAGTTTCTACTCATATAATATGTATACAAGTACAGCCTAAAATCCTTGCCTCCGATACCTATAGCAATAAAAGTTGTTGCCGAGCCGATGCGCCATAAGAAAAAGGAAGTTGCTACATAAACGTAGGCCTTATGGATAAAGCTGTATCGATAAAGATGATCGGATACTGTGCGGCACCTTATTTCAATAACAAGGACTCATCACAAAGGAAACCCTGTATAGTTATTTTACCTGAAAAGATTACAAGGAACTTTGGTTGCTGGAATATTTTACAGGTTGCTTTCTTCTGAATAGTTCAAATGTTGAATAGGCAAGTTTATTTCAGCTTGTGGCTAAAACTAATGATGGAAATAATAGGCCACCGAATGGTTAGCCACGATATTATTATGATCATGATAGTAAAAAGAAATATTTTTTTATTTGCATAATTACACTGAAAGTTAAACTAGATATTTAATAAGTAATTAATTTTTAAATAAAAATACTCAGAGTAATGTGAGAGTGATTATTTTTTTTCTGACTATTTTAATGTAAATTCTTAGCGATGAACCACTAACCCAAATAACTTTACAAATTATTAAGTAATTATTTTATTTGTTTAAATGTTTACGAAAATAATTTATCAAAATTCAGAACATTAAAAGGCTATATTTACCTAGGCAGGTCTTATCTAGTTTCATAACATGCGTGTTATCCCAACACCGCTCGTACGACCGATGTTACGAAGCCCATAAAAGTAAAGCATTCTTCAACAAGCATATAAAACGTCACATAGAATGCCTACTTGGAATAATTTTCGCCCGAACACCTAAAAAGCATTTACATGCATAATGTAGGGAATACCCAATTTATGGTGGCTCATGGGGTATGATTAGCTATGAGGTGTATTGATTTTGTTCATTTTGTTTACCACGAAATAAATGATTAAAAACTTTTTACACACACTGTACCTACACTTGAAATAATAGAAATGGCAATAAACAAACCAAATATTACAATCAATGAAGGTATGGTAGAGGGTGCACAAATATTATGAAGTACAAGAAGTGATCAAAAGATTCCAATTTAAAAATAAACACATTATTGAATACTTAAATAATTCATTATACCTACACCAAGAAATGATATATCAAGATTACTTATGTAAAAAATTAAATGATGAGTAAGAAATAATGCGATGACTTATACTCAGATGATGATGCTGAGGTTTAGTTTTGCAGGTGTCATTGTCTGACACATCATTGTCTGCAAAATAAAATAGTGTGAAAACTGCTTTCAAAATATAGGTAATTAATTTTCAAGTTGCTCTAAGTTCTTTTAAATTATGGAATGTAAATTCAGCTGATACGCGTGACGCCATCTCTTACGGGGCGATCGAACTAAATTCTCTTAATACAACAACTCCGAACATTATTGGGTGATTATAAGTTTATTAATACTACAATTTAAAATAAAAAATAAACAATTTGGAGTATGTAATCCGAGCTAAAGATCTACTTTAGTAATCCATTCACGTTGTCTTCAAAACATTTTGAATTGTACTTATTCATATGATTTCAATTTCAATTCATTTATTATTCCATTGCAAGCACATAGGACAACTACACAATTAAATACAAAGTAACAAATTTATTTAGCAGGCTTGTACATCATTTATGTTACAGACAGGACCTACACTAAGTTTAGGTAAATTGTGTTGTAGATCCTGCTTCCTTCTGGTTCTTCACATTTCGTAGCCATCAAAATAATCGTCATATAAATAATCGGAAAGTAGGTAAGTTTGAGAATATTTTCTAATCAATTTAAGTAGGTACCAAAATGATAGAAAATAGTTTCTTCGATTGAGCTCATTATTTATATTCAAGTTTGTAAAATATGCCTTCGTCAGTGCAAATTCTTGTGCTTACAAAGAAATAAAACAGTCGAGGCACAAGCCCATAAGGACACGAGACACGGCGATCGCGCCGGCCGTGCGTGAAACGGGCCACGCTACGTTACACAAGAACATCTCTATACTTGACGCACTGTTATTGCTTATACGATGCTCTGTTTTGTTTGTGCACATATACATACTGGTATACTACTATTACTATTGTGTAGGTATTTTAAAAGTATGTGGATTGATTCTTGTATAATTTTAAAGAAATAATTAGAAACATATTATCTCTACCTACATCTGACGCACTGTTATTGCTTATAGGATGCTCTGTTTTGTTTTGGATACCTATACATACTGGTATATTACTACTATTGTGTAGGTATTTTAAAAGTATATGGCTTGATTCATTTGTGTGATGAACATAGATGTTTGTTCTGTGTCTGGGTGTTATAAAATACTAGCTGTTGCCCGCGGCTTCGCTTGCGTGGTATGTAGGTACATGGATAAAAAGTAGCCTATGTTACTCTCCAGCCCTACAACTATCTCCACACAAAAAATCACGTCAGCTCCGTCGCTCTGTTTTGACGTGAAAGCAGGACAAATAAACAAACAAATAAACACACTTTACGCTACGTTACACAAGAACATCTCTATACTTGACGCACTGTTATTGCTTATAGGATGCTCTGTTTTGTTTGTGCACATATACATACTGGTATATAACTATTACTATTGTGTAGGTATTTTAAAAGTATGTGGATTGATTCTTGTATAATTTTAAAGAAATAATTAGAAACATATTATCTCTACCTACATCTGACGCACTGTTATTGCTTATAGGATGCTCTGTTTTGTTTGTGGATACCTATACATACTGGTATATTACTACTATTATTATTGTGTAGGTATTTTAAAAGTATATGGCTTGATTCATTTGTGTGATGAACATAGATGTTTGTTCTGTGTCTGGGTGTTATACAGTACTAGCTGCTGCCCGCGGCTTCGCTCGCGTGGTAGGTAGGTACCTGGACAAAAAGTAACCTATGTTACTCTCCAGCCCTTCAACTATTCCCACACAAAAAATCACGTCAATACGTCGCTCTGTTTTGACGTGAAAGCAGGACCAATAAACAAACAAATAAACACACTTTACGCTGCGTTACACAAGAACATCTCTATACTTGACGCACTGTTATTGCTTACACGATGATCTGTTTTGTTTTGGATACCTATATATACTGGTATATTACTACTATTACTATTGTTTAGGTATTTTAAAAGTATATGGCTTAATTCCTTTATAATTTATAAGAAATAATAAGAAACATCTCTACGTGTATTTGACGCACTGTTATTGCTTATGCGGATACTCTGTTTTGTTTTTAGAAACCTATGTTATACTTTGGTATAGAAAGGGTATTTTAAAAGCTTATGGCTTAGTTTATTTTAATATAGGAATAATTGGAAACATGTCTATTCATTGTTTTTTCAATTTTTATAGTGTGAAACCTCACTTAGGTATTATTGCATTTGACCCTTAACCCTGATGACTAAGGATTCCGTAGCCGAGTTGGTAAAGGCACTCCGGCTAAAGGAGGATTGCTGGTACCGTTGCGGGTTCGAATCCTGTCGGAATTGAAAATTTTGATAAGATTTTTCATTTTCAAATGTCTAATCTTATGATACTTACTTTTGTAAAGTGTAGGTAAGTACTTTGAAATTATTGTTGATTTCAAAGTCTCGATCTTGTCTGATTGCTTGATTCAGCTATAAATATATGATTTGCTATTGATTTTTTTGTGTATACTGGGTATAAGTTTTGTACATAAAAACAACTACCTACTTTAGTGAGATTATACCCGCATTTACTTTTTTTACCATAAACATAGAACGATTGAAGTCCACAGATAAGTTTTGATTATCAAATTACAACAATAGAGAAATTAAAAACCATTCGTACCCTCGGAGTGGTCATTGCTGAATATAACTGAAAGTTATAGCTCAATACGAGGGTCACTTGGGAAATCCGTAGCTTCTGCATTTGCATGAGTGCTGACCCTCTAAAACTGTTAATATCACCCCATTCAAATGATATTTGCATGTTATTTTCATCCATTGTTGTCATGGGAATGGTCGGAGTAGATATATGGATGGATTATTGTTTACATAGAGGGTGGGTGTTGAATAGAGTAGATATACTGACCACGAGATGGTCAAGGGAAAATTACAAATACATTGCAATACTAGCTTGCGCCCGTGGTACCCGGATAAAAAGTAGCCTATGTCCTATTCCCGGTCATTATCTATCTATATTTTAAATTTCAGGCAAAGCGAAATTCAGAACAAACATACATCCACCCAAACATCCGAACTTTCACATTTATAATATTAGTGTGATTTACACTTGTTTAACCTCGTAGTTTGTAATGAAGGTACAAAATACTCACAATACTGCAACTGATACAAATAAAACTGGACTAGTGATATTCTGTAAATCATTTTAATAAAAGTACTTTATAATCACGAATATATTTGGTTTAATAAAAATCCTATCAAAGTAATCAATTCTGCTTGTTTTGTTATGATTTAATTTTCATCATGGTTTACTAGCGACTACATAACTTTTAAGACCATCAAGAATTGAGCGTTTCAACATTTTATAGATATCTCTACGCAAAAACTTTTAAGCTCGCTATAAGTGTTGTTTTGTGATATCGCTCTAATGGATTTCCTACAAAAATGTAGGTAGATTCAACTATGTACCCTATCTTCAAAAATTTCAACCATTACCAGAACAGGCATCACCGTGCCGCATAATTGCCATAATCGATACTCAAGTTAAAAACACGTCTCGATCGGAATCGGCCCGGTCGATACGTAACTTCCGTTTTCCGCAGCATTGGGCACGATTTGAAATATTTTAGTGCTGTTGTAACGACTTGATGGCTCTGCCGAGGGCCACTTATATATCTCTTTTATCTTTTGGCCTCCGCCCTTTGGCCTCGGGTGGAACGCTCGTAGGGGATTTTTAAAAGTGTCTTGTTTGTTTTATGAAATTGGTTTAGGAGAATTTACCTGTAAAACGAAGTACAAAGCGGGCGAGCCTATTTTTGCCTATTTTTTAAAAATAAAGGTTATAACTTTATCGAATCTTTGTACAATTAAGTGAAAATTAAGACTAAACTGTAAAAACATTCATTTTATGAGTTATAAAAATGTCACAACATAACGCGTAGGTACATTAATAATTAAGTTTATTTGAAGTAAATTATAATGGTATTTTTAGACAGCACAGAAAAGTGTTCTATACAGGTAATGAATAGTGTTTTCAGAAATATATATTTCATACATAATACAGTAATAATTCGCTAGCTTTCGAACAAAGGCCAACCGATAAAATATCGAACCCTTACACTAAAATGTCCAAGCCATAATTATGTCCTACGAACAAATACCTTCATAAACCTATCTGCCTGTCTGTGTAAATCTGGAGGGCAAGATGGCTAAATCAAGTCTCTATCTGAATTGCGATCTGCTGCCCCCCTAGCCATATTACACTATCTATCGTCGCTGTAGAATAGAAACACTTCAAAATGTATAGGATTTGACGTTTCAAGTAGATGAGTCACGTGGTCAAAACGTCAATTCCTATACATTTTGAAGTGTTCTATTCTACAGCGACGATAGATCGTTCTACAGCGACGATAGATCGTGTAATATGGCTAGGGCCCCTGTGTAGGCAGATGTTTTACTGTCTCGTTATGAGAAAACAAATGTTTTGGTACTTTTCTTTGCGTTTGTTCGTGTTGTTTTTTATGTTTGTTTATCAATTTTGCATCAATTGTAAAAAGTAATATTTTTTTATTGCCGTTGTTGGATATTTCAATTTGAACTCGGATATTCTCAAACTATGTTTATTTCTATTTAGATTGAAGTTTAGTCTACAACGAAAATTCAAAAAGATATTTTTTATATAAAATTCAAGAGTTTTCAAACTGGTTTTATTCAAAAAAGCTGCAAAACTGCCCGCAATAATCCCATGTGTATAACTTAGATAAGTTATTTAGGTCAATATCCAATGTCCATAACGAAATGATTAGGATTACCTCGTCCTCAGCCGTTCAAATGTATAATTCACAACCGGTGGTTCTATTAAATATGCATTTGTTCGTGATATTAACATGTCATAAAGCTATTTTATTGCACACAACTGGTCCCAGTCTTCTCTAAGTTTATTGCTAATATATTCATTATAACATACGTCTTTCCCAGCATATTTTAATAAATAACAGAACAAAACGCAGCCTATTTTTTTTCAAACATAACTTTGAGAGAACAAAGTAATATATCAGCCAAAACGAAATATAGCTACATGGTTTTTTATTTTCGGTAACGTCTTGATTAAGTAGGGACCACCTGCTTGGGCCCGTTCCTTCAAAGCGATAAATAAGTCCGGGAAAATATTAATGTTCACATAAAGATTATGTTGAAATCTAAGTAAAGGTTCTAAGATCGTTTCAGTTGTTATAAATCGGTTGGATTGTAGGAAATACCTTTGTCTCGGCCGAAATTGGTTTTGAATGAGCTGATACTTGAGCTGTTCCTGTTTTGTGTCGTATATCTTTTGAATGGATTGGTCGAGCATGAACTGAATTTATAGCAACAATAATTATATTGTTATCTGACTGAATTCGCTGTGTAGGAAGGAATTTCTTAATCTACTTGACCATAATTCTAGTGGATTCTTCTTTTAGTAAATATTTGTTAAGATCAACTATTATAATAAAATAATAATAAAGTCAATTAAGTTTTTTTAACTTTGATTTAAGCTTAATTTAAAAAGGATTGATAGTATTTTAAATACATAGATTTCAGTATTTTATTTTATTTAAAAATTATTAAAAACACAAAAATAAAATACTGCCTACAGAGTAGATCAAAAGTCAATCTTTTCCCTAAAAGTTGACTTTGTATCATTAAAAGAATCCAACATTCTATTGCACTTTGTCGGAATCACAAAAGAAAGTTCCACACTAATAATGACCGTGCAAAATTCATTTCACACACAAAAAGATCAAACTTTTTGTTCGGCTTCATTGTGGTCGATTTTAAATTGCCAAAAACTACAATACCACTTCAGGTAAATAGGAAAGCAAAATGGCTTCCCCAGCAATAAATCGCGCTAGACATTTCTCTTTATATCTAATCGCAAATTTATTGTTCCGAGGCTCGCTCTAGTACGAATTAATATTATTATATTGAGATCTCGAAATTCGGGGTTATTGTACAATGTACATTGAATTTATAGCACAGTGGTAATGAAGTGGTTTTTCACTGCCGCATAATGTCGGTTGTAAATTGATTTTTATATTTTGTTTGACAGAAATGATTGACATGAGAGCGCATGGAAGCTGAGCGGTTCCGTTTACGAGCCGAGCGACGCTTTTCATCGATAAATTTATCTGTTGTGAAGCATTTGGGCAATTTTATGACTCATTTGGTGGTAGTAAATGTCGTTGTAGTCGAGGTGTTAAGTTACACCTTCCGATTGTAATGGGGCTAAATGTGCTATTTAGATTATGTTTGTGATTTTTCTTTAGAATTTATTTAAAGTGGACACTTTTTTGAATTGTTGTTTCCTGTAATAAAGTGACTCTTGATAAAAATGTGATCCAGTTTTTAAGGGTAATTTATACATTGCTTATAATTTCATGGTTTTGGATTTGCTTCGGAGAAGTAAACTTTTATTACAGCTTATCATAATGCTGTAAGTTAAAAAAATTAGTAGGAAGTGTTTCCATTTATTTTGTAGATTTTTTTTTTACATAAGACAAGGATAATAAAGAAATATAAAATTCTAAGGCCCTGCATTGAGGGCTACTGCAGACAGACGCGTTGACAAGATGAGATCGGCATATTTCTGAGAGCCCAAGAGTTGGTGAAAGATTGAAATGAAGGAAACCTTCGCGGAGACCATTACCCTCTCAGTTCAATGCTCTCAGTGCAGCCAGCAGTGGGTTGAAATATATTTCAATGATCAAGCAAGCTTACCTGAAGCAAAGCTCGTTCTTGATTATACTGCCTTCACCAAAGAAAATTAAAAAACCTTGCTAAGTGGTGAATTTAAGTAAAAGTGTGCTTGTTTCACCGTCTCTGAGTTATCATATAAATATGTCCTAAATATCAAATCCTCTTACTTATTTCTATCAGTTAGTGCTAGTACACGATGGTGAAAGTGCCTCACTTTAACTGTTAGATCCTAAGTAAGAAAACCTGTTTGATTGGTCAAACAAACCCTTATTTCAAATTATTATAGAACTTATTATATTTATAACCAGTATCGAGATAACACAATCCCTCATGTCTATTTAGACTAAACTATAGATTGTATAATTCCGCCGACAACATTGTTTTATTACTCAGACTAGTTTATCAAAATTATGTAGTTACTACAAGGACAATTACTATTACCTGATTAATTGAACAAACTGTTCAAGACTTTGTTATGTGAATGTTTACAAGCTCTAAGCAGGTTTTGCGTTAAGAGTACCTACTTTATTATACGGCTGTTGGTTGTAGTAAACCAAATTCAGAGGATTTGAGTAAAACACGCACATCTATAGTTTACTAAACTTTGTGCGTGCTTTTTCGTGTTTGACGTAAAATTGTTAATTACTATTGTCTAATGTCGGGTTTCTATAATCAACTTACGAATGACCGTAGACCTATCATCAGAGCAACTTTGTGTAGCTATGTCAAAAAAATTATGTAATTTTTTGACAGATAACAACGTTGTTATGGTAATTTGAGTACTAACGACAGTTTGTTGATTATGGAAACCGGATATATAAGATAGCTGTGTTTACATACAACGCTTGCACAGAAATCAAAATCACACACACATAGATATAATATTGAAACTGGGCTCCAATTCTTCTAATTTATAATGTCAACCTTTCCGGTATCATTACCGCTGAGTTTTATTTCGTTCTCCAAAATGACAGAAATTTGGAAAACCTCATTTGTAACTTGTTTGAAAACGCCATCACAACCGAGTAACCTAACCTCATTGATCATCAGTAGATTATGAAACAAAAGGAAATAGTTCACGTTTTATTTTGGTTGAGAGAAAGTTTAAGTAAAATCGAGGGGGGACATAATAAAAACTCATACTTGAAAGTCGGTTTCATAATGAAGAGGCTTTTTCTATCTTTGTATTTATTGAGACGTATTAATCTATCTTACCTAACTCTGAAATTCTAAACTATTCCAATTCATAATGGATTAAGCTTCCCATATCTCAAATGGCTGTTAAATCTCATCTAATTGACATGAAAATTGAGCCCGATTCAGAAAAAATGAACTGAAAACCTCGCCCTACTAACATAATATGAGTATGATTGAATTAGAAAAAGGTCTAACTTTTTTTTCGTTTTTTTTTTCTAGGTTGCAACTGTAGCGTCCTCGACGAAGGCTTCACGGCTAAAACATAACTCTTGCGAGAGGCGCCGCCCAGCTTCCACAGCTCTCTCCCATTGGCGGTCCTTAGCCCGCCCCACACACACCTACAATTATATTTATAATGCACACACTGAAATAATTTACATTTGAGCTGAATTTGTTACTATTGAGGGTAATTGAAAATTTGTTGTATTGACTCCGCGAGCGTTACAGATTGGTACGCTTTAAGTGATTAGTTTTTGGACTATAGCAATGGCAGGACAATTGTTACAGAAGTAATGTTATGTCCTGAAAACCTAAATTTTATATGCGATAAAATAAACAGAATCCACTTGATCTTGTTCGATTTATTTAATTTTGTTACTTCCAATAAGAGTTTGACCACGAAAATAGGACTATTGTCTGTTAAAAGAGTGATATCGAGGCAAATGTGACCTGTAGAGGAGAACATACAGACAGATGTCCGACAGACATCCTGTGGACAAACAAAAGCATTTTTGTCCAAGCTGAAACAGTGACGATTCGCTCGCTCGGTCAATTTTTCGAAACGAAAAATCAACTCCTTAATAAAAGTTAAGGTAAGGTCTAGATCAGTGTTCCGCAAAGGGTGTACCGTGGTCACTAGTTGGTGTGCCTCGGAAAAATAAGGTTACCTATCAGTTAAGCTACTCCAAATTTGGACCGATGCTCAACTAAACAAGCTCATGTTTTGCATTAAATAATTGATTTTTCATTTATGGTGTACCTCCTAAATTTTCCAATTTCCTAGATGTAGGGGAAGGTTGCGATCATTGGACCAGTGCTTTCATTGGACCACTAAGGTATTTCCAAAACTATGCAAGCTAGCAATACTTGAACCACTTGAAAGGAGTCCGTAGCGACTCAGTTGAACCCCCCTCTTACCTCAGTGACTCTGCGGTACGAGGCGAGGAGTGACACGGGTTGGTGTGTTTACGGAGGTCAAATTCTAATAATTTGACTCAGGAGAACCTAAATATTTGTCTACGTACTTTGTTATGAAATATTAGACAATTTAGTTGTGATTCCATGTGTGTTGTTCAATTTTGTTTAATCATGTTCATGTATTTTTTGTATTTTTTTTTTCTGAATGAGTACCTTGTTACCATGAATGGACCGCAGGAGAGTTCCACCGTTGGACCGGTCCAATCATAGCAACTTTTTTTGGTCATAATAATTTGATCAAACAGTTGCTATGATTAGTATGGTAATAGTGTGCCATAATTATTTTGGCAATATTAATAGGAAAAATCATAAATAACCACAATTATTAAAAATTTAAAATTCCAGAATGTCTGCGAAAAAAAAAAGTTAGTAAGTACTTTGTATGGAATGAAACAACTATGAACCTTGCTATAGAATCAGTAAGGGAACAAAACGTTGGCTTAAATGAGACAAGCAAGCAGAAATTAGACGGAGTCCACCAAAAAGCCAAAGCACACGTTCAAATACCGGGATCCGAAAGTAACCTCCCTCCAGAATTAAAAAATGAACTGTGCAAACACTGTGTTCATTTGTATGAGTATTGATTCTTACTTCTCGTTTGTCATAATTTAGTAAAATTGATATTTATAATTAGTTTCCTTGATTGGACCTCTAGAACCAATTTCTCGAAGTCCATTGATGGCAACCTGGTGGTTCAATGAAGGTGCCCATGGTCCAAAGAAGGCAACAGCACGAGATTTAGTTTTCTTCGTTTATATCAAAAAGTGTAAGCCCGAATTGTTTGTGCGTTTGATTATTATAAATATAGGTCCTACGAAATAAAAATAATTAACTTGTTTCATTTTATCACTTATATTTTTTGAGATATGAGGTTGCAAAGTTATGTAGTCCATTCATAGCAACCTTCCCCTACTTGAACACAAAAAGTTTGCGGAACACTGGTCTAGATCACGATCTCTATTATCTACAAGTTAGTATCATCAGAATCAACTTAAGCGTGATTGATATATACATAAAACATACTTAGATTATAATAAAGATAAAATAAAGATAAAGATAATTTATTTAAAACAGTGTATAGATTATAATATGATGTAGGTACTTATCTGTATTTATGTTTTTAGTAAAAGGTTACCAACCATTTATCTGTTTCATGCCATTCTAATAAGCCAGTTACTTGATTGGTAAATCTTGTTAGATTAAATAAAATTAATAAATCCCTGTTACACACAACACACTGCCCCAATTCTTCTAATTTACAATGTCAACCATTCCGGTATCATTGCCACTGCGTTTTATTTCGTTCTCCAAAATGACAGTAATTTGAAAAACTTTATTGGTAATTTTAACAGCAGAGAAACCTAACCTCATTAGTCATTAGTAGATTATGAAATAAAACGATATACTTGACGTTTTTCTTTGGTTGAGCAAAAGTTTGTTAGTAGAATCGAGGGCTAACCTCCACTAAGATTTTATCTTGTGTGAATGCCAGAAACTATTGCCTTGGGTATACTGGTACAGCAAACGTAGAGTCAACTGGCATGCTACTCTACCAGTTCCAGTACTCCTGCTAAAACCAGTTGAATAACAGCCATACATTGACACAATACAAAATTCCATCTTATAGCTCTTTTTAATTCTTATTGACATGGGACTTAGCGAGGCTAGGTGAACTGACTTATGAGCTTAGCAAAACTAGGCGAACGAAGTGATTACTTGTGCTTAATAAAAAAAAACCTCGCTATGCATCCTTGCTCATCTTTGGTGGAAACGCAGTCTTTGGCCAAAAGTCAGTTTCACAAAAATAACGCCTTTTTTTACCCCAGTCAGTGTATCCCATCCAAAGTAGCTTCTATAAACACAGAACAGTATCAATAAACCAACCAGCCTTTAATTGGCCCGACGATATGGATTTTAATTGGTCGTAAATCGACGTGAGTCTTAATGGCCTCTACGTGGAAGTGAAGGAATAAATCTTGGATTAAATTAAGATTTTTCCAGTGCACGATATATTGCAATACAATACTTATCTGTGGAGTTTGTCTTCGCCTTAATGGATATATCGGTTTTATGCCTTAATGATTGTGGCAATTGATGATTCTTATTTGAAAGCCGTTTAATGTTTATCCTACTTAACAAATGCGAAATGTTAGGACGATATTCGTAATGTTTGTTTGACTTTCTGATTGAAACTTTTTACTGAGACTATAGTTTTTAGTAGTATGAGTATTATAGCAACTTTGCTTCGACTAAGCACTCTGAGTAAAATCCCAAGTTAGTACCTAGGTACGTACTAAATACAAGTAGAATTAAGTTTTTTAATACAACTTTATGTAACAGAACCCTCGGTGTATGGGTACTGGAATCGGACATGGCCGGAGTATCTTTGAATTCAATGCTGAAAATTAAAAAAAAATTCTACATCAACACCTTTTATCAGGACCAACTATAGAACCCCTAACAGGGAACTTTACCTTTAGAAAAAAAAAAATCAGTCAAACAATAATCTCCCGGTTCTTTCTAACCCACCAGAACCGGGAGATCACCGAACTAGTAGCCGAACCTAACATCATTGGCGAAGTTAAATCTAGTAGGTAGTTTGCGCTGGCTTGGCCACGTGCTACGGATGGGGGAGGATCGAGCAGCAAAACGTGCTTTCCATGGAGTGCCGATCGGACGGCGACCAGTTGGCCGACCCAGATACAGGTGGAAGGATGAAGTGGGGAAAGACCTTCACTCACTTCATGTGTCCACGGACTGGACGGAGGCGGCGCAAGACAGAAGCCGGTGGCGTTCTATTGTGTCGGAGGCCAAGACCCACTTTGGGGTCGACGCGCCAGGAAATTCATTCATTCATTCAAACAATAATACAACAGTTCGTATGAGCTAGTGGCCAACTCTGGTGACGAATGTTTTTTTAGGCTGAGGCCTCCGTCATGGCTTAACAACTTAAAAGCCGGGACCAAAAATTTTACGTAGCACAGCTCACCTCGGAACCACAGATGCGCGAAATCAAACAATTCAAAAGGTGTATTACGAATCGACACACACGCGCAAGAATTTTACATTAAAAAGATATACCTAATATCAAAGTTCTTTAGTTTTTTCCCTGATTTTATTTTATTAGGATAACTTGGATATTAAAACTATTTGGTTCATTGAAAGAATCTATTTTACAAGCTCATCTCTATCACCACAGGCTTGTATAACAAACTCATAATTACCTTAACACGCGGATGCTGTATATTTTTCTTACATCATTGGCGGTTCCTGTTCAACGTTGCTCACTCATTAAAGAAAACATTAGTTGTTAATGTTTTTTATAAAATCATCACAAGAAAAATCAAGGTGATGTTATGCTGTTTCTGTGATGATGGATTTAGTAGGATAACCCCGTTTTTGGAATGGAAATGTAAAATTACGTAAGCAGTTTATGATTACACCACATGAAACGAAGCATTCAAGCAATATATACCAAAAATGCATCCGATTCGATTAATTTCTTCGGAAATTTGACGTTTTTTCAGCGAAGAAAAGTCACTTTCCAAATTCGGAATATATTTCGAGAAGGTCTGATTTGCTATGCTAATGTCATTTTGTACATTTTGATTATGGTGGCGCAACCATGGTGTCCTAGTGAGATAGGACAATAAAGTACACAGGTAGAAATGGCTATATTGCTGCGATGGATTTGCAATTAGTTAGTATGTATGTAACAGGTTTCTGGTTTGCAACCTGTCACTTACCTACCTACCTAGTAGGTATTTGCAAAAAGGGGACACATGCCACATGAATGTAGATTTTGAAAGTACTACCAGTAATCAGTGGCGGATTATCCTTAAGGCAAACTAGGCAACTGCCTAGGGGCGCGAGGTTACAGAGGGGCGCGCAAAGAAGTTTTTAAGAAAAAAAAATTATAAGTAGGTAGGTATAGTTACAAAGCATTAGGTACTTCCATAGCGCTTCCGAAGTGCGTTCTTGATTACTCGGGGCGCAGGCCAGACAGAAGAGACGTAAGACGAGAGTATGAGTCGCGGGCAGGGCGCCAGCGAACAGCGTCGCGCCCGCGCCACGTCTCTTCTGTATATTTTGCGTCGCGACGCTTCTTAGTATACATTTTGTATGAAAGGGACGCGGAAGAGACAAATGTCCGCGCCCCGTCTGCGTCTTAACGTCTTTTCTGTGTGTCCAGCGCCCTACGTCACCCGATTCGATTCAAATAAGACAGAAAATTTACGATGTTGGAGGTGCGGGCCGCGGGGGCGCCCCGTATGGCGGGGCGGTCGGGGCGGGGCGGTCGGGGCGGCGCGAACGGCGCGGGTAGGTCGCGAGCCGTGCGACAGTGATGATAATCGCGTCGCGATCATAGACGTACGATCTGACGATTTTTTGGATCGACCGAAAGTCATTAGTTTTTCCAGCGGATCGATTGCATTTAATCAGATATAGCCGGATAGGATAGAAATAAACTGACAAGCACTGAGTCTTTTCTTTGAGCACCGCAAAGAAAATCAAGTGTCACATGTTGCAATTGTCTTAAAAAAATCTGCTCGCTTCGCTCGCATTTAACTTCATGTTATGTTGTAAGTAGAAATATTGCGAGTAAAGTGATTTATGTCTGACCACAGATCAAGAACCGACAAGCAGCGAGCTTTTTCTTCGATCACCAAAATCAAAAAAAGTGCCACGTTGTTCTTAAAAAAATCTGCTCGCTTCGCTCGCATTTAACTTCATATTATAAGTAGATATATTGCGAGTAAAGTGAGTTAGGTCTGACCGCAGAATAAGAACCGACAAACAGCGAGCTTTTTCTTTGATCACTGAAAACAAAATAAAGTGCCACATGTTGAATTTGTCTTAAAAAAAATCTGCTCGCTTCGCTCGCATTTACTTCATATTATGGGTGGATTTTATATTGTGAGTAAAGACAAGCAGCGAGCTTTTTCTTTGATCATCGAAAAGGAAATCAAGTACCACATGTTGCACTTGTCTTACAAAAATTCGGTACCTACTTAGATTCATATTTTCTCAGCACTTTAATAGATATTCTAAATCCATTGCAAATATCTCCTTAGGTGGTCAGAGCAGAGCTACCCCCTTGGGTAGTCAGAGGCTTGTCCAAATACGGTATTTCATGGTTTGTTACCAGAGGGGCGCCTAAGAGGAGCTTGCCTAGGGCGCTCCTGAAGCTTAATCCGCCCCTGCCAGTAATGTACTACCAGTAAAGTACTATCAGGTAGGTAGATAGGATTAGACAACACCCATTTGATCCCGGTTCAAGTTTAAAATTGGTATCTGATACTAAAAACAAATAGTGTAATTACAACATAAAATATCTAATAAGTAATTTGTTATGACAGTTAATATTGTATAAATCTTATATAGATAAATGACTGCATCCCTAAAATCAGTAGACAACTCTAGTATAAATGGTCTACTTAGAGTATTAAAAATTCATATTACTTTCCTTAAATTTATGTAATCTTTTAATTGGCATTCGTCTATTGTTCACAGCTTTTTTGTTTGGGTGTATAATAATATTTATGTATTTATTCTCTAAGCTAGGTGTAAGTTTTCCTAAGATTTTGAAAATAAAAGAAAATAATCCCTTGAAGTCTAAGTAGTCAGGGGTACGTTCAAAATACGAGTAGGTACATTTAGCAATGGCCCACTATTTGCAAGTTTTTTTATTGATATTACTCTACATCAGTGGTTCTTAACCTGTGGTCCGCGGACCACTGGTGGTCCCTGGAGCCACCCGAAGTGGTCCGCGAAGCTATCCGAAAAAATTAAGCAAGTGACAACGGATCGAAGTTAAAAGAGAAAACTTTTCCGCTTATGATACGTTTTGAATCAAATTATTGGTTGGCTGTGTGTTGAGCAGGCGCGGTCCCATGGGGAGGGTCATGGGGGTCATTTGTCTTAAAAAAATCGGCTCGCTTCCGTCGCATTTTAGTTTCATGTGTATTTTGCGAACAACGTCAGCAGAAATCGGCAGCAGCCAGCCTTTTCTTTGAACACCGTAAGCAAAATAAATAGCCACATGCTGTATTTGCCTTAAAAAAATTCGGCTCGCTTCGCTCGCGTTTTATTTAACTTTAGCTTAATGTGTATTTTGCGAGCAAAGTGAGCTATGTCTGACCGCAAAATAGGAATCGACCAGCAGCCAGCCTTTTCTTTGAGCACCGTAAGCAAAATAAAGAAGCACGCATTGCATTTGTCTTCAAAAAAAATCGGCCCGCTTCGCTCGCATTTTAGCTTCATGTGTACTTTGCAAACAAATTGAGTTATGTCTGATAGCAAAATAGAAACTGACAAGCAGCCAGTTAAACCACAGATAGAGGCGCTCAGCAGGACCATGTCATCTGCGTAGCTGATATTGTTAACGGCGACTCCGTCAATATGGCACCCGACACGCGCCCTGCTGAGTTCCTCTATCAGCGCGTTCACGTACAGGTTGAAGAGCTTCGGCGAGGTCAACCCCCCCTGCCTCACACCGCACTCCAACCTGTACGGTTCCGAGTAAGCCCCCGACCATCGAACGACATTAACCTGGTGCTGGTACCAAAACTTAAAGATTTTTGTCACTTCCTCCGGCACTTCTATGGCTTCCAACTTTTGCCACAGGATGTCATAACTTACCAGGTCGAATGCCTTCGAAAGGTCGAGGAAACAGGCATAGATTGGTGTTTGCCTTTTAGTGTAGTATTTGACAGTTTGCTTTACACTAAAGATAGCCGCTTCTGTAGATAGACCTGATCTGAAACCGAATTGGTTATCATGTAATTTGAGATGCTTATCCAATTGAGCATTAAGCAAACTGTCAAACACTTTTGCTACAATGGTGGCCAACGAAATCGGTCTGTAATTAGACCTGTCACTTAGATTACCCGTTTTATTTTTCACAATTGGCACCACCACAGTTTTCATCATACTGGCTGGTAAGTATGAGTGTCCTACACATAGTGTGTAAAACATCGCCAGCACGCGAGCTAGATGAGGTCCAGCATTTCTCAGATGTTCAATACTGAGTCCGTCGTGGCCTGGAGATTTACCGCGCGACATAGATTTTACCGCCTCCCTAACATCTTTAGCTGTAAATCTAGTACCTAGCTCCAGTCCACGCGACCCGGCATCGTTCACCGACTGTGATGGTCCCAATGGTGATTTTACAGCAAAGTTCTCCATAAACAAGTCTGCTATGCCTTTACAGTCATTGACACCCTCTACACTCACGGGGAGGCTCGGCTTACTGTTTAATTTATTTGTGGATTTCCAAAAATTCCGAAAATCGTGTTTAGAATGTTCTGATGTTATTTTATCCATTATTAGTTGCTCACTACGGTTCTGACACCACTTTAAGCGCGACTTGAAAACTCTGCGGCTATCCTGCATTTCATTAAAAACACGCCCCCCCTTAGGTTTTCCATATAAAACCCATAACTGGAATTTACACCTAGCCTCCCTGTGGGCTTCTGATACGTGCCTATTCCATCCTGGCACAGGTTTTTTATTCTTAATTTTATTAAATTTCAAATTTTGACTTTTAATTGCAGCTCCGCACAAAATACTAACAATTTCATCATATAATTGATCAATAACATGTCTATGGGTAAAATTATTACATATAAGGTCAGCGCAATTTACAAAAGTATTAGGGAAGTCAATTAATCTAAGTTTTTCATGGCATAATTCATTATATAATTCAATTTCCTCCGGGTTTCTTTCTCCCCACTGAGCTTTATTAATGACATTATTTTTATAATTTACTAATTCGGGTTTAATTATATCTAGATTACATTCTATAAATAATGGGAAATGGTCTGACCAAAAAACATCATATTTTGGATACACATCAAGAATCGAACCTGCACCCGCTTGAGTTACAATGCAGTGGTCGAGCCAGCGTCTAGAGCCGTTTATCTCGCTAATAAAAGTGTATGTATCCGAGCTAAGTCCTAAAAACTCAACATCCGCACATATCCAGTCTTGTTCGGCACTAAAATATGTTAACTCATCGAAAAAGGCCTCATTAGGGTGGGCATTTAAGTCTCCTAGTATATACACTGAGCAGGAATTGTTCTGGCTTATAATAGCACTCACCAAACTGAGACAATCCGTGAATTCGCTAAGATTTTCCGCTTTGTCCGTAGGCATATACACACTGAATATTAGGAACGACCTCTGTCCCAAAGTAATGTTTATAGCACACACACGCGGGTTATCGCATTGCACTACCGACACACATTGGAAGACACTTTTGTTCCACAGTAGTGCGACCCCCCCGTAGGGTCGACCACGCAGCATACCCGCCGCCGTGTCCACTGCTGAGGTCCCCGTGCATCCGAACCGTTGGTCGATGTCGCCGAGAAACTGGATATCCTCTGGCAGTAGCCACGTTTCTTGCAATGCAATGATGTCCGCCGTCTGGCACAGGACCCTCACGTTGTCAACGGACCGCTTCACGTTCTTACAATTGAAACTGACAAATGTTGTTCTGTTACTTGACATATTCTAGCTAGACGGGCCGCCCACAGTGTCACCACTGTTCATGTAATTCTTTGGCTTGAAGTGCACAAAACGACGAAATATAATACCCTGTGGCCACAGTTTTGTATCCAAAAACAGTGGTACTTTGGCCTCTGATACAAAGAATTTATAGGCATTGTGTTCTTTTTCTCGTCGAAATGTAATCTTCTCCAAATGAATTTTTTCCTGCGTTCTTTTATAAACGTACTCGCTTATATCATTTTTAGTCGTTGCTTTATGCACTTTTGTAATAAAAATTGGCACTTTCAAAGCTGCCGCCTTAAAGTTTCCCCCCGCCTCCTGGGAAGTACCTGTCATACCGAGATAACGGTAGTTAGTTCGCGGTTTTCTTCGATGTACAACCTTCCATTCACCTTCTACTCTCGCAGTCTCTGCAAAAGACAGTTTAGGAACAGTTATATTGCTATTCACTGCCTTGTTAGTCTCTGCGTCGGCGCTCGTCATAGATAAGTTCGCGCGCTGATAATCCAAGGCGGGCTTGGATAACAAACCGGTTTCACGTTGTCCGAGCGCCTGCGGTAGCTCCCTCGGCGCACTCCCCTCGCCCCCCACGGCGTGCCCAGTGACGAGTGGCTCCGCGCGTTCAACGCTTTTCTCTCTGATAGAAATTTGCGGGTTGGTTTGAATGCTTTGTAAATTTTTGACTTGGTTTTCTTGGGGTGAATTTGATAATAATATGTTATTAATATTATCTGCCATCGTCATATCTATATGCGACAGCCCCATTGGGCCGCTATCTAAACATGCAGCACCTCTTCTGGTGTTTATGCGAATATTTCGGTATTGCTTTGGTGTTGATTCATCAAACGTAGACGCCCTATTTTTCACTTCCAGTCTCAATTCTTCAAGCTGGTCTGACGTGACATATTTTGATTTAATGTCACTTAACTCCGTTTGAAGAATCAGTAGATCTTTGAGCAGTTTCGTAACATCTACATGGTCGAAAGTTACCGGTGGAAGCTTTTCTAAATCGCGGGCAACAAACACTGGCATTACTTCGGGATCCGTCCCTTTAAAGAGGGAGATGATATCCTCCATATCACGACCTTCCTTCCCCTGCCTTTTGCGTGATATTTTTCGACGTTTTTCCAACGGCAGCGACTCAAACAGTAACGACTTTGATCGCACGATTTCCTCACTTTTGAAAGACGACACACATATTCGTGTCAAACTTTCCTCGTCAATTACCGATATTTTGTTTTGGACATACGCCAACAATTCGTCAATCACAATATTGCACGTATTGCACTTCACAACGTCCGCCATTACTAGGCTTTTGCGATCGATAAAACACGTCCTTCACCAAGGTGGGCGCACGCGCACATTAAGTGACACATGCTGCATTTGTTTTTTAAAAATTTGGCTCGCTTCGCTCACATTTTAGCTTCATGCTTATTTTGCGAACAAATTGAGTTACGTCTGATCGCAGAATAGAAACTAACAAGCAGCCAGCCTTTCTTTGAAAACCTTAAGCAAAATAAAGCGTAAATGTTGCATTTGTTTCGCTTCGCGAATTAAAGAGCTCGCTTCAGTAGCTTGGTTTGAAGCTCACTCGCTTTGCTCGCATATTATTAGCTTCATGAGTATTTTGCGACCAAAATGAGCTACGCTGCATTTGACTTAAAAAAAATCGGCTCGCTTCGCTCGCATATTCATGAGTAGATATTTTGCGGGGGTGCAAAGTCATGTGAACCCCTTCTGATTTGTCTGACGAAATACAACACTATATAACTTGAAAAGATACACCCCCCCCTCCTATAAAATAGTAGATACACTCGTGATACGGGTTGGTGGTCCGTGGCAAGAAAAAAGTTTACCAAATGGTCCCCCATCACTAAAAGGTTAAGAACCACTGCTCTACATCAAGGTTACAAGCCCGCCACCATTTGAAACTGTTCTACAGATAGCGATACATACCACCCCCTTACTTATGAAAGATGTTTAAAATTGAACACTGGTTGAACAACGTCCTGTCTCTGTTTGTCACTATCCACAAATAAAGACAGGACGTTGTTTAACCAGTGTTTCACTTTAAACATCTTTCTTAAGTAAGGCCCCCAGTGTTTAAAATCTCGAGGGGGAAAATCATAAAGAACGCTACAAAGCAAGTTTTCGAAACAAAACAAATACCAAGATTAAACTGCGCGATAAACAATGAGACACCTACTGATTTTATCGCTATAACCATACACGTCTATCCCATAAAGGGGTAGCTAGAGACGATTTAATCAACCGATAAAAATTGTCGAGAGGCCCCGCTAGATGGCGGCACGAGATAGGCGCATGAGTTAAATAACGTGAATAAAATGTTTTTTATTATGTTTTGAGTGTGGAGGGCATGATACGAGAAAATGTCCTGGTTTAAAGGGCAAAGCATGTAGGAAGTAGAATTCGTATTATGTAAATCTTAAGTAGTTTTAGATCTGCAGAATATTTAATACCTACAAACCATCTTTTGTCCGCAACTTTGCTCGCGCTATCTCAAAATGGCGAGTCAAAAACATTTATGTCTAGACTTTTGTTAGCTTATTAACGCGTTCAGTGCCCATGACGCGCATGTGCTCCAGCAGCAGGCTGGGCCCTCTCCTTCGGAGAGCACTGCGGAGATGGGTGTCGGAGTGGGGATTATAAATGGTCATGCCGATTTTGAATGGGAGATTGGTGCTTTTTTTTTCGCTCAGCCATCAACCAAAAATTTAAATATAAACTCTTAGGAGTAGGTAAGTACCTACACCTAATAACAAACAACATTTTGTGAGACCAGGGGCTTTACTCCCGAAAGTGATTCGACTCTGATTTTGTTTTTGATTCGAACTCGATTCTGATTATGACTCGATCCAAAATCATACTCCCGAACCAAATCGAAACAAGAACAAAGATCGAGTCACGATCGAGTGTTTATCAGCGTCGTTAGGTGTATCCGGCTATTACGTCATCATCAAGTGCTGTATGTTTCTGGTTAGATTATAATGTGGTTGAATAGTTTTACTTCTTTGACATATTCCGACAAAATAAAAACGATTTGTTATTGTTTTATCTAAACAAGTAAAAAAAAACAGCGTAAAATATTTTTGGGAATTAAAAGTGACCATAATCAAAACTTCAAAATGGCGCCAAATTTCAAAATGCTCACAGCATACCTACGCTTATCAAGTGATTACATTCTTGTTGGCTTCAACACTGTGAGTAAGTAGTAGTGAGTGTTCAGTGGTTGTTCAGAATTTCAACTGTAGAGTGAAAATAATTATTTCTCGTCCATCTTACATCCGATGGAAGAGTTGGTGCAATTCTGTAATTCTGTAATTCTTTATTGTACACATGAGAACATTTACAAACAAGACATTAGAAAGTACATGTACAAAGGCGAGCTTAACCCTAAAAGAGTTTTCTACCAGCAAACCTTTGAGTATAGAGAAAAGCTATTGACAAAGGTGGATGCAATGTGTACCCATATAAAATACTATAATTATAATTATAAGTACCTATATAATATACTAATATATACCTACATACATACCTATATTAATACATATATAAATATATACATATATTCATTCTAATACATATAATAATATTTTAATATTTAAAAGGAAAGAGGATTTACAATGACAAATAGTGCTCTTTTAACTTAGATTTAAATAAGTTAAGCGTTTGACAACTGCGGATAGCATGAGGAAGGGAATTCCACAGCTGCACAGCGTGAACTGTGAAAGAATCACCATAACAGCTAGAAGTGTGGGAGGGGGTGATAAGGAGAAGGGACTTAATTGACCTGCATGGCTGACCACGAGGTACAAGATAATCAAAGCGCTCGCGCAAGTAGGGAGGGGATAGAGGATTATTAAGGATAAAATAGAGAAAAGACAATACATGCAGATCCCGTCGACGCCGGATAGGGAGCCACTTCAAACGGGATCTGTACTCTGACACATGATCATATTTGCGTAAACCGAAGATGAAACGGATACACAAGTTTTGTAAGCGTTCCAACTTGTCAACAAGTACCTCCGTGGCATCCAGAAAGCAGACATCAGCATAGTCAATGAGAGGTAACAGAAGTGCTTGAGCAAGAGTTACTTTAGTCTCAAATGGAAGAAACCACTGGAGACGCTTAAGAGAGTGAAAAGAAAAGTTAACCCTTCTGCTAATCTCATTGATATGACTTACCCAAGATAGGTGGCTGTCAAAAATCACACCCAAGTTCTTTGCTTTATTTGAATAAGCGATAGGCACATCTGCATAAAGGACGGAAGGGAGAGGAGTGTCGTTCACAATATTTAACATATACCGACTTCCAAATATAACCGCCTGAGACTTGGAAGGGTTAACAAGCAGACCAAAAGCTTTCGCCCAGACATTGATTTTATGAAGTTCAGAGTTAATTTTGTTAACACCTTCCATAATCTCATCAGCTCGTATGTGACAGTAAATTTGTAAGTCGTCAGCGTACAGATGGTAGTGACATGAAATAATCTGAGTGATCGAGTTAATAAAAATTGAAAAAAGTAAGGGAGACAAGACACCACCCTGAGGGACGCCTGCCGAAATGCTACACCAATCAGACGAAGACTCACCCGAGCGCACAGACTGCGAGCGACCAAAAAGATAGGATTTGAACCATGAGATTGCTGAGGAGGATACATTGAAGGAAGAAAGGATAGAAAGGAGAATGTCATAGTCGACAGAGTTAAATGCGCTGCTGAAATCCAATAAAACCAAAATCGTAACCAATCCCTTGTCCATAGCCCAGCGTATATCATCTGAAACTTTGGTCAAAGCACTAACAGTGCTATGGCCAGGACGGAAACCCGATTGAAAAGGGCTAAGTAGTTTATGCTGAGTAAGGAAAAGGGATAATTGTTTTTGGACTGTACTTTCAATGACCTTTGAAAGGACAGGTAGAATAGAAATTGGACGAAAATGAGAAACATCAGTGGGATTAGAGATCTTAGGAAGAGGAATGACATACGCGGATTTGAAAGATGAAGGGAAAGAACTCGTCTCCAGAGAAAAATTTATAACGTGGGATAATGCAGGAGCGAGCTCGAAGGATAGGAGCTGTAACATTTGAATGCTAATGCCATCCGTACCTACGGCCTTAGTAGCTATGGAACTCAGGAATCTCAAAATATCATCCTCAGCAACCGCACTGAAACTAAACGGGGGACAATTGGGCAAAGGCTGACGTGAAAGTTTATCTATAGTAGCAAGTTTGACCCTATTATCTAGAGAGAGAGGAGATTTAGAGAAATGGGAGTTAATAACATTTAGGTCAAAGGAAACAGGAGAGTCACTTGCTCTTTTACCCAACCCCAGCGAATTGAGAAACTTCCACATTTGAGAGGGGCTAGAGTTTTGGATGGAGTCATGAATGTGGCGCTTTTTAGCATCTCTACACATACGACTACACCGGTTACGTAGCTTCTTAAAGGAAGTTAAATTTTCGTCTGTTGGATATTTTTTATAAATGCGTTTTGCGCGATCACGCTTAGACATCAACTTCTTTATAGACGGAGTCAACCATGGTGCAGGAGGGTGTTTAACTTTGACACGTTTCAGCGGAGCATGAATGTCATAGAGGTCAGTGACGATTTTGATGAAACTTGCTACCTTATCATCTATATTATCGGCATCAATAACCGGAGACCAGTCAATGCTGCCCGCATCCTTTTTCAAGCTCTCAAGATTAATATTTTTATAGCTACGCAAAGTAAGGAAACTGGGCCTGCGCCTTGGAGAGCGGATTTTATACGAAAGGAAAAGAAGGTCATGATAGGAAAAAGGTGCGGTTAGCTGCCCATGAGTAGCTACACGGTCTATATCAGAAACTAGGATAAGATCAAGAAGAGAGGGAGTAAAGTTAGGAGCATGATGAGTAGCAGAGAGGGGAAGGATATGCATATTGACAGAAGAAATTAATGTTTCAAGTTTATTGGTTCGAGCATCTTTCTTCAGAAGGCATGTATTAAAATCACCTAGCAAAATATTATGGTCGTAAAGAGATGTATAAAGTTCTAATTTAGTTTCAAGAGAGGAGAAATAGTTCACGTTACTAGAAGGAGGATAATACACACCTAATAAAACTTTAGTATGATTCACTATAATTTCTAAAAAAAGATGCTCAGCAAAGTTGGAATATTGACCAGGTGACTGGTCAATTACTTTAAACGGTATATCTGCACGTAGATAGATAGCTACTCCACCACAGCCTTTACCAAGTCTATCATTCCTTATTAGACTAAAACCTGGCAACGTGTACAGACTAGAAGGTAAAGAGGGCTTAAGAAAAGATTCAGAAATTAGAATAGCATCAACTACCTCGTGATCAAAAGAGGACAAAATGTCAGAAAAGTGCGCAGGAACGCTTTGAGCATTAATATGTATTATATTGAGATGCTTGGCATTTGCAGACAATTTACTGCTAATTCGATCTCGTAAAGTCGGGCAGTCTACCACAGAGTCATCGCTTAATGCACTTTCATAATCATTCGAGCTGGAAGAAGAGCACGATAAAAAACTGTCATTTAAATCCATTACTTAATTATATAAATAAAATAAAATAAATACAATAAACTTACTTATATATTTAAAGCAGGAACGTATATAAGTAACTACCTACCCGGAATGGTAGGTACCTACAAAAAAAAAAGAAAACAAAAAATTATATAACAACAAAAAAAAAACAAATCAACTGCAGAACTCCTACTACACTCGCCAGTTTGCTATTAGGACCAAATTAAACATGAGCAAAGCACTATAGTAGGTAGATAACTAAATTAATAAATATGCACTTATTTAAAGTAAGAAATAATAATGTGAGGCCCGGTTAAGTACAAAGTTTGATTATAAGCTATAGTATGTTAAATTTCTGAACGAAATGATGCCAGGCAGGTTTGACGCTGTCACAAACGTCAACAGTGACAGAGTGAAGGTGTCAAGTTGTTCTGAACGAAATAATGCCAGGCAGGTTTGACGCTGTCACAAACGTCAACAGTGACAGACAGAGTGAAGGTGTCAAGTTTGACACCGATAATATAAACAAAGAAAAATTTTACCCACCGCTAAACTAAATTATTATTGTAACCGCAAATTTTACGTAATGACAGAGATAAAGGTGCCAAGTTGAAAAGTAACGCAGTGAAGCCAAGCAAAAGATAATGTTCAAAATAAGGAGATAAAGTTCCAATAGTATCACTTCACAATGCGCCTGGGCCGATCTACCTTGCCGGTCTTCACTGAAGGCAGAGTAGAAGCCTTGCTCCGGTCTTGTGACATCCCTGGAGCCCTTCTATCCTCAGCAGATTGGACCGCAGCAAACTCCGCAAGCAGTGGCTTAAGCTCTGACATCGATTCGATCCTCCTGCGCTTATTATCGGGCAACAGGATCACGATCTTGCCCTCCGATGTCCAACAACGCCTGATGCCAAAATGTTTTCGCGCTGCAGTGAAGACAACATGTCTGGACTTGGTCAAGAACTCTGACACAGCCACCGGAGAACCTTTAAGTGTTGTTTTTGCATCCCAGACCAAACTGCGAAGCCTGTAGTCGGCGAATCTGACCAAAACCGGTCTAGGCTTGCTAGTGTTGGTGCCCAAACGATGGCAAACTGATAATTGTTCGGGCCGTATGTCAGGCATTTTCAATTGGTCGGATAACAACCTGATAATAGAGTTCTCAACGGTGATATCATTGGACTCTGCAATACCATGAAACAGCAACACCTTTCTACGTGAAGCAGTTTCCTGACGATCCAGACCCAGGACAAGGAGTTCTAACTGGGACCTCAACATCGCCAGGGACTTCCAGATGAGAGATTTGAAATCAGTGAACTCACGAGAAAGTGTTTCCAGATCCTTGTGCGGTGTTCTTTCAGTGTTTGAAAGTTTCTTGATGTCACTCTCCAAGTGATGCATCCTAGAATCAAAGGTTCCGGCCAGCTCCTCCATGCCTGCAGCCAACTTAGCGTAGATATCCATCTTTATGATCCAGCAATGTTCTTGGTAAGTGGAGAGGAAAAGTTATTTATTAGGCGAGTGTAGGAGAAACTAGTGCTTACTTATAATGCACCAACTGCATGAATTTTATCATAAAAGTATATTAATTTAAAATAAATATAAGAGCAACAGAATAAGACGTGTACACTTTTTGCTACCCACACGCAAAAAAAAAAAAAAAAAAAAAAAAAAAATTCTTGGAACAAAACCCAGGAATTGCTATGGTATTTACGATCAGCCCCAGCTCGCCACCAGATGAAATTATAATGGGAAGAAATATCCGTAGAATTAAATTCCTTGGGTGGCGCAACAAAAGACACCAAATCATGGGCCAAGGTCAAGGTAAGCGTACCACAGCGAACACTTGATTGAGATAGGTACTTACTTGTATTGTAAATATTTAAACTATTCCAATGAACCCTCACTCTGTTGCCTTGCTCGGTTAGTAAAGATATAGGTATTTACCTATATTATAGATAGGTCCCTACTCATTATTTGCTATTTTCTAATAGAAACCTACTTCGTTTTAGTTTTGGGCTGACAAGAAATGTAGGTATTAATATTTTTTAATATTATTTTTACGTACCTACTTTATTTCTTCATGTATGGCTTTAAATCTTCTACCAATCCAACACATCAAACCACTCCTTTGACAAACGATAATTTCTCCGAAATTAAAATCCATTTCCAAAGCCCGCGTGTTATAGCGGTTCATTTTTAGCACGTTTCTTCTCGCACAATAATTGTTCATACGGTTCGTTTCTTCGAGAATATTGAAAAACTACGCAAGGTGAGCCGTAATAACAACGAATTAAAAGGAATTTCACTTTAAATCACACTAATATGGATACCAAATAACTTGCTCGAACTAAACAAAGTAGCTTATTTGTTATCGTGTAATTTGACGTTTAATTTCGATCCTACGACTCGATCTCAAGCTGTTATCGAGAGTGGGGAGTGAGGATTTATGCACGATTTTCGATCGTAACGACCGAATACGATCGTAGTTAGTTTCTTTTTGAGCCACCGCACGATCGTGCGCTAGTGTCGTATTCAAGAGTACGGATAAGCGTTTCGATCGAATCGAATTCGATTGATTCAGAAGTCGATCCTGTCGGGAGTAAGGGCCCAGTTTACATCTTCTGTCAGTCAAAACCGAGTTATAGGTACAGGGTGAATTTTTCAAGAGTGTCTCTTGGGTCAAATCTATAACTTTTTTTTTTTTTTTTTTTTTATACTACTAAGGTAGCAGACAAGCATACGGCCCACCTGATGGTAAGCGGTTACCGTAGCCTATGGACGCCTGTGACACCAGAGGAGTCACACTCGCGCTGCTGACCCTTTTAAGAATTTCAAAACGCCCTTTTTGAAGAACCCCATGCTGTAGTCACTGGGGAAAACCGCGGCTATTGGCAATAGCGAAAAATACTCAAAGGAGTCTCGTAACCGATTTTGATAAAAAGTAAAACTGCATCATTAGATCTGCTCCTTAAATATCACCAAAGGAAGTGTAAAGGAACATACATAATGAATATTAACTTAAAGGAAATTCTAATACCTGCAAAACTGATCCGCAGTCAATGCTTTTGACAGCCATAGGTATCTGAAACAAATTAAAAGAACTATTATTAATAACGTACAATAGAAAGTAAATAAAATACCTACCTATAAAAAAAATCTTACCTACAACTCAAAACACTGATAAAAAAAATACAAATGGTACCAAATGACTTAATCTTCATCGAATCAGTGTAGGTAACTCGTGCAATAAAAAGCAAAGAAGCAGATATTTTTCCCTTCCTTACAGCTCTACAAATTTATTTGCATGAGCTCTACATTAAACTACATAACCCGGGTGACTTGACAGTCAGCCGGGTAAAAAATATTATATTTATTGGTAGTTTACTGGAGAATTATGTTTTATGTAAAGCGGCAACTTCAAAGCAAATCTTTTTATTTATGGTCTTGAAATAATAAAATACCTTTTCTTATTGCATGTCTATAAACAAAGTGCCGTTGTGTAAATTGCTTGGTAGTTTGGTTGGGATTTTGTTTTAGTTTCAATTTTACTTTGGCGTCCACAGGTTTAAAATTATTTATTTTTTAACGTGTTTAAGTATGAATTTTAAAGTGAGTGAAAATAGTTTAAACATGTCCAATATCTGGTTAAAATAAAATAACTTGGTGGTGTTCGAATACAGAATGTAAGTAAAATGTTTTTTAATAAGCTTATCTAGGTATATTACCTACTTACAGATTATTATAGCCTAGGTATCTATTTATCACATTCATAAATTGTCTAGCTCTTCCTGATAACTTTGCCTGAAATAAGTTATTTCGTATTTTAATTTATTATGAGACTCTAGGAATCACAAACTTTTTTTGAACTGAAAATGGTAGATTAGACAGTCATTTTAAAAAAGCTCCAGCATAAAAGAGACTTTTAGAAGTAAAATAATTTTAAAGGTGCTTTACATTTATAAATCCAAGACTGAATAAAGCTCCATCTCTTAGAAATTCTTTAATTTAGATAGGCTTTGAGCTTTTGAAAAAATGGTTCTGAACTTTCAATTTGCGTATTGCATCGCCATCTGTTATCATGCGTATGCACTAAACAGTGTGCGAGTTGGCAAACGCATTCGTTCAGCACGTAGTGATGGACTTTGTCAATAGATGATGCTTTAATCAATTTTATTTTCTTTTATTATGTAATGGGTGTAATAGGATTACTGCTGAAGAAATGGGAGCTTTAAGCCATTCTTTGTTGTTGTAAATATGTAATTGCAATAGAAAAAATATTTAAGTACCTACTTAATTGATAAACTAATACGTAGGTACCTACCTACTTACCTACTTATAATTAAAAAAAAATTTTGCTTCCCTTAAAAAATCATATAAAAATGTACCTAAGTGTTATCAGTATCACAGTAGGTTTATAATTTTTATTAAATGCATTGCAAATGCAAAATATTAATCTTATCAAAGATTTAACCTAAATAAGTAGGTAAGTAACTATAATTAAGACAAAATAATTAAGTAGGTGTGTTGATAGTTTAAAAAAATACTTTGTTGACTTTTTAAGTAAAGGCACAGAACAGATAATAATTTTAAAGTGTAAATAATGATGAGAGGTATTGTTTTTGTAATTGAAAAAAAAAAAAAAAATAGTAGGGAGGTACGAGTAGGTAGGTACCTAATTTAATGTACTAAAATAATACCTATTAGTGTGATAATATAAAAATTATAGTAGGATGGAGGGTGAGTAGGGCATAGGAACCGGGTTTACCCGGAACCGAAAGAACCGGGATTACCCGGTTCTTGGGGCTGCAACAAGAACCGGTTCTCAAAATATTAAGAACCGGGTTTTCGGTTCTTTCGGTTCTTTTAAAAAGTTCTCTTCGAAAGCGTGCCGAGTTCTTAAGTGTGTACAGGCAGCATAGTGTACCTTGTTTGTTATTAGTGATTGCTTAAAATATTTAAATTATAGCTGTGATTATAAATTCCCTGTTTGATTTTTGATCCCATTGTAGAATTTTGTAAGATTTTACTTACAAAAGTCTAATAAACTATATCTCTCTCTCGTCGTTCCCTCATATCTGATGATCGTGGTCAGCTTCGGGTTTGTCTTCGAAACGGATGATCGGCCTCCACCCGTTTCTGTCTAGTGCGTCCCTTACAACCGTGTACTACTAAACTTTGTGTTTTATTAGACTTTCATCGCCTCTGCGCACCACGTGGCCGAAGTATTAATGAGTGCGTTACAATCGGGTTTTAATTTAGAGCTGTGACAGGATCGACACATTGGTGCGTTTATCGGTCCAGGTTCTTTGCAGTCGCCTCCAGCACCACATGTCGAATTCATCGATTCTTTGTCTTTTTCTGGCCAGAATTGTCTACGTTTCCACTCCATACATAAATACAGGGAATACTAAATACTTATACCAATGCCCGTAACAGTCTGATCTTAGTTTTGATATCTATTCCTCTGTTCTTCCAGATGTTATTTGGGCGGGGTCATTGTATCTTTTGCCATTCCAATATACCTCTTTATCTCCGGGACACACCTGCCATCCTTACAGTATTTGTGGCCCTAGCTAGGTAAATATTTATTGGTCAACGATGTCGATCTTGAGATGTTGCAGGTGGCATCTATTAGTTTCCCCGCACGATCCACTACCAATTTTTTTGGATTTCGCCCTGTTGACTCAGACTAGACAAGTTCTAGACTTTGGAAGAATTCTCCCATATCTTCCACTGATGTTGCTAGGAGAACGGTATCGTCAGCGTACCGAAGGTTTCTACGGGAGTAGAATCACCTAGCTCTTAAGACGTTTCAAAGTGGTCATAGCAGTCCTACTAAATAAATGATATTTGAATTTTGAATTTTGATATCCTCTATCCGCCTGTCGGGAAACCTTTCCCTCAGTTTTCAAGGGTCCTACGAAATATGTACTCTTCATATAATGTTAAACAGAGCAGGGGATGGGATGCAACGCTGTCTCACTCCCTTCTTGGTTTGGAACATACTAGAGCATTCGGTGCCCAACCTGATGTAAGAACGGTTTTCTGTATGTACTTTTGATTATACTGACGAGGTATTCAGGAGCTCCCATCTCAAGTAGTATATTCCACAATTTCTCCAATTGCATACATTCAAAGCTTTGGTAACCGTACCCATATTATAAATGTGAAAGAGTGTTTATTAGTTTGTTTATTTGTCCTGCTTTCACGTCAAAACAGAGCGACGGAATGACGTAATTTTTTTGTGTGGAGATAGTTGGAGGGCTGGAGAGTAACATAGGCTAATTTTTATCCGGGTACCACGCGAGCGAAGCCGCGGGCAGCAGCTAGTAATCAATAAAGCATAGGATTACTAGGCTGTTGCATTCTCTACTCTTCTCTCTTATTTGGCAAATGTTGATTCCTGCGTACCCTTGCCTTTAACAAACCTGCCTGTTCTTCCGGTATTTGCCGGGCTAAAAAGTAGCTAAGACGTCTTTTTAATACATGTAGGGTAGGAGGATCTTACTTGCGTGCGTTATTAAAGCGATAGTCCGGTAATTTTCACATTCTTTGCCTTTTTTGTGCAAAAGGACAAACATCGATTCGATTTGAATAAAAATTATAACAAGAACCGAAAGAACCGAAAGAACCGGGTACCCGGTTCTGAGTTGAAACAGGAATCGAAAAAACCGGTTCTTAAATAATGCCCGGTTCTCGATGCCCTAAGGGTGAGATCAGTTTTCCTTCTCTAATAAATTTGTTTAAGGGGCCTGCGACAGGCAAATTTCCATAAAAACGTAATACCGAAATCATTTTAAATTTAAGCATATTTTTAACAGTTTATGTTGTTAGATTAAGAGAGTAGGTATTTATCTAAGTTCCTGTTACACTTATGTTCGGAAAAACTTACCTTAAAATAAATGTAAGCAAATTGAATTGAAATCTTTGTAGATACAGCAAAAACTGCCTTTATCCAAATAATAACATAAAGTGATAAAAATCTGCTCAAATTTTAAGTTATTTTGGTATTACCTAGGTACGTACGTACGTTCGCCGGTCCCTTAATACAAACAAACATGTTATAATCAGAAACATTGAGATTATTCGCCATCATCATAATTTGCAGTCCGACTTCACTTAGGTACCTACTGCTGATAAGCTTCCGATACATAGAAACCTGAGGCGCGATTCAGACCTTCTCGGAATTCATTCCGAATTTGGATCAAGTCTGAATCGCACTGCTTACTTAGTAAGTACAAAACATGTTTGACACGTCAGCCGTTGATCAACAATGTCTATAAGTACCTACTTAATTTAGTTTAGTGCAAAAACTAAGCATAAGTAGGTATTTAAATTCTAATTTTGGTTAATTTCTAGGTCGTATATTGCATATTAAACCAAGACTATTTTTTGTTTTCATTTTATAGTTTGTTAAATTATATTACGTACTCACATTGTTCGACTAGCTCCCCACTGGCGCTTGACTATTTAGATTTAAGCGGATGGATCACCGAAAAGAAAGCTAGGCCCCATACCGTGTTTGTTGCCCTGATTCTTCACGGTGTTGGCCGCGAAAGAACAGGAGTTGAAGCACCTAGCTCATTAGACGTTTTAAAGTGGTCATAGCGGTCCTACTGAATAAATGATAGGTTCTAAGTACTTATTTGAATTTTTTTTTTAATTTTTTTATAATAAAGCCAGCGCCATTCAAAACTTCACTGCAGTGAACACTTGCTTGATTGCCAGCAAACTGTGGAGAAAAAATGTTTGCAAAGCAAGTGTGGTATTGTATCTTACTTTTTTTTTAATGTGACAAGTAAAAAAGGCTGAATAAGTTACAAGGCTGATTAAGTCCTTTACCAATTGTGCAACCTATAAAGTAGAACGTGTCCAATAAGCTCCTTCAGCCCAAATTGATGTTTTGTTTACATTGATGCAATAAAAATAGTTACGATGTGTTGAATAATCGTTCCCAGTTTGAGTGACCGTAAATTTGTGTATTTTTAAAGTGTCGGTGTTTGGAGTCTATAAAAGTTTAACGATTGAGGGTGCAATAAAGTTACTTTTATGGCACTTGTTGGTTATTGTTATTGTTCATAACATATTTCAATTGATTGGTTTACTTCCGGATAAAAAAAAATGTTAGGTACCAAAATCAAGAAAACTGTGTTTTTTTATTACTTTTTTACTTACTTACCTACATAAAATTGCGAATTCAGTTCGTTTCTTGGCAAGACTTAGCAATAGGTTGTACAAGCAATTCATTATGTAGGTATCTACCTACCTAGATATTTTATTACCATGAGTGATTTATAGCCTCGAGGTAAGCCTACACAATTCAAGTTAGACCCATAAATAGACAAACGCCAAGAGGTTATTCCTAAAAAGTAATCTATCTCGAGACCTCACCACAATATCGGTTTCTGAACGATTAACAGAGGGCGTGCGTGCCCTTCGGTTTTACGACTAACTTTACGACATCGTAAACCCGCTCGTATAATGCCTATAATCTTTTCCTGCGAGCCTCTGCTTGCGGCCGATAGATGGCGCAAAACGTAAAAAACAATCACTGTCGTCGAACCCAAAATGTTGAAGTTTTATTGTGAGTTCCGCTAATGTGGTGTGAAATTAATAGGTAGTAATGCTTTTATGGGTGCTTGGGAGGTTTATGGGGGCATAAAGTTCTGACAGGTGGATTGTCAACTGTATTTGTTTTCAGTTGACCGCAGGTGCGCCGTTGGATGATAGCATAACGTCAGCCGTAACAATAAAGATACATCATGTATAAATTATTAATGATCCACTTTTACAACCTTTAGTGCGAAATACTTCCACATCTACAGGAAGTTTTTTTGGGCACGCATGTCATGTTTTGGGAATATGCATGAAAAATAGTAACTTTACTGACAGGTAGGTTAGGGGTTAAATAGTGTTTGTCTAGTATTTTTTAATATTTTTTTTAAATAGTGTTTGTCTGTTTCTACCGATTCGTTTTACCTACTAAAGCTTTAAGTTTTTAGTTTGAGTGTCTATTTTATTCTAAATTATCCACTAATCGATTTTTTTGGTAACAGTTTAGGAGTAATAATTTTGGTCAATAGAATACATATTGAACAGTAACAGGATCATAGAAAAAATAAAATAAGTAAGTACTTACTTACTTAAACACAAGTTTTTTTACAATAATCGTACCTAATTGATTTGGAGTCGTAGCTTCTTTTTGCTTTAGATAATATCACAGAAAATATAAATAATACTAAGTAGGTGTGTAAGTTCTTTTCCCAGTTTTTTCCGTGGCTACCAAAAGGGTGATAGAGAATGTTTTTTCTTATGTAGGTAGGTACTACAGCGTTCAGTTATATAGGTACTTCAGCGTACAGGGTGCCTCCTGATACTGAATAAATTATATACAAATATGTCTACGATTATGTTAATCTAAAATTAATTATTTTTTATAGTGCTTAATCAATTCATTCGTTACAGGGTATGAACCACAATCATTATGAAAATTTATTTAGACTTTAGATAATATTAATTATGAGGAAAGAAACCCAAGAATTAATGATTATAGTATTTGAGAGAGATCTTATCTTATTTTACAACAAGATAAATAGTTTTAAAGCTCTCTCAAAGTCCCTAAAAGCCACGTAAATTCAAAGAGGCGTATGTGCAATGAACATTACCATATATTTTAAACCAGCGAGTCACGCCTGTAATTTGCAATTTCTAACCCTGTCTAGACTGAAACTATTTCTATATTACCCTCAATTACAGAACAGTTGTCTCTTTTTAACGTACCATTTAATGACGAGAAGGAAAGAGATAGCAGAAAGAGGGTACGCAGAAATCCCGACGATTTTCCATGCAATTGAATAAGATACGTTATGGTGTGTCGACGTCAAAGATTTTTATCCCTCCTGCAGTAGTCGTTTCGTATGAGTGTCTTAATCGGGCTAAATTAGTTGTAAGAAAAGAATAGAAAGAACTTAAAATGTCTTTCGTAACATTTAGAAGTCCTCAGAAGGCCCTACCAATGTTTCATCACAATCAGAATTTAAATTAATTCAAACTTATTGGTAAATTTATAGTTTACAACTTAATTATTAATTCAAATTGAATTATCAATAAAAATATATAATAATAATTAATTGGTTCTTCCACACTACATCATCACACTGAATTGTAAATGCTAAAGTTTGTATGTTTGGATGGATAGATGAATGTATTGTGTGTGTTCATATGTGTATTCCTCTTCAATGATGATTGAACCCGCAAACTTCGGATGGAGGTTTTTGATCCTGTTTAGTTTTTTTTTTTCAATTTATTATCCTTTATTCCTAATCCAATCCAATAGGTGTTTTGTTAAGCACTACGTAAATATATTTTTATTCAAACAGTAGCTCCCTAAAGCAACACCCTATACAGATCATAATCTTTACGTGGGCAAACCAAATGGGACCTTTCACACCTTAACAAAATTGCGCATAAAATTTTATTAAAATTAAAAACGGAAAGTATTTGATAACATGAATACATGTAAAGCCCACGAGAGTCGAAACGTGGCGGAATTTCAGTAAAGATTTGAATCTTTATGAATGATTTGCCGTTATTTAGCGGCCGTATTCCTTTGTAGCGCAGTGGGCGAAGGCAAATCGAACCCACAAACTTCTGTGTTTCAGGAGTTGCGGGCTTGATTCCCGCCGCGAGGAAAATGTTTGTATGATCTGTAAATATTTGTCTCGGGTCTGGGCATTTTTATGTGTAGAATGATTCATCTAAGGTATAATGTTTGTATTTAAGACGTCAGGCCGTATTATTTTAAAATTATTTTGAAACGTCTAATGTCATACGTAAAATAAAATGGCATGCTTTCCTTAGAGCTTTATCTTCTTTGTGGGAAGTGCACTACCTTTTAAATCTATATTTTCAACTCAAAGGTTAGCGGGTAGTCAAAATTACGGTTAGGAACTTACCTCTTAATGTTTTTCGAAATTTAATATTTATTTTTGCACAGTTTTCTTAGTATAGTAGGTATTCAATTCATGCAGCCTCTTGTGAGCATAATATTTCTAGGCAATGTTTCTAATATTATTTTGGTGTGTTCGTGACAATCCTATACGGCGTGTTTCTTAAAGTATTTTATTTCTACACTATTTAAATATTTACACAAATAATGATGGTTAATATTAACAAAATTAATAGACTTAATAATATTATTATTAAAATAAAAAAATACTTTATTAATTTGGAAGTGTGTGGGAAGTGGGAAGGAGCGGGGGGAGGCCTTTGCCCAGCAGTGGGATAATAATAATAAAGTAAAGAAAATTTTGTAAAACATTTTGTATTGAAAGGATTTTTCATGATATCTCGAATACTGCAGCGGTACGAAGTTTGCCAGCAGTGCAAATCACACTTTTCGGAATGCATCCGATTCGAAAATTTTCTTCGTCAAAGTGACGTTTTTTTTCAGCGTAGAAACGTCACTTTTGGAATTCGGAATGCATTGCGAGAAGGATTGAATCAGGTCTGCTTGTTTCTGGTAAAAACTGAATATTACGGTTACTAATTCTTGAAAAGAGCGTAATGGCATTGAAACGACCCCCACTGATATTCACGGTGTATTTGCATCATGGTGATACTAATGCCACTGTATTAATATCGCGATAGCACAAATACGTGACAATATTTGAGGGTTCCGTAGAACAAAACTCCAATTAGATACTTATGTTTCGTTTTGATCGAACGAAGTTGGCAATATGGTTTTAATATCTAATCATCAGCAGAGTCCCTTTTTTTAAAGTATTAAATAAAGTGAATACTGCAAGGGCAATAGAGCGGAATAATAATAATAATTATTATAGAACAACACAATTAAATGCAACATGATTATTTTTTTTTTTAAATAACACGACTGTATTCGCAAGGGGCGGTAGACATATTCTTTCAGATCTGTATGCATTTATAGATCCTTTGAAGATGTCTTAGGGGATAGTCAGAATATTTTTTTGCCTCTTTAAAAAAGAAAAGAGCATGCATGGTGTTGTGTTGTCGGTCAATAAGGTTGCTAGGGCTCTGCGAGGACGCGCTGAGGTGACAATGGTGGACCAGTCTTATCCATTGTGTTGTCGGCGATTTTTCTTTTAAAGGGTCAGCAGCGCAAATCGTCCATAGGCTACGGTAACCGCTTACCATCAGGGGGGCCGTCTGCTACCTTAGTAGTGTAAAAATGCACTAAACATGACTACGGAACCCAGTTATTATAACATGACACGATCTTAGACAGTAATATAGCGTTATGTTATTATGTAGTGTGAAAGGTTATATACTCGTACTTAACGTAAAAGATTTTCTTCGAGAAATTTTTGACTAAATACAATTGGGTAGTTTTTATTTTGTGGCACTTAAGTATAAACATTTTAGGATACTACGCAATTGTTTGAAGTGTGAAGAGCAGTAAGTACTATGGTATTATTCGGTTTAGGTATTCCAAAGGTTACTCCCATTAGCTTTAAGAGCGAGCCTTTCCAGCACCTTATTTAGATAAAGGAATAATATTCAAATGAGGAAATTTCACTATCGTTATAGCAAAGTATCAGGGCCTATGCCAGCTAAGTACCTCAGAAGGATAGTTAATTTCCTTAAATTTCATTAGCAACTCTTCCAATTTGCATTCAAAATGTACGCTCACGTACCTAACCACCTATACAAATATATAAACAAGTGCCTTCTATAGTTAAGCAAAGAACCGTCCGAATTCGCCATTATTTTAATACCCTTATCAAAAAACAAGGCACATTACAAAATGGCCGCTGTTTTCATGAGTTTTGCGCGGGAAAGCGCTCGTGAGGCTGCCTGGAAAATTATAACAAAAGGCATCCACCGCTATCTTTCTAATTATAGTAAATCACCTTGCTACAGGCGAGATAAGGCTGTGCACGCTCTTGACAAAAAGTCCTAACGGTTAGCACTACAGAGCGTAACATAAGCCTTTTTGATTTCAATGCTGGAAATTTCCCCCGCTCTCAGAGTAAAAGGGGCATAAGTCGAAAAGTGCTAAAAACGAGTTGAGGCATTTGTATTTAGAGAGGGATTGAGTCTGTTTTGGGAAGTGAAACAGGCATTATTTGGCATGCTGTTGGATTGCTGTACGACCTTTTGGAATGGGCTTCTGAACTCGTTCGATGAACGTTCCCTAGCGTTGTACAATTGCATTGAGAAGTATCACGTACTCGTATTGTGTTTCGTATCAGTAACTTAGACTTGGAAATAAAAATATTTAGCGAGTGAAGGTATTTTCCTACGGATTCTTATTAGCTTTTTAAGGTTTTTCTAAGTTTATTGGAGCTTTTTGTAGAAAAAGAGTGTAATTTTTCGAATAAATTAGTTTAATGATCTTAAATACCTATTTCAGCTTTATTTAGATAAATTTAATGCGATAGCTAATGTAAAACTATTGCTTTTCAAGCAAATATTTTATTTAAATAAGAAAAATAAATCTATGTTCCAAGCCTTGACTACTTGATTCTTCACGGTTTGGTTGAAGAATGAGACAGAGGATCTTATTTCTTAGAATATTTCGAAGTGGTCATAATGGACTTTCATTTCTTCATGTTACCTACATTCCTAAAAAAACAGTGTAGCTTTCATTGAACCAGATCGTTTCATGGGGCACAAACACTTAAACACACACCTGAACACTTCTGAACACACAATGAACCAGTAAATCAAGGCCTTCTCCACCCCTTTCTTCCAACGGAATGATGAATAAATAGGGTAATGGATGTCTTAAGCTATGGGTCTTTTGTGATTGGATATTGCTCAGATGCCAAGAGTTCGTTTAGTCTGTTCCAGTTATTCCTGAAGAAGATAGACCTAGAGAATCAGAATGTCAAATATTTAATTAAAAACTTGAACAGGCTTTAGTTTAGTTTTTATAATGTTTGTACAGTTCATTTACATTAATGTGCAAAATTTACAATTTGTTAATTTTGCTACCTATTGGCAAGAACTATTTTTCTGTGCTATTAGTATGGTAGCTAGATAATAAAAAAAAACATTGTCAATGTATTGTTCGGATGTTGTTCACAACATATTTTATATTTTTATGGTTTGGAGGAGTTAAATCATTAAAACTTGCCTCTGACTATCACCCTGGGCGTCTCCGAAGGATTCAGAGTTCCTAAAGATCATAGAAAATTTAATGCAACGGGCCTTATGCGTCTTCAAAGGGTTATGAGAGTCTAATAATGCCATATTCATGGTTACAATCGTGAGCCTGTTGTTTACACATCTACTTACTACTGGAATAAACATTTGGGACAGTCGTAACTTGTGGGGATAGAGTTCATAGTACGACTTGCTCTATATTACTCTCATGGCGCTAGCAACTATCCACCACGTAATATTACCCAATTAATGGCAGGAATTTATGTGTGTACATGCCCTAAGGTGTGCTTTGTATCTGCAAGGTTTGTTAGTTAAATGTGGTATAGTAAATTGACGGAATGCTTGGTGTTTAATATGATCTTCAAAAACATTGTGAGGAAACCCTTAACTGCATAGGGCAGGTGTCATTTATGTAAATTTTGTTGGTGGCGCGACTGTGGTGGCACCAACACAGTGTTCTAGTGAGGTAGAGTCCTTAAGATAAAGATATGATTTCTACATTTTCCAGGTACTTACCTACGCATACAAAAAAAAAATATTGCAAATGTCCACATTTTCCGAAGATTTTATAAGATTGCAAACATTATTTAAATTGTTAGTTACATTAATAAAATACTAAAATACCGTTTTTACGATGTTCTTCATCATTCAGAGTTGAACTAAACTAATAAAACCGTATTTTGACAATTTATTTGAATAGAACTGCAGTTACAATTAGTTAAATTCATTTTACCTCCGTGAATACTAAAAGTTTGTACCCTACTTGAATAACACCGTTCCATTTCCCATAAGACTGTTAATAGATGTGAAATAGCTGTACTTACTCCAAGCTGTACTTTCAGTTTTCCCATAGGTGTTGGAAGGGCTATGAAAACTAAACAAAGATAACGCTAAACGCTTAAAACTTTACCAATATTAATTTTAGCCGACACTTTTGCTTCGCTGGCAGCTTCGTGACTTCTAACTTCTAACACTTCTAAAACAGTATCCCAACTTTTTACGTTCATACAGTCAAATCTACTCCAAAGTGTATAAAACTGCTACATTCCTGAAATTATTACGACCATCTCAATAGGAAAAGGACAATTCGACCGTTTCTTTCAATATTCCTGTATTTTCCCTCGGAAAATGTAATCGACCGAAGACAGTAATATTACATTTTGTTATATAATAACGATTTTCCTTCCCAATGGCAATTCGTCGTTATTGGACGTAAAGTAAGGAACCGTGGCTTCAGTTGAAACGAACATAGGTAATAATAATATAGTTATTGTTATACCTACCCTTAACCTAACCTTCGTATTGCGAGATTCAATTTTAAGGATCGAATGGAACTTATCGCGTTCGACGATTCACATTGCGCGCTGTGCACTGTGCTTGTGAACGTAGCCTCGAGTTGTAGATTCGATGGTTTGGGTGGAAAGCGATGTAGTTGATGGTAGTTGAATTCTTGAATAAGGTAGGTTTGTGCGCTCCGACCTGGCTTCTATCTGCAAAATCAATGTGGCTATTAGCAAGTTCTCGCGCAGTCGCATTACGTCCCCGAAATGCTACCGGTCAAAACTTGCTTAGCATTGTGCTTTGCAGATACTCTCCACCGCAAATTATGAAACGAATTCTGCATAAATCGACAGTTCTGTACATAAATTTGATTTAATTTCGTTTTAGATTTATATCTTTGAAAAAGCTATTAAAATAGAACGCATTTTAAAGTCGTTTTATTTTTACAATAATATCGGTGGTATACCTGCCTCGTCAAGTTGTTTGCCTCGATAAAAATGCTAATATTTGTGCTACGTTAGCACTTTTCTCTTGTTCCGAATTGTGAGTGTTGTTACAAACTTGCTACGCAATTGCGAAAGTTCCTTCACGTCATATTTAGGGCGTGTTTGTACGGAAACTTATGTTTCAACCAATTGACTTACGTTTCTAAAATATTTTGTAAGAAGGATAAATTGGAGGATTTTCGGAGTTGGTTCTATTTGTTGGCTCTATATTTTTATTATTTTAGTTAGAATGTGAAAGCTAGACTTTGCAATCATCAGATAGATATGATTATAAAGAATAAACAGGTACTCCTTTCCAGTTTAGCGTTGATCAGTATCAGTTGAGTAATCTATAGATTAATAGTAGCGATCTTTAGATGGCTATCGATGATTCTAATGTTTTGGCTAAGTGAGTAGAATCACCTAGCTCATAAGACGTTTCAAAGTGGTCATGGCGGTCATACTGAAGAAATGATATATTATTTGAATTGTTGTTGAACTGATGAAAGAATTCAACGCTCAACAACGGGAAACTAGTGTTGCCACTCTTTTTCACTCAATTTACACAATTGAAAATATTTAGTAATGTTATAGAGTTGGTGTAATTATGATTTTAGACCTATTTTTACGTTTATAGAACTTATATTTTTGACTAGCTTCCGCCCGCAGCGTTGCCCGCGAGGTACCTACAATCATTAGCTATGCTCATCCTGAAAGTTCAATCTAAGTACTGGTGAAAGAATTTTTAAAATCGGATGAGTAGTTTCGGAGATTATCTCCTACATACAAACAAACTTTACCTCTATAATAGTATAGATTAGTATAGATGACATGCGGTAGGTACATTGATGTTATCGATCTATAAAGCGGATGGTCTGACAATGGCTGTTCCTTTAGCATATCAAGGTGATATTTAAAAAAACAGGTAAAACAGGCCTTATTCAATCTGTTCGTTCGTATTATCATTTTAATAGAAAAGCCCTGTATAATTAATTATGTAAATGAAGTCTTTTAAACCATTCAAATCAATTCTAAAATCTCCATTTAAATAAAAACATCTGTCATCAATAACTTCGTTTAATTTGAAAAAAAACAAAAAATCAGAATAAGCTTTTGCTCTTTTTAAGAAAATCAGAATAATTTTCTTGAAATGAGCTTAAGTGCTTATAAGAAGGAACCGCTAGTGAATTTACGTAATAATCGATTTTAAAGCCTCCATAAGAAGTATCTATTTAAATCATTGAACGACTTGAAAACCAACAGAAAAGGTTAAGCTCAACCGTCTTCTAAATCTGTTACTATCACTTTTCATTGACGTGAATATAAAGTAAATAAATAAATATTGCTGGACATTTACACAGCATCATGTAGCCCCAAAATAAGCAAAGATTGTGTCATGAAAATAACATGACTGACTACTTATACTACTTATACATAGAACACCCAGACCCGAGACAATTTTTTTCCTTTGTACTGCGGTGGGGATCGAACCCGCAACCTCATGCGTCTCAGGCGGGCCTTTACTGCACCACACAGGTCGTCTCATCACATAAAAGTGTCAAGAAAAAAAAATTATCTAACTAAAGCCTTGCTTAGTCTTCTTCTTCTTTCGTATGAGCAAGTGGTCAACTCTGGTGACGGAGTTTTTAGGCCGCCTAAAAGCCTCCGTCATGGCTTAACGACTTAAAAGCCGGGACCGACTATTAACTATTGCTTAGTCTTGATTATGATTAATGGGGTTAGTGTCTAAAAGTCCCGTTTAATGTAAACATAGGTACCTGCTGACGTTGGATAAAATCATCCAGTAAATAATGTAAAATACTTACCTAATATTTTTATCCTTGGTTTAAAACTTTATAAAATGGCAAATTCAAGCTATCTCCGCTTAAGTTGGGTAGCTGAAGGCTGTAGGAGGGATGAAGACCGATAAACACTCTTAAATCGATACTGCAGGGGCGCTTCTACGAAGTTTCATACCTGTTTATATCTATAGCTACTACCGAATGTCGCTTTGCGCATAATGGAAGCTTGCAAGTAATTTCTTATACATCGGATCGATTCAGTAGAGTTTTATCGAAGCATAAAAATGTGAAAAATTCTGACTATTTGCTGCAGCATTAATAATAAAATACGCAGATTCTCGACTGTATTCTGAATCGGTAGATATTCTCTCCAAATTTATTTCTACCAATGAAACACAGGTCTAGATAAAACGTCACCACGACAGAGTCATTGGTCATTAGTAGAATAGGAAACAGACAAAAATCTAAGGTTCAATTGACGTTCTGAAGGTTCATTTACTGTCATTTTGGAGAACAAAACAAAACGCAGCGGTAATGATACTTGAATGGTTGACGTTGTAAAATAGAGGAAGTATAACTGAACTGTCATATTTGGAAAGTTTGAGACCGATTTTAGTCGCTATCAAAAATAGACAATCAGGTGCAATACCGGCTACTATAGATAAAATAATGACACTGAAGAACGGAATCGTTTTTTACATCATGCATCATACAACAATTTTACGTTACGTGTGGAGATGTTGCAGTTGACTTTTCGAAACAGGAATAATTTTCGGTTTACGGCAAATTTTAGATCCAAGCTCTACAATCAATTTAAAATGATGTAATGTAAGTCTAAGTGATGAGTTATTTGACATTCGGTTGATACATCACTACCTATATTTACAGCTCTGTAAAATACATAACAATAGTACAAAATGAAAGGTGAAATCCTTTAAGAATAAAAACTTTACGAACGAAGTAAAAGCACTACTAAGTATTACGAGAGGACTTGAAATTTTACAAGATGACTGAGAACTGCATGTTTTATGATCACTAAATACTGTACTCAGTATAGAAAATTGTAGTGTTTAAATGCTTTACTATTACAAGATTTACAATACACTAGTAGAAAATTTACTAATATAGGTATCCGCTTTTAGATCACAAAGAGAAAGCTACCTTATTTTGGTTTGAGCAGCGAGCGAAGCCGCGGGTGGAAGCTAATATTTGAATAAAAATAAAATTTAAAGAACTTCTAACTCAAACAACATCAAACAAAAGCTCTGCTGGTTAATTTTCGATCGTATCATTTTGTTGGCACGAATTTGTTCTGAAAATGCTTTTCCTAGCACTGGGTAAATACTATGAAATTCATAAATCAAGAATCGATTGTAATTAGAATAAAAGAGTCGGACTTTTTGGTAATTTAATAAATTAAGCTTATGATAATTTCTGAAAAAATACCATCACATCAGAACATTGAAAAACATTATTAAAATATTATTAGATACAATATAATACCAACTCCTACAAGAAGATCTTTCACATTGTCAGTTTTGGTACCTTCGCAATGAAACGAAACAATTTTCCCAATAGAATAAAAGCAAAAAGGAAATAAAATGAAAGGATGGAGTTTTCTATCGCATCCGGAATAGTTTGCAAGCGGATCGCAGTCGCCATGTTCAATTCGAGCAGGCTCTATTACGTATCAAAATCAGGAATGAAGTCTACAAAATACCTATGTATTAAAAAAAATTCTCATGGCACACATTATTAGGTGGATGACGATTATTCCGTCTGGTACGTGAGGGTGCTACTACACCAATCTATAGATCACTGCTCGACACTGATCGACGGCATCGATCGACGTCGATCGAAGTTAATCAATTGGTGTCACCATACATTTTGACGTCGACTAATCCATTCTACCATCGATCGATGCCATCGATCGACGATCGATCGATTGATGTAGTAACACCCTTGGAAATCAGTCTGATCAACGGACATTCCAGTTTTTTTAAGCCGTCTAGGAGTGTATTCTAGGACATAAACTACACGTTTGGCAATGCTTTCTTTACTTTTTTTTTATTATTTTTCGTTCGCTTAACTCGGTGCTTTTTCATCATCATATTCATCATCTCAGCCCATTTCCACCCACTGTTGGGTATAGGCATTCTCCTTATGACGCTTCTCTTCGATCCCTCGCTAGTCTCATCCACTGACTCCCGACCACGTTCACAATGTCATTGTACCATCGGGTGAGTGGTCTGTCTCTTGGCCGTTGAGCATCCTGGGGCCAATATTCAGTTATCGCTTTTGTCCATCTTCCATCGTCCCTTCTGGCCAAGTGTCCTGCCCAACTCCACTTTACAAAAAGTAAAATTGTATAATAGGTAGATAATATAATTTCTGATTGGATCCTTTATATTTGTTTAGTACAAATAAATATAATAGGCATGTGTAAATCCGAACACGCCTCAATATTGGTGCCATTATAAATCACAGAACGTGAGTCGAGTTAAGTTTTGTCCTATTAGTATGCTGGAAATCAAATCTCGCACAGTTATAGTTACCAGTGAGTCACCGACTTCACACGTTGTGGAAACCTAGGTTATTCTCATTGCACAACAGTCGAATAACATTGAGAAACAACGAATCAATGCAACAGTAGTTTGGTTCTTTTAAAAGTCAATTTTAGATCACACATTAGAATGACAAATAAAGTTTGTTCTTTAATTCTAGAGCTAATTCATATATCTAATAAATACAAAATAAATTATAATAAATTTTATATTATATGTAGGTACTTACCTAAATAATAAAACAAAATATTATAAAACTAGTTAACCCGTCCTAAGATCTATGGACAGCCAAATATTTGGCAATTCTAGGATTAGATAAATGTCTTTTAACTAGACGATTTAAATGATTTTTCTAAAATTTGTATTGGTTGTTATTATTTTAAGATTTATGTAATTACCTAGGTGGTTTAAACAGAAACACGTTTTGTATTAGTCCATCCACATTATGCATTGACCACCCACATCCATTCAGCATTTATAAGTGCTATACCTAATGAGTAACACGATTTAACTTCATAATAATACTCAGATCTTGTACTGTTAAAGCGATTGCTTTCGATTGCGGATTTGGTTTTTGATAGCAATATCAATAGCTACCGAAAAGCAACACGTAATAAAGGATTCCTATGCAGGGTGCGAGCGTTAGACCATGAAATTGGCCCAGTCTACCATCAGGACGCATTGGCGCTTAATGGCCGACGAGTAGATGAGATTTTAGTAATTTTCATAAATAAAACGTTCTAAATTGTACCTTAAATTAGCTATTGGTCTTCATTTAAATATTTATAAATAGACTGTATAGCAGTTAGATTTATACTATTTATAATTGATCGGTATTTTAGGATTAGGTTATAGGACAAGATACTAGACTATGGCCTGTGTCGGAGTCAAGTTTATAGAATGTAATGAAATTGAATAAATACTTATAGATAAAAATAAATTGGCTACATACCAGCGATAAGCGAACTAGTCCGAATTTTTGCTAGTTTTTTTTTGTAGTAAATGTAACATAAATTTTAAAAATTTTTAAATACCTAATTCAAAATAACGAAAATAATTATAAAAGGTTATTTCGTTGTTTCTCTGTTAAAGTATGGATAAACTTGCAGTTAACTAAAGAGTCTTGTCTCCCTTGATGTTATTGCTTTTTCTACAGATGACAAAACAATACGTCGTCGACGTTTAACTAAAATTTTCAAAGTTTTACTCAATAATGTGAAGCAATTTCAATATTTTAAGAGGTCCATATTCCTTTATCAATAATAAACAAAACGTAAAAAAGAGCTTATTTAAACCAATATATACCTACTGTACCTACTATAGGTAATAGTTTATACTGTCTATGGTCAACTAAATAAATTTCTATTTTTATTTCTATTCCACGACATTATTACTAATTCGTTATGTAACAGCTTTCTTTACCCACTACCAAATTCAAAGCTCTTCAATTTATTTAAAAACGCTTTTTTGGTAACTTGCGGTAAATAATTCAATCATTCAATCTAGATAAGGTCAATCGATTGTTTCCCATAACAGTTAACATAACAGCAACCGAATTTGTTTTGGTTGTAACAGCCGTTTTAGCGACTTTTAAGAGCCATTAGAATTTGCCATGATCGTTCCCAAGAGATATGGGGCGCCATAAAGGTAATGTCAAAAGATACCACTCAAAAAAAAACCATCAACAAAAACTATAAAAGCAAAGTATTAGACGAAAGGTCGGGACAAAAAATTGGTAGTCGTATCGAGCGAGAATCGCTTAAACCCTTCGATCGCTCTTTCTAGCTTTTTGTTCAGGAGCGCGAGTGGATTGCTAAGCGATATTCGGCCCAAGTTGGGCTGTCCCACCTATTGTGAATTCCTTAGGACTGAAATTTATATGACAGCTCCAGTATCTGTGGAGAATGGAAAATGGCAATGGCAGAATGCATTATGGATTATAAGTCATAGTTTGTTTTTGGCGGGGACCCGACAAGCTTTATTGGTATTTAGGGGCATATAACTATTAGGGGCGATAATTTTTTTTTTTGATATATGAGACAGTGAAATGCTATAAGATTGACTTGCCGACAGAACGTTTGTTTGTTACGGTGGGAATTAATATTGTTTTATTTCTCAAGTCCACCAACCTTTAAACAGGTAGGTAGTATAATTAATCTTACTTTAACTTTTAATTGCAAAACACGTATTTGCAGTAACATTTTAAATTTAATCTTGTCATTTTACTCTCACATCTCACTGCAAGGCAAATTCGAATGATAAAGACTGACTAGTTTTAATGATGGTTCTAATATTTTCTAAAACCTATTTTTTTAAAATGAAAAGCCATTTATTTAATGAGACTAGGTAAGTGATTTTACCGTTTTTTTGTATCCTATACTGTGACTTCACTATTCTTTGTTACCTACGTTTCAATTTAAAACTTCCTATCATTCTATAACTTTGACTTCCCTTACAAACCGCATATGCAATTATGCAATGCTCTGCACAGGTACAAAGTCTTTGGCTCTGCAACTGTGCTCCAGAACAATATTGCTGACGAGACTCGCAAGGTTGCAATGCGTACTTACATGCTGGACTGGTCATGTATACCACATGCCTGGATGAGCTGTGGGCTAAAATCACCACTCAGTGGAACCCTGAGATGGCAAGGCGGTATCGCGACAGACCAAGTAAGCAGTACTGCAAACAAGGCTTTCACCATACCGATTAGTACTAATTGTCATTTTTACTAGTTATAAGCCACATTTAGTAATGTTTTATAAAAAGTGAATAATAAAATTCACTTAATGTAAAATATGTTTCAAAAGTTTTTCATTTTAATAGCGTTAAATTAGAATCACACTACGATAGCATTTCATCTAAAATGAAAATTCTTACAAAAATTTTCGATTCCGACAGGATTCGAACCCGCATTGCTCAATCCGATCCTTCTTTACTTTGGCGCTCAGCCGATAACTAAGATCTTATCAAGATTTTCGTTGAAGTTTTAAAAGTAAATTAATCATCCTGTTTTTGCCAATAGTGAAATTAAACTGGAGACCAATCCAACGCCTGATATAAGATGAATGTTAATCCCAAGAGTGCCACTCGAGTCAAGTGCTTGAAACTAAAAGGCGACTAACATAACAAACACGCCATGATGTCTGATATGTCGCCTTATTAACTGATGAGTTATGCTTACAGCATGTTTACAAGCGATAACCTTCAAGTAGATTACACTTAGATGACGTATAAGAAAGTAAATATATAGCGTTGACTAAGTTCCGTAACTAGGCAGTAAGATCTCAAGTCATAATTATGTACTCAAAATGACTATAGAGATTATAGTCAGGGGTTCAAATATAAAATTTCATACATACATACATAAAATCACGCCTCTTTTCCACAGGGGTAGGTAGAGACCACGGATTTCCACTTGCTACGATCCTGACACACCTCTTTCGCCTCATTCACTAGGTTAAAATAAATAAAAATGAAGGTTTTATTTTTGTCCTCTATGCGTTCCTATAGTATGGTCTTCTAGAGATGACCGTGAGGGTATCTGACTCAAAATAAAATTAGGTGGTACTTACCTACGAAATTTACCGGGTCTAAAAATCATTGCAAAACAGTTTAAATTTTTGAAAATCTCGAAAAAGAAGTTTATTCAATTTAGTTTAACTATTCAGAAAGAGATAACATTTTCAACATCAAGTCCACAGTACAATAAAGGAATTTGTCATGAATACACAGATCAGATACAAAAATCAATTACTTTTGTTGTGAAATAGTTACATTGTTTGGTGTCAAAAGTATTATTTGAGATCATTTTATAATAGGGTTGGGTAATCTTGTATTGAAGAGGGGGTTGGAAGTTATATGGTTTCATTGCAATGATCATAGCAGCAATTTTGATTTTTGAACTTAAAAATGTCTTACATATAAATCTCCAAACGAATTATTATCAATGTAACAAAAAAGTGAAAACTATCAAAGTAAGTATTTCTACCTTTTCCCCTCTACTTATAGTTTTGTTAATATTGAAACACCGTTTAAACAATTGCCATCCTTTTTTGTTTCAACTAGAGACAGGGCAAATATTGAGCATTATTTAACTGTGGTTACTTAACTTAGTGTTCAAGTTTATAAGTAACAGCCTTTATCAAAAACAACTAAAGTAAATATCAAATCTAACGTTTGGTGCCAAACATTATTCAAGCCCTTCTCTCAACAAAATGCAAAGCAAATATCAAGGCTGTAAGACTCATCAGGAAAATCGCATAAAAATGAATTGCGATACGCAGTAGTTCCGTCCATGTTTTGTTTCGCCATCACACCCTTGGGATGTGAAGTATTGCCACTGAGGGAAATTGTAGATGGGGAAGTCTATAACAAGAATGCCTTTCTTTGTTTCATTCCGCAAGATATAATTTGCTAGACGCTTTGCTTTTAGGGAAATAGTTTTTCTTGGAAAAACAAGATTGTTGTATCTTCTGATTGAATTTACTTGAATATTAAGCATAGCGTTTTCTTCTTGACAGGAAATGACCTGCGAGTTTCAAATGAAAGAAATGTTGACTAAAAATGGCGTAATTAATATCAACGTTAAAAGTTATTAATTTAGCTATATTTGCCGAAAAAATGTAATAATCAAGGAGTAAATAGAATAATGCAAAATACAGTTACATTTTATTAACTCTTTATTCTCTTGAACTTTTGAAATTAATATTACAATATTGAATGCGGGTTTCATATACAATCACCCAACTATTTGCTTATATACCACGACACAGTCACGTCTGATCGTATCCTTGGATATTGACCACTTTAAGAAGACTTTCAGCGTTTTAAAATAATATAAAGAGACAGTTCAAGTTATGATGGTTGGATCAGTGTTGCGAGAAAACACTGCAATGCCATTGCAGATTCACAACCTTCAGAAGTACCAACCAAAATCACTTAGCATCTCACAAACATTAAACTCCATACAAACGCATTGGACTACAAGGGTCTTACTATAGTGGACGTGAATCCCAAACACACGACCGTTTCAATACATAAACATAAAACAAAAAAATATAAACAAAAATAATGCGCCACATAAACTTTCACAACTATTTACAGTTACTTAACAATAAGACGACCTTTAATTACTATATTCAAAAATATAGATATAGGTTCATAGATACATACATAGCTACATTTATATTAAGGATAAAAATTTATCGATTATTTTGATAATTAACTAATAGAACGGAAGTCTTGTTAAAAATTAAAACATTGTATATAAAAACAGGAAACGTTACATAACATGAAAAACCGAGACATCAAATAATATGTTACTTTTAACATAAATAATAACTATTACAAATATTTAATCCATGAGATATTAAATGTTAATTAATATTATTGATATTATATGCTGAGTTAGGTATGCAATACCTACAGACTACAAAACACTAGCTATATGGCAAGACAGCATTACGAATGGAGGACGAATATAATCTATTTAGCAAATTGCTCATTGTTTCACATGAATTGTTCTTTACGACACAGAAACAATAAAGAAAACCTGACATAAATCAATGGACGTACATACCTACACACAAATATCGTTACTATGTTACAAGATTTACCTATTGTTTAAGAAGAAACTTAATGAGTAGGTGTAGCTACATTACTAAATTACTTCACAACATAAATTCGATTTTGCACTTTCCCAAGAACACCGAAACAACTGAACAATAAAACAAATGAAAGCTCGAATAACAATTTAAGATCGTATACACACTATGTGTTCGAAATTCAAACATTGATTTTCAGTGTGTACGCCCCTCTTGGAAAATCTCAGAGTAAGAACAAGCAGATTATATAGTGCGTAAGACAGCTTTCTCATATTTTCACTGAAATAAATTTCAGTTTTTAACCTTTAGAATCGCACTGTACAGTTTGCTTGTTAAAACTTGAGCAGAAAATAATAGTAGTTTTCTGACAACCTCCTACAAAAATATTAAAATATTCAAGCAGTAATTCAAATACTAACATCAGATTCTTAGTTTATTACGAATTTCTACGATTATAACTACGCATTTTATAATTTATAAAGCCTACTTATAACGAAGTTACTTAAGTACATTTTGTTCGATTTTACTCTCGATTGTTTTAAAATTAAGATGGGATAAAAATTTATTACTAACGACAACCTTATATTTTACGTACCTTATATGAGGAATATGGCTTGTATGATGTTTGTTATAAGAAGACGTACTGGAATATTATATTCCAATCCATCTTATTGTAAAGAAAATCTTATTTCATCCTTTAAACAGAAAACTGTGACTTAATCGGAATACACTTGAGTTTTGTAAAAAAAAACAATCAGTTTGGTGACTTTAGAAAGTTGCCATGGATTTGTGAGTTACATCTATTTGACTTAATCTTCCCTAATGATATCACGACAAAATGTAAACAGCTACAGATATAGTTCAATCATTTTCCCAAGAATACAGTGGACAGATACCAAGGGTGATACAAAAAATTAAGCGGAAGAATCCAATTTTTACGTTATAGATATTCATCTATCATACTTTAATTTCTACCCTGACAATAATTTACGTATAATGGTGACTATAAATACTAATTTTATATAAGTTTTTGATTTGATTACGTATCGAAATTTGATTTAAAAGAAACATTTTTGGTCGCGAGAAGAAGCATTAAAATTTAAATATTTTGGCACAATATGGAATCGAAGCGAGGAGAAAGTGTTGAATGATGTTTTTGTAATGTTACAAGCTTGTTTCGTAAAATATAACGCCGATTTTTTCGAGCGTAACCCGCCACAGTAGCGATTTGATCATGCTCAAAATAATGAGGTAAGTTCATGTGCATTGTAAACGTCTCAGGATACATTACTCTGCCGTTGTTCGAATTTCAAACCGCAAAAGGAAACTTCCCATTGTTACAATCAAAAAAGGAACTTCATTTTTTTCTAATTTAAAAAGCGTGTGGCCACTGTTTATCTCAATAGCTTATAACTTTATAACTGGTTTATGCAATACCTAATTCTTAGCAATACTTCATACAAAGTCGAACCTATTTATCTATGTATAATACACTTACACTACTCAATTTTAATTATTACGTGTAAAATTTATAATTAGTCACATTATTGTTAATTTAATTATATGTATCATAGTTACGTATATAATTTTGAACATCAGATGACTCGAGACTACTGGACTTTCCCGTCTCAGTGTAGTTTCATTCTACTATAATATCAATGGTTCACTTTGTTCGAATCTATTTCAATAAATATGGACATGGTATTTTTACTAGAACTATCAAAAAATACCTTTCTACATTTTAATATGAATTATTCCTGAAGTGAGAATGTATAAAACATAACGTTAGTTATGACATACCTACCCCAATTGTACTTCAATACGTATTTTGTTTTTATATTAATTCTTACGATTTTATGACATTAGCTATGCAAGTATTTATTAATGCTTGACAATTTAACACTTTAGTTTTTATCAAAATAAAAAGGTCAACTAAAATAACAACCCACGGACCTAATGCTACTGAAATGAATCACATTCTGCCCAAATTAATAAAAAGAAACCATTTCGAAGTCAACTGATAAAAATACAACAAATTTTACAATCATAAAAATATGACCAAAACATAACCAGTCCGCTAAGAGCGAACAAATAAAATATACATCAAAATGTACATAATATAATATCTATCAATTAATAAAAAAATAATATAACATAATGGATTAAGAGTAAGTGGTAGCAATAAATACTATGAGATTCACAGATTTATAATCTTAACTAACAATACCGAAGTTCACTCGAGCTCCTTAATCTTAGAGCGATTACTAATTTTTGTAAATTTTAGTAAAAATATTATTGCAATACAAGTTGTGGTTATGGCAACAAAATAAATGCTTAAAGCACATCACCAGCTTGTCCGCCCATCGATCGACACGGAGGCAAGTCCTTCGCACTAAAGGAACATTACAAAACAAATGTCACTGAGCGCCTCAACAACGAGGCACCAATCGCAAACATAAAACTAGTGGATACGAATCGACTATCGCCCGTAGGTCCTGTTGGACGCAACACTTCCATTCACACTATATGTTACAGAATCAGTCATGATCGCCTGCAAGGTGGGGAAACCTTACGCGGGGACTTTGTTCACTTTGAGGAGGTCGTTGGATCCCTTGTCGATGGGCATCTTCATCGGGTCGTGGTGGTGGGTCACATGGTGCCCGTGGTGCTGGCCCTCGAGCTTCGCCTGCTTCTCTTGTTGCTGTTGCTTCATTCTGTCCTGCTCCTCCCGTTCTCTGCGAGCCTGCTCGTTTATCTCCTTCACGGCTCGGAGTTCCTTCTTTAGCTTCATGCGTCGGTTTTGGAACCAGATTTTGATCTGTCTTTCGGTGAGGCAGAGTGCATGGGCGATCTCTATCCTGCGCCGACGCGTCAGGTAGTGGTTGAAGTGGAACTCCTTTTCGAGCTCTAGCGTCTGGAACCTTGTGTACGTTTGCCTCCCTCGCCTTCGCGGACATCCATTTGGACCTGGAAACAAAGACAAATAACATTAATATTCGTAGTAAACAACACGTAAACTTATATTTGTACTAGATTATTCACAATAAATTATATTTTACAGTTACATTAACATTTCACGATGGATTTATTGCATCATATATCACAACCTGGCTGCGCGGATTCGCGAGACTTCGAGTAAAAACCATTAAATTTCACTTTTATACCAGTTTAGATTTTATTGCTCATTAATATTTTATTGCGACGCTTTAGTTAATTCATGAATTATCAGCTACTGCGACCTCATTATGTCTGCTGGAACTACAACTAGATCAGACATAACTATTTTTTTTAGAAACTGGTCATGGTCAGTTCGACTTAAGTACAACAAAAATAACTAAAAAACAATATAATAAAAGCAAAAGAGTAACGGAAAGGGTTAGCAGCAAACGGTGCGCGAACAATAGCGTCATTCGGCTACAAAAAAGTCAGGGATGCGTAAAGAAGGGTTGCGCAACTTTCTAATGCTTTGTAAGGTGTCCTTTAATTTTTGTCGCCGCGAAGGAGCTTTCTAAGAATTTGTGAAAGTTCTTTAACCCTTTCAAAAATCATACGTGAATTTTGCTTTAAAAGAATTAACGGTTCATTTAACCTCGATTGCTGAGAGCGAATTTATCAGAGTGCGTTCTCACAAGTCATGCATGTAGTATATATTATATGAAGCTGGGTACATGCCGAGTCCCACAAAGCGATCGGGTCTCAGACAGGTTTTGGAGTCAGCCAATAAATAAGGTAAGATAAATGGCCTTCCCATTGCGTATAAAATTGATAGTGGGCCAGCGGTGTTGGAATGCTCCGGCGTGTAGGCTGGTCTTTAGTTACCTGTTCAAGTAAAAAGCTTTAGATACGGGCTAATGGATCGTTTTAATTGATGTCGCTGACACATTGAAGTTGTAGAGTAAGATATAAACAAAAATTGTTTCGGTGTTTTCTTAAATTTTGTATTTAATTTAATTTGACTAGTGTGTTTATGATTTTTATTTTGAATATATTATTTTATTTATCGTTAATAATATTAGTAAACACACTAACATTAAACGCTATGATTACTGGTATTAGTGGCGATCTGTGGTCTCTACCTACCCCTATGATGGGATACAGGCGTGAGTTTATGTATGTATGTATGTATGTATGATTACTGGTAAATTAAAACTATGTTTGATGTTATTTCAAGTGAGTAAAAAAAAATGCAAGTTTACAAAAAAATTTAACCAAAGCAAAACGTCAAGTACTTATTTCGTTTTGTTTCATAATCTACTAATGACCAATGTGGATAGGTAACTCTGCTAAGATGAAGTTTTCAAACAAATTACCAATGAGGTTTTGCAAATTACTTTCATTTTGGAGAAATAAATAAAATGCAGCGGTAATGATACCGGTGGTTAATGTTGTAGGTAAATTAGAAGAATTGAAGCCCGGCTCGACTGCCATGATCAAACATCTTATAACTATAACGAAGTTCATTCTCAAAAAATCGTGTAAGACTTTATTTATTAATTTCTTATCACTACAAAGTAAAAAGTAAGCCAACTATAAATCAAATAACCCATGCAAAAGTCAGATGCTACATTTACATGAGCCGTAAATTACCAAAACGGCTTTTTTACTGCCGCAGCAACATTTATGGTTGGTTCTTATTTCAACAAAAACTTTAAAACTCTTTAAAATCCAATAAAAAGAGAATGGAATAATTATACAAGTGCGGTTAGACGGAGATAACGAAGATGCATAAGAAAGAGATAGCAAGAGCCATTCTAATTTTAAAAAGCAAAGATGGAACCCGAAACACAATACACGCATCCCAATAATGCCATTGAGGAGAAGGGCCATAAGCGATGTTTGATGGCGCGTCAAATTCTACCTTCCGGTTTATGGGGTAGAGTCTAAATCCGTGCGATATAGGGGTTGTATGCGTCCTTTTTGCCAGATATGTCGGTTCGGCAGGTTAGCCACCCTTCGCAGGGTTGCCATGGTAATGCACGTAAGGCACCTCCCGTCAGCTGGCAACCATTATTCCCAATAGCATTGTCACGAAGAAGCTTTACCATCACCTTTGTATGTACCTGTAGAGCTCATCTTTTTTAATGATAACTGCTTTTACCTTTCCCATGAGATAGAGATCAGATTTGTCGCGCAGGATATAGTACATCACGCTCGCTTGCATTGTTTTATTGTAATTGACCGATCTGATAGCGGTTTGTTTATTTCGGGTAATGTGTTTCGGGTTGGACATAAATAGGGCTGACACAAGATTGTATTTCCATTAAAATTGGTAATTTTCTAGCTCTTCAGGGTTTTAACATACCGTACAGTAGCATAATGTATCACTGATGTGTTTAAATATGAATTTACCGAATTCATAAAAATATGGAGTTTACAATTTGTGTCCGGAAAATTCACCTGGGCGACGCACAAACAGCTATACCTAGTAGTGCATAAATAAGAAGTATTGTGGTATTTAGATTTATAAGTAGAGGAGCAAAGATTTAAAATAAACAGAGAAATCGGTAGAAAAACAGGACTTGAAAGATACTGGCACAAACAATATATCCGAGAGCAAGGGCACGGCATTAATTAGAGCCGTACATTGTGCCGACACCGGGATGTCCACTATCAGTTATTCTGTGCCGGCCAGCCATAAACATGCTACGACAAGACCTGCCTCTTACCCTCGCTTTTTCTCCGAAATAAATCTCAACGAATGCCGTCGCTTATTTATTATTTTATTTAACTCGCCCGCCTTTGTACCTAACCCGTTCCATACTTTTGATTAATACCCCCGCCGTAATAAAGGTCTGATTGTGAATTATAAGAGTTTTGTCCAGTAAGATGGTTATTTATGTAACGAATAAGCCGGTCACTACGGGTGAGATTTGTATCTTCTTACTCTGGGAAAATATGGGGCAAGATTTGGGTACACTACATTTCTTTAAAAGCTAGTGAGATAGGTAAACTCATGGATTAAAACATCATTTGAATAAGAATCTCGGTGTGACAGATTTTATTCTAAAAGGAAAGTAATCATTGATGTCAAGAATAATGTTTAAGCTTATAATTATCAATTACACAGGCATTAACTTCTTTAGAGTTGAAAGCCGCACATCACTGGCGCAACGTTTTATAGGATCGTAATTCGCGAATCGTCGTAAAGACTCGGGATCGTTCGGGACGCCATCTTAAAATAGTTTGTGCCGATACCGATTATTATCATTGTTTTCCTAATCTTATTTAACGTTAGTTAATGTTTTGAACGCTGTTTCTATGCTTTTACTTCACACTTGTACGAAACAGGTGACTTATTTTTATTTGAGAATTGATGGCCGGTTTTTGTTTTATGTTTGTTTGTTTATTGTTTTTCAGAGCTTGCTTTTGCTTTTTTGGACGTCATAAAATCGAACCAGCCAAAATATTAAAGTTTTCGGAAGAAAGTCGGATTAAGAAAAATATCTGCGTTTGTATTCAAACATAAAAATAACTTTATCAGGGAAGCTGCTACTTCTAAAAAGTCACGTAAAAATCTGAGTTAAAATTTCTTTGACGCGTAGAATATCTTTTCGATTCATCAGTTGTTGTATTCGTGAAAGTTATAAAATTTAAGCTATTCAAAAAGCCTATCCAACACATTATTTAGAAGCTATGCAGTAAATTATCATAGAATGTGTATGAACACCCGCTGATTGAAAAATACATTCACGGAGAGATGACTACCTACACACATGGTAGATGAACGGTTATCAAAATATTTGTAGCATCACTTCCAAACTACTAACTAGCCAAGCTAACTTTGACTTTAACTTTAACTTTAACTAAGCTAACTTAACAAGCTACTAAAAAGCCAACTTTTTTATTTTGCACACTATTTATCTTAAAAGCTTATTTTCAATCGAGTATCACAAAATTGTTAGAATAGCTAGCATAATAACATAAAGTATATTAATATTATTATGATGTAGAGCCAAAAGACAATCTATAATTAAAATTGGTGAGCGCTTGTTTTACTACCGCTGAGTAGGACTAACCAGCAGATATTGTAGCTGTTATTGGTAACTTTTACTTATCGAGAACCGTTATAGAGGAAATCTAAATACCTACTTATATAAAAGTCAGTTTGGTAAATATAAAAAACAAAGTCGGGTTAGTTACACCATTTTTAACTGGCTGATTTTTATGATATTTGATTTTTCGGATCTTGCCCTGAATCGCAGAATAACTATTAAAACTTCGGAAAAATCCACTAATTTTTGTAAAGAAAGTTTATTTTCTCATAGATTTCGTATGAGACGGCTTTTTTGATGATATCTCCAATTCTGAGGTGGTACGGAGTTCACCGGGTCAGCAAGCTACTAATAAAACTTTGATTGAAGATGTGAAAACAAGCCATAAAAGTATACAACAGTTGGACATGGAAAACCTATATCTTAAAAACATGAAAGTCCCGATAGATTTTGTACAATTCCAATTCAGAAAAAAGTAAATACCTAAGTAGTATTTCAGTCATGTTACAAGCTCTGCTTAATTTGGGGCTAGATGATGCGATGTGAAATTTCCAGCATTATTTATTTATATAATGCCGATCAAAAGGCATTCTATAGTTAGATCAGATGACTCTGTGATCACGCCTGTGTTATTATTCAATGTCACGAGCTCAGTTGGGTTACAGCAATTTATTTTTAAATTTGTTTGTAATCGGCGTGATACAAAAAATGAGTTTTACGATGAATTAATAGAGCTCTTCTGTTTATAGGTGGGTATTAGTTATGCTATTATATAAGACTCATGAACCAAAAGATATGTGATATTAAATAGCTATAGTGTGCTAACAAAGATTCGTAGAATTTGTTTCAATTTGTAGAAATCATAACATAAACTGCAGTTTATGTTATGATTTTGTACACCTTAATTTATCAAACCTGCTTTGTTGCTTTGCTTGCTTGCTTTTACAAAATGGGTATGAATCATAATGTTATTTTTAAATATACCTACCTACTTACATGTTTTTAAAAATTACATTATGTTCTTCCTATGTTCGAAACTAAGGTAAATTGCAACCACCTTGTTAGAAACTCCAAAAATATTCAATTTAGTAAAATATTCTTCTACATTTTAACAATTTTAATGTGAAATCGATAAATACATAATTGAAATATTGAATTATATATAGATAATATTCTATTCAAGTTTAGAATTTCATAACACAAAACTAAAAAGCGATCTTATCTGTATTTATTTCTGTTATTAAATTCAAAGGTAGAACAAAATTATATACTTAACTAAAACAACTGGATTCTAAGTTCTTGTGAACGCAGCATTACGTAGTACGCCTGCGCAACCGGCGCCATCGCCGCGCATACAGATCAGACAACCATGTCCTACACCATTGATTTGTATGACTGCACATACTTGAAGTTATTACCTATCAGTTTTCGAATTTACTATCGGAATTATTGTGCTAGGAGATTTATGAAAACAGGTATTTTGCCGTGCGACTGACTTTCTTTGGCGTGATGGTTTTATGTTTGAAGATAAATTGTGTATTTTCAAAAAGCATCAGGAGTTTTGTGATTTGAATTCAGTCTATCACCTAAGCTTACCTTTAGATCATTTGCGGAGATCTGTCTGTGTTGATTTTGTTTCATTAAAAAAAATCTAAACTGTTTTTAGATTTGTTTAAATAGATTTTAGATAAGATATTTATAAAAATTGTGACTCCTAAAACACTAAAATTGTTAAAAAAAACTGTCCACTATTATTTTTGTGATCAAGACATTAGCATTTTGCTTGATTTCATAGGTCATGGCAATGCCATACAATAATTGTTGCTTTCATACTAAAAAAATTATTTAAAAATATCTGTATTTTGTTATTATTAAAACTACAAGCTTTCAATTTTACGTGAACAAGAATCACTTAACAGCAGTGAAGGTTATAACAGTTTAACACAAACATCTATTTTTAGTTGACTGGTAGGTGAAGACTAGTTTAGGTCACCGCTGAACGACTGTTTAAATCTTAAATCATCATAGCGCTCTCCAAGCTGAGGTTGTAAGGACATTGCCTTCAATTTAGGGTTGGCAAAATAAAATTGATTGATCACAATTTTGTAATATCAATCACTTAAATGCTTTTAATTTTATGGCAATAAAATTCGTTATTGAATGTAAAAATCATCAAATTAAACTGAAATAACACTTTGCAGGATGTTTAGAACCTAATGGAATAGACCTACTGAAAATTTGAACGGCATATTGAACTTCGCGTCGATAATTCCCTGTACTACATTGTGTGGCCTTTGACTGTAAAATTTGTAGCATTTTTTTTCTTGGTTCGAATTAACCAATATTTTTATGTGAAAGCACAAGAAAGCAAAGCCGGTTTTTTACAATAAAAAAGCTTAATAGGAGAAGGTTAAGTATTGTAAACTAATTGTGAGAACAAACATAAAATTATGGAGTATGTGACTATATCATCGACTACGTAATACGTATTCTGCATTTAGCTGTGAGTCATGTGCGATAAAGTCGTATACAAACTTTCAACACAACAAAACCTTATTAATATTTTCCATTAAATATCGATTTTCCTCAACTATGCAGATAATAATTTTAGTATGTATGCGCCAATTAGTTAAGCATTTATCGTAAATAGGTTTACGGTTATGTTATACGGTACCTAATTGAATGGTCTATAAATCACGAATATCTGTTAAATATTGAATTGCATGTAAACTTGAAAGTTGTTTTGTAAATTACTTGCTCAATAGAATCTCGGTTGCGATGCAACAACGTTTCAGAGCGAGAGATACGTAAGTGCACTTTTACGATTTTTATTATCGAGTTTATTGGTACATCCCTATCTTTTCGTTGAGACTGAGACGTTTAAGTACTTAAAGTAGCACGCAGAAGAAGCGATTTGATCTGGGGTTGGCGCGCCAAGATGACGTCACGAATTATTCATTCAACCCACAGTTTGCTCACTATAGGTATCTATAGGTAAGTACTGCCAGAAAACATCGTCTCGGCAGGTGGCATTTTCAGATATATGGGTGTGTGCATAAATGAGTGGTATTTGCAGCTGTCACGTAAAATATGTCAAGGGTATTTAGACAAAGTGACAATTAAAAGCAAAGAATTCAAATATTGTCACATAATTAAAATTCTAATGCTTGGTGGTATTAACTGAAATAGATGGTTGCTATAATATTTTATTCGTTGTTTAAAATATTTTTTTTTCATTATTGAACCTACAATTCTAAATTTACTTAAGAAACATCAAGAATGTTATAAAAATATAAAAAAGAAACAACGAACTACAACATTTTATGATGACTGGTATTTTTAGTGTTTCTAGTGATAAATTGTTTAAAGCAAATAATTAAGCGATCCTACTAGTTTTTGGCGATACAAATAAGTCTTGGTAGCTTTTGACGTAAACTCGTTCGCGTAACTGAATACAAAATAGTAGTAAATACTAGCTTACTCCCGCGACTTTGCTCAAATGGTACCTGCTTGGATAAAAAGTAGCCTATGTGTTATTGCAGGTCATAAACTAAGTATGCATATTACAAGTTTTATTAAAATCCTTTCAGTAGTTTTTGCGAGATTGGGTAACAAACAGCCAAAAATCTAGACTTTCACATGTATAATAATAAAGAATATAATATTAAGATAAGGATATGATAAGATAATATCATTATATGAGATTTGTTTGTAATCAGAGCAAGTCGTTTTTTTCTAGTATATAACATAAAGTATCTTTTAAAAGATGATACATATTTATAATTATATTATGAAGATTGCAACAAACTTAATAATATAACTAACGTCAACTAATGGTACGAATGCTGATAATATACACCTACCTGTCGAGCAACTATTTGAGTTATTGCAATACCTATTCACATTTGCAACAATGTGGCTAAAATTAGAATTGACAAATGAATAATCCTACGCAATAGTCAGATGTTTATCTACCAATACGGGATGCTAATAATAACACTTCTTTCTGTAATATTTTACAAAATAGCCGAATAACGGTGTTTATAATTAATATACCAAGTAGCTATGAAGAATAAACAGATTAAAAAAAAAATCAAAAAGTTTATACCAAAAGAAAAGTTAAAGGTCTCGGAGACCGAGTCAGGAGACTGAGACCAGCAGGCTGATTGTCTAACTTGTCTCAAACCTCAAATTGTTCTCAAACTATCAAAACGATAGCGGTATCTTTTGCCGCGTTCGGTCTCTCTGAGACAGAGCTACTTGCGTGGTCACTGAACTGTCATATTTGACAGTTTGACACCAATTTTAGTCGCTATCAAAGATTATGAGGCAGAGACAGGCTTTGTAGGGGCGCGCGAAAGTGACACAAGACAGAGAACCGTCAGTTTATATGAAAACGGTGTTCTGTCTCGGTCTCTGGTCTCGGTCTCCCGTTTCAGTCTCTGGTGCCACCCTTAGGTTAAATTGAAAAATATGTGTTTATAATTAAAATAGGTAGTGTCTAGTTACAAGCGTTTATCAATTATGCATACAGCTTTATGTATTCATTACGCCACGTACAACGAAGAGGCAATTAACTGATATGTAATTGAAAGTTTACCTATTAAAGGCCATAACAGCTTTTTAGTAGGTTATTGATAGAGCAATAAATTTAATACTTGATCGTGTTCTTAGATCGTTTTATTTGCTAAGCGTATGCAGGTGACAGAATTTATAATGTAAACGCGACCTGAAAAATAATAGTTTACGCTGTAAATAACTTTAAGCAAGGAAATAACTTTAAGAATAAAAAAATATATCAAGTTTTTATTTTACCTTCATATCATTAGGAGGTTAGATCGTATCTACAATTCAATTCAAATTCAATTTCGTATTTATGTATCTACTTGTAGTTTTAGTATCTCAAACTGCAATTACAAATTGTTAAGATAATTATTTTTTCACTTTTAATATGATAAAATGCTCCCTGTATTTTATCATTATAGTAAGTTTCTAGTATTTATAAAATATAAACGTTTATATTCATGTTTAGTTACTAATAGGTAGATGTTACTTAGGAGACTTTTAATTTTTTTGTTTTAGAAATATTAAATTTATTTACAGAAACTAAACTACATAAGTACATTATAAAATACAATAAGAACCAGTTGATCCACCTAAGGATCGTTGGAAACGATCTATAGGTAGCTCAACTGATCCAAGCCACTGCCAGACGGAAGCGTGCCCAAGACACTGGCAGTATTACCGCGCTGGATGGCCTTTTTATTATAAACTAGCTGTACCCGGCATGCGTTGCAATGCCACGTGACGTGAAGTAAAAAAGTGTTTGGTTTTATATTCTGTACATAAACAGATTTTTTTGGATTTTAAATTAAATAAGTTTGTGTGTCATGTATTCCCGTCCCCATCCCCGTCCCGTCCCGTCCCGTCCCGTCCCGTCCCGTCCCGTCCCGTCCCGTCCCGTCCCGTCCCGTCCCGTCCCGTCCCGTCCCGTCCCGTCCCGTCCCGTCCCGTCCCCATCCCCGTCCCCGTCCCCGTCCCCATCTCCTCCTCCCCCTCTCCCCCTTCCCCTTCAGCTCGATGTCACCATATCATTACATTATATTGGAAACTTGACAGATATGCTGAGTTCCGAGTTTCAAATCAATCGGCATATTTACTGAGGAGTTATGTTGAACAGCTCCTGACTCCATCCTCAGATCAGCTCACTGTCACCATATTATTACATTGTAGTTGAAACTTGACAGGTTTGCCGAGTTTCAACTCAATCGGCCTATTTACTGAGGAGTTCTGTTGAACAGCTCCAGGATTCCATTATCAGATCCTGACCTGATCTGACCAAGACACCACCTTTCAATAAAAAAAATAATGTTCCAAATCGGTCCAGGCATCTTCGAGTAATAAATAATCGAGTACCTCCTTTATTTTGAAGTCGGTTTACTAAAAAGTATTTTTTTTTTTTTTTTTTTTTTTTTTTTTTTTTTTTTTTCGGACGGACTTTTATGTTGACTGGTCACGTGTCGACCTTTGCAACGTTACCGGACTATGGCGAGAGCAGAAGGCTCTACGCCGGCTAAAGATAGGTTGGGGCAACATGCGCAAGGGCACCACTTAGGTACGGACCTCGGCTTGGGCTGTCGCCAGGGGAGGGTTTTTTGAGGACGGCCGCAGCCCAGAAGGGGCGGAAACGGAGAGAGAGACTACGTCTTCGACCCCGCCGGCGGGGTCGGTGTCGTGTGGAGTGTATTGTGTATACTATCTAACGCGGATGACTAGATCTCCGCCGCGTTAGCGGCGGTGATCTTGTCGTCGGGGTCACCAAGAACGTGTCTTGGTCGACGTCGGGATTTTGTATCGAAGATAACGATCGGATAATCGGGGAGGTTTGAGACCAGAGGGTTCGGATGATGAGGCGCCGAATCATAAAAGCGCCGTGAGGCGCGCTTCATGAATTCGGCGATGGACTCAAGTCCGAGGTCTCGGTGAAGGTCTACATTGCGCACGTACCACGGGGCATTGGTGGCATTACGGAGGAATCTATTTTGGACTATTTGGAGTTTATCAATATGATAAGATTGGGCAAACGCCACGGAGGCGTACGTCATGACGGGTCTGATACAGGCTTTATAGAGCGTCAACTTATTTCTAAGTGACATTTTGCTCTGTTTGCCCAGCAAAGGAAAGAGGCGACTAAGAAAGAATTTAGCGCGGTTTCGAACAGTAACGATATGTTCGCTAAAGGTGAGGCGACTATCAAGGGTAACACCTAAGTAACGAGCTTTTTTGGCCCAAGGAATGGGTTCACCAAAAAGAGAGATTGGTCGGGGGGATTTGAGTTTACGCGCGGGAGGATCCTCGGGGTCCACGGGGGCCCGTTGGTCCTGATCGGGTAGAACGGTGCGTTGCCTACCGAAGTATACGGCAACACTTTTAGTGGGATTGACTTCTATGCGCCATTTGCGGAGCCATACACCAAGAACTTGGAGGGCCTTTTGCAGTCTTATACAAATCCTATCGATATTTCGATCGGATGTGTACAAGGCTGTGTCATCCGCGAAAAGGGCGATTTCGACCTGATGGGTACGTGGAATATCGCTGGTATACAGCGTGAAAAGGAGAGGGGAGAGGACGGAGCCCTGAGGGACTCCGGCGCGAATCGGGTGAGGGGCGGAGAGCGAGCCTTCCACTCGGTAGCGGAAGTTTCGATTGAGAAGGAAGTCTCGTAAGATGAGCACGAGTCTGTCTGGCACACCAAAGTTGAATAGCGGTAGCGGAAGTTTCGATTGAGAAGGAAGTCTCGTAAGATGAGCACGAGTCTGTCTGGCACACCAAAGTTGAATAGCTTGTAGGTATTTTAAATCACGCGTAGACTCATAAGTGACTGCCGCGTGTTTTCATCAGCGCGATTCAGAAAATGGTCATTTTTAGTCCCGCCATCTAGTTTTGATTACGGAAAACCAAGCGTTTATCTGGCTTTCTTTCGTTTTGCTCGGCTTTTGCCTTTTCGTGATGATGAATAGCTTAAAACCTTCCTCAAAAAATTAGCTATCCAAAACCAGAAATAATTTTTCAAATCCAACTGGGCGTCGATTCTGGTACCGAACTTTTTATCAACCTCAACCAAAACCTCAACTAAAGCGACTGTTTCCATGACTACTAATAACAAACGACTCAGTTGTGGTGAGGTTTTGAACTTTCGCAGAACAAATTTTTGAAAAGCTATTCTACTATTTCACCAAATGGCTGACATTCAAGAGATCGAACCAAAACCAAAGCGGTTGTCATCTAGTAGAATTCAGGCCCTGGTACTTCCAGATTAGCGCGATCAAACAATCAAAGAAACTCTTCCGCTTTATTATATTAGTATAGTATAGAGTATAGATAAAGATAAGTATAGATTATTTCCAACTTTTCAGATCACCGGGTTTTTTAATTTTTTATTATTTGTTTTTGGAGACACACAGCGCCATCTAGCCCTAAACTAAGCAAAGCTTGTAACTCCTATGAGAACCAGATATCACAATCTGGTTTCAGCTAGCTCCAATAGATGTCTCTAAAGTCTCTATGTCCTAATTGTTCTTGAAAAAACTTTAAATTTAATGAGTGAAGTTGTCGTATTTAATTACTTATGATAAGAGTTTTTTTAATAATATTGAAAATCATGCAATAAGTTCATTGTAACTTGGATATGCTGGGTAACTGTGGGACTTTAGTTCAGAACAGAACTTTGCTGGGTAAATCTCAGAAATGGCTTTACCGATTTTTATGCAGTTTTCACTGTTGTATTGTGGTAAGCCTGGGTCATTTTTTAGTGTTAGTTTCATCAAAATCCGTTCACAAATAAAAAAGATACATCCTTTTTTATATTATTTTTTACTAAAGTCACAGTACATTCTTTAAATGGACATATCTTTTTTATTTGTGAACGGATTCTGATGAAACTAACACTAATAAAAGGTCCAGACTTACCACCATACATCAGTGAAAACTGCATCCAATTCGGTTTAGCCATTTCTGAGATTAGCGCGAACAGCGAACAGAGAAATAAAGTCACAGATTACAGCATACTATGCACTTTTTGCATTCTAGAACGCGCTATCGAAGTGTTTTGGTGCTCTAGGGTTATATAGATCAAAAACTGACTTCACTTAATTGAAAACTTATAAGTTTGTACTCAGACTTCATTCTTATTATAAGTATAGATTTTATTTACTATCTTATGTGTATCTAAAACAGCGAAATTTCACCTTCTAGCACATACGGCCTTATTAAACTAGGGGAGAACAACTGCATTGCGGGATATAGTCCCTCACTATGAACTAACAACCACAGACAGGCTGATTTAGTGCAACCAGAGTTCAACGACCTATCGCCAGTGCCATGAGATTTGAACGCATGGGGCTGTATGAAGAGAAACATTTGAAAACAGTTTTTTAGTGAAAACTGGATAAGTAAAGTAATTTTCTTACATTAACTCATTAGAACAATTATAGAGCAAAATTCAAATGTAGTCCAAATACACTACACAATGTCAGTTTTGTACACAGTAAGGTTGTCACCGTATGAATAACGTACACTGTGGTCTCGGTCTCGTCTATGCGTCTCTGCGCGTGTGGCGTGTTCCGTACTCAAAGTCAGCTCCTCGCCAGCTCAAACTCACAGTGTCCATTTTATACGTAGTATTATTATCTGTTCTGTGGCAATAATTTAGCTACATTGTGGCGTAGATTCATAAAATGTCCACATTGGACATTAAGACAATTTATTATTGAAATAGATGACTTTATACGAGATAAATTGGGTCAAATGACATTGCGAGGACCATAATGTTCGATTTAATTAGCTTGAATGATTCCATTATCTCATTATTTACCTCTTTATTATTTATTTATACTACAATTTATTACTCTTTATGGTTGTTACGTGAACAATTTTAGATATTGAATTTAGGCAATTATTTTTTAAGTTCTTTTTAAATGATCTGAATAATGTTACAGTAGCAGTAATTTAAATCACATAAAAGTATTTAAGCTGTTTTAAATTGACTCGAGATAAAAAATAAAGTAACATTTATAATATTAGGTACTAGCTGTTACCCGCGGCTTCGCTCGCGTGGTACCCGGATAAAAAGTAGCCTATGTTACTCTCCAGCCCTCCAACTATTTCCACACAAAAAAACACGTCAATCCGTTGCTCTGTTTTGACGTGAAAGCAAGACAAATAAACAAACAAATAAACACACTTTCACATTTATAATATGGGTACGGATATAGATAGATAGACCACACAGAATTAACACTTAGCACTAGTTTCAACTCTAGTAATTACAAGCATTTTAAAAACGTCAAATTCTGACACAATCTGATTGGAAATGAAATCCGGCCATCTTATGTCTCAACAGATTTAAACATGATTTTAACTAATTATTTCGCTAAACTGTTGTTCAACAACTGTTCAAAGTTGAACGGCGGCGCTTATAAGTAAGGCCCAATGTGTGCAAAATGTTGTTTGAAATCCTTGAATTCACTACTCTGATCTATCTATCTATCAAAACTGATGCTTATAGTAAAGTAATAAGGTTGAAATCCGTAAGTCAATATAGTAAGCTTTCTCTATATCGTGCTTTCTCTACTAGAATCCCAACTTCAAAGGCCATAGATATATTAACGCAAAGATCCGCCACTCCATATAGAGAACAAAGGCTAAGGGAATTTATCCCGAGCTTTCCGCTGAGAAATCTTAAGAGCCATTAGATCATTGTCTTGGGCAATAAAAGCGTTCTCGGTAGCGGACTCAAACGAGTTTTCTTGCATAAGAATGTAATGCAGTACTGAATGACTAACTAACTGCATCATAATTTGGGCCAGTTGGTAGTAAGAATGGTGAAAAATAAGAATAATTTGAGAATATCAATATATTGGAATAAAAGAAAAATCATACATAAAAGGAATAAACGTATTCAAGGTGCTTCTCAACAAGAAATTAAACTTTTCTAGTGTTAGACATTATTTAACACACGGGAATTACTCACGTAAAATTATCGTCGATTTAGATACCGACTTTCTAGTGTTTATTAGTATGCTAGACTCAGGAGTTTGTAAAAAAAAGACGCTAAAATTAAATATTAGTTGCATTAGATGATTTGTATTTTAAAAATGCATTTATTTAAAAGTCAAACACTATTAACTTTATAAAATTTTATGTTCAAACAAATTAGGAATAAAATGATTTGACAAATAACCATTTAAAAATTTATGACAACTTGCTACAAAGAATGAAACTACTGTTATGGGTTCTTAAAACCCAGCAAATCGTTAGAAATGTTCACATTCGTAAAAATGATCTGAACTTAAAATTTAATAAAAATGAGATGCTTGGTTATTTTATGTTTTAAAAAATAATTCAAATTAATCATAATAATCATCGTAAAAAATTAAAAAATCACAAAAAGGTTAAAACTCACTATATTTTTTATTATTATGCTGGATTAACTTATATTCGCTTAAGAACATAGGTGCTATGTCTTATATCGTGGCAGTAATCGCCTGAAAATGTTATGAAACGAATTTGTCACTCAGTCTTATCTTGAACGAACGACCGGTCTTTGAGTAAGCACAAAGGTGCGGGAATGTATTTCGACTGTAGGAATGCAGGCTTAACGTATTTAGGAGCTGGAGATATTTAAGTGACGGATATTTAGGGGTTTGGATGCAAGTTTATTAAACTGAGAATATTTGGTCTTGGTTAGGATCTACAGCGAAGATTCATTCGAAACGAGGAAAGTCATGAAGGATTATCTGTGTCTATTTTGGTTTAATATTTAGAAGTTGCTTATAACAGTGTCATGAATTACACTATCACACTAATATTATAAATGCGAAAGTTTGGAGGTTTGGACGGATGGGTGGATGTTTGGATGGATGTATGTTTGTTCCTCCATAACTCAACAGCCACGGAACCAATTTGGCTGAAATTATAATTTTTACTGCCTATAATAAACTAAATAAATGTTTATTAGTACCTACTAATAAACACTAGAAAGGTTGAATTAAAGATAGATAATGAACGGGTATAGGAATAGAATATATCCGGGTACTACGCGAGCGAAGTCGCGTGCGGAAGCTAGCAGGTATAAAATATATATCTATATAGGTACTTTATTAGTGGAGAACTTTGCAAAATACTATTTCAGACTCCAACACACAATTTGAGTTTCGGTTTATTCGAATAACGCAATTCTAATGCATTTTTTCCTGCATTTTGAATGCATGTTATAAACTTTAATGGCCGTGCGTAATTTTATTCCACGTAGTGTAAAACTAAATGACCAAAATAATTGTGACCATTAAATACAGCATTTTACGTGTCCGACCGAAATGTTCTTAGAAAGCAAAAAACATCGCTAAACTAATTACACGGCCAATTTCAGTTAATCCTTATTAATTAATTGTACAATTGCATTAAAGAACAATTAAAACCGAAATATATCTCAGCGCTGTCTCAAATTAAACTAAAAATAAAAATAAAGGCACGAGTGTAGTGCAAGTTATAATAACGTCGCATCGCGTCCGAACCCAAAAGTGCAATTTGCTTGCAATTATACAAACTCTGCACAGGATATGCAACGAAAATCTAAAACTTCACACGGGAAAATGAACATTATTAGATCTACTCTGTATCCTCTATTCTATGCTCTGTTTCATAGCATTAAGGTCTACTTTACAGGCTCGGATAGAACATTCAGCGTGGATATCCCTCTCGGCTTTGTCTGTTAGCGACACAAATAAAGCGAGTGCGGTCTGCCGCCCACATAGACATTAATTTTGTCCGCCTCTGATGTTTTAATTAAAACTTTTTGCGTTCTCCAAGTTCAAAATTCAAAGTCATACCGATAACGTACGGATAGAAACTACTTACACAGAGTTTTTTCGTCGTCAATGTTTATGTAAAAGCCCACGTGTTAAAACAGGATGTTTAAAAACACCAAATTGCCTCGCTAAGTACGTACTTCATTTCCTATAAGTTATTATTCGTAATAGATAAGCCCGGTTGAGAACAGAGCATTACTTTGATAGTTAAGAGAAACCGCTCGTAGACTCATGATGAGCAGTTTTATTTTTGAAAATGACGACGACATCACTCACAGATAATGTCCTGAGACGTCACTAAAAGTTGTAATGGAGGGTGTTAAGTGTCATGAACAATTTAGAATGAGCTTATTATTGTTTTTCGACTACCAGGTGATATTTCAATTTAATTTGTTATGCTTCAGAAACGATAAATTTATGAACGAAAATTGCTGTAAGTACTTATATCTTCTCTCTTATTTTTCAAATCAAGTTTATCTCATCGCTGATCAAGCAGTAGACAAAAGATTTTTTTAAAAAGATAAAATGTTTTGCATAGAATTGTCATTAATATGCATATTGATATTAACAAAGATATAAAATCGATTAAAATTATAATATCAGCTTGTTTTTCTTTTGTAAAGTTTCATTAGAATTAATTTAATTTGTGTCTTATTTACCTATGCTATTTAGTTAAAAGATTTTGAAATTTGTTGAAATATGTGTAGGTAAGTATAGTAATTTTATCTATGATACTATTTTTCTATTTTAATAATAATATTTCATTTATTCCGGTTTCACATAACTTGCATACCTACTTAATTATTATTGTTCAAGCCTTATTTGAACAATTATTAATTTTTATATAACCTAGTTCTGCGATAGCAGCGCTGCGTTAATTCAGTGTTGGCGCGTACTAGAGTACTACTACTATTACTACTATGTACTAGAACTAGAGTTCTGAATATCTGAAAATCTATATCTACCGTACTAGCTTCGCCTTCGGTCGCACAATAAAGAAGCTTTTAAAAACATCGAGGTGTCCCGTGGGCAATACAGACACTCGAGTTACAGTGATGTTTGAAAGCACATAGTCTATTACGATTACACTTCCAACGAAGTGTCGACTTCGGGTTACGTTTTATACCGTCATTTGAATCTCGCGCTCGGATGTTTGGTCCGAAACGCTCGTTCATTAGCATTTTATGACTGATACGACCGATAAAAGTGTAATAAGAAGCATCTAGAGGGGCATACAGTGTGATAGACGTCCACGGCCCGTTGGCACACACTGTAGGAAGTTACCACGTTATTGGACTATACTCATTCAAATCGATACATTTCCATTCATTGAATGAACGATATTGCGTTTGAAGTGTTACGATTTCGTTTTTGTTTGTTTTGTGCTTTCTATGGTGGTTTGTTTTAGGTTTAAAGATGACTCAAACGCCGACGTTGGACTATTCAAGACAATAGATCTTCTTTATCTTTCTATACTTACTTGTACTATTTCGGCACAACGTGTCTTTCGTGTCTTTTTCTTCCACTTTTCTCTATCAGTCGACTCAGTCATCTCAACACTCATTCCTTTCTTACTCATGAGTACCTACTCGTGTTATCTTTCACACTATTCGTTCATCTTGTCTTTGGTCTACCTCTACATCTTTAACAATTCACATTAATTCAAGAATGGAGAATATTTAAACAAAAAAAAAACACACGGTGTGTATTGTGAAAGTGTAGTGAATACCGATAGATTTTGTTTCCGCCATTTTATAGAAAATTTCTTGAACTTTTAGTCTTGAATTATTGTTACCAACAAAATGAATTTTTCGCAGTACAAGGAATTTGTATACTACGTCGCTATGCTAATTCCTTGCACAGTACTTTGTATGATTTTGAGATCATTCTAACTAAACCAATCAAGAATCAGGACGGATTTAGAAAAAAAACCGTGCATAATTTCGTATTATAGGTAGTACATTTTATGGAAATAAACGACTGAAAAACGGCGTATAAAAATAGAAACATTTCGGCACTTTCTCTGTAGTACAATATGGAAACAATTCTTTAAACTGCTTTAAGTAACAAACTAGGACTAATCTACATTTTGTATAATTTGTAGAACTTCATTATGATTCGTGCCGGTACCGTCAGTCAGAGAGTCATCAAATATTGCAAGACAATTTTGTGAGTACATAAATACAAATGACAAGAATTATGTTGGTGGTAATTTGGTTATTGTGCGAATGGACATAAAATACAAATTGCTATAAAATCGCTCGACAATTGCCCTGGATGCATTTTGCTTCGTTATTGCTTCATCGTGTGCTGAATCAGTTATACAGAGTCTCAACGTCCCTTCAACTTCTCTGTTGATTTTGCAAGATTTATTGTTCTTAGGATTAAACCATGCACACTAATAATGTCCCAAAAAAAGGGGGAGGTGAGAACCTCCCCTTTTTTTTCGTTGGATTCGTCGGAATCTTTTTATGTAATGTTTTTTGACCTAGCGAGTGAGGCGAGCGAAGCGTCTCTGCTTCAGCTTGGACCAAAATGCTTTCGTTTGTCCGGCTGTCTGTCGGTACTACGTTTGTCTGTATGTTCTCCGCTACAGGTCGCATTTCTCAAATATTTCTCGTGAAATTTTGTGAGCAGGTTCGATAATTTATAGAAATTTATTATCGTCGGGGATTTTTGATTGGGACCCCCCAATCAAAAATCCCCGACTTCCTCCAAAAAGGGTCAAAAAGGGGGCTACAGGTTATTTCCGCCATAAGACATCCGATTTCTATAGTTCTTTTTTTGTGTGAAAGGTTGTAACTTTAAGTTGGTCTCATAAAAATTTGGTGAAGATCTGATGAGGATCTTCAGCGTGATGAGCAGAATAGATCCTCAAAATGCAGTATATTGCTCTCTTTTAGATTTCTACCAGTGGAATCAGCCCTTTAACTACTAGAGTATTATTATCTGTTCTGTGCTACTAAGTAGGGATTGATGAAGCACCTAGAATCACCTTCTCATCACAAAACTAAAGAATTTTGAATAGGTTTTAATCTGTTTTAAGCTAGGCAAAGATAGATTCGATAGGTCTACAGCTCACAGAGCCACTAGTTTTATGTATGTTCACCGATTATTCAAAGACGCGTGGGCCGATTTGGCAAATTCTTTTTTTTTGTTTGAAAGGGTATAAGTATGTTTCAATTGGTGCCATATTTGGTGAGGATTTGTTAAGGATCTTCGGAGTTATGAACAAAAATGCACCTCAAGAGTGAAGAGAATTGCTCAGCTTAAATAATTGAAGTAGGTTAAATAACATTGAAGTAGGTTTCTTTTAATTTTTAATTTAGTTATTTGTTTATTATTCAAATTCAATTTTTATGAACAATACCTATACTTTTCCAATTAGGTACTATGTCTTAAAACTTTTCAATTACCTCTGTCATCTTTTCGTAAAATCTTAAATTAGTTACTTTGTGTAAAAGTAGGGCGCCATAATATTGGGAGATGAAAAATAATTTTCTGTTGTTAATTTTATACATTTTACTTTACTACTCTACTTCTATATCTCAACAAAATTAGAAATGTAAACAAGTTCAAAAAGCAGAACTGGTAATACTGGAATGTGACTTTCCAAATCAGACAGGTGAAAGGTTTCTACCATCTGTCGTCTGGACCGATTGTTCACGCTTCAATCCTATGAGCACCCTAGACATAAAGCCAAATATTCAAAGGTCGTAAACTTTTTTAGATCTCTCAACAAAACTCGAATAATAAAAGTAATTGGAGTCCATTCATATTAATAGACGTTTACGATTCTTCCTTCATAAAACAGAGATTGTCATCACCTTACCCAATTGCGTACCTATAGTATTATCTGCTGAATAGTTTTTATTGACAATAAATCATTTACGCCGGATATGTTTTATCTTTGAATATTTGCAGTATTTCATTGAAATTAGCACGTTCCTACTTTACATCATTATACAGGGTGTAATATCACTACTCATGAAAATTCAAAAGAACGAAAGCTATAGACCAGGATGGTATACAGCTCCATTGCCTACTACCGAAAAAGTCAAAATTTATTAGTCATTTACCGAATACTATCTCGAAGCCCTATTTTTAAAACATACGTTTTCTAACTGAAAGTAACGATTTATATAATATTAGTGTTTAACTGTGGTCAATGACAATGGTCTCCGTTTCAGATCTTCAGCTTTACAAGAATTACAGAGATCTTTTAAACTCGATCGTCCAACCACAGCGACAAACTAAGAGTGCGTGAATATAACGACTGCCTCGATACAAGCTCTTATGATACTGGTTTGAATTTACTGTTTTATTTTTAAGACATAACTTACACCCTGTATAGCTTTGATATAGGGTGTCCATTGTAATTTAAAGCTGCAATTCGGTCCATCTGCTAGACATCGTAAAACAGATCAATTCACATTCAAGCTCAAACCCGTGATTTCAAATGAATAATCCAGATTAAAGTGAACTATGTCCCGACTAACCCCCGTATTTATAGACAAGCAATTACTTGCTGATAGGTAATTTCTCAAAAAAATCATTACTTGAGGATAGAATTCTTCATTATCAAATCTTATTCTATAGCCGAGTAATGTACCTATGTCAAAATGAAACGCAAAATGGTCGAGTTCTCAACGCTCAAGTAAAGAAAATGGTGACTATTTACTTGGCGAAGAATTCTAACTTTTGACAGTTCTAACTTCATGCAATTACTTAACTATGGGATAAAAATCATTGCTAGAGTAATTACTTTTACTAAAGTAATCACTTTTACTTGTTTATAAATACGGGTGTAAGATTACCGATGTCTCTTAAATTTTGGCCAGATTATTCTACTAAATTAGTAGACTTTGTAAATTCATAATAAGAGACAAATCCTTGCTTCTTTATGATATAAATTCCTATTTCTGTACATCGTTTGCCTGATCACAGATAAATATAAAGGGCATTACGGCAGCAGCTGTCGATCCTCAGGGACTCTCGCAATTTTCTTACCCTTACTTTAATTCGATTCCCGAAAGGTTTTCCTCTGTATTTATTATTATATAACTTTATTAACGTTTCGAAAGATTTGTGCGAGAGTTCTAAGCGATAGTTTTTACGTCTTGTTTTTATTCGAAAGCTAATAAAATATGCACCTGTCTAATAAATTTCATTGCAAACGTGTCGTGATAACAGTGTTTTGCTCTCTCGTCGTATTTTATACCTGTGGGTGGAAAACGAAGGTATTTGAAGAATTTTTTTGATCTCTTAGCATAAGACCATGTTGGGTATAAATAAATAAAATAAAACATGGTGACTGTCTTTGTTTTAATTAGTATGGACAGTACCCTATGTGATGTAGGTCTTTACAAATTAAGACTAGCTACTAATTAGATGTTAAAGCATCGTAAAATGTTGTATGAAAACAGTAATAATACCCAACTTAAACACATGTTGCCTTCATAACAATGACATAAATATCTGATACCGGGTTGATTATAATCTCTTGCTATCTCCCATCCTCATATTCATAAGTATTGACAAAAATTAAGATAGTTTTGGTTCATATTATTGTGAATGAATAAGCTCTGAAACTTATTTCCCAGTAGATAAAATTTGTACAAATATAAATAGCTTTGCAAACGATTCTAAAGCGTATCAAATAGGCACCTAATCTAATTACAAAATAAACCTGAAAGTCATACTAAACCAACCCTCTCAATGTTTATATCAGCAATATTCAACTCGCAGGCGCAATATCGTAAGGCAATTTAAAACGAATTAGTTCACCCCTGTCGAGAACCGAATTTGAATACTGAATGTAGCCTACGCCAAAACAAAGGGAACATCGCAATATTTTATAATTTCGCTCTTCCCCGACGTAGAGATAATATTTTTTTTAGAATAGGCACCCTAATGTACGGTAATGTTCTAGGTAGAGAGCTCTTGCGAAAAATGGCTGCTTTTATCTCAGGAAAAATTGGCTTTTTGTCTGATAGTGTTAAGGAATGGGTATTAGCGAAATGGCGGATCCTTCTGATAGATACTTGTTAACCAAAAGGTTTTGGTGGAATCTACTTTGTATATTACTTTTATTCGTACACGAAAGAATTGCTTGCCAAAAATGCTTTTCAATCATTGTTCATGAAAATACTGTAAGACTAGACACAAATTTTTATATGCTACCTATGAATCTTAACAATCTATAAATAGCTCAATAAAGTCATGTAGTAAAAGTAAACAAAACCAGAAGAAAGATAATTTACTAAGCCAAACTTCAAAATCATAACCCTCCATTTTGCTTCGCCGTAGTCGGGTAATAAAGCTAAACATAGAATTTTTCATAAAAATATTTGAAAATTTTACAAGAAAATGGCAATATCTGCTGCTAAATGTCATGTCTAAGGCATACACAAGGAAGTTTTATACCTAGGCATACATGACATTTATCAGTTTTCTATGGTTGTATTCCCTTTAGGCTGAATTCGACCAAACTGGATTAAGTTTAGTCTCAAGAGTAAACTACTGTTTGTTTGAATATTTTGACATTGTAAGTTGACACCTTATAACCAGGATAATTTGTATGCACTTATTAATGTTCGGTTGCGCTTTCTAAACAAATGTATTTCGAATTAAGTTGGCTAGTAATTTACTCTCGGGTATAAGTAGACTTACTCCAGTTTTGTCGAATCCAGCCTAGTCACATGCATCGTCATCTGATGAATGCCTTAGCTATTATAAAAATATCTTCAAAAAATAAAATGATAATTTCACTGTGAAACTAATCAAGAAAGAATACCTACTTGTATGAAAATCTTCGTTGAACTTTCAATCATCAATGAGAGAAAACCGTGCGTATAATTACGTACATAAAATCGTGTGACTGATGTATTTTACGACTAACATTGTTCATTTCATAAAACCGATGTAAGGCCTGAATTATTCAAGGATAAAATTCAAATTACAAAACTGATCCCGAAAACAGATGCCCAAAACCGCGCCACCCTTGGACAAAAATGGCGGCCGGACAGGGGGTGTGAGGGTTGAAAGGGTGAAAACACGGGGTTGCAGACATGCAAATTTAATTCGCCCGATGCAACGCAGGCGGTCGCCGCCTCCTGCGCTTGTTAGCGTATACTGGCAATATATTGTACACTTATTAATTCAACCATGTAATTTATGGGTTTACAATAAGCGGCCACTGCTGGGTGCATAAATTGTTTTAATTGAAAGTTAATGCGGGTGATGGGCAGATAGAACACTGAAACGTGAAGATAAACTTTGATTTATTTACAGTGTCCATTTCTCTTCTCAAATTGTAACAAATGTTTTCTCATTTTGATACTATAAAACGCTTTGTTTATTTTCTCACGTTGTAATACGATGAGAAACAATAAAACTCATAATCTTTTTGCTGGATCGTAAATGAACAGCATAATCACTAAAGGAAATTGAATGGAAAAAGTTAAATGGTTATTTGAAGGAAAAAATTGAAATATGAGCTTTGTTGCATGCATGCAAATTACTTGAGTTTGCATGTAAGACCATAAATAATTAAGAATAGATTAGATTATGTTATTGCCATGATTTCTAGACTTGCAAAAAATAATTTATTTGTTTTGGCGCAAGAACGAAAAGTAGTGGTTTTTTTAGAAAAAAAAAAAGTCTGGTATACATTGGATGGAATTAATGATGACGAAGTTTTTATACCAGTAATAGACCTCGTCTAAACAAGACACGAATATATTAGAAATACAAGATTGTGTATATAATTGTGTTTGTAAGCCTTCGGTCCGAGCTTAACGGGCGGTCCAAGCGTCAAAAGCATTGCTTGCATTCATTTTATATGAACTTGCTCACTTACTTCCATGTCAGACAGATACATTGCACACGTAGCTTGCACACTTAGCATACCAGCTTACTGGTATACATGTAGCTAGCACAACATATGATTGATTTACTTGCATGCCCGTTGAGGGAGGGGACGCGGGCGGTTACCAACCTGGCACGTGTGAACAGACGCGACAGCTACGGGCATGCCAGTAGCTAAGGGCATGGCATGCAAGGGCACAACTTGCATGCCAGTATCACTTGCAAATGTATCCGCAGTGTGCTAGTTAGTCGTACATGCCAGTAACTTTCACGCCAGCTACTTTCCCGATTTACTGGCATGTGTATCCCCGCCTTAATAGCCAGCCATACATAGTAAACACTATAAACGGGATATTTACCATGACTTTTGGATTTTTGAGTCTCCCGATATTTCGGCACAGTTGCATGCGCCATGATCACGGTAAACTGAAGTTTATTACTACTTTCTTTCTAAGTCTTACTACGCCGAACATCCGAAAAGAATACATCATACCGAAAAGACCGTTTCGTCTGCCAGTGATTACCCACAAACTCGCAATAAACTTCAGTTTACCGTGATCATGGCGCATGCAACTGTGCCAAAATATCGGGAGACTCGAAAATCCAAAAATCATGGTAAATATCCCGTTTATAGTGTTTGCAATGTTAACAACCATGATAGTTTCAAAAGTTTTACAGCCATACATACCCGACAGATCTGTATGACAGTCGTGCCTGGCGGCTGTCTGGCAAAACTGCTAACATACACGTACGGATTTACCCGCAAGCAGGCATATCCGCCTGTTCTTGCCATGCATTAGTAGTTTTATCCGGGTGTGTACGGCTAGCTAACTCTGGTATAGAGTTAAATGTGTGCCTGAATTCACTGAGCCGGAATGGCATGTGTCTTGGAAAACCCTGTCCTTGTCATTATATGGATAGCGAAATCAAAATCTTCTAAAACACAAAGATTTGGAAGAGCTTGAAAAGGTCCAGAATAGTCTAGATCAAGTTTGCAATTTTTTTTAATGGTCATTCTATAGAAAGGTTTTTTGTATGTAGGTACTCCAAAGGCCTTACTTATAAATGCCTCTCAACTTGAACACTGGTTATAGCTCAAGATTCGCCCTGTTTCTATCTAAAGGTGCAGATAGACTTGATCATTCACTTGTAATGAGCATTCTAGCGAATGTTACATTACAGAAAAAACCAGGAGCGTTTTAGCGCGTATTCCAGCGAGCGTTCTAGCGAGAGGACAGTAAAGCTTCGAGCTTTTTGCCGAACATTGACACGCGACCATCAAGTCTGACATCTTCGTGAAGAATAGTTTTTTGACGAGCATTGATTGACGAACTCGACGACTACTCCACTAACTGGCCGACAGAAGCCTTACACCAGGGGAATGGAAAAAGGGAAGGGAGGTCTTTGCCCAGCAGTGGGATCCAGTAGGCTTATTAGATTAGATTAAATTAGATTGATTGACTAGAACTTTCGCTAGAATGATCGTGAAAATGTTCGTAGCGATGCTTGGCTCTATGCTTGGCTCCATTCGTTGTTCAGTTCGACGATTATAAAAACGGTGAAGGCTTGATGTTCTGTTACAAGTGAATGCTCAAGTCTATCAGCACAAGAAGGATGGCAATAGCTTAAGCGGTGTTTCAATTTTGACATTAGTCGAGAGGGGTTTATCGAGTAGAGCAGTTTTTTACTAAGACAATGTCTTTCGGCCCAGCTAGTAAATAGAAACCGATACTCCGGAACAAGCGAGTAAACCCACTACTGGATTATCTGGGTCAAAGCGTCGGATCAGAAGGCCTAGCTAAGCGTTACTATTATAGTTAAGTGGATAATCGTCGTAGGCATTTAGCACGGTAATATGAACAATATGAAACTGTCCCTTTAAAGGTACAAGTTGAGCGTTACGCGGCCCTATCATAGTTTACAAGCACACGAGCGAGCAAGTAAAGGCACATTATACCCTTGGAATAGGGTCTCTCTAATTAAAACACCCTTAACTGACTATTACGAAGTGCCTATGAGCGCTAGTGTGGAGTAAAGTTTTAGTGTCTGAAATTTTAAAGTGTTTTAGTTTTTAGTTTTGTCTTTTATTTTGTTTTTTACTGTATTACCTCTTATAATAGGTCTTTACCTATGAAATTGCCGTTCTTCAGTACTGGTCATTTCAAATCAAAATATTTTTGGGTTTGACTAAGAATTTTAATTCCAAATTAATTTTATATTAAAAACATGGGTTTCTTTTTTCAAAATTAGTCATTTGTTTATTGATTAGCGTTATGTTTTCATCACATTTGAATTTTTTTCGTCATCGTGGATACGTAAAAAAATCGAGTAATTATGGAATATGAGTACCGTCGTGGCAGCAACGCGACACATGTGGCAAGCAACATCAACGACGTTTACGGAGCGAACACTACAAACGAACGCACCACCTGTTATTGGTTTGCCAGCTTCCAATCTGGAAATTTCGACCTGAAAATGAACCCCGTACTCATCCAAAAACTTTGGTTGACAATGACGAATTAAAGGCGATAGTGGAGGCTGATGATACTGGAGCTTTCGACGTTAGCATCAAAACAATATTGGTCCATTTGCGTCAAATTGAAAGGTAAAAAAGCTTGACAAAGGGGTGTCCCACGAACTCAATGATCGCCAGCGCGAAGTACGCGTCGAGATGTGCCTTACACTGCTCACCAGGCAAACATACGAAGGAATTTGAACAGCATTGTTACCTGCGACGAAGAATGGATTCTGTTTGACAATCGCAAGCACTTAGCACGTTGGTTTGATCCGGATTCAGCACCTAAACAATCCCCTAAACGAAAAATTGCCCCTAGAAAAGTGATGGTTACTGTTTGATGGTCTAGCGCCGGTGTGATTCATCACAGCTTCTTACCAAACGGGATGAGCATTACTGCAGATGTGTACTGTGAAGAACTGAACACAATGATGGAGAAGCTTGCAATCCCAAACCAGCTTTGATCAATCGCTCGTCACCGCTGCTCCTACACTACGACGCGTGACCTCATACTGCACAGTAGACGGTCTCCACGTTACAAGAGCTAGGGTTGGAAGCTCTCCGTCGTCCACAGTACCCACCAGACCTTGTGCGTATAGACTTCTACTTTTTCCAGAATTTGGATAACTTCTTGGTGGGAAAAAAATTGAATTCCCGAGAGGCAGTACAAAATGCCTCGGAAGAATTTGTTGCCTCCTGTCCAGCTAATTTCTTCAAGAAGGGCATAATGAACTGCCTCGGCGTTGACAAAGATCCATTGATTGCATGGGTGATTACTTTGATTAATAGAAATAAAAAATGTAGAAAAAAAATTACGTTAACTTTTTTAATCAAAAACGGCAATTTCATAGGTAAAGACCTAATATTACTCTAGTCAACACTTTTTTTTTCAAGAGGGAAGAAATTGGAGCCATGTTTTTAATATTTTTAGTTGTCTTTATCACTCTTATTGCAGTGAATAGACATTATTTTTATCGGTCGTTCTCACTTTGAGATAATGAACTTTAGATTGTAATCAAAAGTGTATTCCATTCATTCAAACTGCACCATATAAATTCTGAGGGTATATTTAATAAGGCAGAAAATATCTAAGCGCAATTAAGGGGCCTTTATAACTCAAGAATGCTTAGAATGCTTAAATATCACCCCCTTCCCCCAAGGCACCCCTCGTTATAAGCCGAGTGATTAAATCGAGCGTCTTACGCGCTCTGCTTCTATAAACGACCTCCATTTGCAATGTAATAATAATTAAAATTTAATCCAAATCTGAGAAAACTACAATTTTACTCGTCATTTACTCGTAAAATTAGTTTTCTTTTTCGGTGTGAATTTTTTTTTCTCTCGTTTTTAAAAACATAATAAGACACAAATTTTATGAACGGTAAGATTTTTATAGGTGGTAGAGTTTTCAGAATAAAATATTTTTTTGGGAATGTACCAAATGCGTTTGGACATACCTCTGACTACCCCCTTAGACATATTCAAAGGATCTAAACATGCCATAATATCCGAAAGAATATACTAACTGCATCTTAGGAATACAGTCGTGATTTTGATTTCGACGTATCGTATAGGTATTACCTACAGGCTGAACTTTTGAGACGGAGCACAGAATAAAAGTCAGAAAACGCTAAAATGTCTTTTAAAATAAAATAAAAAACGTCTCTAAAATACATTTTAACGTTTTCTGACTTTTCTAGTACTCTAAGCTCAGTTGGTCCGATAGAGCTTTTTAATCCTTATAATATGAAACAGGATAAATTGGCATCAAAAAAGGTTTTTTTGTCAATTGCCCATTTTCTCGCTGACTGTACACTTTTTTTCAAAATCTGTGAATGCAGGTCGAAATATCTTCTAAAGTTAAGGATAGTCTCCTAAGAACGTTTTCCTGTAACTACAACGGTTAAGGTAGCTGCCCTTCATGGCCCGTTTCAAAAATTCACCTTGTATAAAATAAATATTTTCTTTTACAAACATAAAATAGTTTTTATAATAACTCCAAAATATTTTGTATTAATACAGGAATAAATATTTTAGATATAAATTCATAACTGCTTCATACAAAATTATAATAAAAGCAAGAGTAGCATGTAAAATTTGATGCACATACCCACAGTGGCATTAAGGGTCGCTATATTCATAAAGGTACATGTGAAACTGCCCAACATACAGTTATGTTAATGCCCAGCCTCCCTTACCGTCCGAAAAAGATAGGATTGCAAATTTTCGTCGGACAATTTATGATGGTTAAGCCCGAGGGGGCGTGGGGGTAAAATAGACCTATTGGCATTTGGGTAGGCTAGCCGAGCTCGTTGTCGGTCAAAATGACCCTAAACATTTTATTTCGTAGCATCGCTATTCGCGTAACGTGGTAAAATTGCGTCGACTAATCTTGAGCCCCCATTTAAGGGGTGTTTTCGCGAGTTTTTCGTATAAATATAGCTGGAGATTACACACGTACGGCGTTGGACGGTAGATTCAACCAGGATTTAGTTGCATGTTGGGTGGTTTTTGCTAATTTGGTAATGTTCTACACGAGGGTTAGGATTTGCGATGTTCAAAAATAGTTGGAGAAAATATTGTTTGCAAAAAGTTTTCGAAGTTTAAATGGATTTGAACTCGCTGCTTCTAAAAAATGGAGTTTTACAATTAGCAAAATTACTTATTTTTTTTTTAAATCGGTATGCAGCGGTTGAATCAAAGTGGAAGTGATTCATGCATAATAGTGCATAAATACTTAATTCAATTGTGAATAATTAATTATACAAACATAATAGCAATTACAAGACTCATCTACTCTTAACTAGCCATGTTAGTACTTTCTAAATTGCTTTAAATACTCATACATTATCATTAGGCATCGTACATACAGGGTGCATGAAATCATGCTTTCGAACGTCGAATCCCAATTTATAGCCAATCGATTAGTAACACTGAGTGAGCTTTGTTTAATTGAAGTGCCTCTGATTGGATTAACAGACGATGTAGGCAAGCCCTTATTGCTTCCGTAAGTAATGAAGCGAACGTGAAAGATAGAGGTAGGTATTTGTGCTTGAGAAACTTTACCCTCACTAACACTACAGGGTATTTCTAACCCGTTATTTTTTAAAATTTAACGCTGAATAGAAACATAAATCCTGACATATTCCGAAGGAGTACACAATAAGGCATATCTGTATTCCCACGTCGATATCTTCCCAAATGTAAATATGACACCCCATAAACTGAATGTTTTATCGGCTGCCACTGCCATTCCAATTTATTCTGGTCATTTTTGTCTACGAGGGTGACCAATTTTTAGGGGTGAATTTATGAGTTCTATGTCTTTTTTGGTGCTAATAACACCTTGATCGACCGGTGTATTTAGAAAAGCAAATTTACTTATTTTTCTTTTGAATAGCATAATCCTGGAATGGAATATATGGCAATGGATTGCAGTAACATTGAAATATTGTGTGTTTCGCTGTCAATATCTCAACGTAATTCCATTTAGTGAATCTTGCCAACTACTTAAGTAAATTAATAAGCTTTCACATCGAATACAAAATCTAATACAGTAAGCTTCAATGAAACGTAGCCAGTTCAGTACAGACTAAAGCATTTATCACGCAGACAGGGATCGATATCGTTTAACACCCGCTCTCCCGCATTGTAATCCGTTGTTTAGGACACAAACTAACAAAATATTCCGATCTCGTACAAAAGTAACGCCCTTCGTTGCCGGCCCCCGCTATTTATACCACTGTTATTGGCACTTCTTCAATGTCAGTCGCACCCTGTGCTTGTACCCTGATCCCCTAAACCCCTGATGCCCCTAAGGATCCCTCCGACATACATTACACAACACCACCCGAATGCTAACACCAATGCGGAATTATACCAATTTTCACAAATTACAATTTTAAGGCTGTTTTGGTATGGCGGGATTGCATGATCTTCGATCTAAATGTTAAGGTTTGAAGCCCAAATAAGTGAAAAAAAAAAAATGTGTACACAAGCTCACAAACACCTTGAATAGAGTTTTTAAATGGTCAGCAATGGTCTTGCCATCCATGAAAACTCATATTTTTCAAAATTGATCTTGCCTCTGACTAAAAACCTTATCAAACCTAACGCGAAGCGAGCGTGAACGCGAAGCAAAAGCGTGTAATGTATGTAATGTTTCGATTCATATGTGACTAGATTCAGAGAATACACATTACAAACTAAAAGCGCGTCGTCACGCCTTCGCTTCGCGTTATGGCCATAACAAGGCCTTAAATCTTCAACTAGCTTAGGTGCGGAGGACTGTATCAAAAATAACAGTCATCGGCCTGTTTTTGAAATGCTACACTCTGTATTTCCCTGCTACGTTAACAGTTCGCACAACATTGTATGCGTGCATGCAGTCTTATTGAAAGCTTGTCATCCGGAACGTAGACGCTCATCGTAATGTAAACAAGGAATTTATCGCGATACAGTATCCGGGCGGCATACTAAGAAGTAAAGAGGCATTTAAAAATAATATCGATTCAATTATAAGAGCTAAGGAGATCGATTGATGTAAAAATGTTTATGTTATCGATTTTTCAAACGAAGTTTTTTTCGGATTACAGATGTAAGCTGCACTATTTATGTCGAGTGATTGAGTAGTTACATGCGCATCACTACTGGCTCTTGAAGAAAATACGCAATGAAGAACCTCTTATGCATTTACAACCTTATTGCTTTATAATAGGATTGAAATTCGAAGATTATGAACACTACAGGTAGGGGCCTATTTACGTAAATTGTTTGGATAATATTATCTTGAGTAGGCAGTTACATAATATTTAAAACATTTTCCTGAAAACGGTTTTCGTTCATTCGGTGCACAGTGGGTTTTTTGGGTCTATCCGATCAGCAATGATAGTTCTGATCTAAATGTAAATATTTCCTGCCTTTAGTGCGAACCCCTCTGAACAGATGAGATTTATATCGAGTCAATGCAGCTCAATCGTGAATAAAATTCAACAATATAATATTCAATTCCAAACCAGATATACAATTCAATTAAACCTTTCATCGTCCATAAAAGGTCCATAGGAAATGGTGCGTCACGTCGCTAGCAGAGTGACAATAAACTACTATGGTTATCCACACGAAAAATCTTTTGCATAAATAATACTATAAGCGTGGGTGGTAACAGTCGCAATTAACAATTCTTGATTACAGTTTTCCAAGCTTCATTTCCATAAAACGCTGGCAAAACGAGCGAGGCCTAGATTGTATAATTCAAGCAGCAGCAGGTAATAATTCCTAGAACTGAAACTTATATTTGCTCAACATCTTATCCACACAACTGGCAGGTATGCTAGAACCCTACTTGAGTTCGAATAGTGTATAGCAAATAACTAAATTAAAAAAACGACTTCAATGTTATAAACTGATCAATTTTCTGCACTCTCGAGGTGCATTTCTGTTCATAAGTCCAAATTTCCTCAACAAATCCTCACCAAATTTTTGTGGCACCAATCGGAAAGGATACCCTTTCGAACAAAAAAAAACAAATCGGTCCAGGCGTCTTCGAGTCATCGGTGAACATGCATTAAAAAGCACAAAAAAAATTATGATCAATTGAGAACCTCCTCCTTTTTTTAAGTCGGTTAATGAAGATTCATGTTAAATTGCCAAAAAATCGTTGATCATGACAAAAACTTTTATTTTTCTTGTCACTATTAAAATCTTCAGTATCTACCAACTTGTCAAAGTATGTCTTACTTTGACCTGTAGGTACCTATGGCAATACCCAAACAATCTGAGGTCATCCACAGTGCATGAGTTGGTGCAAAAGGGATACATGAGTGCACCTGGGCGTCACAATGGCATTGTGTGTCATTTTCGACAATCATGCCCTATTTGCTGGAACTCTTGCGGGATCTTTCACACTTGTATCGATGGATGAAGAAGTAGTATTCATACCTATAGTCATGGTTTATTTGCAGCTGTTTATGATGAGTAAGCCGAAAACAGCTGAATAATTGATTCCAGAGAGGCAATAATAAAAAAAATAGTTAAAAAACTTAACAACACGCTTTGGAAAACCAACTAAAACATAGAAAATAGAATGAAGTGAGTGAATGAAAAGCAACCCACGCTTTTTACAATAGATTTTTTTTTGTTAGTCACTTATACTTAGGGATTGCAATCCCGCAGCCCATTCAATCCCGCGCGGGATTGGTGCGGGTTTAGTCAATCCCGCATCTTAGAAATTATGTATAAAATCAAATTGAAACAACAGATTTTGAGTAAAAAATCAACTTTTATTAAACGTTTCTTACATTAAGCAACAGGAGCCAGCAGTATACTGAGACTGGGCCTATTTGGCACCACAAAGAGTAGTAGGCAGGTACGCACGCACATTATTGTTAACAGTTTTCTTTAGATTTAAGTTATTTTTGTTTGTGTAATTGTTTATTCATTAGGTACCTACCTACTTTATGCTGTGCTTTTCCCAATGTACTTACTGTAACTTGTGTGTGTCAAATAAACGTTAATATATCCTATTATATTCAAAAAACATTATATTAACAAAAACTAAAACCACCATAATGTTTCACGCAACTTTAATTATATTACTATTTACGGCACAATCGGATTTTAAAATAGCACAGAAAAAAACTAAATCAAAAACATTAAAGTTTAGGTACTTACGTAAAATGCCGGACGGTGAGTACAAAAACACTCGTCACCTACAGAAAGACGTGCGCAGCGCAGTGCCATTTATAAACAACTAGCTGCTGCCCGTGGCTACGCTCGCGTGGTACCCGGATAAAAAGTAGCCTATGTTACTCTCCAGCCCTCCAACTATCTCCACGCAAAAAATCACGTCAATCCGTCGCTCTGTTTTGACGTCAAAGTAGGACCAATAAACAAACAAATAAACACACTTTCACATTTGTAATTGGGTACGGATGACAGGACAGCCCGCCAACCGTCTGCTAGTCGCTGGCGCGGTGGTCAGTGCGAAACGGCAACGTCACGCTCGTGCTACTCGCGATATACGCGAAAAATTTACGCCAAATTTTTCAATTGCGGGATCCCGCGGATCCCGCAATTGAAAAATTTGGCGTAAAACTTCCGCGCTTTGAAGGTGCGGGATCCAGCAGCCCAATAAAAGCTGCGGGATCCCGCGGGATTGCGGGATCCCGCTTTGCGGGATTGCAATCCCTACTTATACTCATTAAAATTTATTTTCGGTGGTTGATTTTCCAGCGCGTGTTTTTTAGTTTCTTTAAACTAGACGTACTACTTATTTTTGAATTCTTAGATCTTCTTCGAAGCAAGTGCGTCATGTGCACTGAACGCGTTAAATAAAATTTTCATTTTCAATTATTGTATTGTCATCGGTTCAAAAGTGTTAAAAGTTTCTATTTAATCCGGCACTTTCAAAGAAACATCCGCATGTGCGTCATGGGCACTTAAGCTGTTAAAATAAATTTTCATATTTAATTATTGAATTGTCATTAGTTCTTGTCAGGTGTGCAAAGTTTCAAATTAATCGAACACTTTCGAAGCAACATCCGCATGTGCGTCATGGGCACTGAACGCGTTAAAACCCATTTTCATATTAAATTATTGTATTTTCATTAGTCCTTGATAAGTGTGCAAAGTTTCAATTTAATCCGTCGTTTTGAAGTGGGTGAAAATTATGTTTTAAGATTCTGTTTACACACACTCGTATTGTATGGATAAGTGAATTTAATAAATGCGTGTTAAAAATGAATTTGTTTCATTTTGACGGGGCGGAACGGTCGGTGGGAAACTAGATGTGTAATAGACCGATCAGCTTGTTTGTGAAATAAGAACGATTTTTAATTAATAACATATTGTTAGGGCTGACCCGCACTTTTTTGGAAACATTGTTTAACTTTTTAATTAATGAAACACCAAACGAGTTACTATTCTACTAGATATTTTGTAATCACTTTCAAATCCACACGAAATCGACAAGGAGTAGCCGAATGCCTAGATAGAGCAATTACTTTTACTTGATAGATTAGTCACACGTATTAGACACGTTACTTAAAACAAACTTTTAGAGCTCTTATAGTCTTTTTTCAACGCGTACTTTTAAATCTACATGCTAACTTTTTTTTAATTATATTGAACTAGCTTCCACCCGCGGCTTTGCATGGTGCCTGGTTAAAAAGTAGCCTTTGTCCTATTCCCGGTCATTATCTATCTACATTTCACATTTCAGGCAAATCAGTTCAGTGGTTAAGTTCTAGAATAACACATAGGTTACTTTTTATCCCGGAAAATGTATGGTTCCCGTGGGATACAAAATAGTAGTCCACGCGCGCAAAGCCGCAGGCATTCACTATTTTATAATATTAGTGTGACGTGATTAGTGTGATGTGATAACTTAACTTTGCATTTATTCCGGAAAATGTATTGAGAATAATATCTTATTGCAAACTGCAGTGAAAGCTTACAGAAGCAACTTTCAATACCAAGAAAATTCCTCGCAATTACGATCGGCTTGTATCAAAGGGTAATCGCGTTAAGAAATTCCCGCATCGCAATTCAACTTCTCTATAATAAATAAACCTTTTAATTGCTATTTTGTGGTGATTAAATTACTTATTAATGTGTTTAAATATCGCCTTAAGGCAAATGTTTCTTTAACTAAATCGTTTTGCATCCCTTAAAAAGGATATTCCACTTTTCGCTGTCTTTTTTTGAACTATGAAGTTGGGGCTTTTGGCGGGAATTTGAGAAGTCAAGTTTCATTTTTGTTTTATTTTCCAAAACTTGTGTTTCTTCGAATGTTAATGTGTAATATTGGTGGATTATTAACCGTTAAGTGTTCATGAACGTGCATAAGTGTAGGGAAGTGAAACAAAATTAGATAACATTGCTTTTCAAGTTCTCCCAAAAAGTCCGTGTTGATGTTTCAGTAAAGCCCCACATCTTTACTGAAGCACAAGGGGAGGGGTGGGATATTATATTTATGTATTGTAATATGTATTTATATATCTTATTTATCTATTTTAAACTTGAAGTTTATTTAAATACTTGACACTGGCTGAATGCACAACCGTGCGAAGCCAAAATAAAGAAAAAAAAAAAACTATGAAGTTTCATAGTGTTATGGGTTCGTGTGGTCGATATTACTCGCACGGAAAACTGCTTGTTGTGAAATCATTTTTTATTCTTAACGAGCAACTGGACTGTTTCATGGTGTGAAAATACCATAAAAGTTGTTTTTCCGCTCACATGTTTTTGATTTTTTGCTCATAGCTTTGGACGTAAAAACGTACGGAAATTGAAGATTTGCTGTTGTTATTTTTATATCATTTTTTAATTTTACTTTTGACGGTTTTATTAATTTCTAAAAAAGACAATTACGTAAGTATACTGAACGGTTTTGATATTAAATATGTAAAGTATAAAAATTATCTTGTTTCAGTATGATTTTTCTTTTTAATAGGGCAAGTTAGCGCTATGTCAAATGTCCAGAAGCTGTTTGGGTACCTATCACTATTGGTTGAATATTTTCCATTGAAATTCCACAACAAATGACCAATGAGTATTCCCAAGAACGTTGTAGTCCCAAGAACAAAAAACAATGTAGTTACCTATCTACAAATATCGCAACCTGATCTGAACAATGCCGGGCCTTTATCAAGTCCTAAAGCATGGCATTACGTGAGACGCTCTCCACCCTCATCAATAAAAACACATAGAGCCTTACCACTTCGTAATACAGTTGAGAATTGAATAGAAAAACCCAAGACTGTACATCAAGATCACTATCAAAGATTTACACGACGCTTTTGACCGCGATTGTATCTTTCAGATTAATGCGACGAGTCTCACTGAGGTAAACAGATTGTAGGTAACTTTACCGACTCTAGGTACTGGACATTCTTTACTTATTTTATATTTTGTTCTTTGTGATTTGTGTTTTGTTAAAAGATAAAAATGACGTTTTAATTTTGTTAAGAGCGAATTAATTGTGTATTAAAAATGATTATGTGGAAGAACAAGATTAGAATAATTGCTTTGATAATGACGAATGGAAAATCATTTAAATAAATTTACCACACATTTTTAAATAAGTTGGTTCCTTATCTGATGCGCGTTATACAATTATACTAATTCTACCATAGTTACCAACAAACTGTATCGTTTGAACAAATTATAATTATAATAGTCTCACATTTTACTTTAAAGTACTCATAATTAGCCAATCATTATTATAATCAGATTTTTTCTTTCTAAATTCAAATAAAATGTATACTTATTGTTAACTAGCTGACACCCGCGGCTTCGCCCGCGTGGACTACTATTTTATCTCACGGGAACCGTGATTTTTTTCGGGATAAAAAGTAGCCTATGTCCTACTGCCTAGCTGTGCCCCGCGGTGTTACCCGCGGTGGGAGCTGATTATTTTTTAGAGAAATGCAACATGCGATAATTACTTGATCTTGATAACGGTGCTCTAAGAAAAAGATGGATGGTTGTCGAAGTAAATTAATTTGCTAGTAAAATACTCATGAAAGTAATATGCGAGCTAAGCGAGCTTTCCCAGCTCGCGAAGCGAGCGGAAATTTTTTAGACAAATTTAATATGTGAGACTTGATTTTGCTAACGGGGCTCTAAGAAAAAGGTGGATGGTTGTCGGTTCCTAACAGTAAATTAATTTGTTCGTAAAATACTCAGCAAAGTAACGGAATTTTTTTAGACAAATTTAACATGTGACACTTGATTTTACTAACGGGGCTCTAAGAAACAGATGGATGGTTGTCGGTTCCTAAAAGTAAATTAATTTGTTTGTGAAAAAGTAAAAGTATCATGCGAGCGAAGCGAGCTTCCCCAGCTCGCGAAGCGAGCGGAAATTTTTAAGACAAATTTAACATGTGAGACTTGATTTTGCTAACGGGGCTCTAAGAAAAAGATGGATGGTTGTCGGTTCTTAACAGTAAATTAATTTGTTTGTGAAAAAGGAAAAGTATCATGCGAGCGAAGCGAGCTTCCTCAGCTCGCGAAGCGAGCGGAAATTTTTTAGACAAATACTATTCAACATGTGACACTTGATTTTGCTAACGGGGCTCTAAGAAAAAGATGGATGGTTGTTGAAGTAAATTAATTTGCTAGTAAAATACTCATGAAAGTAATATGCGAGCGAAGCGAGCTTTCCCAGCTCGCGAAGCGAGCGGAAATTTTTTAGACAAATTTAACATGTGAGACTTGATTTTGCTAACGGGGCTCTAAGAAAAAGGTGGATGGTTGTCGGTTCCTAACAGTAAATTAATTTGATTGTAAAATAGTAAAAGTATCATGCGAGTGAACCGAGCTTCCCCAGCTCGCGAAGCGAGCGGAAATTTTTTAGACAAATTTAACATGTGAGACTTGATTTTGCTAACGGGGCTCTAAGAAAAAGATGGATGGTTGTCGGTTCCTAACAGTAAATTAATTTGTTTGTGAAAAAGGAAAAGTATCATGCGAGTTAAGCGAGCTTCCTCAGCTCGCGAAGCGAGCGGAAATTTTTTAGACAAATACTATTCAACATGTGACACTTGATTTTGCTAACGGGGCTCTAAGAAAAAGATGGATGGTTGTCGAAGTAAATTAATTTGCTAGTAAAATACTCATGAAAGTAATATGCGAGCGAAGCGAGCTTTCCCAGCTCGCGAAGCGAGCGGAAATTTTTTAGACAAATTTAATATGTGAGATTTGATTTTGCTAACGGGGCTCTAAGAAAAAGGTAGATGGTTGTCGGTTCCTAACAGTAAATTAATTTGTTCGTAAAATACTCAGCAAAGTAACGGAATTTTTTTAGACAAATTTAACATGTGACACTTGATTTTACTAACGGGGCTCTAAGAAACAGATGGATGGTTGTCGGTTCCTAAAAGTAAATTAATTTGTTTGTGAAAAAGTAAAAGTATCATGCGAGCGAAGCGAGCTTCCCCAGCTCGCGAAGCGAGCGGAAATTTTTTAGACAAATTTAACATGTGAGACTTGATTTTGCTAACGGGGCTCTAAGAAAAAGGTGGATGGTTGTCGGTTCCTAACAGTAAATTAATTTGATTGTAAAATAGTAAAAGTATCATGCGAGCGAAGCGAGCTTCCCCAGCTCGCGAAGCGAGCGGAAATTTTTTAGACAAATTTAACATGTGAGACTTGATTTTGCTAACGGGGCTCTAAGAAAAAGGTGGATGGTTGTCGGTTCCTAACAGTAAATTAATTTGATTGTAAAATAGTAAAAGTATCATGCGAGCGAAGCGAGCTTCCCCAGCTCGCGAAGCGAGCGGTAATTTTTTAGACAAATTTAACATGTGAGACTTGATTTTGCTAACGGGGCTCTAAGAAAAAGGTGGATGGTTGTCGGTTCCTAACAGTAAATTAATTTGATTGTAAAATAGCAAAAGTATCATGCGAGCGAAGCGAGCTTCCCCAGCTCGCGAAGCGAGCGGAAATTTTTTAGACAAATTTAACATGTGAGACTTGATTTTGCTAACGGGGCTCTAAGAAAAAGATGGATGGTTGTCGGTTCCTAACAGTAAATTAATTTGTTTGTGAAAAAGGAAAAGTATCATGCGAGCGAAGCGAGCTTCCTCAGCTCGCGAAGCGAGCGGAAATTTTTTAGACAAATACTATTCAACATGTGACACTTCATTTTGCTAACGGGGCTCTAAGAAAAAGATGGATGGTTGTCGGTTCCTAACAGTAAATTAATTTGTTCGTAAAATAGTAAAAGTAATATGCAAGCGAAGCGAGCGGAAATTTTTTAGACAAAAACATGTGACACTTTGGTTTTGCTAACGGTTCTCTAAGAAAAAGATGAATCCGAACATCCAAACTTTCGCATTTATAATATTATTATTAGTGTGATATTAGTGTTTTAAAAATATTATCCAAATCTGTTCGATATATTTAGCGTGAAAGTATGTTTTTCGTAGGAACGTTTTACCCCGTTGCTATCCCATGGGAACCCATTTATGGGATAAAAAGTACCTTATGTCCTATTCCCGGTCATTATTCGCGGGAGTCATAGCTGACGCCCGCGGCTTTGCCCACGTGGACTACTATTTCGTTTATCCCACGGGAACCGTGCATTTTTTCGGGATAAAAAGTAGCCTATGTCCTATTCCCGGTCATTATCTATCTATGTTTCAAATTTCAGCAAAATCGGTTCAGTGGTTGTCGAGTTATAGAGGAACAAACATACATCCAAACATCCAAACATCCAAACATCTAAACATCTAAACATCTAAACATCTAAACATCCAAACATCCAAACATCCAAACTTTCGCATTTATAATATTAGTGTGATGATATTATGTACAACATTATCGTCCAAATATTATAAGTAACTTTAATAATTTTATATGAAAGTTTATTTATTTTACGCAAACAACAGTAAACTTTTAACCTGAATAACTTTTTGCAAAAGTAGTCGTAGTAACATTTTTATTTTGCACTAGCTTCCGCCCGCGGCTTCGCTTGCGTGGTATTCGAATAAACAGTAGACTATGTCCTATTTCCGGTCATTATCTATCTATATTTTAAATTTCAGCTAAATCGGTTCAACGGTTGACGAGTAATAGAGGAACAAACGCATTTATAAAACACTAGCTGGTGTTTACTACGTGGCTGTTACCCACGACTTCTTCATCATCATCATCATCATCATCATCATCATCCACAGCCGGATTTTACCCACTGCTGGGTATAGGCCTCCCTAAGCCACGACTTCTTACGCGTTAAAAATATAAACTTTGACACCCCATTTCACCCTTTTATAAGGATTGTTTTGACAAATCCTGAAACTGGTGTCAAATTATTTTGCATGCATAACATCCGTACTGAGTTTCAAGCAAATCGCACTATGCGTTTAAAAGTTTGATACAAACGTTTTCAGCCCTTTTCACCCCTTAAGGGGTTGAATTTTGAAAAATTCGTTCTTAGTGGGTGGTTTTACTATAACAAGAAAGCTACCTTTCAAATTTCAGCTTTCTAGCTTCAGCGGTTTCAGCTCGGCGATGATGAATCAGTCAGTCAGTCAGGTTAAGCTCTTTTATAGGTATAGATATATAGATATTAGTGTGATACGTGAACGAAGTCAGGAAAGGAAACCACTAAATAAACAGTTCTAAAATTAAGAATCGTTTCGACTATTTTCCGTGAATATTGATTATGTATTAACTACCAATAACCATTCTATACGACGTTGAATGTGATTTTTATGTATCGACTCATTGGGTCGGAAAGTGTTAAGGTAGTACGAGTATTAAAATTTATATAAGTTCAAAAAAGGCAAATATGGTAGTGATAATGGTTGAAAAGATTGATTATTATTTTATGATACTTATTAAAATCTTAATCTTACGATTGGAAAAAAATCGTTTTTTAGATTTGAATATAATATTACACATAAAGTTATAGTCTTATTTAAGTATGGAAAGGTAGTGTTCAATTCAAGCTTTTTTTCAAGATATTTGCTCTCTCTGATTGTTTACGAAAAAGTAAACATAAATTTTAAGGAAGACAGTAGAGACTTCAAGACAGATCATTAAACGCAAAGCCATGGCAAATGGGGCCATGAACAAGCCTTGAATTAAACAATATACCTAATTTGTAAGACTCCTCTAGCCTATGTTTCGATCAAAACATGCATATTCAGGGCTTAGGTCTAAACTCAGGCCAGCTGAAGCTATTTGTGAATGCCAGTAAATCAGCAGTACGCGTGTCGCCACACTCGACGGCTTCCTCGAACGTGTGTAATGCGCAGCTCCGGCCAGCGAGCCAATTTGTTTTTATTGAGACTACCCCCAAGTTATGCAAACCGTTCGGAAACGCTGAGCCCGCTGTAAACAAACTTAAAGCGACCAACACATATCGACACTCAATCCAAAGCACACACGAACCGTTCACAGCTCTTCATAAAATGGACTCAGCGACCGTGGCTACCTTTAATCTCGAGGCGAATGTTTTCACAAGCGCCAGAGTTTTGCCTCAGAGGCCGCGGTCAGACGTGTGTAAACAATACACTACGTTAATAGAGATATAAATTGTAAGCATTCCATTTAATCCCTTTGAAATCAGCACCTATACGTTACGCAAGCGCTTATCGAACAGGTCCAGTTGGTGTAGTATTTTGTGAAGGTTTACCCAAAACCCAGATGAAAGTCCTAAACCAACTCGTAAATTGTGTAGTTAACAAAGTTGGCTATAGCGTCAAATATGCAAAATAAACTAGGGTGTAGTTAGCATTAGTTGGTAGCTGAAATTTGGTGCAGACGAATAAAATGTTTGAGTGCTACTGGCAGACATGGTATCAATATTAGCATAATGGAGTTGGCAGGAGCAATGCGGAGTGGGTTAGGGGACACTTACATGACGTGTCTTGCTACTTTTGTACAAAGTGTTGGTCTAACATAAGGCGAATTTTTCGCTTCAACTAAAACTAGATTTATGAACTTACTTCGGAAAAGTATTTTTAACTTAAATAGGTGACATTATCTGATGAGACGAAACGATGTTTCAGTTTGATTGTCCTTTTATTCAGCGGACTTTGCACTTTCAAAGGTTGAAATAAAAATCTCGGGCTAGTAGTAGCATGCGCTAGTCAATTCTTAGTAACATAATCAAAATTGTTAATAATATTCAAAAATATATGTTTAAAAAAGCGTATAATAGGTCAAACTAATTTAGATAGATTAATAAAAATAAATACCTAAAGGCACACGAACGCACACAGATTGAAAACATCGGGCAGAAGTAAGGTCGAAATAACGTGAGTAAAATCATAATTTCAAATGTGCCTAGACGTGCATTCGCCTCTAACCTAAGCTTTCTCAAAGTTCGTCGGACTATTGAACAATGGCTGCGTGCGCATTCTTGGTGCTATTGAGTCACGTCTAAAGTTATTGCAAATAACTTGTAAAACTAAGCAGTAGAACTCGGGAATAGAAGACTGAAAGAAATTGATGTAGATCAAGGAAAATAAATGACTGCAGAATGGTAATTTTTAAGACCATTTGTGATGTTTTTTTATTTTTTTTTTTCTTTTCTAAATGTTACCGTATGGACAATCTGACCTAGATTTTATATGTGTGTATGACAAATCTACACATAGGTTCCGTAAATTTGCCTAGGTCAGTATTCCAGCGTCATGGTTAAAATGTATAAATTATGATTTATCAATTGATCTCAGTTTTATTTCATACGTAATACTTAATGTTTTGGAAGAATAAAAGAATAAATCAAAAATTTCGTAGAAAATACGAATGAAACGAATTTAATTCAAAGATCGTGGCACGTGCCTCTTAAATCTGGATATTACTATAAATTCTTTGAAGACGTAAAGGTGTGCTCAAATATGCGACGTGTTTGATCTAAAGTGGTAAGTAGTAATAACAAGCATTGACACGAATGTTTCTTGTTTGATGTAGAGCCAAATAGCAAATAGGTAAAATTTACTAAGGTATATTAAATTTATAAGTAATTTTTCCTTTGAAATTTTCGGGATGTAGGTGTGTAAATTTTTCAGTTGAAAACTATACACTGAATATCTGGTTTTTAGAACATGTTTTAGTTTCATTTTTAGCTACTCAATGAACTTAGGTATTATGTTTAGTCTAATTATAATAAATTTACAACATAACAAGAAATGTAATGAATGGACAACAATGGACATTTACATAACAAAATGAAATGCCGTTATTGAGTTGTATCGTTACTGTAAAGGTTAAAGCAATCGTATTTGTAACAATTGTTATGTAAAATTAAAAATAAAGTAGCATGGTTGACGTATTCATTAACAGAAAATAATTTTGTTTAAAATGAGATCCATAAATATTGTCTTATAAAACTTAAAGTTTTAAATTTTATTTCATTTAAAAATATAATCGAATTAAATATTTCTAAAATAGAATTTACTTTTTATACTTACTTTAGGGTCAAACAATATAAATGTGGTCAATCATTAGTGCAAACAGATATAAGATCTAAATAAGTAAGTTAAGCTAGTGCCATCTCTGGTGATGGTTTTTGGGCCTCCGTCATGACTTAAGGGCTTAAAAGCCATGACCGACAATTTAACGTGCCCTTCTAAGCACTCAGCTGTTAATGCCACTTGCAACCATCCAATTTGTGACAGTTCAGACCATCGCTTAACTTCTACGATCTATCAAGAACGTATAGAGGCCCTGATCGACGAGCGAGTAAAACCGCGGTCTTATGGCTCGTCGGTAAAGTTCAGCGGTGTATCATTGCAATACCGCGGTTTTATGAGTTGACGAGCCTGGCTCGCGGCTCATCATGTTTGCTGCATTTTTCACTCAGGTCAATCAAATTCAAAATTAAAAACCTCAATTCGACTACGATACGACTGTTTGACTCGCTAGTCGATCAGCACCAACGAGCCACGAGTAAAACCGACGTTCTTTGAAACCGCAGCTCGGACGTCAATCACCCACTTAAGCAAGCTAGGCCACAAAAGTTTCATCTAAATGACACCAGTCAACACAATCTTACTGCAACCATACTGAGACATGAGTATCACCAGAAAACAGTTACCTACTGTGACAAAGTTTGCCGTGCTCACATCATAGGGCAAGGTCAATACAACTAATTTTTTCAAGCAACTGTTTCGTAGAATTATTACAAATTTTTAATAGAACCCTAGAGTCAAGGTTTTGCTAACATACACTAAACCAAACAAGTCTATGAAAGTTTAAAAATTAAATCATTTTTTAATCTTGGATAATTTCTTATAATAACTGTGTTACTGAGAAAATGTAACATATTGTAAATTCTGTTCCAAATCAAAACAAGTTTTAAAAAGAAAGTTGTATTAGCTATAGACCGTTTCGCCTGAAGGCTTCATGGCTCCTTCAGTAATATCATATATTTTTTTACATCTACGTGAATATGTAAATTTTAGCATCATAATCAAGAATAAACCGCTGACGTAATAAAGAAAAGGATCAGCAAATAAAACCTTGAAAACAGTACCAAGATTACATTCAATTGTCTCGATCGCCCTACCTAACGAACGCACAAGCTGCGTACGCGCACACAACCAAACTATGCCTATGTAGAAAAATGTGATTGTGTGCGTATGAAGGGGAACCTTATGTCGTGAATAACGATGACACAAACATTATTCATCGAATGAACTTGAATAAATAAATTGAACTTGACTTTGACAAACTCTGGATTAAGCCCAAGTTTTTTAAAGCGCTGCTGGTTGTGTGGACGGAATAAAATTATTTACCTTTGAACCTGTATTATAGTAAGTAAGTTTTTTATGTCTACATAATTTAGATGTTCAATATACCAACGACAGTTCGACAGGCGAAAGTTTCTTGTGATTTTCCTTTTAAGAACCTAATGGACTTCTTTCTCTATTTTGCACCAGAACAATAATACAACTTATTAGGTAGTGAGTAATTTATTGTTTTATAAGACACAAGATAGAAATTTTGTATTTAAATTGTATTTTGGCGTCCTTTTCTAGTGTCTATTTTATATTTTTCTTATTTGTACGTGAAATTGAAAACTATTGCAAGTTTGCAGGTATGACAAAAAAAGTACAATTCATATTCATAAAAAAACATTTAATGATATTTTGAACATGACTTTTATAGTAAGGTTTAAAAATAAATCTGTCACAGGATCATGAAAAATTTGTTCAAAATAAATCATCACCCGAAATCCCTATCCGAAAATGAGGTGTCAATCGTAAATCAACAGTTCGTTTCCTCAACTCTTTACTTTTTTAATGGTTCCAGAATGTTTGTCTGTCAACTGCAGTCGCCCAGATGTCGACCCAGCTGTTTCTATGACAGTCACGTCTACAATGTGCTCGTAGTTTGTACTATGCCACGGGCTTGGCTCGTTAAATTTTTATAGCCGCAAGGTCGTCAGTTTATGGTCAATTCTCAGCACTTATTGTTCGCGGACAAACTTTTTTTACAAGCAATCACTGTTACGATTGACAGTGATTAAACGTTAATTGTTACGATGCAATAAAACATTTTTAAAAAGATAACGTTCTCCGCGCAATTGTCGACGAATATAAAGTGCGCTGGTTCTAGTTGCAGCGCAAATCCGATATGCGATGGATTTATGCGTAGAAACGTATCTAATATTTTATGCGAGTCTTGAGCGTGCTTGTTGTATCGTGCGGGCGAAAACGTCATGCATTTTATTATATTGGATAGGTGCTCGACCCTCCTGCCGTATGATAACAAACGATGTTTTGACTGCGTTTTTGGCGATATCGACTTTCGTTCGCCGCAAAGAGTTTGTAATAAAGCAATTTGCGAGGGCCAGCATAACAATGGGTGCTGTTCTAAGCTTGTTTTAAAGCTTTCGACACCGTGATTTAAAACCCTTTGATTTTTGCTTTATTTGTAAACAATTTAGCAGTACAAAGAGGATTGCTGTATTTGCTAAAAAAAGAAGAGTTTGCGTAACTATTGCCTTTTGTTTAGTTTTATACTTTTTTATAAAGTATTCGACTGGTTAAGAAAAAGTCTTTTGTCTTAGAATGTTGTAATAATATAACATTATAGCGTCTATTATAGATGACCACTTTGAATGAAGTTGTTAGTAATGTTATGTTACCGTTAGTAATCTTACGATAGTATTTGCAAAGAACCTTCAACATAGGTACTTTTGTATTTAACATAATTTCATAAGCAGGGTACCTATACTTGGGCCAACGGATCTAGGCATTCGTGAAGGTAGGCTTTTCTCTGCGCAGTAGAAAATTCTGTATGAAAAAGTTGCACTGCGCATCGAAACGGCTAACTTCACGAATGCCGAGATCCGTTGGCCCAAGTGTAGCTGTATACTGCCAGCCAACTAGTAAACCTAGTTGAAGTAGTTTAAAACAAAAGAGACAAGACAAGGTATCCTTCATGTAAGTGCCGAATAAACGTTATAGTTACCTGTGACTTCATCTCGTAAAGTTTTTGTAATCAAACTTGTACAAAATTGGCAATCCTTTTTGCCATTGTTGATTTTTTTTCACCTTAATGTTCGGTTTACAGAACCGATGACCTACAATCCGCCTTTTGTTCTGAGAGAAAGTTTCTATTGATTGTTTTTTGAACCCCTTTCGTCACTTTTTGCACAAAATACAATAGACTTTTTGCACTGTTTGCAAAATAGCTGTAAAGAACAACAAACTTTACCATTGATTCCAATGTTAGGGTTAAAAACCTTAAAAACGTGATATATGATGCAAGAAATCTCAGGTAGCATTCTGAGAAATTTGGAAAGTTGAATCTTTTTGTCTAAAAGTTAACACCTAATAAAAATCACCTGAAAAAAAAAAACACCGTAGGTAAACAGTTTTCATATCATGGCCTTAAGTGAATTTATCTGAACTTAAAATTAAAACTTGCAGGTATAATGTAATTTAATAAAAAATGTTTACCAAATAAAACATTTAATTGCAATAATTCACAAAGCCATGTCAAATGAACAATTGCAACAGAAAGGTTAAAAGGTTTTGCTTAGGATATTTGCAGACTTACGATTCATAGACACGAAATTGGTATCGAATTTTAGGTATTGTTCAGGTTTAAAACGATTTTTCTCATTCAATGAAACCAGAAGAGAAAGTAACTCAAAAAAATAATTGGACGAATGGACATTGGTGTAAGTACAAAAAACCTAATCTTTTTAAAATAATATTCTGCGAGAAATCCTAACAGATTTTCGCGTTAAGCACTGAATGATAGTTATTCAATATAACTTCAATATCACGACTTAAAGTCGCTCGTCTGCAAAACCACCCACCAAAACCAAATATACCCGCTTAAAACTAAAAGAAAATAAATTTGAAACGATAAATACCATTGAACTCACCGCAGACCACGCGGTCGAAGGGGCTCATCCAATCTGGAAATGGAAAATCTATTATCAATCGTATTGAAGTTCTATGTTTCGGCCACAGACACATGCAACAATAGACATGACACCTAGAAAAAACATGCTTAAAAAATTATCCAACCATTATAAAACAGCTTTAAATTTTTCCTACAAGAATTTAAAAAACTACAATAAATAAAAACCTACAAAAAACGTAAAAAACACTTTCTAAAAATGAATTGTTTTTTTTTATATCTACACGTAACATCATCAGATAATTATTAGACTCCTAATTATAATAAGTAAAAAATCTGTTTTGGTTTCCTAACACCAAAGAAAAGGTAGTTGGCAAATCATAAAAATACGTATTAAGAAGAATAAAATTTTACTAGTTTAAACAATGCACCACTTGATACGAGGAAAGCTATGATGCAACCTTTGACAGTTCCAACTTTTAAGATCTGTGAAAATAAACGGATTATACAGAAACATGCACAAAACATAAATCATCCCATTTATAAGGAACTAGCTGCCCCTCGCGGTGTTACGGCGTTACTCACGTGGTGATGTCAATGGTGATGATGATGATGATGATGAAAAGTAGCCTATGACCTCAAAAATTAAGCTATCACATGCAGAAATATTTTTTTCAAATACGACTGCTAGTTCCTGAGATTAGTGCGTTCAAACAAACGAATAAAAAAAAACAAAGTCTGGTGATTTATTATGTACCTAATTATTAGTTTATATGGATAGTCCTATGCTATCCTACTAATATTATAAAGGCGAAAGTCCGTGTGTGTGTGTGTGTGAATGTTTGTTGCCACGTATCTCCATAACTACTAAACCGATTTGGCTGAAATTTGAAACATAGATAGATGATGACCGGGAATAGGACATAGGCTACTTTTTACCCCGAAAAAATGCATGGTTCCAGTGGGATAAACAAAATAATAGTGGCGAAGCCGCGGGCGTCCGCTAGTAATCACATAAATCTAACAAAAAATTTTAACTGTAAATCTTGATTCGTATTGAAAGCAACTAGAAATTTAATTTGGCCTTCACTGAACGAATTATTTTTAAGCACTTTACCTAGGTACATGAAAACTTAATTTCATTTCGTTTTCTATTGCCTTACACTTCAATAAACAGTGTAAGTTCAGATATAAACTTTTCCATACTGTCTCAGTTTAAAGATCTTCCTATCTATGTTGCTATTGCAAAGTTTGTAAGTATTATCGTTCAATGAGATCGACGCTGACCCGAGTGAATTAAACTAGGAAAATACATAGGTTATGATCTAAACTACTTTATATAACTACTAGTGGACGCCTGCGGCTTCGCCCGCGTGGACTACTTCTTTTTATCTCAGGGGAAACATGCTTTTTTTGGGATAAAAAGTAGCTTATGTCAATCTCCAGCCCTCTAGCTATCTCCACACAAAAAATCACGTCAATCCGTCTCTTCGTTTTGACGTGAAAGTAGGACAAATAAACAAACAAACACACTTTCACATTTATAATATGGGTATGGATATTTAACCAGATTACCAAGTGAATAAAGCGGCTGGGAAAAGCTAGTTTTAAATTCAGCTGTCAAAAGTTTTTAATTCCTTGCCACTGTACATAATTAATCCGTCCTAAGGTTCACACACTACTGTTATACAATTACTCTAACAATTGGCAGCTAATTAGTTTTTCTATTGATTCCGAAGTTAACTTTACGAGTAGAATACCTTACCTACTTCTAGCTGCATTTAATCAATTAACACATACATTTCTTTGGTTTTACTGCGATGGAGTTACATTGTTGACGGGTTTAATCGAATCAGTATTTTATAGTCTTTGTGATTTTACTTTTGTTCTCACTGTCATTTTTTTTTTCAGCTTCCGGCAATTTTATTCCCTTGGCGCGTAAAAACCTTATTATTCTGTCTCAGATCACTGACTGTCTAATCTAAGCTGCATTACGATTTGATTAAGGCATTAAGCGCATTTCAGACTTCGCTATCCGTACCTCCGTACCCATATTATAAATGTGAAAGTGTGTTTATTTGTCCTGCTTTCACGTCAAAACAGAGCAACGGATTGACGTGATTTTTTGTGTGGAGATAGTTGGAGGGCTGGAGAGTAACATAGGCTACTTTTTATCCGGGTACCATGCGAGCGAAGCCGCGGGCAGCAGCTAATAATTTTATCGATCGAGCGAGCGAAGCGAGCGAAGATCTTAGTGGCAAGTTAGGCGATTTTGCTTTGTATGTTTGTATGTTTGTATGTTTGTATGTTTGTATATTTGTATGTTTCATTTTTATGTTCTCGCATAACTGTCGAACCGCTTATCCAATCTGTATGAAACTTGATAGGTCAATAGGTTGTGCTATGGAAATTTGCTGTGGAGCATATGAGCGTAATCGATGAAGGGGTTGTAAAGATATGGGGTTCCCAAGGGGGTAAATTTTTTTCAAAGTTACCCAAATATATTGAGTGGGGTATCATATGAAAGTACTCAATTTATACATTCCAAAATGGTTTTTAGTTTTCTTCTAGGTTCTATAGTTTTTGAAATACAGTGAAACAGAAAAATTATGGAAACCAATTAACGGAAGTATGGAGAGAGCTCCCGTTTCATAGAGTTTCGATGTATTCGTAGGTCTGGTTAACAGACAAAGAGTGTGGCATCGTTGTGGTTTGGTTTGCAATGATTTTAGTTGTTACTTGATATTTTTTCTTGAGATTGTAAATAAAAGCCGTGTTGGCCGAGTGGAAGAGTGCTCGACTTTCGATTCATAGGTCGTAAGTTCGAACCCTGGCCGTGCTCATCAATGGATTTTTCGATTAGAAAAATTTAAATGCGCATTAACACGAGCTCTAAACGGTGAAAGAAAACATCGTGGGGAAACCAGGGAGGGGGAGTGGGAGGGGAGGGGGAGGGGAGGGGGAGGGGAGGGGGAGGGGAGGGGGAGGGGAGGGGGAGGGGAGGGGGAGGGGAGGGGGAGGGGAGGGGGAGGGGAGGGGGAGGGGAGGGGCGGGGGGAGGGAGGGTGGAGGGGAGGGGGAGGGGTGGGGGGGGAGGGAGGGGGAGGAGAGGGAGGGGAGGGAGAGAGAGAGGAGGGAAAGGGAGGGGGGAGGGGAGGGGGAGAGGGAGGGGAGGGAATTTATTTTCTCATACATTTTGCATTGAACTGCTATTTTAATAATTTTTCGAACTAAGAGGCCTTCCCTGAGACGCGGTACGAAGTTCGCGGGGTCAACTATTGAATATAAACACGACACGACCTAATGTATTGCATGCATGCCTATAATCTTTACCATACTGAGGTAGCGCATTAGATATCATTGTGTGGTAAACACTAGAAGGAGCACTTAACGTAGGTATAGGGGTAGTCAGAAACAAGTCCAAATCTAGGCTATCAACACAACGGTGCGCGAGATCTCAGTTCGGGGCGAACTACTAGTATATATGTTAGTCTGTAAGGTATTTATAAATATGGGCCAATGGCATTATATCTTTTGTATATTTTGTTCTGTGTTGCCGGAAATAAAGACTTTATTATTATTATTATTTCATTATAATATATAGCACGTAGCATATAGGTAGATAGCTCATAGCACAATAATATAGCACATCATACATTTTTATAACAAGCTAAGAATATATCGTACAGTAAGGTGTGAACGTGACCATAATAATTGTACAGTACGGCCAACGGATCTCGGCGTGCGTGAAGTTAGCCGTTTCGATGCGCAGTGCATCTTTTTCATACAAAATTTTCTACTGCGCAGCGCAGAGCCTGACTTCACGTACGCCGAGATCCGGCAGCCCAACTGTATGGTGCGCGAAATTGCTGTGCTATGAGCTATGCTATAGGTATGCTATCCTATTATAGCGTAGTCTGAAAAGCGCTTTATGCCGTGAATAAACTACAAAACAACTTAGTTTTTGGTTTAAGTAGTAAATTGATAATTATTTATTTGTAAGAGCTTTAAGCTTCAGTATAGTAACAATTTATTTTGAAGTAAAAAAAATTTGAAAGAAATTTCACATTATTATTCCCAATATTTATTGTTGTGAACTAAAAATGCTTTATATATTTTAATTATTTTCTTAATTAAATTGTTAACCGCCTTTTTAATCTTATCAATACAGGCAGTAATAACTCACTACTTTTGGGTAAGTGTATCAAATTGTAAAAGCATTTTTGGCTTCTGATTAAAAAAATACAAGTTTCACCGATCGGAAACATTTATATTGTATCGAATGAGTGCAACCGTTAATTAATGGATAAAAAATCGATTATTCGCTTTCGTGCGTTGTGCGAATGCACTACTCAATCGTAACGATAAATTTGGAAAAATATATCTTGGGAAAATACAAAAAGCCATCCTCTGCCCGAAATGGAAAGGTTGTACCTTATCGAAACGATACTTCACCGCCGAAAGATAATGTTGTTATTCGTTTTAGCTTTATTTTAAAGTAGGTATCAACAGTATTTAATCGAAACTTGAATTAATGCAGAAAAGAAAGAACCACCGTGTAGGTTTGAAACAAAGATCTGGCAGTTCGATAATGGACACTCAAAAGAGAGCAAAGAATAAATATTCAGATGTGCAAGTTTGTTACCTCGCACAAAACAATATAGAAGCGATTGTTTAATTAATAACGTGCTACAAATAGCAATCAATAGCTTAAAGGGCATTTGATGGCATCTGGGTTCCGATTGGTGACGGCGCGTTGTGATTGGTCGGTTGCGACGGCCATGTTTGATCCGCGCATGCGCCCGACCGCACCGCACACATGTGACTGGCGCTCTTCCTTTTGTCGACCACAATACATTAGGTGCGATTTATGATACCGAATATCCAGTATGACATGTCCAATAATTCATTTTGTTCATCTAAGATTTTAATCGACTATGAACCAATCCAATTGCTTTAAATTATCAATATTACAAACAAAATTATGTAGCTACCTAGTAGAGAATGCAATAACAATGAAATCATTCAAAATGCCAGATACGACTGTTTTGTTCATTAAATAAAGCGCGTAAAATAGCTAGGTCGTTAATTAGAAAAGATAAAGTGTTTTAAACACGTTTTAATTTGGCAACACACCGCAAAAAGAATAACAAACACTGAATCGCACTTGAAAACTTCATTCAAACTAACATTCGAGTAGCGTTTGAACGTAATACGCCGTTTCTGCTGTCAAATTGTTGTAGAATGTAGTGCGTTACGACGAATAAATGTCGGCTCACTGACAACTCCGCCATTTTATTTCGGCTTGCGCACGCGCAGAGCACCTACCGCTCTATTTTCGTCCCCGAGACAGATTCTCGCTTCTATTACATCGGACATTTTTATAAGCCAACATTGCCGACAAATCACTAAAATAGACCATTCCTAAACAAAACAAGATGATTATGGGCCATTTTATATAATTTTAGTGATTTACGCCGGTGGTAGCTTTGATAAACAGATTTTTTAGTGGCTGTGTCATCTTTATTCATTGCAAGCATGTGCCAGCAAGGTCGGTTTCTTGACTTTGGTGATCTTTGCGATTCACGAATGAGTACTACAGATTTATCGCAAAAGTGTGACTGCATGTCGGTCAGTACTTTGAATTACTAATCAATTGAATTTGAAGAAAATATACTTCTTGTAATTTCGTTAGGATAGGTTACTATTGATGATAGTATACAAATGTGTCTGAAGTGAATATCTGCCTACCCATTTTGATGAATAATGCACCGAAAATGTGCTAGTATAACAAAAAACTTAGGCCTTTACATCTTTACTAGATGATTTATACAGTGACAGGAGGCAATCTTTGCCTACACTTATCGGGACACTGTAGTGCCTGGGATATTGTTGAGATGGAGTAGGCTTGCCCAGCACCTACACCATCCTCTCAGCTTAACCGGCCATATCCACAGGAAAGACATGGTCAATATATGTGGGGCTGACTAAGCCACGGGTTTTCTCATAATGTTTTCCTTCACCGTTTAGAGCTCGTGTTAATGCGCATATAAGCCACGATTCAAACCCAAGACATTCGGATCGAAAACCGAGGTACTACCTATAACCCTCGGCCAACACGGCTCACCTTATAATGGCTTTGGCAATAATTCAATTATAATGATCGGTGTTATCTCTTTCAGACCATCATGATGGGCAAAATACCGGGAAAACGTAAGGTTGGAAGACGTAAGAAGTCGTGGATCCGTATTATCAGGGAGTGGACAAGCATAAAGAGGGCGAAACAGCTGTTCAGACTTGCCCTGACAAAGAACATTTTAAGAAGCTGACTGCCGACCTTTGTTAATGGAGAGACAGAGAAGATAAGAAAATTTTAAATATTTTTGTAGTTATTCTATAGAGATTTACTAAACTGAAAATATTTTAATAACTTTTACTTATTCTGTTGTGACTTGTGATGTATTAAATAAAAACATTAAATATTTGCTTTTCGTCACACATGAAAAGATTTACTTCCCAATAAGTACCTATCTCTTATTGCGATTTATTCAAATTCTACATCCATCTGTTACGATAAATCTGTGATAACTGCAGATTTATTACGAGTATCATGCAAAACAAATGATCCTTCGTTTTATAATCTCAATGCATTAGTTAACCTAATAATGCTTAAGTAAAGCTGATTGGAGGTTCGTAAAACGACCAATAAAAAATGATTGCGCCATTGTATGCTAAGTGTACAGGTACTTTTGAATCAGTAATGGTTTGCCTTATTCGTACGCAAATAGACCTCACGGAAGAAAAATATGCGTAGGCAACGCATTGAAAATAGTTCGTCTGTGATTTATTCTTTGAGCTGAAACTGAGCACGCGTTGGAATTGAAATAATAATTTTTAATTATGTAACTTTCTTGCTTAATATTTTTTACGATGTATTATATAATATTTATTATCATTTACGTAATATATTTAGTTAAATAATAAAATAGAAACAGTTAAGTATAATTTTTCTGTAATATCTAATTATGCCGCCTTTCATAAACTAAATGTATTTGAGTAGGTAGTATTAAAGTGAAATTTTATTACTATTATTAATTGTAATTAATAATTATTATTAAATGTAATTAATAATAATTTAAGGAATCAAAATAATTATTTTATGACCCGGGAGATTATTATTTTTATACTTTATCCATTAGAAATAATATTAATAGGTAATTATAATGTAGGTAAGTAGGTACCTATAAGTAGGTACCTAATTAATAATAATTAATAAACCAAATAAGGTAACATTAATAATAAATGAAAATTTTGTAGTAAAAAACGCCGTCGGCTCCGTAAGACGTTTGGAAAACAAAATTATTATTATAATTTATATTTTCTTATTATTACTGTAAAATAAAAATGAATGTATTATTTATTCTTAAATTACTTAAGTAATGGTTTATATTCAGCGAAATTAACTAAATTATTATCCAATGATTATTGTCCAATAAAATACCAATCTAAATTTTTATTATGCACGTAAATGGGCTATTAGAATGATTCATTGTCAATAAAAACAATACGTAACTGTGATTTTATTACATTTATAAAGCTGTTATAGAAAAATTTTATTGTTCGATAATTGGTTTGTTGGTATAATTAGATTTTAATTAGCAATAAATAGGTGAATACGTGATTCTAATTAGAATCGCAGTTTCCGTCTGATTTTGTAACGCTTGCGTTTGGGATAACTTTCAATGCATAATTAAATAATTATTAGCCGTAATTTACCTGCAATTTAGGTTATAAAATGCAAATTAACAAGGTCTAAAAGCAATTTCTGGTGCTTTTCTACTAACACTTCTAAGAAACTACGTTTACGTTCTGTTAAATCTAGGCACATTTTATCGAGGTCATAAAATAAAAATAATTCTATTTACATTTTCTAATGAAAGCATTATTTATATACGAGTAATAAAACATTTTCTAAGCAATAATTTTTTTTAGGTCAAAGAGCACAAATCAGCATGCAGATAAAGCGGAAAACATTTACCAGTGATGGACATCCATGGATACCGCGGTATGTCGGGCAGGGGCTGAGCTGAGGGTTGCGAGCAGGTTCCCATGGCGTCAACGGAGGCCGCTGAAGCCGCCGAGGCCGCTGACGCCGCCGCCTGGTGGTAGAACTGGGCAGCAGCCGCCATGCTGGCGGAGGCAGCCGATACGGCGGCACCTCCGTTGTGCTGGCCCAGTGCGTAGTTCACCATCGGATCACCTCCCACAGCTGTCGGGTAGCGGCAACTCTTGTCGTCCGCGGACAAAGCCCCGCCAGCAGAGAACGGCACCGTCCCCCCAAACTGCTGGTGGTGCGACACGTACGGGTACATCCTCGCCGGCGCCCCCGGCGACGCCGAAGACGAGGACGAAGACCGCTGCGGGCTCCCAGCGCCCGGCGAGCCGGCTCCCAAAGCCGCTGCCCCCAGTCCGCCAGACAGCGAACTCGACAGCGACGTTGACAGCGACGACGACAACGACGAAGACAGCGACGCCTCTATAGGCGACGCCCCAGCACCCGCGAACAAATTCTGGTGGTGGAACTGCTGGTGGTACTTCGGGAGCATGCTATCGATGATGAACTTGGAACTCATCGCTCGGCGGCGACGCGGCGCGCGACGGTCGCCTCGCGGGAGATGCGTTTATCGCCGGCGATTCGGATCGATTCTCGCGCGTGCACCTCTACTATGGCCGCGGATCGTTTATGACCCGCGTATGAGGCTCTACGACTCCGAATTCCCCGTCGTGGCGAGCGTTACCGCTGCCGCGCGCCGCGCTCGAGACGGCGAAACATGCCACGTGCGTGCGAGCGGGACGCAGCGATAAAGTGGGGCGACCCGCCGGAACCCTCTCCGTCTCATTAATTCCTACCTGCGTGGCTTATATTAGAAAGAGATAAAAGCTATTCGCTAACGACCATTCTGACGGCCATTGTTCGTAATGGCGCCTGGTTCCGCGCTACCCCGCGCCGACATCGTCTACGCCAATAGTAATCCGGTGCAGAACATTCACCGCCAATCACAAACCATTCCGGCACTTCTAGCTGTCAAAATGAATGGTTTTAGACCACATTGCAACATCAAATAATTAATCTTGGGTTTTTAAATCACCGCGCCATCACTAAAAAATTAATTAAATAACCATACTGTTAAAAACCTTTTGTTTATAGCCAATGCCATGGCATTTACACTTATAAAAGTTTTATTTTCGTAATACATATAATTAGCAATTGCTTATAAATAAAACAAGTTACAAGTACTCCATAAGCACACATTATATTGTTACGACAGATTTAATTAAAATAAATGAAAAAAGGTTGGTAAGGTTTTTTTATAATTTTATGATAGTAGGTACGTGATAGTGAACGTAGGTAATACATAAATATTTTATCATAATGATTGTGTACCTACCTTACTATGTATATGTTTTTAAAATTATAAAATAAACATATTACATAGGTACTTAGGCAATTACAATTATAAATTATTTTATAAACAAAAAAAAAACACAAATACATTTTGAATAGTTAAATTCCCAATATCGCCAGAGTAACTAATTACAAGCTAATTTAAATTTTAGCTTATTGAGATAAACATTACATTACTTCAATAAAGTGTGCCATTTTTAATTACTTACTACCTACTGCTATCCTATTGGTAATAGTCTATAAAATCAATTAGATTTACAATAGGTGAAATGAAAATAAATCTTATAAGCAGTCTTGTTGGAATCGTATAAGGTACGAAGTACAACAGGAAACAAAAACTAAAAATAATGGCTCACTCTTGCTTAATGCTCACCACGTGAACCGGCGAGTATTCTCGCTCTCATTCCAACGACTCGTCCTATCTCTATCCCGCGTTTCATTCATGCCGAGCCATCGTAACCACAGCAAGCACATGTGCAATAACAATCTTTACGACTATTAAAATAAAACCTTTTATTGCGTGAGAAGTTTATTTATTTACTACGTTTTTGATTGTAACGCGTGTTTAGTGCATGGTTTTTATAGGCTTAAGTTGTCTTTTCAGCTTTATCAGGTCGGTGGTACGACGGTGTGGCAGTAGAGCATTGCATAAGTATAGGTTTTATGTTGTTATTGTGATGTTCTCAGAGTAAGCGTATGGAATGCATGATATGACCAGTTGAGGTCGTATTGCTGCGATAAACAATTTTAGTTATTATTTTTTAATGAGGTTAACGATGGAATAATTTATTGATAAAACGCATGATTACGAGATTTTTTTAATTACGGATAGTATTTTTTGTAATAGTTATCTCTACTGATGGATAGTATTGATTAAATTTTTTTATTTACGTACTTAGAGCATTTATTTTCAACTCCTAAAATCACCTTACAATATTTTTGAAAAAAAAAATAACGGTTCTCTCTATTCTATTTTAGTCGTTCTTGATAGATCGTCCGTTTAGGTGACGTTCAGCGAAAACATGAAGTGGATGGTTGACCGTTAATTGCACTAACAGCTGAGCATTTTTGTGGTTATAAGAGCAAATTAAAATTGTAACTGTGGCTCTACCACAGAACTTATAAGCGGTCAACGAATTCCTGACTACCATCGATCTTAAAATTAAATTTATTAAATTTATTTGTTAGGTAATTAGGTAATTAACCTTACTGTACTGCATCCATCTATAGTTACGAGGAGACGTTACAGTACTTCCAGATAAATAATGGGCATCGGTTCATTTCATGTTTTCTGAATATGACCGACAGCATCTAGGCAGTATTGATATAAGCTCTTGATTCCACAACACAAAACAGAATTTGACAGAAGAGCACGTCGTTCTGCGCAGCTCACACGGCTTGCAACTAATTTGTTTTTCTTAAAAATGTAATTGATATTTATTTGTTTGCTATAAAGTTGAAATTGTGAGTAATTTGCATTTCCAAATTATTTTTGTCAATGGTTTTTGTAATTTTATACGAATTATTTCGATGTTTTCCGATACTTACCTACCTTTATTTATCTGGTAGTAGGTACTGTACTAGAATAGCAATAGCAAAACAGGCGTTTCACAACAAAAAATATATATTCACATCAAAAATATCAAAATTAGTGAAGAAAAAATTTATAAAAACTTTTGTTTGGAGCATAGCCCTCTATGGGTGCGAAACATGGACTTTGACACAGAGGGATAGAGAGATGTTGGAGGCGTTTGAAATGTGGTGCTGGAGGAGGATGGAAAAGATTAGCTGGACGGAGAAGTTTACCAACGAGGAAGTGCTGAAAAGGGTTGAGGAGAAAAGACTTTTCATGAACACCATACAGAACAGAAGAGGGAAAATGATTGGGCATCTTTTACTACATTACAGCTTCATAAGGAACATCATAGAAGGAGAAGTAGAAGGAAGACGAGGAAGGAGAAGACCAAGAATTAATACATGAGTCAGATTAAGAAGAAGGTCCTGTCATGTCGTATAAAGAAACAAAAGAACTGGCATTGGAAAGAGATAGATGGAGAGAATTGCATCGTTGCACCGATAAGAGCTGCTGAGCTAAAAAGGTCGTTAATGCAGATTCACAAATGCGTCGAGATTCTCGTATTAGTTCTAAATTTCAAATTCTTTTATCAATTTTAATGGCGATTAAAAATATACGAAAAACGACTATTTCAACCCGATTGATCTACCGTGCCTAGAAAACGTCGAAAGTCTCTTTCTCTATATTGCATAAAATCTGCATTACAAATGGGTATCGCAAAAAGATGATGCATCGCCCATCTCCCCTCTATGGCATTATGCAGGCCACAAAGTCTCAGGTGGGCGGGGTCTTGCCCATCGTAAAAGATCCCGGCTCTTCTGAAAATTTACAACTATCACTTGCGAGATTTAACGACCAGTTTATAGATACAATGCTTTTGAATTCGATATAAACTTGCTTTGTCTCAATAAAGCAATAAAGGGACCGTGAAAATGACAAATCGTCAGGAGTGTGATCATTTGTTTTGGTTGGTGTGTCACTTTTATCTGTTGATGTTATTTGTGACAGCAATATAACTGCTTTGTTAAAGTTAACGCAACTAGTGCAGATATTAGACCTGCCCCCTGCAGGCTGATTGTCTAACTTATCTCAAACTTCAAATTGTACGATCGCGTAGATATCTTTTGTCGCGTTCGTTCTCGTTGAGATGAGAGTGACAGAGCTACTTGCGTGGTCACTAAACCATTTGAAAGTTTGAGACCGATTTTGGTTGCCATCAAAGTTACGCAATCTGCGTGCTGGCGTTTCCAGCTCTTGTTTTTTTCTGTATTATAACAAGACAATTGTTACAATACTTGTATGTAACAAAAAAAGTTTTATAATACCTACTTGAATTTAACAATTGTCTTGTTATAATATCAACCTTTGACTTTTGGATCGAAAGAAGCACTTTTCCGGTCCAACATCCAGTCCACAAAGCTTTTGGAATTTGGATGGATTGAAGTTGGTTACTGTCTTATAAGCTTACTGTTCAATGCCATGACGCCAGCCATGACGGAGGCCTTTAGGCAGCATAAAAACTCCTTCACCAGAGCTGGCGACTAGCTCATACGATGCTTCAAATAACATCCTTTTCCTTGCTACTTTGTCTTTGTAGTATCTTCCCCTCAATTCTTCGAGAAGACAACGTCAATCATTCCGTTTAGTTTTGGTTCGATCTCATAAATGTCAGCCATTTGGTGAATAGTAGAATAGCTTTTCAAAAATGTGTTCTGCCAAAGTTCAAACCTTAGCTAAAACCTCACCACAACTGAGTCGTTTGTAGTCGTTGTTAGTAGTCATGGAAACAGTCGAAAATCTAAGGTTTAGTTGAGGTTTTGCTTGAGGTTGATAAAAAGTTCGGTACCAGAATTGACACCCTTATTGCATTGGCTCTTGAAGGCTTTAGTCTATGTTTTGAATCACATTCTCAATTGTTACCATCATCTTCTGAGATCCAATCAGAATCTATTTTACACTTTGAGCTTCTTGGAGAGCTTTCATAATATTTTAACAGGAACATTATCGCTTCGTTCTTTTTAACACTCAAAGCCTGCTGGATATTTTGGTCGTTCCTTCTGCTTGAGATTTTTTTTTTCTTCTTTTTTATTACAAAATTATTGCAACTTTATTGCAGAGTAACGTTTAATATTTTAATCAAGAATATTTAGTATTGTGTCATTCTGTCTAAAAGTAGTAAAAGTTCTTGCCTGTTTTCATTTGTTAATAGCAAAACATGCTTTATTCCGTCACCTCGTCTCAAATAAGACCATCTTTCTTGACCTCCAAAGCTTTAAGCGGCCCAAAGAACCCAGACCAGCTTACAGTGGTCATGCTGGCACGTGATGCGATGACTTACCCAGATTGTGTTTTCACCTGAAAAAGAAAAATAAATTGTAAGTCTTAAGATTCACTGATTGCCTAAAATAAATAGAATAATATAGAATTTTTTACAAATGTATGCAAATCAATACAATTTGTATTTTAAATTAGACAATAATAATTAGTTGACGTGGAATTACTAATTAAGACGTGAACTTCGGGTGGGACGTTTATATTTTTAAACAAATTTTGTTCTAGCTCTAATGATTATTTAATGCTAAGCACAGAAGTTCGAAAAGGGAAACCTTGAAAGCGACGCTTGGCGTGAATTTAAAATAATTTTGGCGGAATTTACCAAAACAATTTTACATTTAAATATTTTAAGCAAATTACAACATCAATAAAATAAATAAATGCTTTTAAAAAGGGATCAGATAATAATAAGAAATTCTAGATCGTGACAGCGCCTCAAGCTAAAAATCATCGATTTTTTAGGGGTCATGATATCCATACAAAAAAACACATCGCCAACAATTAGAGAAGAATTACGAACAAACGCAGGAACATCGAAATTTTATGTTTTAAAGTAATCGCACATTCATCAGCATCGTACGCGCAGCACGCGCCGCATTTAGAATTCGTAGTATGAAATCAAATTATGAAAAGCTTTTCATAATTTACGCACTGTATTTCATAAAATGCGGTAAGACTAAATGCGTACGGCGCGTGCGACGCGTACGATGCTTACAAATGTGCGTTCAGCTTTAATATTGATTATTGTATTTGAGAATTGTCTCCAGTAAATTGAATTTAGGACAATGAACCTGTTTAGTAAGTAAAAAATAGTACATTTATACAGCTTCAGTTACATCCCTTTAAACAATGTTATACAAAACATTTGTTCCACCCAAGGGCTTCTAATTCCAAAGCATTGTTCATTAATAAAATTATTATAAACGGCCCTCATTGTTACGCAATTCCAGTGCTTTAGGGGACTGCATCCTTTAGCGGTGGGGTGGGGGGATGAGGCGAAGTTGGAAAAATTGCACATAAATATTGAAGCTGCCACTTACACGTGCGCCCACCGCCGAACGATAGAATAGTGTGGATACAATTTGTACGATATAAAAAGAGTTTTTTAAATGAACATGCAAAAGGTAAGATAAGATTCTTATCTCATAAGATCATAAGAAGATAATAAAAATCTTATGATAAGATTCAAAGTTGGTTGTTTAAAAAAAACTGAAGTCCTATTAATTTTATTTGACAAAAAACTAAAAAATTTGAATAAAAAACATGGTAAGTACCTACTCTTTAAATTTAAAAATCACAGTTCAAAATAATGAACACATACCATAACAACACTAATAGTTATAGGTTGTTAGAGTGTATTCATGAATTAGTTATTTAGATCCTGTATCAAAGCGAAGAGGATATTGCAGTAATTTGTCGAGACATAATTAATGTCTCTGTCTTTTATGGTATAGGTAATGTATTGGTATCCTAATATCCTGAGTCTAGTGATAGTCCAAAAAGAACCAATGAGCTCATAAATGAATCATTGAAATAAGAAACACTCCAGGAATTGTGTTCAATTGATCAGATTGTGATTAAATTTTTGTAGGATCTTCTAAGAACGCCCGGGAGGGTTTCTTGTCCGAAAAATGTATAGAAAAAAAGACGGATTATAGTTTTCCAAGCTTTTGCGGGTGAGTTTATTTGAATGTAGAAAATAATCTTCATACTTCATTCTACTTCCAAAATTCTTCCAAGGGTACAAAGCTGAAGTGTCCCTGGGTTTCAGACTACATTCGTTCCACGTAAGCAAAACTGCTGTAGACAGAGACAGTTTTAACAAAAAAATGGCAACAATTTTAAGTACACTGACTAATTAAATTATCACTAAAACTAAAAGCTCATATTTCGGCTTTTCAGTACATTTCTAAAAGTTCGATTCTATATGGGTATTTTTTAACCAGAAACAATTGACTAATTCTACCCACAAACACTTAAATTTTATTTAGCGTGAAATAAGAGCATTTAGTTTTAGTAATAATTTAATTAGTCAGTGTACAACAGATTTTTATATTAACGAAAATAGCTTCGCGTTTGACCACACCCTGCCTGATGTAAAGTAACAGTGTGGTCTAAGATGGAGAATTATAACCAAAAGCTATATATTTTCAAGGCGTATCCACACTATCCAACCGACAGCGCGATGCGAGCCCTCCTTCTTTTTCTTGTAGCAAATTTCGCAACAATCTCACTTATTATGCCACACAAATTTCCGCTCCCGCCTGCCTCTAGACGCGAAATTAAAATTTCCTACTCACCCCCCTTCTTGTATACGATACGACTGGAATGGCTTAATAAATATTGCTGCTTAAGAACCTTTAGTAGTAAGTTATCTTTAAGATATATCTGTAGAACAACTTAGACTTTTTGAATAAGAGTTCCAAATAATATAATTTTATGAACAACGTCCTCGCGGCATTGCCCCCGTAGGGATGGTATATGGTAATGATGATGATGATGAAAATTAGCTTTTAATCTTCCTCAAGAGTTTAGCTATCAAATGTAGAAATATTTTTCAAATCCGACTGGTAGTTCCTGAGATAGCGCGTTCAAACAAACAAACAATTAATATAGATTTTCAAAAATATCAAATACTTTATAATTAAGGATTAGCTTTCAAAAGAAATGTCATCGTTGACTCCCCCCAAACGCCCCTCTACCCTCTATCTATTCACGATATTTTGACATGTTAAAACTTTTGAAACTATCTTGGAATAATTATAATTTTAACATCTTGTTGAAGTAGCGAACATTGTCATGGAGACTTCATCAATTTTTTTTTTCGATGGTAGTGATACCTAGTTGTTACCTTCATAATTATTATTACTTATTATAGATTATCTGGGCGACCAAGCTCTGCTTGGGTGCAAATCGAGAAAAAAAGAAAAAGAAAAATGAGTTAAGTATGTATTTAAAAAAAGCTAGGTCTCGATCGATCTAGCTAGGTAGAGACCTAGCTAGATCGATTCTTCGCCCCCGTAAACCGTAAACCTCTGTACCGCAAATTTTATTGAAATCGTTAGAGCCGTTTTCGAGAACGTGAGTACAAATAAACAAACAAACAAATATTGCTCGTTTAATAGAATAAGATAATCTTTCATAAGAAGATCATATACTTGTCGGGGAGAGGGTTCTGGGCGTGAAGTATGGATGGTCCGATATGTTCAAAGACACGAAATAACCAATGTAACGTGTAGTCAGGATGTCTATTTTGTAATCACAATTACTTTCACAAGACTTAAACAGAGGATTGATTCGATTTTTGCCGATTAGAATTACTATCACCATTTAAAAAACAAAATGGAAACGCGGTGAGTGTAGAGCAGAGAGCCAGCCAGGAGGTGAGGAGGCCTAGCTTTGGCTATGTCGGTCCTACGCAGTGGATGCACAGTTATGAAGATAGGTTAGGTTGGTGAATGCAGGCGGCGAGAGAAAAGAAACGAACAGAGTCACATAGTACAATAGTTATTATTGTCTAGTGAAAACAATTAGGTACTACACATTATGATTAACACTTAAATAAGGGATTATAGAAAATAGCAAGGCGCGGGCGCGGACATGTTGGTCGGCTTTTCAGAACAGAAAGAGAACACAATATATTGACGTTGCATAAGGCACAGAACGGTTTTGAGAGGTGAGTACTGTCAGTGTCATCGAGACAACATTGACAGATCTAAAGCATTGATTTAATCATAAATCCTTACTCTAATCTCAGTCTCATAGACAAGTTGAATGGTGTACCGATACATAGCTGGTTCAATATTCCAACAGTGAGTTCAACAGAAAGAGACAAAGCTACCCACAGAACATTATTACTATCGAGGAGCGACCGCTCCGCTCCGATGCCAGAACCAAAGTGGCCACGCCGCTCGCCACCCGCTCGAGGAAAGCGAACTGTCCAACAACAAAACTGACTTTAGCGCCCTCTGCCTACTTTGTGTCGACCACACCCAAGTGACAATGACAGTTGTCTATTTGACGTTTCCATTATTAGTCTACAGATGGCGTTGTTAACAGGATGTAGTGCAGAACGAAGTATCAAATCAATTAACATTCCCTTTTCTAGCTCCAACTCCGACATAATATGTATTATATTCTTTATACCTAGATAAGTCTAATCACAAATAATTGTATGCTGTGTTCACTGTGTGAACTACAAACTACAAACTACGCCGACTTTGCTTTCTTAGGACTGTCATAATACGTTAAGTTTAGCGTAAATTACAATTTGTGAACCATAAACTTTCATATGACACCCCATTAAATTTATTTGTATAACTTTTATTTTTTTACCCCCTTGAGTACCTAATATCTTTACAACCCCTTCATTGATTAAGCCCATAAGCACTCGGGTCACTCGACACTGGATATATGCACCAACCGGAATTTAAAACACTAAAAAACACGCTATAGTTACATACGAGTCGATAAAGTACAAAATTACAGTACTAAAATTAACTATGTAAATTAATTTTAGATTAAAAAATAAACTAAAAACCACGTCTTTATTTATTTATTTAGAATGCGTTGTCATCAAGTTGTGAGCTACCCTGACAGTTTTAGCCGGCCAGCTACACGGAAAGTGCTCGAAATTTTAGTCGCGCGAGATTTCCCCCGGAACGACAGACAGATAGACAGACGAACAAGAAAGTGACTATATAAGTATAATAAAAACGTGGTAAAATAATAATGTCATTGATCCTTGATAAGTGTGCACATTTTGATCCGACGTTTTGAAATGGATTAAAACTACGTTCTAAGATTCTGTTGACATAGATATAAATACAAATCTGTTGACATAGATATGAATACAAGTGAAGCTAAAAAAAACTAAATTCGGGGTAATATCCCACTTGGCCAAGACAGTCCTTGAACAAAAGCCAAATTATATAGTTGAGGATGCGACTCCACTCCATTTTGTTCCGAATGACATTCGATTTCGACTAGTCCTATTATATAACAAATGAGAGAAGTTTGTGTGAATGTTTGTTTTACCACGTATCTCCGTAACTACTAAACTAATTTTGCCGATTTTTTGTTCTACTCGTAATCTATAGTGATCTTCGATCTTCTGTTCTATCTAACAAGAAGGTGAAAAAAGGAGGCAAGTTTCTAAGAAATAAATGTACCTAATTTCTTAAATAAAAATAAAATAATAAGTACTAAGTTATGAATTTTTAAAGGGGTTGCAATAAAGTTCTATTTCAAATAAATATTTTCTGGTTTGATTCACCAGAGTAATTAAATACCTACTTTATTTTTATTTTAATTAAAATTACCCTTAGGGAGGGACTGTGCATTATTACTAAGGTCGTAAAGTTAGTATTGTTTTTCCTAATCGAAAAAAAAACTAAATACTTACTAACTTTATGACTTTTTGGTTTCATTTTCTGTTACCTGTACAAAGCCGGGGCGGGCAAATAGCTTGTCAAATGTCAAAATGTCAAAACGCGCGTGGATCCGACCTTGTGACCGCCCAGAAGCGGAATGAGCTGCGTTCGATTCTGTGTTTATTTATATAGCAACTCGGGACTCAATAAGGTTGATTTTCGGTTGATCCGTTTAACTCTCTGTGCTCAGAAGTAAAGCTCAAAACTAATTTTGCTTATTATGAGAAAAATAAGCAGTCTAGGTAAACGATAACTTAGAAGCAAATAAAAGACTAAATTTCCTTTCTGTGAGTATTTATTTTGTATATGTAGCTGAACTGGTTTTCAAGAAAAATGCAAAAATCTTGAGAAAAGGTGTCATTTTCAAAACGTAAAAGTATCATGTAAATTTCTATTAATCGTGTTTCTGCCTTTAGAACTAAATAGAAAAAAGATTAAAAAATCACATAATTGGAGTTGTAACTTGATGAGATATTCCGTTTAGTTACAATTTGCAGGCAAACAATCATAACCGTTTTGGAGCTTGGCCTTAACCACTGCCCGATTTCACTAACTCTTTTTTTTTCGTTTGTTTTTATTGTCTACAAAGGAAAATTTGGAATGCCAAAAACAAAAGGTTATTCTCATACATCATTATTATTTGAAATTATTAATTATTGTCACTTTTATAACAATAGACAATAACAAAGTCAAATATAAATTGTGTCAGTTTTATTTCGCTCATAAATAAGGTTTCTATAAACGTTTGTGAGAATTATAAATTATATTAAAATGTTGTGCTTAATAAAAACGAAATACAACTTTATTCTGACACATCCTAAGTCTATAGTTCAATGATAAAATAATGCCAGATTTACGTGGTTTTGAATTTTTCTCACAAAAATAACCAACAGTTTCTTGGACCCTGACAAAATGCCATGCGCTGACCCAGGCTGCAACCCTAGAGTCGATAGAAATCTACACAGATCTTTTTATATATAAGATCCTTATATTTATATGCAGAGGGTCCTATATTGAGACTCATTAGTATCGCCACTTTTAAAAGTAGTATTCCAAATGACAGGTCGCAAGCTAATCGCCACTTAGCTACTCAACTAGAATATTAACTTCCTTACAATGTTTTCCTATAACGATAAGAAGAACATTTATCTGAAACAAAAATCCATTGATGTACGTCAAAGATCAAACTCAAAATCATTGGATCAAATGTTGAGGGTTCAGCCGACTAGACTTTTGCACAATTTCTGTTACTAATAGGTAACTAAAAAAAAAAAAAAAACTAAAATACATCGATCAGTTGATGTTGTGTCATTAGTAAAATGACATTTAAGACATTGACACTGATCATAAATTACGAAATAAATTACAATCTAGTAGGTTTTTTCATGAGTTTAGTTTTAGGGCGATTTTCGTTGTTTATTTTTATATGGGTTAAATGCGTTTAAGTAATACATTTAGGCATTGATGTGCAAGCCGCCCTTAATCTATAACTAATTAAATTTTTTATCATCTACTTACCTCTTTATTGCTAAATAATTATTTACTGCAATCTTGTCATTTTTTCGATATTTTAAGAAGGTAGAGATCCAATTTTGTTTTATTACAAAAACAATAAATGTTTTTACAAAGATTATTTAATATTAAAAACTGTATTCCTACACACTACATATACTACATACACTACATATACACACACTACATAGGCACTACAGTGTCCCGTTAAGTGTAGGCAAAGATTGCCTCCTGACACTGTATAAATCATCTACCTAGTAAAGATGTACAGGCCTAAGTTTTTTATTCCTACACATTATAAAACAAGCTCACCCAACGCAAACCGAAACACAAGCTACTCTATTAAAAACATTACAACGAAACAATATTTCCCAACTGTCCATTCGTACGATCTCCACCGCAATATTATTCAAATAAAAACAATTTCAATTTGTTCCCAAATTGAAACAGAGAACAACCAGGATGTTATTACATTTGGGTGGAGGTTAGCAGCGGTAGATAGAGCGTGTAAAGTGCCTATAGAGCCTACCCCGCCTGTTCTCATTGCCTATAACACCAACATCAGCTTCCCCCATTGCCTATAACACCAACACCGTTTCCCTCAAAAGCCTCAAGAACGCCTCAAATTTAGCGAGTTTTCGCTCTACTACGATGTTTAAGCGATTACGTGAAGTATGTAAGACGTTTTTCTTTTGTCCCGCCTGAGGGATTGAGTTGTTGATCAACGGGATTTTTTCTGACATTTTTAAATAACTTTGATGACTATTTTAAGAAAAATTTAGTTTTCGCAGCAAAATTACAGTTAAAATTAATTAAAATTACACTCCAAGAGACACATAATGACAATTATGTTTAATGACTGTTGGACAAGTGGGCCCAAAATGTCGCATGGTCCTTTGAGTACAAATCTAATAACAAAAAAAATACTACCTTTACTTAAATACCTACTACCTACTACCTTTTTACAAACGTACAATACTTATATTTTTTTAAAATTGATAAAATAATGTAAGAAAGTAAGTAGGTACTTATCTTTTTTTGAGTTATTCAAAGATTATTGTGATGTATTGTATTATGTAACAAAATAAGATTCAATTTGAAACTAAGACTGTACTCGCTTACATCAATTTTAATATTAAAAGGAATGATAAAAATTAAAAATACCAGTAAAATCATAATTTCCAAGCTATAAGTACAACATTCAAATACTTTTTGAGAGAAAGCTTTCTAAGCTCTGAACTTGGTTTTGAAACTAATAACAGCGACATCTATGCTAATCAAGATGAACTACTTAGACATCATGAAGCTAAGGACTCTACCTTGTCCTGCTTACTAGAAAAGTTTGTTAGGTACTTTGTATAACTATTAAGTGTTTGTATAAATGCAAGTTTAGGTGTTTTTTTTTTCACAAAACCAAATAAAATATTTAAAATTTAAAATATTCAAAAATTATAATTATTAGTTGAATATCGTACCGTAAGCGCCATCTCTGAAAGGGTGGGTAAACTATTTTCAAAAAGGGTTGAAAACTGCACATTGCAGTGCGCCCTCATGCGAATATTTGAGAAACGGTGCAAACCATAAAACGTAACACTGTCACGCCTACTTTTTACAGCTTTAGGAATAAATTTGTGTATGTGACATATTTTTAGAGTTCCCCTTTCATTTTATTATATAAAACACCAAGTTTCAAATAACTAGTAAGGAATTGGGTTTGCCTTAATGTCTAAGTGTGAATTTATGTGTACTAAATTTACACATAAATTATGAATTAATCTTAAGATAAAACTTCTGTTTTAAGAAATTAAATATGTAAATTAACTAGTGTTAAGTCACTGACGGCTTTTTAATTGACCGAGAAGGTATAATTAAGTTAAATTAACTAGTAAATGTTTTCGTTACCGTTTAAAAATTTTCGTATGCAAATTATAACGTTTCCAATTACCTATTTAAATAATTCTATAAATTATTAATAACGGATGTAAATATGTTAATTTCGGTTTTATTTATTACTGACAGGCAGCGTATTCTATTAAAAAACAAATAGAGATAATTTCGTGCTCAATATTCGTAAAATGTTACAAAATGGTATTCAAAATGATTAATCTAATACTAACTAATGCCCGCGGCTTCGATCGCGTGGTACCTGGATGAAAAGTAGCCTATGTCACTCTCCAGCCCTCCAACTATCTCCACACAAAAAATCACGTCAATCCGTCGCTCTGTTTTGACGTGAAAGCAGGACAATTAAACAAACAAATAAACACATATTCACATTTATAATATGGGAACGGATTTATATATACTACATTTAGTGCATTTTGTAAGAGCACTAACATTGATAACACCTTCCCATTCCGAAATACAAACAGTCGTATTTTGTAAATGTAGAAGCAAAATTTAAACCAATACAGCTGAACTTTATCCAACTCGCTAATCCAAGAAAACATTTATTCAGTAAACAAGGGATGTTCAAAACAAAGGGATTATGCGCACCTCGCGAAAGAAAAACAACATAGCACTTTCACTAAAACACGTAATATAGCGCTCCGACTAAGACACGTAAAGTTATAGCATATTGACTAAATAATGGACCGATTCTCACGTCTTCTCCTGATTTAGAGCCTTTCCGAGCCCGCTGTAAGACTCCATAATGACACCTACCGCAGCTACTTTATTTGGACCTCATACAATTTTTTCACACGCAACGATTTAGAATTTATATCACGTAAATTTTCCGCTTGAAAGGGAAATCCCTATTGTCATTCCGTACGCACGAGCCGTTTCCTCACGAACACGTGTTTGTATCTATATATATGTTAGTATTTATTTCTGTCACGCAATTTTTTGAATTCCGTATTTTCATAGTTCGGTTTTTGTTTAGGAGCACGGGAAACCAATAGTGACTCAATTGTATTGAATTTATTAGACAATGGCACGTTATAAGTTGTACCATTTATGGTGGTGATTTATTTTTAATGTTCTTTCGTAGGTTTTCCGGGAGTGTAATAGCTGAGGCCACTACTATCTTTATGTATATTATTGCGTTAATGTATCGAGAAAGGTCAATGACGTTCATATTTAGTATATTTATAATGGTTCTAATATCTACACTATGCCATTAGGTTCTACGATCGATTTTAGCTTAAAAGCTTTGAGCTGAAATCGATTGACGCAACTTTACCACATTGTCATTATACTACCTATTGAATATGTTTAGACACGTTACAAATCAACGTAGGTATAAGTAAGTAGGTGAAATGAAACGAAAAATAAAAAAATTAGAACGAAATATCCTGTTGAACCATCCAAAGATCGATCGAACAAGTAAACGATCTACACGAAGCTTACTTCGTTGTAATGTTTAAGAACATGAACAATCCAGATCACTGTTTTTGATATGTCTCTAAAACATAAAATTGTTTTTCTTATTCGAGAATTTTTACAATTTAAATCAGTACTTAATCTAAACTCTTGAACTTCTAACAAGCAGGCTTTGAGTTTGCCGGACTTAGTAAATTGTCTGCTTCAGTACTTGACGTGAGTATAATGTACTCAGCACTTTGTAATTAAGTAGGAACATTATAGGCTCTGCTAGAGATTATCCTTTCTTATTTACATACGTACGTTCAGAATATACTGTAGTTGTACAACTTAATTTACTTAATTTGTACATAAACATTATCCATCCACAGGTTGTCTGGTAGAGATCGCTTTTTAGCGATAAGACCGCCGATTGTATACCTATCATTATTAAGTTAGTTTAATTTGTTTTATGGTTTCTTTTATTATGTGGTGTGCAATAAAGTATTTTCTATCTATCTATCTATCTAATTTGAAATAAGCATCAATCGGTGAAAATGTGTATGCAAATAACAAATAAGTTATAGAATGCTTTATTTTGCCACAAAACACATAAAAAAACATATGTTTTAACAGTGACTGCCATCAAAAAACTATCTTCCAGGCAACCTAGAGCTTAGACCAAAAGTTTTTTTAAACATTCAGTAAGTAAATAAAAGTTAGGTATTCGCACATGAACTACTCATCCATTATGATTTTTGGAACCTGACTTATTGAAAAAGGTTTAAATTTTTTTACGGGGATCGAACCCGCAACCTCCTGCGTCACAGGCGGGCTTTCGCCCACTGCGCCACAGAGTCGTCATTATAACTTCTATATAGATTTAAGAAATATAATTTTTAGGATTCATTGTTGTTGAGTTGATTTATCCAGCAATTCTATTTACCTAACTATAAATTTAGAGTCAGAAAATCGCGATTGTCCAAATGGCTGAAACTTAATTAGGCAGACGTAGATTAATCGGCTCATACTATTTCTTCTCTGCATAAACTAACGAGGAATGTAAGTATCCGTACTGTACCATGCTACAAAAAAAAATAACTGGCATAACAACTGTGTCCCTAATGCGCGGTAGACTCTGTTTTAGACACATCTTTAGACATCCAAAACATTTGAAAAAGCGGTTAGTCAGAAGCACAATCATAATTTGTCACACACGATTTGCAGGAATTTGAACTTTATCCCAATCGACCAACACAGCATTCTGCATAAAAACTTAGGCATCTTTACTAGATGATGCATAGTGTCAGGAGGCAATCTTTGCCTACACTTAACGGGACATTGTTTGAGATGGAGTAGACTTGCCCAGCACCTAAACCATCCTCTCAGCCTAAACGGCCACATGGTCAATACGTGTGGGGCTGACTAAGCCGCAGGATTCCTCACGATGTTTTCCTTCACCGTTTAGAGCTCGTGTTAATGCGCATGTAAATTTTTCGAAACGAAAAATCCATTGATGCACGGCCAGGGTTCAAACCCACGACCGATCGAAAGTCAGGTACAATCCTCGGCCAACACGGCTCTTGGCAATCAGCGTAAATCTGAAGATTATCCACAAAACTCATCTTCCCAAGTAAATAAGAACTTAAATATTATTAAAATCCATTACGGATATAAATAGCAGCCATTATACGATCTTATTATGGCTTTGGACGGAAGGAAGACACAGTTAAAAAAATCTAAATTATCTTACTCAAGCAAAAAAATGTTTAACTGTTACCAACGCAATTTAACTTACCCATTTAGATTAATTTTATTAAAATTAGAGCTAAAAATGTAACTAATTTGCTTGCGCTACGCGGTAAACTAATTAGAAATGTATTCAACTCTTTGTAGTAGGTTAAGTACAGTCAGCTAAGTAGGTATAAGCCTCAGAGTTTATGAACATTTCAAACAACTGACTCAAAATGTTTATGTATGTACCTACACAATATTAAATCTTGACCCATTTTCCAAGGTATGCCTGAACCACGTTGCAAAAATGGCTGAAGGTTGAGCCAGCCTTATTACGTTTATAAGTCCAAATGATGGCAACTAAATTCGACTCATGGTGGCTATCAAAAGAACCTGAAAATATAAAACCTTGTGCAAACAACTTCACTTCAATGTTTTCTGTCTCAAGAACTAACAAATATTTTAAACTAGCGGCGCTCTCGAGGCGTTGCTTCCGTAGTGATGGTTTATGTTGATGGTTTTTAACCTTTTTCAAAAGTTTAGCTATCACATGCAGAAATAATTTTTCAAATCGATCTGGTAGTTCCTGAGATTAGCGCGTTCAAACAAACAAACAAACTTTTCTGCTTTATTATATTAGTCTAGAAGTATAGATTAAAAATTCTATAAACTAGTTACTAACTAGCCTATCTTTTTTTAAAGATGATAACAATTTTTAAATATGAGTGAACTGTAATTAATTGAATCAAAAATGATAACATTGGAATGGTACATATTTATTACAATATGCCTCCGATAAATTAAAATGAATTAAGTGCTTATATTTACTTACAAAATCGCTTCTAATGCATCTTTATTTATTTACGAGGCTGGATTTCTCGCTGGAGAAAAAAATCATACCAAAAATTGCACCCAGATGGGACTTGAACCTGCAATCCGTAACCGTAACCGTTTTTTTTATCTTGGTCTAACAAAAGGCGCAACACTGTTGAAACTGTGATTACAATAAACGATCTAATAAGATTTTATGACGCTATGACTTTTTGTAAAATTATTATTAAAATTGCCAGTTAGTGCCAAGTTCTAAATGATATTCTCATTATTGTTTTCAATTATTATTACCTATTTCTTCTTTGTTTTGGTAATATTATAAAATTATGGAGATTTTAATGTACTCAACTACATATTTATGATTTATCAAATGAAATCTACACGTAATTATTTTTCAAAGTATATTTTTGCGAGTAGCACAAATTGGTTATAATTTAGGTAACTTTTTGCAATGGCGTAGTTATATTATCATTTTTTACTTAGGTTATGGTTTATAGCATAATTATTTTAAAATATATTGAACATTTAGATTCAGATTTTTTGAAAACAGAAGATGGACTTCCGCTAAGTCACGCCTGAATCAATTAACCATTTAGATATAAAAATAATGAATTATGATTTACAATACAATTTAAGTATTATCCATAATTCTTACTGTGGTACTGTTTGGTTTCTGACTGAGCTCGGCAGAATAGCAGAAGCAACCATCAATAGCAATCAAATTTGTGTACGTAATAGGGCCGCATATTGTCGCCCCTTGCAGACAGGGGTTGCAGATAGGGGTGGCGCATTGTATTGCAAATACCGTCTGTCCCCAAAGATGGGGCTACTGTATTTTGCACACAGTAGCTAGTTCACCTTTTGGCAGCTAGATGGTGTTGAAATAAGTTTTTTTATGATGAAAAAAAATCACTATCATCAAACTATTTTAAACACATAACTTTATTTTTGTCCAGATAATGAGTGTTTGATTTTCCTTTTATAATTTTTTTTCTTTCTATCTATAAAGAAGGTTTTTAGGTTTTTTTAACTGCCCGTCTCAAATTTTGCAAAATTTGTTACGGTATTGTTCAAATCAACCTTTGCGCTCAACTCTTCCATAATTACCTGCACACTGCATTATAATTATCTAAACAATGCTACGCCCAGGTACCGTAATTGCGAAGGTAATAACAACTTTGTAAGTTATTAACAATAGTAACTGTTTCTGACGTAAGGGTTACTTTGTGTATACTTATTGACGGAACGGCGGTTAGCTTTTGGTTAGCACACTCTAGAGAAATAAGGTTGTACATGTAGGTTTTTCACGGCACGATCCTCTCCCATTCTTTCTAGATGGCCGAGCCAGCGAAGGAGACCTGGGAGGAGATGGCGCAGGACAGATCGAAGTGGAGACTCTTAGTGTCGGAGGCCAAGACTCACTTTGGGTCACTGCGACATCCTAGTTAGTTTTTTACATGTAGGTTTGATTTGAAAGTGAAATCAATACAAACTTAGGCCTTTACATCTTTACTAGATGATTTATACAGTGTCAGAAGGCAATCTTTTGCCTACACTTAACGGGACATTGGTAGTTACTGGGACATTGATAAAGATGGAGTAGGCTTGCCCAGCACCTGAACCATCCTCTCAGCTCAACCGGCCATATCCACAGGAAAGACACGGTCAATACGTGTGGGGCTGACTAAGCCGCGGGTTTCCTTACGATGTTTTCCTTCACCGTTTAGAGCTCGTGTTAATGCGCACATAAATTTTTCGAAACGAAAAATCCATTGATGCACGGCCAGGATTCGAACCCACGACCTTCGGGTCGAAAGTCGAGGTAGGTACTATACTCCTCGGCCAACACGGCTCTACAATAAGTACAAATTACTAGTATTTCGACCGGAACTGAGATATCACGCACCGTTGCGTTCGTATCCTAGATTTGAACTTGTTTCTGACTACCCCTTGTAAGTTTAAGTGCTACTTCTCTTGAGTTCACTACACAATGATATCGGCCCGTGTAGTTTTTCGTATGAATTATTAGTTTGTTATGGGTAATCTCTGAAACTTCTAATTCGATTCTAAAAATCCTTGAAGAAGGAAGTTATATTTATCCCAGCGAGCTAGGCTACATTTTAGCAACATTATGAGCAAAACCGCGATATAGTTTATTAATAAAATACTTAATAGCTACACAGATTTATCATTAAAATACAGATTATAAATAAGGTTAAAAGAATAAAGTCATAAATGATTATTTTTAAGTTTCTTCTTGTTAGTTTGAATTATAAAAATAAATAATAAGAAACTGAATTTGAGCGTTACTTAAAGTGTGCTTTGGTAATTTTCGGGGCAGTATGTAGTATGATAAAGTAACTTTGATCCTGAAATCACTGAGACGTGATTTATTTATATATTTATTAGTATATTTTATATAGTTATGCCCCATATTATTTTAAATTGTTTATTATCCATCCACAGGTTATCTGGTAGAGATCGCTTTTTAGCAATAAGACCGCCGATTGTATACCTATCATTATTAAGTTTAATTTGTTATATTGTTTTATTTTATTATGTGGTGTGCAATAAAGTATTTTCTATCTATCTATCTATCTATTTAAGTCACGAAATAGAAAGTGTTTTTTTTGTATTAGGTACTATAAGTTCTGTATTATTTTGATATACATTGTATTGTCTTCGAAATAAGCAACTTACAATGTTTATCTAGCACAAAGTGATGACACTATCAGTTTGTCATTATATAATTTGCGATATATTTAGGTTTTATTGCAACGTAAATTAATATAAGTATCCATAAAAGCTTATCAGGTCGTAAATGCAGTATTTAATAGACAATTTGATTAACTGTTATGCATTAAGTGGAAAGTTATATTTAATTTAACGCAATTTAAATGTAGTTAAAAATATATAAAGCTACTCATTTAACACGAGCAGCTAATTTGATATTCTGATTATACAATGACACATTTTTAATAATCTTAGAATAATTTAAACCTGTTGGTGTGCGATAAATGTTGTGCAAAACACCAAAACTGGATGTAAGTAATAGAATTTAAATTGTAAGCGCCTTAGTATCAATAACATCGAGTTTGAATACAATTTTGCTAGCATTATTGTGCTAGTACTTGTCAAGCACCAATACAGCTTGGTTGCACTATACACAATAATGCATTATTGCACAAGGAACTATAAAACCATCACACTATCCAACCCTTTGAGGTGTCTTTTATTACATTCTCAATACAAAACTACAGAGTTCTTATTGCTAGACAATAAAGTCGATATTACTAAAGCAAAACGTTTCAAATATAACTGTAAAAGTAATTATGCAACAAAGGATAAGGTAATAATGACAGGTATTCGGGTAAATCAACTCAGTACAGGTTTGGTTGCAAAAGTGTTCATTACGGATATCGTGTTTTTTTTAAGTGAAGTGTTATCAATAAAATTGGTAAGGTTTTTGTTGGTAACGGTACCTCATCCGGCTATCTCATAATAATTATCAAGTAGGTAGGTAGATACACTAATTGAAAGTGGTGATGAATTTTATTAAAATTGCAACATTGTCAAACATGGGCTGCAAATTACGATTTCTCTATTACACACACACTATTTTTTTAATAATAATAATTTATTTATTCGGAATAAAAATACTAAAGTAACAATAAAAATAAGTGTACAAGTAAAACGGTGAAACTGCAAAAGTTGTAAACTGTGAAGATTCATTCTGGGAATCTTACATCAGACGATTTTTAACTAAAGCATGTAAAGTATAAGATTTTAACTGTATTCGCATGTCTATATTTGGATATGCTCAATAGCAATTTCAATGGCTATGAAAACTAACCATTTAGTAATTACGATTATTTACGCGGCGCCAAATCGTGAATAAATCAATTACGAACATCAGTCACGGTTGGTAACCAGACTAGTCATAATAATTAATGGGAATTCCACACGCAATGTAGATACTAAATGTATACTATGTAATATGCTTTAAACTAAAGATATACCTAGGTATTTAAAAATATTTAAATAGAGTAAATATTGGGTGTAACAAGACATACTGCTAAAACTGAAACTATTATTTCACACGCTCGCGGCTTCGCCCGCGTGGACTAGGTACTGTTTTTTTATCCCTCAGGAACCGTGCATTTTTCGGAATAAAAAGTAACGTATGTGTTGTTTCAGAACCTCAACTATCTACATTCCAAATTTCATCAAAATCGGTTAAGTTGTTAAGGAGATACGTGGTAACAAACATTCACACACACGGACTTTCGCCTTTATAATATTAGTAGGACTGATTCGATTTATTTATGCCAAGATTAAACATTTAGAGGTACTTACCTACAGTTTGTTAAGTTCATAACAGTTTAACTGTTGGTTAAAATATCGTACTAAATAAGCTCTGAGATTGTAACAACACTGAGCTGCAATTAAGAAAAATATCAGTTCCTTTAAAAATTTTAGGTGATACTTACTCGAAAAAGTTTTCTGATAATTATAATGTTTTTGTTTTTAAACCATACAAATCATTATCATGTTTGAGTTTTTGAGAGTATTCTTAGACACCCAGTATATTTAATACAATCTTTAGACATATTCTAGAGCCTAGAATCGTCTAGAATCTAGACGAAAGGAAACATTGTTTGCTAGCATTTACGAGCATTTTAGTGCTTGAACTATGTTTAGACGGTTTTCTCCGGAACATTACTGATAATTATGTATGTATAGTGCCTATGTAATGAACAAAATTGTTTCATATTTCATAGCTTGTACAATTTGTACCAATTTTATTTACCAATTACAAACCTTTAACGAATTAACATTCTTATCGAGGCAGCGCAGTTATTTGTCTCGTAAAACTTTTATGACTTACACACATTTTAACAGAGTATTACAATAAATCAAAATTAATACATGTTAAACAAAACACGGCAAAGGTTTGTCTTATGTAAATAATTTTATGACAGTTTACAACCTTGGAATTGTCTTGGGTAGATTTTATTAGAACAGTGAATCAGGACCTTGTTTTAGCTCGCATACAGGCACTGTCTTATACGATCTTACTTACTTACTGTCTTATTCATAATAATCACTTCCTTTGATGGTCAGAATGGGTGATGTTTATGTTGCAATCTATTTTAGTTGACATTAAATTGTATCAAGAATATGGTTATTTAATTACGTTAAAGAAACTTTAAATTTAATCATAAACTCAATATTATTTGTAAACAAATAACTTTGCTCCAAGAAAATTGCAATGATAACCTAGAAGGGATATAAAACTCAGTTTTTATTTAATGAAGGGTCTTGTATAGTAAGATGTAGGTTTCCTCCCCAACCTAAATAGCAAAAGTACCTAATAGAATACAAAGTTGTTATCATACGAATAAATCACAACAATGATTTGTGTCACTCAAGGCGTCTTTCAATTAACTTATAGAAGTAAAAGTCCAAACGGACTTACTATATGACGCGATAACAGTCCATTAAACTGTCTAAAAATAACACTCTACGGTCATTCACAGGAATCACAGGTCAAGTAAAACATGTGTGCAACAACAAACTTCTAATATAATCCTTATTTTCAATAGACAAGGTTGGTTTTAGGTTATTTTTAAAGCAGCGGACAGTTTCGCCGTCTATTTCAGTGTTGTATCAAAAATACATTTTGGTTTAGTCAATGAAAGTATCTGATAGAGTTTTTGCGAGACTTTTTTTGTTTAGGGAGTGTCCGAACGCCCCACCCCTAAACGCTTAGATAGGACGCCATGATAATAGGCTTGAGGCAGGTCAATGTTGACGAATTCAAATCGAGACATTAATCAATTTTTTTCATATAATTCATGATGTTTCAATTATTAAATGCATGCGAATAAAAAAAAACAACACTTTATACGTACTTAGTTATCAGGTAGGTAAAACATTTATTTAAAACAAGTTCCAAAAACAGCTGTTAACGAAAAAAAAAAAACAGCTGTAGTAAGTATTATACTATTAAAAATACCTTGTAACTCGAAATTGCTTAAAAGAACATGTTTTGGAGGCCACGGTTAATTGTCGGTTTTGGGTTTTATAAGTCGTTAAGCCATGACGGAGGCCTACATGTGGCCTAAAAACTCTGTCACCAGAGATACCCATTAGCTAGCTCATACATCGTCGCAAAATATGAAACGAAATAATACTACAAATTTTTAAGGGCAATCGCCCGTCCTAAGCAACGGGCTTTGTTGAAGACAAGCTATTAAGTGAAACTTAGCTGGTAGGTAGCAAATTTTCTCATTACTAGTTTTCACATTCCCGACGTCGATGGTAGAAACCAATTTAAAGTTTTCGTACTGGCAAAGCTTTTGAAGTTAAACCGTAGCCGGTGGCTTTTTTACTTATTTTACGACATTCATTTACGAGCGTTGGCCATGATGCGAGAGGCTGGGTACTGGCAATCATATTTTATTACGAAAGAGTTTTTGAGCTAAGTTGCGAATTCCTTATATTTATTACGAGCTTAGTGCGAAGAGACTATTTCAAAAACTATGATGTTTACTTTTAGTGCTTATTGTTATCAATGACATATTCTAAGGTTCACCAACGTATGAAAGCTGTAAGTACAGACATATAATTTTAATAGGTATATTTTCGTCATTATCTGCTGTATTTATCGAAGTTTTAGTCTTAACCAATGGGTCATAATAATTTTATGCGTTTGTGACCTTATGCTTAAGTATTTACTAATTATAGACACGATGGCAGCGACCCTTAAATTTCAAGTTCCACACACCAGATATCTATCTATCACATAATTTTCTCAATATACTTATTTATGTTAAAAGCTCACAATAAAATTGTAATAAAATGATTTTGGGATTGGATACATTTGAATGGTACAACTAAAACATCGAGTGTCATTCGTAAAAATATTTGGACATGATTGTCATCGCTTGTATTTTACGTTTTCAAGTTCTACGTAGCTTCCACAGTAATTTTTCACTATATTGTGCTTAGATTATAATGATCTAAAATTATTTATATCGTCAGTGGAAAGGAAAAAACTTGAAACTTTAAAGTTGATTTCCCACGAATCGCATTTTGGCGCTTTAGCGTTTCTTCCTTTCCACTGATGATATGATTGTTTATTCCTGCTTGTTAAAAAAACAACAAATTTATCAGAAAACGTCTCTAATTTTGCAATAAATTGATTTTGAACGAAACAGTAGGAGGCAAGTTAAGATCAATAAACTGCAATACCGAGTCAATATATCATTCAATTTAAATCTCAAGGGAATTAACGAACCAAAGTTCATTGGTTCGTATCACAATGACATGGATTCGGCAGTAAACAGTTTAGTTTATTGCATTGGTGGCTTCATTGTCTAGTTTACGGTTTTGCAGGACTAAAATTTTTGCATGAGAAGATTTAACCTTTATGCCGTCTATACAATGTTGGGCGAGCCTAAGCCAGCGCGAGCGAAGGCAAATTGATGCAAGGCGAGTGCTACCGCCCAGACGTTTGGCGAGTCTATGCAAACCAAAGTAAACCATGCGCTTGTATTCACTCGGCCAGGCTAGGCGAGCGACACCGAACGATGGCAAGGCAAGACAAATATGCTGTCTTCAGGCTGGCATTGGCATTCACTCAGCAAGTTTGAGCCAACACGTAGTAGCTGGCTTTAAACTGCCTTACCAATAACAACTACGTGAAACATCGTATTTAAAATAAATACCCGGATAAAAAGTAGCCTATGTTCTATCCCGGTCATTATCTATCCATATATCAAATTTCGGCCAAATCGGTTTAGTGGTTGTCGAGTTATAGAGGAACATCCATCCAAACATCCAAACTTTCGCATTCTTTGAAAGCTCTAAATACCTCAAGTAGTTCAAAACTCAGTAATACCTATTCACTTGAACATAAACCATAATTATAGATTTAGTGATATAACTGGAATAATATTATCCATTCAACCATATAAAATATCACATTAATATTTAACCGGTTCTAGGTACCTAAACAGCTGGGTAACATGTTGTAAAGGGGAGATGGTCCGATACCATATCAGGTAAATACATAGCATACAATACTTCACGGCTGATTAACTATGAGAATGATTGTTCTCATTTACATAATACAAGGAATCGTGGTTTGGGCGTATAACATACAACCAAAAATATTCAAATGTGCCACTCAAGACTACCTTGATACAAACTACGCAAAAATCTGTGGGCTGGCGTACAAAATACAAGTAGGTAAAAACAAGACAATAGGTAAGAAAGGCGTAGCGGTTCGCTTTGATTTTCTGAAGTTCGACAATTTCGAGCCATAATGAACTTTAAACCAAGGAGGTAGTTCTCATTTTAAAATAAGAGAGATGTGGAGTAACACAGGGATTGAGATCAGAACAATGTGGGCCCGGCCATTTATTTATTCATAAGCAAACATGGGAGTGGACGCACGTGCAAGAAACGAGAAGACGGGTTAAAAAAATATATTGCAAGAGTACACTAGGGATTTTAGGGAAATAAATTATCTTCTTATTATTTGATTGAAATGGATTGAATTATAATCGAAGTACATACAGTTGGGCCGACGGATCTCGGCGTACGTGAAGTCAGGCTCTGCGCTGCGCAGTAGAAAATTTTGTATGAAAAAGTTGCACTGCGCATCGAAACGGCTAACTTCACGCACGCCGAGATCCGTTGGCCGTACTGTACTGGCTCTACGAGACCAAATAAGGAGTAACTCTATAACTTTTTCTGTCGGTAAAAAAACTATGTCATGTCCGAATAACGCTATTTATAAACAAGACAATACTCTACTAAGCCATAAAACTCTAATCACCCAAACTACATTCGTAAACCGCCGATTAACTATAATTAGAAAAGTTTAAACTACCGTTTGAACGACCCACAGTTACCTACGGGTTAATGTTAATCAGTTAACTTTAAACGCGGATCGTGGTACGAAACAACGATCGAGTCGATTTGCTCCAAATTAATAGCTCGCCAACTTTCTAGACGACATTTTGTAGGAAACAGGGTTTGTTTAAATATTTATGGAATAGAAAAGTAGCTTCCTATGGCTTTACAACTCAGTTGGTGGAAGTTTTGCTTTCTTGTACGGAAAACTGAACTGAATTAAGTTGTGGATTCGCTTTCCACTAAAGATAAAGTGTTTGGATGTTATAATTTGTTTTAATAAAAAAAAAACTTGGTTTACTTATAAATACATAGATTGAGGCTATGCAAAATATTAACAAATATCCTCGAAGTGTATAAAAATGAAAATGTCATACCTTATTCCACCTCACCTCTTTTTTTAACATTTTTACAAATAATATGAGTAGGTAGGTACAGTACAAGTATAATTTTATACGATGAAAATACATAGAGAGCACAATAATTTCCAATATCCGTTATGAATCTTAAATATTTTCTGTCTTGCTTCAGTTAAGAATTCTAAATATTGTAGTTAAGAATTCTAAATATTGTACAAAATATACTCATTTACAAAAGTAATTAAGTGACAGAATATAATCAGAATTCAACACTATAAATGCGCCGAAGTTTTCCCATTTGGGAGATCTAAAAATTAAGAGGGCAGCGACGAACGAATTCTCCATACAAACGTACTACCGAAATCATTTAAAATTTGAGCGTATTTTCACCACTTTATGCACTTATTTAGATTAAGGAAGTATTAATCTAGGTTCCTGTTAAACTTTTGATCTAAAAAACTTACCTGAAACAAAATGTAACCAAATTGTATTTCTAACATTTTTACAGCAAAAATATCGTGTTTTCGTTGCATTTGTTCTGTATGATAAACAACAATGATTGTAATATCCTTTTAATAGGAACACAGCTTAGAGTGTCTAGTTACAGGCCATACAAAAAAAATTGCGAAATCATTAACTTTTCATTCATCATTTTTGGTATTACGGAATACATCGTAAATTCTTGTAAATTCTGAACTCGAGTATTGCCGTACGCGTTGCTCGGATGTCTTCAATGTGTGTGTATAGTCCCGGAGGCGGAGTTTCGACACTCACACTGACGCAAAATTGGTTTGCAACGACCACCGCTTTTTATAATTTTTAGCATTTTTAGCTCGCTCGATGTGTAGGTATGTAGGTATAGGTGTAGGTAGTATACACACTAACTAGATAGGTGTACCTAGCGTAGATTAGAATTGATTTTTACTTTGAACAATTATTTCAATTTTAAATGGTATGTAGGTAGGTAGGTTTTGTAGACCCTTTTATGAAAATTACTTTCTTTTTAACCGACTTCAAAAAAAAGAGGAGATTCTCAAGTCATAGGAATATTTTTTTATGTAGGTAGGTATGTTTCTCGAGTATCTAGGTACTTGAATAGGTGAGCCTGGACCGATTTGGAAAATTATTTTTTTGTTTGAAAGGGTACCAGGTGGAGCTATGGTCATCAGATCAGGTCAGGATCTGATAATGGAGTCAGGAACTGTTCAACAGAACTCCTCAGTAAATAGGCTGATTGAGTTTAAACTCGGCATAATGTAAGCTGTCTTGTTCCGTTTCGTTCCGACTACAATGTCATGTAATATGTAATATGTAATACCTATGCGTACCTATGGTGACTGCGAGCTGACCTGATGATGGAATCAGAAGCTGTTCAAAAAATGGTGCTGGTGATGATGATGACGAGTTTCAGCTCAATCGGCCTATTTAGATTTAGGTAGGTAGGGGAACCTGTTGAACCTCGTCCATTGATATCCCTCGGCCACCAAGGCTTATCTCGTAATCTATGCGAGTTTTTTTGTTTTTGTCTGTTGCATTATAATCGTCATTGGTCAACACCAACATGAAGCTAGAATCGAAAAACCAGCGTGGAGTGAGTGCGGCGTGCGCATTAAAGATATAAAAAAGTGCTCAAAAAGAGGGTATTTTTAATTTTACTTTAAGTTAATTCATATATACCTAACAGTACATACTTACGAGATAACCATTTCATGCAATCAAATATAGGTGAAATGGACTTTAGATAAGCATAGAAACATCGACCCAAAGCGAACTCAAAGTGCATTTTAAAAATTCGTTAATTTAAAATGAGGCAATGTTGTACCTTTGCCACCATATTTGCTTTGTACTTTGGACAGGGGCTTACGTACAAATTTGTATCAAGATATCAAACAGAAAAAAAAAACACCGAAGAAGGTTCAAACAAAGAGAGAAATCTACCTTGTCCTAAAAGCTATTAAGTATTTGGATTTTTGTTGATAAATTATTATAATAGGACGCGATAATGATCGTAAGATCACAGAAATTTTAAGAACTTATTGTTTTTTTATTATTCTAGCATAACTTAAGATAAAAATGTAAATTATTATTATTTTTTATCTAAAGTCTATACCATAAAAATGTTTTTTTCCGTTAATTTAAAAAGAAAGCGTTATTTGATTTGTTATCATGGTATTTTCATGAAAAAAGACTAGTAAGGTCAAGGTACATCTTGCAGTGACCAAGGTATATCTGGTGTGTTGTACCTTCGACAAAATCCCATTTTTTGTTAAAATCTCTTTATCTTCTAAAGTATCATTAAAAATACAAAATTTATTTCAAAAATATGTAGTCAAATAGTGTATCTTTACATGTGTCCATATTTGGTTAACCTAATTCCAATCTTTATACACAAAAAAAATTAAATAAAATCGTGTGGCCGAGGTTCAACAGGTTCCCCTACTGATGTGTTCTGTTGAACAGCTCCTGACGCCATCATCAGATCCTGACCTGATCTGATGACCATGGCACCACCTGGGACCATTTCAAACAAAAAAGAATTTTCCAAATCAAAAAAATTCCAAAAACATACCTACCTACATAAAAAAATATTCCTATGAATTGAGAATCTCCTCCTGTTTTTGAAGTCGGTTAAAAAGAAAGTAATTTTCATACTAAAGTTATGAAGTTGAAGTTATGAAAGAAGTTGAAGTTATGTTTTTAAACTTCATAGTCTATAAATAGAACAGTAGTAGTAGTTTTGTAATGACGTCACAAAATGACGGCGGGCCATTTGAATCTGCCAAGAGGGGCTTTTCCATCCTACTAATAATTTTACAGTGTGAAAGTTTGTGAGGATGTATGGATGTATAGATGTACCGCTATCTAGGAATGTTTGTATGTTTGTTACTCTTTCAAGCAAAAACTACTGATACACGCGCGGTCCGAGGGGGGGGGGTCATGGGGGTCATGACCCCCCCCCCCCCTCAAAATCCTTGAGAAACCTGTAACAACCAGCAAAAAGAGAGGTAGGTACGCACTACCAAAACTAGTGACCCCCCCCCCAAGATCAAAGTCTGCGACCGCCAGTGCTACTGAACGGATTTTAATGAAACTTGGAATACATATAGGTAGGTACTTAAGTAGGTAGGTACCTATACTTACCATAATTTATGACCTGGAATAAAACATAGGCTACTTTTTATCCGGGTAGGTATCACGCGAGCGAAGCCGCGGGCGGAACCTAGTATATTTTACATTTGTCTCTCTGATGTTGGCTGTTAGGTAGGTATTATGTTTTATCTCGCTTACATAGATACCAACCTACTCTACTGCCTATAACAGTGGCGGATTTCCAAATTTGCCGCCAGTAGGCTATTCAACTTTTGCCGCCCCTACACTCGATACCACATCACAATCATATTCATTACATTTTTTTTGTTAATGAAATTGTAACTTTTATGATTTGTGTAATATTATTTTTAACCGACTTCAAAAAGGAGGAGGCTCTCAAGTCGACTGAGTGTTTTTTTTTATTTTAGGTATATATTTTTTTTAGTTTTTTGTGTGTGTGTTACGCCATTTCTCCGTCAATTGTGGACCGATTTTGACAATTATTATTTTTTTGGTTACAAAGGATATACTCCAGAAGTGGAGGATCTGATGAGGGGATCCCATGGAAATCGAGGGGAACTCTCAAATTTTATGGTTATTTATTGTCTTTGTAGAACTATCGGGCTGAAATTTTGCACACTTATATATTCTCGGTGACAATGAAATATTATGGTATCAATCAAGCTTATCTGATGATGGAGTCAAGAGCTGTTCAACAGAACTCCTCAGTGAATAGGCCGATTGAGTCGAAACTCGGTATCGGTATATCTATCAAGTTTCAATTACAATTTAATAATATGGTGACAACGAGCTGATTTGATGATGGAGTCAAGAGCTGCTCAACAGAACTCTTCAATAAATTGGCCGATTGAGTAAAAACACAGCATATCTGTGAAGTTCCGACACAATGTAATATAATAATATGGTGACAGCGATCTGATCTGATGATGGAGTCAGGACCTGTTCCATGGAACTTTTTAGTAAAATAGAAATATAAATAAGTTTTATTTTCGCCACTACGATACATACAACACAAATCAGAAATGCTACATTACAGTGACAAGAAAATAAGGTTACCCCTCAGCATTTGCTCCAGCAGCGCCATGGCTGTTAGAGCGCTGGTTTTCAGTATCTTAGTTTTTAGTAGTATAGTAGTAGTGACATGGATATCAAATGAAAGGGCTTGATGAGCGAAACACAATAAGTAGGTAAGATGACATCATTCTTAATAAAAAATAAACACTAAAATGAAAAAATAAAAAATAAAATACTTAACCGACTTTAAAACATACTTGCACTAAAAAGCAAAACATAAGAATATAAACAGATTTATTTACCTAATTACTAATTACGCGCACTCCGCACTTTAGGTACGAAGCTACAAGTACATTGGTGGGCCCGCCCGGGCGGGCCTTGGCAGGGTTCCCACTTGCCACTCGGCTCTAATACCTATCGCGTGACAACTCGACAACCCTTCCGCGTCACTCCGCGCCAGACAGTGACAGAGTTATGCGTTAGAAAGAGAGAATTTGTGTAGGCACGTGTCAGTGCATATTGCACTAGGCAAAGAACGCTTACGCGAGCTGAATTGAACTTTGTCGCATAATTCTGTGCTACAACGTAGGTATTTTATTCAAAGTTTTCGTCAGAATCTACGACTTTTTGCCTTCTTGAGAGAATCATTTTGAGACAGAGATTCGTAGATCACACATACATTTGTCTCACAGGCAGGCAAAGGGAATTAAATTTGCAACCTTCTGTGTTTCAGGCGGGCCTTCGCCCTCACCACCACAGAACATTGTTGTCATGATGAATAATAATGGATTCATAACATGTCGCATATTGTGGCTGTTTTCGGCCTCCCGTGATCGTTTCACTAGGTTTTAACAGTTCAAAATAGATGAGATTCTTCTGATCCTACCAAATACAGGGGGTCTAAAGTGGCCACTTTTGATGAAAAATCAGATGTTTCATAGATGCTTCATCTATGAAACATCTGACTTTTCATCAAATGCTTCATAAATGCTTCATATGCTTCATCTATGAAGCATCGATGCTTCATAGATGTTTCATAGATGTTTCATAAATGCTTCATATATGAAGCATCTATGAAGCATTTCACAAAACATCTTTTTTGACAGATCTATGTGCGAGGTTAAATTTATTTTTATAAATTAAATAGGTAGGTACCTACTTAGTTTTTTTATAGAAATGATTGCACTGCGCCACCCTGATGGACATATGGAAATATTTTTGAGGCACACGAATAAATAAAAAAGGTAAATTGTCGCGGGAGCGGGTCTGAGGTTTTTTTTTTCTTAAATTTAGCTTCGCATGGGTTTTGCATTCAGCCATCCGTTTTCCATTCAACCTATTTACTTTCTAAAAATAAATTTAACCTCGCACATAGATCTGTCAAAAAAGATGTTTTGTGAAATGCTTCATAGATGTTTTATAGATGCTTCATCGATGCTTCATATTATGAAGCATCTATAAAGCATCGATGAAGCATTGATGAAGCATCGATGCTTCATTTAAGAAGCATATATGAAGCATTTATGAAGCATTTGATGTTTCATCAGATGTTTCATAGATGAAGCATCTATGAAACATCTGATTTTTCATCAAAAGTGGCCACTTTAGACCCCCAGACAATTACCTCAGCACCAACAACAACAACCAGCACCAACAACAACAACCAGCACCGACAACTTGTTTGGAGTTGTTTGCACACCAGCTTAAGATGAGCCGTACATTCAACGGTTCCTGTGCATTCCGGGTGTCAAGGATTCCGGATGTTTGTAATTTCGGAACTACAAAACCGATGACCTTGAAATTTTTACGGAACAATATATAAAGTACTTACTTTCAAACAAAGTAAAAACCGGTAAAGTGCGAGTCGAACTCGTACACCGAGGGTTCCGTACCTACCCATTATACCCATTAAGTTATTGAACAATTAGTAATTTTTTTGTACATATCCTAGTTCTGCGATAGCAGCGACGCAAATGTTCTGCGCACACGAGCATAATATTGCAATAAATATTTTCTTTTATTTTCTTTCACACAATAGCACAATTTTATTTATTTACCTTATTTGAGGATGGTGCCAATTAAGCTAGTTCGCTTAATTGTATGAGCGCTCATACAACTCAGAAGACAATCTTAATTGGCGTCAACTATGTATGTATGTATGGATGGGAACACCCTTTAACTTTCAACTTTTTTATTTTTTTGGAATTTTTCCTTTATTTCTGCTATAAGGCTTTGCTTTTTGCCAAATTTCGTGATTCTAGGTCAGTGGTTCCTAACCTTTTTGTGATGAGGGACCATTTGATAAACTTTCTGACTTGTCGCGGACCACCAACAGTACCTAACTGAGGGGGGGGGGGGATGAGTGTAGTTTCCTAATGCCTTTGTCTAATAAGTTAAATTGAATAGGTAAGTACCTATTCTTCATTGGCGTAAAATGTTCTTTTGTTCTCCTTTAATCTCACTCAACATATCAAGAGCAGAAAAGTTTTTTCGGATAGCTTCGCGGACCAATTCGGGTGGTTCCAGGGACCACCGGTGGTCCGCGGACCATAGGTTGGGAACCACTGTAATCTAGGTCAACGGGAACTACCATTTAGGTTTTCGACCCAAAACCTCTAGGGTACTTCCGGTTGACCTAGAATTGTCAATTTTGGTTACAAGCAAGGCCTTACAGCACAAGTAAAGGAAAAATTCCGAAAAATAAAAAAAGTTGATAATTAAGGTAAGTTTTGGTACTTACAAGTTTTCACGAAAACCTAAATTTGCCTATATCTTTTTATAGTGTTGACTCAGGACCTTGATTTTTATACTCACAATAGAGACTATAGACCTCAGTATATGGTATGAATTTCAACTTGCTAGCTCCACCCGTTCCTGAGATAATCGTTGGTGACAGACGGACAGACAGATGGATAGACAGACAGACAGACAGACGGACAAGAAAGTGATCTTATAAGGGTTCCTTTTTTTACCTTTTAAGGTACGGAACCCTAAAAAGAATCAATGAAATCGGACTACGCGCTCATGAATTACAACCAGATACTTATTTTGACTTTCATCCCCTCTCCCTAGGGAACCGTGCTGAATTTCAGGATTAAAAGTATTTTATATTAGACCTCGTAGTATGCACTCAAATATTACCAGGTTTCATTTAAATCCAACCAGTAGTTTCGACGTAATGCGCGGCCATGATACGGACAGACAGACATGAATGAAAAAAATTATAGTTTTGGCTTCAGTATCGACAATAGAGAGCCCTCCAAAAAAAAATTCAAAATATCTTCAATGTACAGAATTTGACCTGTTACAGTTTTATTATAAACTAGCTGCTGCCCGTGGCTTCGCTCGAGTTGTACCCGGATAAAAAGTAGCCTATGTTACTCTCCAGCCCTCCAACTATCTCCACACAAAAAATCACGTCAATCCGTCGCTCCGTTTTGACGTGATTCAACTACAAATAAACAAACAAACAAACACACTTTCACATTTATAATAGGGGTACGGATACGTATTGATGTTTGATTGGTTGATGATTGATGATGATTGATTGATGATGTGAAATTTAATGATTAATGAAAATAAAAATTCTTCGGTACACATAGGGATTTTTCGTACATGACGACCTTACACGTGCTGATTACAGCTACAGAAACAAACATGATCAACAGGTAAACTGTTGGAAATTTTCGGGATACTACTGTAATTCGCGGGCCCATCTAAACGCACCGCCTTTATCGCTCGTTTCCAATCCAATTATGGAAAAAAGTTTTAAGCAAGAAAAGCTCTCACTCTAACAATTTTTAAAACATTACTTACATGTTGAATTGTTTGTGTGTACATAATAACATAGCATTATCAATAAATATAGGTAAATATTATTTTTCTGTAACACAAAAAAAATTGTTCCCTATTTGCCGCCCCTAAAATCTGCCGCCCTAGGCTCCAGCCTTCTCAGCCTATTGGTACCACCAATTGATTCGCCACGTCATAAGTACCTAAATATGCGTTATCCTTTGTTGCACTTATGGGGGCATCCATTCATTACGTCAGGCTTTTAGGGGGCGGGAGGGGGTTGAGCCAAATCGCACCTAATCCCATGTGGGATTAAAAATGAAAGGGAGGTCTCGGCAAATCTAGGTAGGTACCTGTTTAAGATTATTTTTTTTATTCTCACGTGAGATTAGGGGGTGGGGGAGGGGATCGAGCCAAATCTCAGGACATCTCACCAAGGGGGGAGGGGGTGCGGGGGTTGAAAAATCGCAAAAATCACCTTTAATTTTTATTCTTTAATTTTAATTCATGGACGCCCCCTAATTTCAGAGGGACAAACATCCGTTGTGACTTCAGTAGTTAGGTAGGTTAGGTAAGTACCTACTTACCTATAGACATTGGACAGAAAAAAACATAGGTAAGTACCTACTTAGCTACCTACGTCCCTTTGAAAAGAATCTGGCCGGATCCTGCCCCAGAGCCGAATATCGAATTAGACTATGCGTCTGAATAATATTATTTAAATAAAATATCACAAAATTAACTGGTACATACAGAATACTTAGATATCTCGTGCCCTGTGGGAATATAATTATGTTATTTTATTAGTAACTTTAGTCACTTCCGGTACTACAGTCCGTAATGCCTCTCCAGACTCACGGCGAGAAGTTTCACCGAGACTTCTCGAAGAACAAACAAATTATCCACACTCTCAATTTTCTCACTCGTGATCTGTTTGAAATCCTTTGTCTCGGCCAAAAATAGGTACCGACACCGAAGCGCGAGAACAAGAAGGCGAGAAACTCCTCACATTCACGCTTCTCGGGTGTTGTCGGGGTTTCTTGCCGAGAGTCTGGAGGGGCTATTAGGTATCACAGAGAATATTTTTATCAGATAGACCTACCTTCTTTTTCGCGGTTGACATGACACTCAAATAGTAAACAAAACAGACGGACAAGAATTTGACAGATGTAAAAGGAATTTCGTTGAGTTTCAGTTGTGTGATTGTGTTGTGATGAGTGATTTATGAGGATTTATCATATTTTATTTAAAATTACAAAAAGTACTGACGCCTTGGGATATGCATACCTACAGACTAAAATGGAAGTGGGCTGGACATGTAGCCCGTCTACAAGATGGAAGATGGACTAGGAGAGTGACAAATTGGGAGGGTCCAAGAGGTCGACGCTGCATAGGAAGACCATACGCTTGCTGGGACGACGACATCAAGAAAACTGCTGGACCAAACTGGCTCCGAGTAGCACAAGACAGGGACAGATGGCTGGCTTTGGAGGAGGCCTTCACCTTAGGGGTTCTCTAGTACCTACTTAGATTATAAGCATTAGTGATAAGAAAAAAATGTTAATTATAGAGAAATAAAAGGCTTTTTGTTTTATTTATTTAAAGATATCATATTTTATTTTAGGCGGTTAGTACAGAATCACTGCACACGAGTGTAGATAATTTTATTGATGAAATTCCCAATTTTTCCTAAGTACTTTTCTTTTTTACTTGAAATTGTAGGTACTGGGAGCACCTGTGTGCGTCATTTATTTTCTATACCTACTTCACTTAAAATTCTGCTAGTCCTAATTATAATAATGAAAAAGTAAATGTTCACACAGCGCCATCTATCCCCAACGTAAGCAAAGCTTTTACTATAGGAACCTTAAAAATATAGTTTCCTAGGTTCTCCGTTCATGCTGGGCGTCATAGCCTGCTGCTTTATATTAGAATAACTTTTAAATCCCACTTTTTAGAGGAAGAAGATGAATGGACTCTCATTATAAAATAAAAAAACAAACCCAAAAATCCCAATTTGGTCATGACGCAAGCATTCTTTCCTGTTGGCATCTGTGGGGCAAATTTATTCAAGGAATCGGCCATCTCTTTTAGGTAATTGTGTACCGACTTATATAGGTAACAACCCACATATTTTGTCTAGCGTCATAATATCGATCTCATCCCTCCCTAAAAATCTTGAGAGTAATGGCTGGTTTACACGGGCTTAGTAGCTAAGTGCTTAGTACTTGTCACAAACTCGTCGCTTAGTAAATCAGAGCGATTTCTATTCACTTGCACCATTCGCAAACAATAATACTAAGCACTAATCTCACAAGTTTACACTTTGGGACTTAGTATTAGTGACAAGTAAGCACACTTAGCTACTAAGCCCGTGTAAACCAGCCATAAGATGGGTAGGTAATTACCTAGATATTGTAGATAAATTTCCAAAAAAAGCATTTTTACCATACATTTATCTAACGATTCCATGAAATAAAATGAACATTATTCATTAGTGACAGACAATATAACATTTTTGGCCTCTCCAAAGATGCAAAAACTCAATATCAACAGGAATTGATCTCCATTCCGCAAGTATTTACCGCGCTGCAAGCGGAGCTCACAATCACTGAGCCAAACGTCCTGATGCATTTGTATTTTAAATTATTGAACAGTAGCTGCGCGTAATGCGTCCTGAATCGCACAAAAAAGGGCGGGCCTCATGTCAGACTCATATCTGCCAATCACAGATTAGGTAGAGGTAATACTGCCAATCGGGGCTGTGATTGCTCATAGTAGACTGAGTAGTACACCTATACTATACTACATAGAGTTTTTTGCGTGACAAGGACGAACAATTTAGATAGATACGTTGGAAGAGAAGTTCCGAGCTCCACGTACCGCAACCTTAAGATCCCGAGAAGGGGATTCAAACGACTGAATTTAGCGAATATTCCCGAAGCAAAGACACCAATTTACATAGGAATTTCAATTAACAGAATTTATAGAAAAGTTAATGAAAGTCATACTCTTAGAACATGGATTGCATGTTCAATTTAAATGAGTAATTTTGTTGTAAAATAGTAATTACTTATGAGACTAAATTTTTTTTTATAATTTTTTGTAAGATTTTCCTTGTGTTTACATTTAAAAAGCAATAAAAATCTATATTAATCTATAAGTATTTCTATACTAATATTATAAAAAAATAAAGTTTGTTTGTATGTAGGAGATAATCTCCGATTGTATGTAGGAGATAATATATATAGGAGATCCGAAACTACTCATCCGATTTCAAAATTCTTTCACCAGTTTTTAGAATGAACTTTCAGGATGAACATAGGTCATACGTTATGTAGGTACCTACATAACAGTACCTTGCGAACAACGCCGCGGGCGGAAGCAAGTATTATAGAACTTCAAATTATATATTTTCTAAATGACAATAATTAGGTACACTAGGTAGGACTTTGATTTTTAATCACTATGACTATTTTTTCATAATTTATTTCTTTTCGCTGAGCTAAAATGGGAAAAAGGAAGCCTTTTATATAATTATATTTTATTTTGTATGTTTTGACTTTAGATACCTACTTAACATACCTACACTTAAAGTTAAGCAAACATGGAAGGGGGTTATAGAAGCATTTGCGTTATTGAATTCATTAATTTTCACATTATGTACGAGTATCATAAAATACACCAGATAGCTAAAATTATATACCTCTTTGTATGTGACAGTCAACAAAAACGTGCCGTTCTCTTTTTCTATTAAATAAAATGCCGCTTTACTTTCTTTTCAGTCTATGTTTTTCAAGAGTGAGCTCACTCGTCCACGATGACAATATTTAAAATTGATAAGGTATGCTGTAGTCTCGAGCGCTGCTTTTGTAATTCAATGGGTGGTTTTGAAATAGCTAAGGTATCTGATATCTTTATAATTATCATTGATTTATAAATTTAAAATTTCAAGATAACGGCGTGACTATATTCAAATCTATGACTTCATTATCATTTTCCATAATAATTCGATACAACATCCATTTATTGTATAAATTAATTATTTATTTTGAACATTACATAAATAATGGTGATGGAATTTTAATAATACAAAAATACTAAGACAAAATAAAATTTTAGTAGACTTCTGTCGATCGTACAGAAATTGAAAATTTATACTTAAACATTTCTCTTCTTTTGCAATTTAAGGGATTGTCCCTTGTCGGCATAACTGATGCGTCTTTCTCCACGAAGCTCTTTCCAGGGCAGCTTTCTTGACCTCCTTATACGACATGACAGCAACCTACTCCTTCACTTGGCTCATGTAGCCTTCCTCGGTCTTCCTCTTCCTCTCCTTCTTTCCACTTTTCCTTCAATGATGTTGTTAATGAAACTGTCATGTCGTATAAGATGCCCAATAATCTTCCCTCTTCTATTCTCAACAACTTGCAACAACGATCTTTCCTTTCCTCCTCCACTTTGCAAAACCTCATTGTTGGTCACTTTTTCCGTCCAGATAAACACTATAAATTTTTTAGTTATATCTAAGTGGAACTTAAGTCTCATCGAATTGAACAAGTCGACAATTAAAATGTCTATTCAACACAATTAGGATATAGATAGCTTTCACGACTTATCTTTTTACGTCCTGCATTAACTTTATATAGTTTACTGTTCTGTAATATGAAAAGGTATTTACAGTAAAACCATGACGTTCTAGCTGAAGTACATAATTAACAGCTTATAACATGCCAATGCATATTATTGTCTTCGTAAAATAACTTGATATCACATTAAAACTTATCACTCTTTAAGGCATTTACAATAAAAATGTATAAAACCAGTAATATACCGAGGAATTAAGCAATTTCTCATGAAATTTATTACTTCATTTCGTATGAGTCTCGTAAAATAGTTTGTTGTACGAAAAAAATGCGTAGGTACATAAAAGGAAACGTTTTTAATTATGAGAAGCTACTGTCCCTTTTAAGTTTTTTAATAAGCATTACCAAATGACGTTTTTTTTATACTTTACTTATACCTTTACCTTATATAGACTTAAAAACACTAATAATTACAAACTTATAATATCTGTATTTTGATCAATATATAAATAAATAATAAAAATAAGTATCAGCATTGCCATCCAGCGCGGTAATGCTGTCAGTGTCTTGGGCACGCTTCCGTCTGGCAGTGACTTGGATCAGTTGAGCTACCTATAGATCGTTTCCAACGATCCTTAAGCTCAACTGGTTTTTTTTTGTATTTTATACTTTAATGTAAATATGTAGTAGTTTAGTTTCTATAATAAGTAATTAACCTTATATCGTAAAATTCAAAACACTGTAAACGATAATAATTAGTCTATACTACCAGCCCATCAACATAGTTGAAATGTTTATGTATATCGAACATAATAATAATTGAAGCATGAGTAGGTTCAAAATGCTCTAAATAGTTCGCTTAAAGGCACCCCCAATTTAAGTTTCCACTGAGTTTGAAATGGTAACGTCACGGCGAAAACTATTTGTTAAACAAGTTATTACTTAATTGTTTAGTAAATATTGGTACTTCCTAGAAAAGGAAATAAACCAAAGCACTATCTTCTAGTAACGTAATAATTCATAATAATTTGTCAATTCAGCAAGGCTCTATTTAGAGAATTTTTCATTGTTCTCACTTTTATGTCAATAAAAAGAGACGGCAACAGATTTTGCAGTGAATGATAGGGATGTTTTTATCATCATCGTCAGCCTACGTCATTCCTGTTGGACTGCAGCCATCCACATTCTGCTGTGTGCATTCACGGTCATGTAAAAACCTTTTATTGTGGGTTAGCCTGGCGTCTAGTTAGGTTAGCCACGACGGGCACAATATCGTCGATTCATCGTTCATTCAACTTGAGTTCTTTTTTCCCTTGTCAGTCATTGGCCACCATTATGTCATTGACTTACCTCACCAATAGTCAACGCGTCTTACTAGTCTTTGAAAATTGTAAGGATTTTTTTTATAGCGGGCCTTATTGTGAAGTCGTGGCAGGTCCTCGTATAATATTTGGAAGATCAGTCTTCGTCAGGGATATGAAGATTTTAGAACTACACTGGCACGATACCTATATATTCTAGCTTGACAACAATAGCAAAAATAACAATAGTAAATAAAAAAATTGTCTAACCACAGAATGTCATTTTCAGCACAACAAATTCTAACTGTATAATTTTCACGGCGAAGCGAAAAGGTTGCCATTGCAAAAATGAGCTATTAGTAAGCGGTCAACCACTTTTCTCCTTGTCTGTACCTACAAGGGGTGAGGCGTAGCGTCATATTGCTGTGACAGCTTTTAAAATATACTCACGTTAAGTCCCAGACTTGGTTATTACACTAACATACAACATAGTAATAGATACCTACGAGACTAGTGCTATTTTCGATAGTCTTAGTACTTAGCCGTTGGCCGAGGGAGATAATACCTCGACTTTCGATCCGAAGGTTGAGGGTTCAAACCCTGGCTATGCATCAATGGATTTTTCGTTTCGAAAAATGTATACTAGTTTTAACACGAGCACTAAACGGTGAAGGAAAACATCGTGAGGAAACCCGCGGCTTAGTCAGCCCCACACGTATTAACCATGTCTTTCCTGTGGATATGGCCAGTTAAGCTGAAAAGATGGTTTAGTGGGCAAGCCTACTCCATCTCCCACAATGTCCCATGCACTACAGTGTCTGTGTTCGTTTATAAATCATCTAGTAAAGATGTCAAGGCCTAAGTAAGTGCTTATGAAAACTATTAATGGCAAAAGTGTCTTATAAATATAGTTAGAAAGTTATACTTTCTATCTCTTAAGAGAGCGGCTCTTCAATAGAAAATTTACTAATATTAGAAAGTAAATTTCCTGAAATTCCATTGTTAATTTGAGGAAATAATCCAAAGAAAGTAATAAAGTTATTTATCTGGCATAAAAAATAAAATGTGGTCAAGTGGCCATGCCTTTGGTATTAACGTGACTATCCCCAAATATTGAGAAGTTTTTTTTAATATGGCTGTAGGTACATCTCTAGAGCTGTTCCTATAGTTTACTAAGCTTGGGTCGTGAGCCTAATTAATTTTTATCGATTTGCATAACTGCTTATATGAAGGTAACAGATATATTATGTACCATTAATATTTAACACGATGTCGTTATCAAAATACCTATAAGTGATATTTCTTAGTTATCTACTGTCAATATCAAACAGGTTTAATGTCTCTGACTTATAAAATTAGAATTAAAATCACATAAAACTTAAGTAACGATACAGATTAACGATGAAATCCAACGATCAAACATTAAAATAATCTGCAAACAACTTTCTAAATTATTTGTCAAATTGATTTATCTGATCGGATGTTGATGATTAGATAAGAAATTGGAGTAAGTAATTTATTTACAATTAAAAAAATTGTAGACACTAAAGTTTAAACAAACTAAACAAGTTCTGCAAAAAAAATAGAAATGTGATCACGACCTAAGGCCCGTAATCAAAGTTTCGTTCACTCAGTTTCTTCAATAAATGTCAAAAAATATATGCGTGTGTCTGAACGTGGTCTCAGAATATGGACAAAAATAGATATTTATCTAGATTTTTACGCATTCAAGATCTAGGAATTTGAGTAGATTCATGATTTGTTTATAAAAAAATGTAAAATGTTAATGATGCTACATTAAATTATGAAACTATTGCTAATATTATAACAAAGAAAAATTTTTTTCTAAATAACAATTTCAGTGCTACGCAGGACACGTAAAATTATCACCTGAAGGATTTTGTCAACAACTTAGTCGTCTTTAGTAGACTCTTTAAAATCTTTCAGCAATGCGATTCAGACTTCCGAAAATGCATCCAATTCGATTATTTTTTTCGGAATGTTGACTTTTTTCAATGAAGAAACATCACTTACTTACCGAATTCGGAATACATTCCGAGAAGGTCTAATTCACACTGCAGATTTTAAAAAACTCCATCGTCATTAGCCACTAACCCATTCAAACACATTTATTTAATTTAAAAAAGTAAACATAAAAAACAGTCCTCCCCCAATTTGATCCAAATTGCGAAATATCGAATAATGAAATTCACTTACTTGGAAGTGTGCATCTTCACGGCTCCGCTGTGACCCATTTATTTAAGTATTTGTGACGTTATCGTTCCGACGATTCGTTTTTAGGTACCGCGCCGAATTCTAGGTCATTTCGATGCAGTCTTTATCACGTCGTGGCAGAATCTGGCAGAATGCATGAGTGACTAATGCCCGCGACGAAATATTTTAAGAAAAAGTATTGCCTTGCTTTTTTTTTGTTACTTTTTAATTTATGACGCAATAAGGAAGTGTCTAGTCCATATTTTGACGAAAGGGTTGAATGCTTTATTGTTTTTTAAGTCTTTTATGTTCGTTTCTTATTGTTGTTGGACTATTGTCTGGATAGAACTTTTATTATTTGTTTTTATAAATTTTGAAGTGTTTTTTGTTAGTTTTTATCGCTCTACGTGTTTGGTTAGACAATGTTTTTTCGTTGACTTCCGCAGTTACTTTTTAACCGACTTTAAAAAAAGGAGGAGGTTCTAAATTCGTTGTAATCTTTTTTTTATACTATACAATCAAATTCGTAGCAAAATATTCAAAATGAATATTGTAACTAAATTAAAGAGCAAATAAATGACAGTTCTTTTTATTTAAGATGTAGTGTCGCACCTGTTCTAGTGTCAGTACTAACATAAATATAGGTAGGTACCTAGGTAGTACCTACCTAATATTTTGCGATCCCAAACATTTATCTTCTATATATCACTTTTGTTTGTGTGTTAGTGACTGTAGGAGCTAAAATTATGAATAGGCAGTGTTGAAATAACATTTAAATTCATAAGATAAATTAATTTTACATAACTCGTACTGACCCATTTTTCAAAGCATGGTGTAACCTCGTGTTTTACCTACCTATAACCACTAGCTTGTAAGTTTTGAAAACAAAATAAAATATAGTTTTTTGGAAAAAAAAACTGATGAACTGAACTGACGAAATTTCATCAAAATTGGTCATCTGATTTCAAACTACTGAATGGAAACAAATTCACGAACGGTTTTAGAATAGTCTAAGAAGAATCATGACACCAATCAAATTCAAATAAAGAACACGACTGAATTGAAATCAATTCTGCAGAATCAATTTCAGTAGAATAGGAATTTCACTGAGCGTATCCTCCCGCGCAAAACATTACGTACGTTTGGACCCAGACTAATCCCAATTTTATAAACCTACCTAGTATATACCTATGTGTCATTTGAACCAGGGCCCACGTTCAATTGCAAGGGACATCGCAATTGCATCCGCATTGTACCTCTACACTACATTATTATATTGTGATCTCCATTTCCACAGGAGTTTCAGCCTTGTCATGTAAGACAGAAGGCTGAAAGTCCGTTGTGATCATTTCAAATTAAGTTTACATACAGTGCATTCAGGCAGTATATCAGGCTATTACTGGCGATTGTGGACGCTGTATGCATTGATTAAGGAAGGTCGCTGCTACATTGTTGTTTGCGAAGATACGAGGTTGTTCTCATGCTAGACCAACCTAGATTGTAGGTAAATTAGTTTCCTGTCGTAAATTTATGTAAACAGACATTAATATCACATAAATGTTGGCAAGACAGCAGCTTTTCAGAGTAGACGGAGAAAGTTGAACTTAATAGACTATTTTACTTCAAATCAAAATGGAGCTGTTTTTAGCAAATTTGTGTTTTTTCAGCAATGTGATGATAGTGCATCTTGTACAAAAACATTTTAAGGACGCCCGCAGTTAGGAGTCAGCTCCGCACGTATCGACAACGTCTTTTCTGTGGATAAACCTGATAATAATGGGCCGAGAAGCTCTCCTGATGATACACTCACCAAACCTGACTCTGATGCCCAGACAGCTGAGATTCAGAAGCTGAATAATGAGCTAGAGCATAAAGAACCAGTAATTGAAGAGAATGAAATCCTCAGTAACCTGAGAGACAGGCCAAGCTTACTCCATCTCAACAATCCACTACTGCATCGAAATAAATGTAGGCATATGTCTCTCAGACGCTGTCTAAATTAGAAGTAAAAGCCTACATATAGTAATAATTGCCAGTATACATAGATGTTGTTGAAGAAATGGATACCAACTGAACTCCAGTGACAAGATATGCTATGCACGCAGCAGTACAACATGTTGAAACGTGATCTCAACTTGTGGGGTGATTAACAATTGTAATTAAACTTCGCGTAAACGATGCATTATGAATCACCCGGCGATGAGGTGCATACCTGATTTGGCAGCTAACCGAGGGACTTAGATTGGGTCCTTTTACTTACCTAACATTCAAATCATAGGATGAATTCTATGCTAAAATAATGTACACCTTAGTTATCTGTGGAATTACTTTTTGGACTGAAAGAAAGTTACTGGACATCATACTTGAATGAGATGTAAAAATATGATTGTTTTTTTATTATGTTCGATTTACCTGTTATTTTTTCGAATTGACGCGGTAGAAGTTTTCAATCCATCAAGTGATATTATTATGAAGTTTAGTTTAAACAGGTGAATCATTTAAATTCATCACTGCAGACAATGATTAAGTTAATAAGCGCATTAACTGCTAGACGTCCTCTAGTAGAAATACTCGTACCATATCTGAAAGAGAGCCGGCAAAAACTATGTAGAGACTCAAAATCAAAATGGATTTGAATGACTGTTTCATATACTTACCTTTTTTGTGAGAATTTGCTAAACTTTGAACCATATTGATATCAATATAAAGATATGCGTTGCGCAGTAACTTAAACGATAAAGAAAATGATTATGCGGCGAATACTAAAACCAAAATACTGCTTACAGAAATGACTTTTAGATCAATTTCTCCTCCTAGCTTATTATAAAGCAATTTGATTATGGCTATAATAAAGTATTCATGACTCTACATTACTCGATTACCTTTCCTATTTGGTATTCAATGCCAATCCAACTCATTTAATATCGTAAATACTACATTGATCGCTGTCTGTATACCCAGAACTTTGTCTGGGTTCCTTATTGTTACAGGGAACGTCGCATTTATTAGAACTTTATGCAAACTTAGAGTCTCTTTTACTTCATATGTGACAAGTATTTAAAACGAAATCAAAATTGGTTCATCCGTTTTGTTTACAGACACAGATACACAACACACGTCTAACTCATTCAACACTCTTCTCTTTGCGTTGGAGATTAAAAAATAAGTTCTACCAAGTACTGTTCCTAGCGAAGACCTTGTTATGGCTAACATGAATAGCATACAGGAATTTTTTTTTTTTAATTGGTAATCCATTTTTGTAGAAATAGATTTTTGCGCCAGAAAACCTCGCGGGTTTCCTCAGAAGACCCTCTAAGGTGTCATCACAATCTGATCAATGGTCTAAATTAGACCATTGATCAGAATTGATGAAATAATAAAACTCCGGCCTAAGGATGGTAATATTTCATTGAAAATGACCCTCCTTAAGCCGGAGTTTTATTATGACTTTTCATTTTCAATTATGAATAATTAAACTTATTGTTTGCATGTTAATCCTCTATGCGTTCCTTTAGACCATTGATCAGATTGTGATGAAACCTTAGAGGGTCTTCTGAGGACACCCGCGAAGTTTTCTGGCGCAAAAATCTATTTCTACAAAAATGATTACATATAGGTTTTTATTTTTTTACGTAGCACTACAACGCATGCAGCTAGCATAGTATGTAATAACATTGCCTAGTGTTGTCTCATATCACAGAAGTCTCGTATGAAGTGCAATGCTTGTCACGTTGGGTGTATGCACTTCACAATCTCAAAATTAATATTTCCAGTTCATTCTATGTCTTGGCGCCTTTTGCTTTACGTAATCGACTGTACGCGGCATATTTTATTAATGAAATTGCAACGAGTTCTCACACAATAAAGTACAGTCAGAAATAAAGCTGATGAAGTTTTTAATAATTTAAACTCGATTTTGTCTTTGTGTGTCTGTGAATGTGTGTAGTCTACTTCGTCGTGCCCTTTGTCAGTCTTTCATTTATTCATATTAGTGGAAAAGTTAGAAACAGCATATGTAAGGTTTTAATGAAATTGGGAAATTCATGAATACAAAAACACAGACACAATTGTATTCATTCATTATACAGTAGACATGAGCATGAGGCAAGATCCAGAAGCTTAAATTACCAAATTAAAGATAAAATTAATTACGGACCTCTGTAAACATAGTTTTTTTGGCACTAGACTATTTTTAATGGAATAAGTAAAGAATCTTCTCGATTGTGTTCACTAAATATATTTTTTTCACAAAGTCAAAATTTGAAATACTTACAGTCCTAAAACTATGTTGAAACAAAAAAGACTGGTTAACTACTCCTGTTCTCATCTAAAAAAGAACTTACAAATCTAAAAGAGATAGATTTTTTTCCGCCAACTGTACAGACCAATAGTGCCTGCGATATACTAGGAATAGAAACTAGGATCAGTAGGTAGGTTAACGCAAGTTTATTGCGTTCTTATGGTTGTAGATAGCGATAAACTTGATTTATGTTGGGTTTTCTCCCTGCAAATAATAAGCCATGTTTACCAGATATAGAGATAGCCAGAGATAGTCTTGTTGGACGAGTTGGTTCACCTCAACTTTCAATCCGACGGTCTTGGATTCGAATCCTGGTCGTGCGTCAATGAATTTTTCATTTCGAAAAATTTATACGTGCATTAACACGAGCTCTAAATGGTGAAGGAAAACATCGTGAGGAAACCCGCGGCTTAGTCAGCTCACACATAGGTATTGACCATGTCTTTCCTGTGGATGTGGTCGGTTAAGCTGAGAGGATGGTTTAGGTGCTGGGCAAGCCTACTCCATCTCAAACAATGCTTCCTGAACTGTATTAATCATCTAGTAACTGTATTAAGATGTAAAGGCCTTAGTTTTTTTCCAATGAATCAGTGGATGCTCTTTGAACTCTACAAAATTACAACAGTACAAAAAATTTAGAATTTGGTTTTTCTTCATACAACATAGATTATGTTTTATTTTCAAACTTAAATTGAAGAAATACTTATAGTTAAGTTTAAGCGATTGTGTGTAATTGTAAATAGGTACTTATAATACTTAGTATTGCTATAAATTATTGGTATAAATATGATGATGATGACAATACGGAATCTGTGTATTTATACTCCATGCGTCTATTGCATAAAATACAGCGAATTTCAAACACTGCTTTTATTAAAATTCGCTGGCTCCTTCTTTACTTCGAATACCAAACAGTTCGCAACAATGTAAAGAAAATATTCCTTCAATAGTCGAACAAAAACTTCTGAAAACCTTTATAAATAACACTTTATGATCCCACCCAATTATATTTAAGAGAAAAATAGCAACTTTCTAAGAAAACAGAGCTCTGAAAACTCAGTAAGCCAGCATTAACGTCCGAATAAAGAAAATTCTCAATTGACTGCAGAAATTGATTACAATATCGTCTAGACAAATAACAAGCTGCATAATATCAAATATCTTTGTCCAGTGTAATTTTCTTAATGGTATAGTCACCTCCATTAAGGACGATTTTCCTATAAACTATTAATATTCTCACCTCTTCTACGTACAATTAATATTCAACAATTCAGCGACTTAGAACACTTTTATACATACAAAACATTGGCTTATCCTACGGAAGCCCCCTTCGAGATCCGACTCACATTGTGATGTAAATGAGTCTGCTGTCTGCTTCTAAATTACCCCTATGGTCAAGCGGGAGTCTACCGAAGACCGGACATTAGAACCCTCCATTTTAAAACCAAGCTATGAAAACACGCGAAAATGAACTCTACGTTCTTCCTAAGAAATGTTAAATTCGCTTGGGAGCGATAGACGCCACCTCGGTACAGTTAAACGCATATTTCATAGCAGATATAGTGTTATGAGAGCTGGTTAATGGTGGTACGAGTAGGGATGGTGCAATTGTGTGGACAATAATCAAGGGTAATGCTCACAGTAAATGCGTATAATAACGAGATGGGATAATGTCTTGCGATTTTGTTGATGTGTGTACTTCGACTGTCCGTATGACGCAGTTTCGTGTGGTATTATAAAATTATAGTAAGTATTTATGCTTCTTTTTGCGCCTTTAGTAACTAAAAATTTTGTTTAAATTGATAAATTTACATTTGGCCTAACCGATGACCATCCATATATCTTTTAAGAACTTTAATTTCCGTGATTTTAAACCTGTATTCAGTACATAGGTAATCTAATATATTTTTTTGTTACAATGAAATTTTGATATTCTTTGATAAAGTGAGCCTGTGGTTCTAACAAACAATTTTTTTTTTAATAAACAAACTTATGTACTTACTGGTAAACGCCCGCGGCTTCGCCCGCGTGGACTACTATTTTTTTATCACACGGGAACCATACATTTTTCCGGGATAAAAAGTAGCCTATGTGTTATTCCAGAACCTAAACTATCTACATTCCAAATTTCATCAAAATTGGTTCAGTAGTTATAGGGATACGTGGTAACAAACATTCACACACACACACGGACTTTCGCCTTTATAACATTAGTAGGATATTAAAACTTTTTTAAATAAAACTCAGTAAGTACCTACTTATTACTTTCGCCCAAGGACTTATTTCTGCAGAATAGTACAAACCAAGCATCTTTTTGTATGGACAAAATACCTAAACACTTTTACTATAACATAGGTACTCGTATACCATTTATCCTGTGAAAAACGATGGTCACATCAATTACAACTGGTTTACGAAATGACTATAATTCTTTGAAATTATGCTTTTCAACGGGAATTTCCCCTCTTTGTACGCTTATTTTTTTGTAAGGGGTGTCACAATATATTTTAAGTTTTATTGCCACATCTGACCTCTTTGAGTTCTAGACACCTGCATTTTCTTTGTGGTAACATTATGAACTAAACAAATTTTTGAAAGGATTATTTTCGCTGATACAATTTGTGGTCGTACAAGTTGTGAAAATGGGTTTATTATTAAAATAAGAAGATACAAAGAGGTTAAATTTTTGACTTAGTAATGTACATTTACTAAAAGGATCACCATTATCTGTGCTAAGTTATTATTTAAATAAAATGTTCATACAAAACAAGATCATGACTCTATAGCCAAAGCATGGTAGACATTCTTTCAGATCGTCAGGCGTAAAGATCAAGAAAATGTCTAAGGTCAGAGTCAAGTCCAAATGAAAATTTGGCAAATGCGTTATTTTGCTAAAGCATTCTGTATAAGTAAGGTTAACTGGTTTCCACATAATGTTTTCGAAAAATTACTCGTGTGGGTATTGCCACTTTACAATGTATTTAATGATGCATTTTATATTTTCAATATAAAATTATTTGAGTCATAAAATTTTAATGATCTTTAGATGAATCAATTAATCCGGATTATAGTCATTTGGAAGCGTTTTCAAAACGCTGACTGCGCCGCATCGCTGTATGGTAATATGTATTTTATGTACTTTCTAAGAAAATCTAAAATAAGTTACTGAAAGGAAACGTTTTCTGCATAGGAACATAATCAAGTCAAACTTTTGCTCAATCTTACGTGTATTTCTAAAATGGATTTTATACTTATGGAAATAGATCACGAATTCGAACACCTTTTCTCGTTAAATATATGTAAACAAGGAGCTTGGAGAAGCAAAGAATGGGCCCGTTCTGACTTTTACGCTGTTGTAAAATTTGATACATTATAATAATCTAAGGCGTAAAATGCGGTGGTATATTATATTTCCGTATCATACTAATTCACTTAATATTTTATATGTAAAGCAGCAACAAACTTGCTTCGTATATTAGTTAAAATATGGGCAAGTAATACCAACTCAATTTTTTTAAAGGATCGTTGTTGATGAATAAAAACCTGCTATTTAGTACGCTAAAAAAAAAAAAGATTTTTTTTGTAAAATGATGAGTGATTTAGTATGATTTATCATATTTGTAACTATACTGCAATAATATTTCACATTCTAACCGACGATATTACGAATCCGCGTGATGTTTTTAGTGTGTAGGTACTTTTTGATCGATTGAAGCAATCTACTTACCTAAAACTGGATTGGCTATTAGTAATTTATTTATTTAGCAATGTAATGAATGATGAAAATTTTCAAACGTAAATTTAAAAGTTTGTAAATAGAATTACTTTTTGTCGGATCAGTAACAGGAATCTTAAGTTACTGAAACAATTTAGTTAAAAACTAGTCTAAAAACAGCACAACAGCTGAATACAAAGATAGTATGGTTTTTAGCCCAGACACCCCTCCCTAGAGCCCAACGAGAAAACTCGACGCTTCTCCACAATTTAACAAAATGTACACACCCATTGTCTGTAGGTACTCAACATCCGCGTATACCACAACCAGCTAACCCAGACCTACCGTGTTCATAACAAATATTATTAAATGCCCACACCAAACCACCGTTGGGAGACCCACATTAAATGGTCGAAGACAGAAATAACTAGACAGCGACTAAATTAGAATATTCTCTAGAGTTTTAAGCTGCCGCTAATGCGTTTAAGGGGCTTCATTGTGGCAATTGAAATTTAATTTTCCTTCGTTAGAACTCACTGCATATAACATTGGTGTGGAAAACACAAACTTTATGCAACAAACAGACTCACTTCCTAAAGTTACTGGGTTTATTATGTTGCGAAATATGAAATATGAAATTGAACAAATACTTAATGATGTTGGACATTTCACACAGCATTATCTAGCCCCAAAGAAAACAGAGTTTGTGTTATGGAAACACACATTATAAGTAATACTATTTTGTTGTAAATAAATACATTTACACTTAGGTACACATAAAAACACCCAGACCTATGACAAATGTTTGGTGACCATACAAATATTTGCCTCGCGGAGGAAATATTTGTATGGACCCACAATCTTTTGTGTTTCAGGCGGGCCTTCCACAGTCATTAAATGTCTGAGATAACCTTTAATGATGATATACTAGTTAAAATAATTGTGAATTTAAAAAAGGATTTTTCGCTTTGATACGAGTTTTAAATGGTGAAAAAAGAAAACAATGAAGATAAGAATTTTCCTGAAGATAAGATCAATTAAGCGGAGAAGATGATTTCGTGATGGGTAAGCCAAATTCAGTTTCCATCTCGAGAATTTTCTCATTTACAACAGTGTACCGTTGAGTCTACACCCTTGAGGTTATAGCTGACCAGTCCCTGCCCACACCGCATCGCCTTTTCGGCGTTCACTTGTTCCTTCACTTTTGGCTTGCGAAGCGGCGATCCGGCAGCGTTACGAAGTTGATGTAGTGAGCGTTGCTGCATAGAATTCCATACAAAGAATACCGAGGCGATACGGTGAGGTTCGGGTGCGGCGGCGACTGGTCAGCTATAACCTTTAGGATGCTTCCTGTTATTGAAATCAGCTAATAAATATATCTTTTTTACGCTCTATTAATTTCACACTACATTTAAGTACTTTTATCGTAATCCACCTACATGACGTATTCATGCCATTTAAAAGCCACAGTTATAAATTAAACACGTCTTAAGAGCAGTTACTTAGATAATTAAAATGGTCCTTAATACATAGTTACAGGTTAAAACGACACCGTCTCAAGCTTAATAAGCTTGATATCAACTGGGAACCAGTTATGCAAAACTACAATCCCAGTTCATAAATACCTGAACATACTACTTGATAAGTAATTATTTAAGTAGTTTAATTTGCAGTCTCCTCACAGATTATCATGCTATTTCTTTATGCTTTTACCTATAAATGTAATTTGAGATTCCGAAGTCGAGGATTGTACTATCAGATACCGTCATTTTTCTTGTAAAAGTAATATAAAATGGTGTTAATGTCTTGAGTTTTCTGAGCAGTCTAAGCTTTCGTTTACTGGACTTATTAGCATGTCGTATAAACGTTGATAAGCACTTTGAGCTGATTCATAATTTTATAAGGCGTGTTACTTAGCAGATTTATATATTTAATCAATTTAATAATAAAAAAAATTGTTTGTATACATAAAATAGAATACTTTTCGTAGGAGTTATTCTTGGATTTCTTGTTTCTTCTTGGACATCAAACAGAATTATATATATTTTAAGGTGGTTAGATTTTTATTTAAATTACACAGTCACTGGGAAATTTAACATTGATTTTGGAATTATTATGATTTTTGTAAATAAAAGTTCGCGATCTTATTGATTTGCCGCAGAATCTACCCGTAAATGTATTAAAAATGTATCTAGAGGTAGAACATCTTTAGCAGTTACATCTTGATTTCTGCTTTACAATATTTCTCTAGCTACAATTATGTGGCTTGTAAAAATCATCATGTATGAGCTGGTGGCTAATAACGACCTAAAAGCCGGGACCGAAAATTTGCTCACCGAAGAACGGAAGCTCTCAGATTCCAAATAAGGTACCAACTTACGCAAGGACCTGCTTATTTTACAAATACGCTATATAATACGCTATAATAATCGTCTAGTATGTCAAATAGCCAGTTGGTAATAAAATTAGATAATTGACAACGTGGACTTGTAAATAACTCGATGCAAAATGCGTATTGCGTAGTATCAATGAAACGGACCACACAAGCCGATCAACGCATGCAGGTTACAAACTCTCGGAGCTATAAAACTACATTCAAACGGTGTGTTCAAACGGACAAACGACAGTCCAATACTATCAATTATCTGTAGAGATTTATACGAGACTTCTTAGATGATAATCGAACATAATTAAAACAGTATTTCATTTGCAAAAAGTAATGCAAATTATGATATAGCATTGAACATGTTTAAGGTTACTAATCACGTCAGTAGGCCTTGTTATAATGAATATGAAAATAATCTAAAATTAATTTTAAATCATTGAGTTACTTTAATGATTTAGGTATGATACTTACTGTCATACTAATTCGAGGTATTTTTCACTTTGGCTGTAATTTAGTTGAACTGTTGGAAGAAAAAATAGGAAAATGCATGCGCGTGCTACATACTCGTATCTATCTACATTGAATTGTAGTTGTGAAAGTTTGAGAATGGCAGAATTACAATATAATCACATTGTATTGCAGGCTCAAGCAAGGAGTGCCTGTGCGCTGGCTATATCATTAATTTGCTCGTGACCCTTACTGAGTCCAGCTCTGCCATATTGCGAGGGAGGCAAGCTCTAACAAATATGCTCTCACACGGGCAACTTATTAAGCAACTGTTGCAAAACTTTAGTATCTAGACGATCACAAGAGGCAGCTTCAAATATTAATTAGAAAGATTCAAGGATATTCTTAAACGCTATTTACTTGATTATACAAAGAAACTATAAATGGAAAAAAAAATTGTTTATCATGCTTTGATGTATCAACTTATTGTTTCCTACTCATTAATAGTAACATACTTTACAAATTCAAAATGATGTTTACAATTTTTTTGAATTTGCTGGATGTACTTCTACATACATGTAGGAATTAGATCAGAGTCATATCTTATTTCTTAAGCCCATAACTCCAAATCTGGTGGTGTGGCATAATTGGAGCAATTTTAATTGCCAGTGTATAAACACTTTTATTGCGAGAGAGGCGAACGTGGTGGCAATATTAAGAAATTTATTGGTGCAAATAAGTAAATAATTTACAGGTGGATTAAGTAAAAGGGCAAGTTTATTAAAATTTCGGCAAAGTAAATAGGCTTTACATCATTTTGAGTAGGTACTTATACACAGTCTAACATTTTCTGGCACAAATTTTAGGAAAATACCTTTTGGAAATATTTTGGAATATTCAAACATGCACTAAAAGAAATATAAAAAGCCTTTATATCACAACGTGATCAGATAAAACAGTATGATCCGTTTTATTTACGCAATTTTTCCATTCCCATGAAACCAGCAAACATCGTATGAGTAAGTGGCCAACTCTGGTGACGGAGTTTTTAGGCCGCCTAAAGGTCTCCTTCATGGCTTAACGACTTAAAAACCAGGACCGACAATTTAACGTGCCCTCCGAAGCACGGAAAATGTAATGAAAAACTAATAGAGAATCAGAATAACTTTCAAATTACAACATATTATTTTTCCAAGTAACACAAAGTAAGTTAATCCTCTCACACTAATTAACATAGATATCGCCATAAAAATTTTCAATTATAAAGTAGGTACCTAGGTAATATTACCCATAAAAGTTGATAACTAACTCACTTCAAAGTGCGTACGATCGCTCTCAAAAGTAACTTTTCAACGTTGATCTACGAGTATAATAATAATTGCTAACAATTTACAGATAGCTCAACTGATCCAAGTAACTGCCAGTTGGAAGCTTATCCAAGACGCTGGCAGCATTTTTAAGCTAAAGATCAATGCTATTAGCAGCGTCTTGGACATGCTTCCGGCTGGCAGTAACATGCTCTTTAGCTTAAAAATGCTGCCAGCGTCTTGGACATGCTTCCGACTGGCAGTTAGACTGGCAATTAAGCCAATTATACATATATAACTTAGGTGCTATACCTACCTAGAATATGACTTGTATATTTAGCTGAAAACAGCCAAACAACTTTTGAACAACGATATGAAATAAACTGATACCTACCTTTCTAAAATTTCACGAGGCGTACAAATGCGTTGCTGATTAGGTCGATTGGTGCGAGTCGATGAGAGGCGGTAATGGTACTTCATTGTTAAGGTTTTTCGATCACAAAGGTTGCTTAACAACTTTTGACAACGACTGCCTTGGACAGAGTTAACTAACATGCGAACTATTCATTGCAATAGTTCAAACAATAACCTCTTTCTTCACAGTACATCATTTTATGACCGCGAAATTTATCTTGTTGCTACAACGCAACGCTGAAAATAAACGCAAAATATTTACATAAAATTTGCATTGGCTGAAATAACATGTGCGATTTTCGACCTTGTTGCGTAAGGAATAACGAAATCGGTATGTTTGCTGCTGTGTTCAAACATAAGGTCCCAGAGTAACGTTGTATACGAGCTCACAGTTTTATGAGGATATTCTGGTTACGTCGTTGTATGGCAGTCATGTTTCAATTTTTACTATGATTTTGAGTTTTTAATTACTCTTCAAAATTACTACCAAACTCTACACTAGGGCTCTCAAGACTTATAGGTCGATTGACATTTCCATAGTACTTAAGGATACCCTAAGTATTTTTAATTTCGGCAAAATTGGACTTAGCATTTATATTGTCATGTGATTGATTTCCTTTAGGTGTTTATCTTTTTATTCTTGGTTCACAATGACTGAAATGAATATGTAATTACAATTTTTAAATCAGAAGTAATTGACCACATGATTACAAGATTAGATAGATCTGAGATACGTTACATCCAGATACGTTGTTTATCTGAATTAATTCTACTGATTTTTTCCAAATCTTCGCTCACTCTGTAACGAAACTGACCCTAGACCACCTGATCCAAGAATCTTATTTGTAAAATACCTTGTACTTTATTCCAAAAAGACAACACAATTTTATTACACATCACTATTATTGATTAAAACAGTTTATCAGAAATAATAACACAAAAAGTCGCACGCAATTATGAAAGGAAAACATTATATATCACTCAATAAACATTCAAACACCACATTAAGTACAGTCACATACAGTCACAACCCTATTTTGAAAGTAAGGATTTCTTACGGAAAACATCAACATGCGTCGCAAAAACTAAAGGTAGCTTGTACTGATCTTCAACAAAATATTCTATAGTCTATTAAGCATCTTCAAGGCAGGAAGCACCCAAATCCTGTGGCAGTAACAGCTTATTGTGTAACGACAATTCTCCGGAAAAATATTCCATCAAAATTATATTCAAGCCTATTTGAAGTAAACACAAGGAAAACAAGGCACCCTCATTTAACTTTCACCGTCAAGGAAGCCTACTTAATTTAAAAGATATCGCGCCTATCAAAACAGCCATTATAGCATCCCCTCAACAAGCCATGTTAAATACTTGAATACTAACAGCCTACTTTTGATTTTTCAACAATGGCTCGTAGTTCCGATCGATCCAGGACCCCACAGTTCCGGTCGGGGCTAAAATCCACGTTTTTAAATCCTTAAGCCGACCAGTGTAAGTAAGTACCCCACGTTCCATGCGGGAGAGGAAATGGAATGGAGGTGGGTGCGAGCGCAGCAGCGATGGGGATCTCGGTAGATTGGATACGTTATCTGCAGCAGGTAGCTACAAACTAATTGTGTATTCTTTCCTCGCTCCGCCGTCCTTAATCTGCCCTGTTTGCCCCACTCGCCCCCACCCCTTTCCTCCCAGCCACGTCTCAACTAAGCGGAAAGTTTTAAAACGCTGTATTTATGCAGATTTCAAAGTCAGTTGCTTTTATTGCGCGAATTAGGTAGATAAGGTGATTACGGTGGCGCCGGAAAATTTATCTTTTTAATTAAAGATTCGATCCGTTGTTCCAATTGTTATTGGCAGTATATTTATTGTTTGAAGTTACTTGCTCAAGTTATATTTTATTTGAGCTAATTTCACAGAAATTTATCGATTCACTTATTTTGGGACCAAGGTGTTTGACGCTATCACGTTTTCGACTGATAGCATCAAACGAGTCGCTGAGGGTCGGTGCATAATAATAATTGTTAGTCCAGCAGTGAACATCTTAAAGCTGATGATAATGATGACGGTAAAACGGTAAGGGATGTAGAAAATGAACATTTTCCTACGCAGGTTTTTAATGTAAGCAAACTCACACCTAAAGAAAAGCAAATTATCAGATAGCATCAAAAATGGGCCTCGTTTCCGTGAAAACACAAAACAAAATTGTCTTTGACTAAACAAAGTGTTAATTCCAAAGGATTACACCCATTCTAGCGCGTGCGGTAACAGTAATTTGATGGCGTATAAAATTAACAAGTAAATCGCTACAATGCATACGAGATAATCCAGCCCAGAAGGTAGATTATAACGAACCAAACCCACACATAATGCGGTAGGACCCAATAACTGAGGCGGCGGTAGTGAGAAGGAAATTGGTTGGGAAAAATTTGCATTTTTATTGAAATTTCCACTCTTGGTCGCGGATGAAACTATGTCTCTAAATACGTACCTTAAGCTTTGTATAACCGCGTCTGTTTGTGTGCCCTCTGTTTGCTGAGCGTGTGTGGGAGCTCGCGGGTGGCATAGAGAAGTGAAATCTCGCCAAAATTGTATCGATAAAGCTTATAATCACGCCGCGTCACTGCTCTAACAATCCCCGGTTACTTTGATGCTATAAATTGATATTTTATGTGACTTTTATCGACTTGACGATCGTTCGGGACATTTTCAATCCTCGATTACGACCGGATAAAAATATTCAAATCTCACTTTAGCTAATTCCAAATGGCTGTGTATATGTTTACGCATAGTAGATGATTTGTTGTCGATAAACGTAACATCACTAATGTGGACGGCAGACAATTGCTACACAAGTCTGTGTGTATACGTAGTTGACTTTAGGGAAGGGATCATAATAGGAAATTTTCTCTGGCAAATATGCGCACAGTATCCGATACCCTTTTCACTTGTATTGTTTTTATTTTCCAACCCTAATGAAAGAACTTGCCTTGTCTGTATTGCAATTTCAATATATTGGCTTAGTGGCATTTTTTGCCACGTACACCGTGTGCTTCCGAAATGGTTTTCATATAAAATCAGAGATATTTCTGTATAGGGAATAGACCGCTCTAAATGTAACTGTGGGATTTTCCTGTTGCGGATATAAAACTCTGGAAAATGTGAACGTCGTAAAAACTTGAAGTTACTTGGAGGAACTAATCGAAGTTTCAAGAAGTATTAATAAAAAATAACTGTTCTGACTTTCATTTCTGAAACTGAAGGTTGACATTGTTCTCTAAAACTGTGAACCATTGTTAAAGATTTACGTCCCTACAAGGATTCTTAAAATACCTAAAGGCTTTTTGTTCATCAGCTGTAAATGTCACCACAAATTGGTAATAAATTTCCGCTCTATTAAAATTTACTGTCCTCAAAATGTTTTTTTTTCTAATATTACGTAACTTGGTAACCCTTTTATAGTCCTTAAACAATGCTAGCAAAACGTTCTAAGTTACACAACACCTGGTTATAAAGCTTAGATTCGCGTGACAAAAGCTGAGCTGATTTTATTACACAAGGGGCAGTGTTTTACGATCTCTTAACGAATCAAAAATTTTCTCTAGGACAAACAAATGTGTAAGTTCTATAAACAACTAATTTGAATTACAAGGACGTGATAGGATCTTTCGATTATTTGGGTTCAAAGTATCAGGAAATTACATGCTGTTCTATTTTGGTTATAAACAAAGCCAACTTTCTTTATTTTGGAAGATAATTTTGAAAAAGTAAACTTAAGAAAACAATTTTTGGTCACTGACCTTACTAATTTATTTTTACTAGCCAGGTTTTTAAATATTGATAAAAAACAATAAAATATTAATGTTTAAGTGTTGATCATTAATCATTTATATAGTAACATTAATCAACAGTTTTAATTTTAGGTGAGTTAAACGACCGATTATGCAAAATTCCGCAATTAACACGGATGCTTAAAAATTTTATTTTTTTACAACATGTGAATGTAGATTAGATTATATTATGAACTCTTAAGTTATTCCTGACGCTAATAAAACTTACAAGACCTGTAATAAAACCAAGCGTAGGTCTTTAGATCAAAAGACAACAGTTATGCCTGTTTTCACAAATATTATACTCTGTGGTTATTGGGAACTAATGAGTTAAAAGAAAAGTACTTAACTAAATAAAAAAAAGTAAGTAAGTAAGTAGATTGTATTCTTATGGACGATATAATAGTATTTTTTTTAATATACTTACTTCTAGCTGTACCATTTACATCCTTCCTAAAAAAATTAATACTTATAGATAAATATTAGAAACATACGTTTTCTGCATTCTCTTGAGATAAATATGTAAATGTTTGGTACCAACTTAACGTACGGGTACTATAATGTCCAATGTAAAACATATTTTAAAACTAAACTTTAAAGTTACTGTTTTAATCATCACAGAATGTTGCTGAAATTTCCTAAATTTAAGTTTCTGCAAGGAAAGTTAACCTGTTAGAGCTCAAAGTATAAAATTATACGTCATTTCACTGCTCCATTCACGAACTCACAATTTTTAAAACAGGTTGACGATTTTAGCAATTTAAGACTAAAAAACCTTGACTTTACTTTGACTATCTCTGTGGCGCAGTGGGTGAAGGCCCGCCTGATACCCATGAGGTTCTCTTTACTTGACTTAACTTTGATGACCTCAGTGGCGCAGTGAGTGAAGGCCTGCCTGAGACGCATGAGGTTGTGGGTTCGATCCCCGCCGCGTGACGAATGTTTGTAAGATCTGCAGATATTTATCTCGGTCTGGGTATTTTCCATGTATAATAATGAATGTATTGACAAAAAAAGATACAAGTAGTACCTAGATATCAGTCATGTAGTTCCCATAACACAAGCTCTGCTTACTTTGGGGCCTGGATGATGCGTGTGAAATGTCCAGAATTGTTTATTAATGTAAGTAAATGGTAGAGAAAATGGATAGTCCAACTGTAGAGAAAATAGACTACCGCAAGACATTATTTACACGTAGTAAATACAATCAAGTACAGTAAAATCCTTTGACGCACACCTTTCCTTATTTAAGATAAAGCAAACACCGCACTGAGCAGATAAAGAGGAGAAATCGACCGCAACTATATAAAGGTTTGCAGCGATAAAAATACTGTGTTTATTTGCACGTCCTACATCAGCTCCTTAAGTCTGGAAAAATGACTCAAATACCTAATCATTTCAATGCGAAATTAAATCACAACGCGATAGTATTACGATTCATTTTGCAACAACCGCGAAATTAATAGAACGACGTTTTGAATTTCGATACAGTTTGAACTTATATTCCACAGTATCAGTAAATTCGGATCCCTATCTCAGGCATTTTTTTCTAAAACGTGATTTAAATTGGCTATTATTCCTTTTAATTTTATGAGCCGTTAATGGTTTTCATCGTTTAATAACACAGGTGTTCCTGTTACGTCGAGCAGAAACTTAAATGTGTCAGACAATTTTCAAATTATTTTTTCTAATATTTATGTATTTGAGCTTTCAGATGAGTATGTTTGCTGTCAATATAGCTCTTCAATCTTTTAATGCATTTTTTCTCCGTAGCTTTTAGGTATTTCAAAGTATAAACAAAGCTATATTTACAATTATTTACATTTACTGAAAGTGGGTAAGCTATTCTTGTGCTTCTGTTGTATTTTCGTGCTACGAATCGGATAATTCTGATATGAATAAAATCGATTTACGCCCTTTTCGCCCCTCGTAAAAATGTGCATTGCAGCTATCATAAAGTGATCTAGTTTACTATTACAAAATGCGCTTTAGATACGGACTGCATAACGTTTCTCCCTTCCCCTTTCTATACTTTTCCATAAGAGAGACAGAGACAAGTACATTTCGTGAATTCAAGGTTCGACTATGTCGCATATTTTAAAGGTGATATGGCAACAGTCACGATGCTTGAAATTTTCTATTAATTGGCCTTTTTAGTGCTTTTTGTCGATGTCATTCTATGGCTTAACGTGATTTCGTATCTATATTGTCATGTAAATGCTTGTTTATTTGACATTGTTTGGAGCTTTTATTACAGGTAAAGGATAAAAGTCTACAATGGGACAATAATTTGATTTCAGAGAGTTAGTTTCAGTCGTTTTATTGGCGGAATACGCTTTGATTGTGTTGCACTCAATATTTAATACGAAAGGGTATTTAGAGCTATTTACGTTGCCACTGCCAGCTGATTTCAAAGATGAGTCGAATACAGTCATTTATTTTTATTTAGCACATAAAAGCAATTGAATCGCCTATAAACTGGTTTCAATTGATGCGTAATGTATGCTAATGCTACCGCCACGTCGATATAATTGGCGACACTTCCGCTAACTAAGCGTCCTCCGATAAATAGACGGACGTGCCGGTTAAAACAAACGCCGATTCCACAGCGCCATGAAAAATTCAATACATCGATACCCATAGAACGAAAGTGAAAAAAACCGAAAACAATAACGCAGATTTGATCAGTATTCAGTTCGCGACGCTTCTGTCCACAGCTGGGATATTTGGCAAGGGGACAAGTCCTACAGTACCACATGAACTCGACGCCACAGTAACTTCACGTCAAACACTTGAGATGTTGACGGCAAATTGAATTTACAACGCAATTAACGACTTACATTATGTAAGACATCAACGTCAGTAATCAGACAGAAATAAAGCTGAGATATTTTGAATGTTCTGATTTATTTAGCTGTGGGAAGATTGTGTAAATTAACTCGATCGCCTCTCTCCCGTTTTGCGGTCAATGATTGCAAAGAAAATAGCCGAATTAATAAAATGCATTGCGCCAATAACCATTCCAACTGAATGAATAATGCACTCGTTTGTTATGCACTTAAAATTTGCTTGTACATTGTGGGGTATCCGAACTAATCATGCCAATAAAGAGTGTGATGCGTCGCCTCTATTGTCGTAAATAAGCTCATTACATCGCGACCAACTCGGTCAAATACCTGCGTTTTAAATCAAATGCAATGTACACGAGGGTGTTTGTTTGGCCAAAACGGCTCCTTTGTTGGATCTAATAAATAATTTATCGGTTGGTTGGACGGCCCGTGAATTCATGCTCTGTTGAACTACTGTAAAACTTCATGTATATGGTAGCTGCTTCAAATGATTTACGAGGCTATTTCAAGTGGATTAAATGCTGATATTGGGGCTCGTGATAAACGCTCCACATTTAGACATACTAAATATTTACATTTTAGCCACCTCTTTATCTCAGCTTACAAAAGTAAACCGATTAAATTATATTAAAAGATTATTATCGTCTCTCTGGTAATTTATTCACTGATATGTGGGTAGTTGGTAGAAAACAAAGAGTGTATTACACATAAAATTCAATGTAAAATCACGTTCAATTGCAAACACGGAGTGCCTTTTAACATATTTTTTTCTTGAAGAAGCAATGTCGTGCTATTGCCTCCCACGATTTAGTCCACTCCAGTAGTATGAATCGGTTTTTAGGTATTCAATGCACAAATCTTCTGTAATCACATAAATAGGAATGTTTTATCTAAAATGTGCTTCACGGAGGTTTAGGAGTAGATCGAATTACCTCCTTTTATCGACGTCACCTCAGGGTGTATCACGTTTAAAGTTATAGAGGGTGCCGACTGCACGGCGTATGTCACAAAAGTTATCACTGTACATTATCAAACATTTCAGTGCGATAGTACCTATCTTATCATCGTGACTCTGTTTCTTTGTATCTGTGTAGTCAACCTACATCTAGAGTTCGGCGACCCCACAAGGCCGGAATCCGTCATCCTCAGTTCAAGGTCACCTCGAACTCATGTCACTACGTCACACGTCACACGTATCTGCATCTTTGATCGTCTACATTGATACGAGTCACCCGGATTGCCGACTTTATTCCCTTGGATTAAGGCGTGGTTCAAAAATAGTAGGTGCAATGACCTCGTTCCTTCAACGCGGTTTGGCTTCAAGATGTTACTTTCGTTGGTATTTTTGTGCTGATTATGTTAGGTGGGGTTATGGCGATGTAGGTAAATAGTTGTAGAAACAATGATGTAAGACCACCTACGAGCCAAGAAAAATGTTTAAAAACTTTAGATAGAGACTTCTTATCATTCTGTTTTGTTTTTGTTGTAATTTTGCTAAAATGGTTTTAAAAAGTCACAGAAAATGTTAAAAGTACTGCGTCATATTTTTGGGTTTACAATCTAAATATCGCAACAATCAATACTTACTCATAAACGATATCTAATGTGCATGTTATTTATTTCAATAACCTACGAAACCTCAATGATTAGGTTAGCAGTAAATGTTATCATCACCAAACTTGTTCCACCCACTTGACTTTACAAGGCGGCAATATTGACGACCCCACTCACATGGCGAACCTTACCCCATAACGTTCTACCAAAGATACCGATCAATAGTATAGTGTAAAGAACAGAATCACAACTACATAGCTACAAGGCTTGAAGCCTACTAGACTCCTAAACACACAGGTTATTACTTATGAAAGATGTTTATAGTTTGAACACTGGTTAAACAACGTCCTGTCTTTATTTGTGGATAGTGACAAATAGTAACAGGACCTTGTTAAACCAGTGTTCAACTCTAAACATCTTTTATAAGTAAGGGGGTATGTCACTGCCCTGCAAGGTAATGTAAAACCAGTTCGCTAGCTTTTAAATGTTATGGAATAAAAACCTATTGATTTTTTCGAGCGATTAATTAGTGTTTTCTGCTCTTAAAAAATTTACAATTCCAATTTGCACTAGTTGTGTAAAGGCATAAAAGCAACACACAACACACACAACTACATCAATATGTAACATTTTTGCTATATAGTCGTATTGCTCATTATACGGACTAAAAGTGAAGGAAAAAATGTCATTTTTCCTTCAATTTTGAGTAGTTTTGATGTGTTTTATGTCAAAATTGAAGGAAAAATGACATTTTTTCCTTCACTTTAGTCCGTATAATGAGCAATACGACTATAGGTATTTTTAAGTTATTTTAGTAAGGTGGTGGATTGTAATCTAAATGATTTCAAAGTTTTCTTCTGTACAGGTTTAAATTTAGGTGCAATTTAATTATAACGAAATTATAGGAATTAGTAACGTAACAATCGTGCCTTAACATGCACATTTTTTTTACTTTGAGCTTATGGCAATTAATCTTATCTAATTTTTACTTCCAATAAAATTTATATACTTACTTTAAGTTACTTTTGGCCGTCGACCGATTGGTCGTCCTAAGTATCGCTGGAGCGACAGAATAGAAGCTGACCTGCGCGACCTCGGAGCCAACAACTGGCTAGCTAGAGGCAGCAATGGACAGAAGAAAGTGGCGAATTCTCGTTTTGGAGGCCAAGACTCACTTTGGGTCCCTGAGCCAATGGAGTGAGTAAGTTGTTTAAGTTTAAATAATAGTTCGTTAGTAATAAATGGTTTTTATCTTATGGCATCATACATTCATCTACGCAACTACCACACTAGTTTTTGTTGTACTATGTCAAGTGTATTTCATCGTTCACGTTCTGATAGTGTACATTTTAAGCTTTACTATCTCTAGTTGATAATTTATTATGTTTTTAGTTTCCCTTTGGGTATATTTATGGTTTGTCTTTAATAAAACTTATTTTGAAATATTAATAAATTAAATGCTAATTTTGAGTTTTAATCAATCTTGTAACTTTTTGTAGTCAATATTAAATATCTCTTACGTATTTTACGTGTTTAAATAAAAAAAAATTACGCAATCTTTTAAATCAATTTGAAGCGAAACTTATTAAAAATATAAATTTGCAATTTTATATTAAAATAGGTTCATACGCTGAACTAATCACATAAATAAAAGGCACAGCAGATGTTGCGCACCCCTCGCACAACGTTTTTATTCCAATTTCAAATTTTACAATGACAATTTATTAAAACCTTTTTATAACAAAATATACTTTCTGAAGTCACACCACAGTCAGAAGTACAGTCAAATGATCAACTATTAATACTTTTGCTTCTTGTGTTTCCTGTTCTTCTTTCGATTAGGTATATTTAAAAAAAAAATTACTAAAATAAAACACAAGAAAGTCATTTTAAATTGGGTCTCAGCCTACATTTCGTAAGCAATGTGCACACAAGTTATGAATATGACAGTTTAGTGTAATAGTACGATTAAATTTATGACTAACGAATTCAAATGAGAGCTTAGGTATATTTTAACTGTCTACGATGAAAAATTAATAAAGAGCTTTTAGATGGGGTATGACAAACCTTTACGCTTATTCCGGGGTATTTTACTAAATTAACGATCAATTTATTATAGTAAAGAGCCGAAATATCGTAAATAATTTGCCCCTTAATCGAGTTCACTAAAAGCAATTTCAAATTTCTCTTTATTGATAAAACCATAGGATTTTATATATTCAGATTATTAATAGAAAATTTATTTGGCCATGGAAAATACATTTGAAGCTGTTATTAACAATCTTAAAAAGCAATTACTAGATACTGACCTGAATTAAATCTAATGACTAGACATGACATTAATTTATCTTTTTGTAATGAATATTATGTCTAAATTATACATAAACATGTTTGTCCCATATTTATACATTTCCAAAATTAAAAAAAAAAATTGAAAAGTGTTTTAAAAACTGAAGTCAGAATAAAAATATTAAGGTCCTTCAAGAAAGAGTCTACTTAATAATTGTGGCAATGCCAGAACCTTACGGCTATTGCTTACCTCGAGTGTCAATTAAATACAAAGCCAGTAAAGGTAGACGCATAAATTCCTTTCTGAGACCCATCTAGCTATGTTATTATGGAGCCATATTAAACCTTGTAGTTTCAGTAAATAACAAGTACCTACCTACATAAATTTATGTTTTGTATAGACACTGTTGAAAAATTCAAAACCAATTTTGAAATTGCGTTCGAAATTTAAAGTAGGTAATAAAATTTTAAGTGTTTAGTGCCGCTAAATTCGAAAATAACTAGACAACAAAGATCAACAGGCAATTAAAATCTTTGAAAGCTATCACTGCTTCACTTGAATTTTAAACGATCCCCCTTGCCCGATTAGGGTGCATCCTAAAAGCTTCAAAAGCGATAATTCACAACGCAAGAATGCGGACCGACGAGCTTAGGCGCGTGTTTCAATACACAAAGTTATATGTTCTTGTGATATAGACTCTATTTCGTCGTGATAGGAGTTGAAATTGCGTGTAGGGTGGGCTGGGTGGGTTGTCAGTTGGTAGCAATGGTGGACTGTCATGGCGCGGTTGACGTCACTCAGCCAATGAGCGTGTGGTGAGACGCGACTGCAGCGCCACAATATGGCTGCCGACGGCTCTCCATCGCCGCTTTTGTTGTGTTTAGGCCTAGAGTTGAAAAGAAATCATTGTAAATATAACAAAAAGCTACATTTTATATAAATTTGATGCACAGAAATTAAAAATATATGATAATATTTGTTTTTAGCGTGTCATTTGTTAGATACATGTAGGAAGAACAGTGAAAAGCCGGTGTTGTTTTGTTTTTGTTGGGTGAGTTCAATTATTTATTTTTTTATTTATTTTATATTCAAATATTTTATAAAACTTATTTAAAGTCTTTTTAATGACAATAAATACAGCAGATTTTACAAACAGCTTATTTATAAAAAAAATCTAATAAGAATTATATTTTTATTTAAAAATTGATTTTTTTCTGTTTATTTTGTTTATATTTTAATTAAATATAATAATTTATTTAAGAAATGAAGATGTCACTACCAACCTTATTGATAGATGCTTTATAATAAATTAGGTAATTAAAATGCCTTAGGAGGTGGTACTGTCAAGTGGCCACCTCTTTTCCTGCCTTCTTATTAATATTAATTAAACGTGCTAAATACATTTTACCACGTTAATTGGTAATTAATATGGCAGGCATGTTAGACTTACCTTGATAATTATTAGTTCAACGCTTTGTACATACATAATGATGGTTATATACCACCAACAATACATACATAGTTAATCACTTAGTGTTTAGTTATATTATCAATATTTTCTTTCACGATATAGTGTAGAATTTGTATACTTATATGGCGTAGGTAAGTATGTAAAAATATTATGAATTTAAAGCTTTTTTCTCGTCATATTTTCGAATTAAGGCCATGATCAAAGCATTTATTTATATTTATAGCGGCTTTTACTCTTCTTGTAATTTTATTTCAGATTCAAAGAGGCAGAAAATAATATTTCAGGAAAACTCATTCGATTCTGAATTATTTGACAGGAGTATGTAAACAATTTTAAGTGCTGAATCCCGTTTAAGTAAATCAAGGGCTTATTTACAAGTAAACAACGTTCTTAAACATCATTGAACTAAAAAAACACGCGGTTTCGTTAAATTATAAACTTTTAAATGAGTAATACGTACCTTTCTGGGTAAACAGTTGTACCAGTGGCATAATTTCACACAATACCAAATTTAATTTTTTTTTTTCATTATCACTAACATAACCTTATTCAAGTTTCACTAGGGTAATAATTGCAGCTAAGACGTTACTAAAACTACTTTTATTACATAAATAATCACAAGATTCCCGCACTTTGTAGGCAAGCGAAAATGACAGATTTCCGCGAATTTCTTTCCACTGCAACCACCAGTCTATATTAAAATCTATATTCCACGCACAACATTCGCTTACGTCGCTACTGAGTATCCAGAGTCATATCGCCATTATTACTATTACAAATGGGAATATAAAAATAAATCTTAATTTTTTGTTGCAGGGCCGCGGTGCCACCCCATTTTTTCTAGTCCCACCCCTGAGGCAATCTGGTCATTTGGATGTGAGCTACGAGACAGTGAGTATGGTTTGTGTTGGTCCATAGATGGTGTCACTTAATGGACGTCACACTTCAATTTAAATGTATTGAAAGTAATACCTATAAAAAAAGCCACGTGTACCTACCTGATGTAGAAAAGTAAGTTCGTTTTCGCTATGCTGTTTTGAGCTGGACTTTGTGTCTTATTTGAGCCATGTTGGCCGAGTTGGTTATTACCTAGGCTTTCGATCCGAAGGTTGTGGGTTCGAATCCTGGCCGTGCATCAAGGGATTTTTCGTTTCGAAAAATTCATATGCTTATTAACACGAGCTCTAAACGGTGAAGGAAAACATCGTGAAGAAACACGCGGCTTAGTCAGCCCCAAACGTATTGACCATGTCTTTCCTGTGGATATGGCTGGTTAAGCTGAGAGGATGGTGTAGGTGCTGGGCAAGCCTACTCCATCTCAACATTGTCCCAGGCACTACAGTGTCCCGTTAAGTGTAGGCAAAGATTGCCTCCTGACACTGTATAAATCATCTAGTAAAGATGTAAAAGACCTAAGTTTTATTTGTGTCTTATTTACATTGCTTGTGATTTTCTTAGATAGATGGTTGATAACACAAGCTTAGATAGACCCAATGATCAAGACCAGCTGAAGATGATCTTGAAAACTTTTTACAGATAAAATGAAAGCCTGGTTTTTTGGTATTAAGAACAAGGTCCAATCTGATAACTTTAAATATTTAAGGTTCAATTTTAAAGCTATAAAGATGAGCATTGATAAGCAATAAATTAGTTATCGCTCTTAAAAGATAAGTGAATCAAAAGGAGTTAGAAAGGCGACGTTATTTTTTCTTCTTCTTATAGTGCCTCTCCAGTTATTGAAGGTCGGCGGTCATCCTCTTAAACTCTTCCTTGTTTTGGGCTATTCGAAATAGGTCTTCAGCCTTTTTTAGGGTGCGTTTCCACTTAGGCGGAGCTGAGCGGAGCGGAGCTTAGCGGCGCATAAATTGACCAATTAGGGTGCATTTTGCCGCGTTTTGATTTCGTCGTTTGACATGTGATTGGTCAATTCATGCGCCGCTTTGTTCCGCTCCGCTCAACTCCGCCTCAGTGGAAACGCAGCCTTATGCCTGTCCACTGCCTTATATGTCGCAGCCAGGATAAATTTCTCCTACCAACAGATCTTTTGCCTTTTATCTTCCCCATCATGATAATTTGCAGCAGTTGATAACGGTCATGTCGTAGGATATGACCGAAGTAGCCAACTTTCCTCTGCTTGATGGTTCGTACAAGGTTGTTTTTTTACTTAATATTAAAAATACTTTTTTAGATTATTTGAACTTTCATTTGAGGGTTGTAAGTACCTACGTGTCGTATCACACCTTCTCTCGTGGTGCAGTTCATAGTCGTTTTTAATAGGTAGTTTAAGTTAGGCGACATTTAGCACAGTCGCTAAATGAGTGAGCTAATGGTATTAACACTTTCGTGCTTCGGAGGACGAGATCAGCTAAAAAGTAGTATAAGATCGTTTCCATGAAGTTAGACTTAGTTAGGATTAGTTGACATGAACTTATCGATCTAAAATGCATGCAATTTAAAAAAGATTGTTCGTGTCAGATAAGTTTAGAAGTTGTTCGGTTTGTTAAATGTCCTCTCACAAATAAACGCCCAACTTTATTGTTTGGACTTTACACATACCTACGTGGAGGTTTTATCATACAGATTTTGTACAATGTCTTACATTTATAATATAAATAAAGATTTTGAACATGGTCTCTCAAATCTAGCTTAAGCATTTTCCTTATGATCTTCAAGATCAGATAGAAAGTCTAAGTTTAAAGGTGAACGCAGACCTGGGCCGCACCGCACGCGCCGCAGTCCCCGCATTTGGATTACATATTTATATAAGTTCTATGCAACCTCGCACACCTACCCGCGCCTCAGTCGCCGCAGTACCTGAAGCATTAGGTAATATGAAGAATTCTAATGCGGCGACTGCAGGGCGTGCGGTGTGGCCCAGGTCTGCCTTCAAAATAACTTATAAACGGGGAATTCGCTAGACGGACATACCCGCGGGCAAGTCTGCAGACATGCCCGCCGGACCTCTACTATGACAGACTTACTGCGTCGGTCCTATACTAGCAAACATTGCACAGGCCTAATAGTAGCGAGGTCCAGCGGACATGTCTGAAGACTTGCCCGCGGGCACGTCCGTCTAGTGAATTCCCCACTTAACTTGCAAGAGCAAACTGCACACTCATGTAGTTCCACCAACAAAATAGTCGAGCGAATGGACTGAGCGAGCAGAAAGAGGTAAAAATTGAACTCAAGATTTAACTGACAACTGTCAAACTCTTTGTTTTCTTTGGAAACGTAAAACAATTTTTTTTTTAAGAATCCAAATCCGCTTAGCCATTTCCCGTTCATTAAGCCGCCTATACATGCTGGGCGAGCCTCAGCCAGCGAAAGCAAAGGCGAGTCGATGCAAGGCGAGTGCTACCGTCCACACGCATGGCGAGTATATGCAAACCAATGTAAGTTGGCGCTTGTATTCACTCGGCGAGTGATGCTGCCCACACGTTGGCAATGGTGTTCACTCGGCGAGCCTGCGCCAGCGTGCAGTAGCGGCTTTACCATTTCGCGATGGAAACCCGCCTCAAGGAAACTGTCGCGATTCAGTTTTTAGTACCCACAAATTCTTACCTTGTTGCAACTCAACATATCAAAATAAACACCGCTATAAATTACCCTAACTGTTAGACAAAGGCATAAAACCGAACGTTTATTACCTCTTTTTCTTTACCGCATTCTCAAACCATGCTTTACCTGAACCTTTTGTAAACCCTTTCTTACGCAAAAAATTATACGCAAAGTACAGTGAAGGTAATTATTAAAACCGGGACATAACGGGGCTTTTTTTAATCGAATTTCCGGAAATTCCATAACCCACCCAATTAGCCGTGTTGGTTAAGTGACTTTGGATCCAAAGGACGATTCGTTAGTTCGAATCTCGGCTTAATTCGGGAATTTGATATGTATTTGCACGAGCTAATTACGGTGAAGGAAAACATCACGAGGGAATCAGTTAGTATTCTTATATGCGACATGAGCTTGCAATATGTCACGTGTGGAAAATACTAAAGACTGCAAAAAATAATTGAATCGCTACAAATATGAAGTCTATTATGATAAGCATTGAGGTGGTCAAAAAAATCCATCTTAAGAGCTGGACACTGGTTCATAAGAACTAACTAATGGCTCAGTTCAAATCAAGTAATTTACATATCGCTCATTAAATTCAAAAGGGTCACATTTCTAAAAAACTCAAAATCGTTTTTATTGCAAAAATCGCATCTAAATTGTATAAATTTTTATATTCGAAGAAGACACCCATTGATTTAGCGTTTAAAATGGTCCAAATATACAACTGCCCTTTTTGAATTTTGACACTTGACCACTAATTTCAGAACAAAACGGCCATCTTGTCAATTACGACCCGGCGATAAGCGTAATTGCACGTAATCTTTGTTAAAAAGGGCCACATTCCGAAAATCAACTGAATTTGAAGTAGTAAATTATCGTAAAAAGTGCCATATTTTGAAATGTCATTGTATTGAATATAGAAAACACGCGGAGAACAATATTATTTATAAGCAAAGGAGCCATGTTTTGAAATACGTTTCTTTTGAATTAAAATTCAATATGTTTGGTAATTATTTATTGAAACAAAAAGTGCAGTTCTTGGAATATGTCTGTTTTGCGTTTAAACAAAATATGCTATGTTTGTTAAATGGCTGTTTTGATGTTCGTGAACTATGCGACAATGTTTCAAAATTATGTTTATGTAGTATTTTATTTATCATCATGATTATCTCAGCCATTGGACGTCCACTATTGGACATAGGCAAGCTTCCCTCAATGATTTCATTGTGTTGCGGTTGGAAGCGGTTTGCATCCACCACAACCTGCTTTTTTTTAAAGGTCGTCTGTTCAGCTTGTTGGTGGACGTCGAACGCTGAACTTGCTGATCCGTGGCCTCCACTCGAGAACTTTTACATTTAGAGAATAGTAAAGGACCACGCCTCGGTTCCATAATGCCATCACGGTAACACACACTGATTGAAGACTTTGTCTTATGGCACTGATGTAATTATAGACGAGAAGATGTAGTGAAATTTCCCGAATTCTGCCCATCCGAATTGAATTCGACGATTTACCTCTTTCTTAAAGTTGGATCTACCTAATTTGACTGTTTGTTCAAACGAAAAAATGATTATAACAAAATTATTTTAATTGAACAGTTAGTTTATTAAAGGAAAGGGTCTTTGCCTGTTTGTGTGTAAGTCAGCTGCTACCTAATAGGCATTTTCTTAACTTGCTTTTTGTGGTTTAGGTACAGTCACAATTTTAGACATTCACTTAGCGAAAACTTTATAGTCACAGTCTACGACTTACAAGCGGTGATGACTTGCCCACAAGGTGAGGTAAATTTATGTTAGCAATGTACTAATACGCCATAAATGATTTTTTTAAACTTAAAAGGTATAACCCATCAATTCTTAATCATACAGAAAAATATCTCAAGAATTCTTAAGCTGCTCAGTAGGTACATCGCATTAATAAAAACTGCAAAGAAGAAGGGGGAGGTGTTTTAAAAACCTATTGACTGTTTTGTTGTCTCTTTTCTTAGTTATTTTAATGTGAGATCCTCGTCCTCAGTCGATTCCTTATTGTTGAGTGAGGATCGTTACTCCTTCCCATAATCCTGTGGATGGTTGATCTTCATTTGGAGCGATCTGTGGTTTGATGCAGTGCTTTTTTCATCAGCAATTCTAGTTACGCCGATACCTGGTCAGACCAGCGTTTGGGGCTACATTCTCTCGGTCTTGTGCCCTCTATCTTGCCTGTCAAAATAAGTATCTCGATACTATTGGTGCTCCTGTGGGCAATGTGGCCAAAGTATTTTAAGATTCTGTACAGGCAAGTGGTTGACAGAAGCTTTTGGTGCTCTAGCTTCAGTTGTTTTAAAATTGAAAAATTAGTTTTGTAGGCTGTCCATGGGATTCTCAAAAGGCGTTGCCAAAACCACATCTCAAACGCGTCTATCCTCTGCCTATCGGTGGCTTTGAGGGTCCAAATAGGGTTTCTTTTCACATTTACCAAAACAATGATGTAAAACTTTTAATAAAACTAATTTTTCGTATGATTTGTGGCCTTTTGTTTAGTAAATTCATTTAACATTGCGACCATTTTTATAAATAAAAGGGACTTTTGTGACTTTGTACGTTTCTGGATGAAAGTTACAGTAAATGTTATTTTATAGTAAATAACAGCTCAAAATACGCATCGAATGATATATAACACATGTATATACAAGATACTATTTACAAAATAAAACGAAAAAACGACGACCAAAACTTCAATAGGCTCCCCTGTAAAAAATGTAGTTTTTGAAATATGGCCCTTTTGAATTTAATGAGCGATATAATACTGGTAACCTGCTGGACCTGCTGGTGCCTGTTTTAAATTATAATGGCGGACCAGAAAGGCAAGCATTATCCTGCCACAAATCTCATTAAAAAAACATTAAAAAATATCTGTACAATAAAAAGTTTTCATTCATCTGGATACATTTCGGATCCAGCCATAGCTAAGAATCGTCAGTCAAGCTCTATAAGAGGAAGAGAAGAATAATGAACACACAAAGGTATTTTATTAAAACAAATAAAGTATAATGAGCCGAGCACTTCCGTGCTGCGGAGGGCACGTTTAGCTGTCGGTCCTGGCTTTAAAGTCGTTAAGCCATGAAGGAGGCCCTTAGATGGCCTATTTTTATTATTTCAGATTTTATGGGTGTTCCTTTTAAGGTTAATCAAGTATATTTAAAATTGGTATAAAAAAGTAAAGTTAAATGGCTTATCTAGAATTTAAAATATTAGAATCAATGTCAAAACTGTTCACTTAATTAATTAATTAAATAATTTTTGCACGGTTGGCAATTAAACAATCAGAAACTCATTTCATTCAAAACATAAACTTTACCAATACATTTTATATTCCACATCCAATTTCACATTTTGTTCAAATTTTATTTCACATTTTGTTCAAATTTTAATTACGTAAAAAGCTAACGTAACAAATAATTGCACAGTCGTTAACTCCATGTAGGCACAACTAAATAGAAACAGAAGTTTATCTAATTGGTAAATTGGCTTGTTTGAAGTCGTTTTACAATGTTTGAAATTAACTTTAACGGTCTGATGCTAGTTAATTGATTCAGGCATGACTTTGCGGAAGTCTCTTCTTTTAAGATTTTCAAATCTTCAAATTTTTTGAAAATTTCAAAATATCTAATACTTCTCTGCCAAACTTCATCTACTTACCACTTACTTACTTAAGTAGTACTTTCACGCTAAAAAATGTTTGCTTGGTAAAGGGGAGACCTTTGCCCAGCAGTGGGACGAGATAGGTTAAATAAATCAAAAACTTATAGATAGATGGAGGAGTACTAGATATTTTGCAATCTTCAAAAAATCTGACGTTTTGATGCCTTTTTATAGACATACGATTGCCCTGTAGAGACATGAGTACTTATCTTTATATTTTTGATTTATAAAATAAAAGTTTGCTATTTCGCCGTCCCCGGGGAACAAAATGATAACTACCATTATCTTAGTTTTAGTGTTATGCCATATTTGTAATCTTTGGGTGCTAATACATCTGCTCAATTTTTTTCGTAACTTTCATACAGTTATTCGCGAAGTTACAAAATATTACAATACTATTCCACGATCCGACCCATGCCTGAAGTTACAAGAATAAAATTGTACTATAATCTTATCAAATTGTATTTACACCTGTTAATATGACAAACAATCATTATCATTATGTTCTCGTGAAAAATATTCGTCTAGATAATGATAACCGCATGTTATCATTTTATTCTCGTCAAAACTCGTCCTTGCATTTCGTATAATACACTATTATCATAATTGCTTCCACCCTGGTAAAGCGTCGAATAACATGATAGAATAGTGGTACAATATTAGGTTTTGCCTAGAAAATACGAGGAATAAAATGATAATCGACATTATAGAAATTAGACGGTGATTGATTTTGACTAACTTCTTATTTTTTAAATATCTCTATTTAGGCATTTTTTATGCGTGTGTCATTAAAACATTCCGAATGCATAAAAAATCAGCATTGCTTAAAGCTAACAATCATCTGTCTACGTCCAGTATTTGTGAAGTTATTAACGAAAACATGTTTTTTGCTCCTCCTGAAAAGTTACGTTTTTGTAGTTATCATTTTGTTCTCCGGGGACGGCGATTTGTAACTCAATAACGTCAAATCACAAACAGCTGTGCAGCTTAGAGTGAAATTTCGTTTATTTATAAAGCAACTTTACCAACTACATTGGTAAAGTTTATGGGCTACTTTTCGTCTAAGTTTTCACGTGTAATAATTTCGTGAAAAATGTATCTACTTGCAAGTCCATCGCCATTTAAGAATACGAATTGGGTTTTTTACTATGTTTTAATTTCCTCAGATATTACTAAATATTAATAATTATAAATTTTCCATCCAAGGCACTTTACCTCAGCGAGCAAGAATTTCCTATTAATTTTACAAAGTATTAATTAACTACTATAATAACGACATAAGAGTTCATTTCAAAATTAACAGATATTTGCTATTTACTAACAAAATTTCAAATATGTAAACAAGTATCTGCCAAGTATTTAATACTTATAGTTGAAAGTTGCCCGTAACTAAGATTCAAGTCAACTATCACTGCTTGCTATAACATTAGCTTCCAGTCAATGTTATTGCAACAAACTGATCAAATACATTTCAATTGGTTATAACACAAATAGCCTTTTGAAGCTCTTTCTATTTCGTCTCTTTAAATATTTCGATCCAACAGTCCTATAAGAGGTACAGAAATACGTTTTCAGAACTCTTAAAGAACCTTAAAAAGAATTACAACAAGAGGCAGTTAATGGAAAGTAGAGATAAGCCGAGTAAAATGTGGAAAACAATTAAGAGTATTTGTGAACTTAACAAAAATAAAGAAGCTAATCTCGAACTCACTACACTGAAATCCTGTCCTACTGAGTCACTAGACATATGTAACGACTATTTTGTAAATGTTGGACAGAACCTCGCTAAGACCATTCTAGACAATCTTAATACGACTCAGGAGGACTTGGCTGCAAAGGTGCGCGTAACTAATCATTCTTCAAAGTCCTTCTTTATGACCCCTGCTGACCCAGTCGAGATAACCAGCATAATTAGGAAACTTAGCAACAACAGTGCTCCAGGAATGGATAGCATAAAAAACTCGCTCCTTAAAACAGTAGTACACTTGATAGTAGAGCCGTTAACTCACGTTATTAACCTGAGCCTGTCTACCGGCTCCTTTCCAGATTGCTGGAAAATAGCATCGGTGGTGCCCATTCATAAAAAGGGTCTCAAAACATCCCCAGCTAATTATCGCCCCATTTCACTGCTTCCAGTATTCGCTAAAATTCTAGAAAAGGTAGTAAATACTAGGCTCACTAAATTTTTGGAACAGGAAAATTTATTATCACCTTTTCAATACGGTTTCCGCCAGGGGAAGTCAACCGAAGACGCCGTCTCTAAATTAGTAGATCACATTGTTCCAGCTCTAGATGACGGTCAAAAATGCATAGGGGTATTTTTGGACTTGGCCAAGGCATTCGACACCGTTTCCCACACCATTTTACTTAAAAAACTTGAATGCCTAGGGATTCGTGGAATTGCCTTGGACTGGTTCAAGAGTTACGTATCTGGTAGAGGACAATTTGTGTCAGTGGCGGGTCATGCTAGTAGTGTTCAAGGTACTATTTTTGGCGTACCCCAAGGTAGCATTTTGGGTCCTACGCTCTTTACCATTTATATAAATGATATTGCCAGTAGTTTGACGAATGTTCCTGATACTCAAATAGTGTGTTATGCCGATGATACTGCTATAACCGTTAAGGGTCGAACGTGGAAGGAGACTTTTACCAAGGCAGAGCAAGGGCTTTCTCTAGTTTCGAAATGGTTAGACTCAAATTTACTCACGCTCAATGCTGATAAGACCAAGTATTTATGCTTTCATCTGAACAGGGTAACCTCTCCTCCCACATCGTTAACTATTAAAATACACAAATGTGACAGCCTAAAATGTAATACATGTAGCAACAACTGCTCCTGTAATCTCATTGACCGTGATGAATCAATAAAATATCTGGGTATTGTGCTAGACGAAAATCTGACTTTCAAGCAGCACATAAACACTCTCTCGAGTCGTGTTCGCAAGCTCATCCATGTCATGAAGCTACTTCGGGATGGAGCTGACAGAGAGGTCCTGTTGTTGGTCTACACAGCTTTGTGTCAGTCTGTCATTTGTTATTGTCAAACGGTTTGGGGCTGTGCGGCTAAAACCGCATTAATAAAACTAGAGAGAGCACAAAGGTCAGTCTTGAAAGTAATGTTTCGAAAGCCCCCCTGGTACTCTACTAAATCTCTTCATCAAGAAACTGAAACTCTGACAGTTCGTCAGCTTTATATACAAAAAGTAGCACTATGGTACCATAGGCTTCATAACACCTCAACCAGGTCTCCTAATGCCCGCAGACAAAGAATTGCAATACCCAAGGTAAATACCACTTTTGCTACACGTTTTCGATATTTTGCCTCCCCATTTATTTACAAAAGGATAATAGTTAAGTGTGACCTAAAATCGTGCTCACCGTTCAGTGCTAAAGTAAAGATTAGGAAATGGCTGATCACACTTGACTACAACGAAACAGAGGAGATTCTGGTCAAAATCGCATAAGCATACTGATACCACACACACAAACTCTCTCTCACACACAAACACACACACACACACACACACACACACACACACTCACACATACACTCACACACACACACACTAACAAACAGATCTTTCCCCCCCCCTCCCTGCCTAACTGAAATAACTGCCTGAATCTTTAGGTACCTATTGATTTTGCTTATTTTATTCTAAAGCTTAGTATGTAGGTACTTAGTATCTATTTAATTTTGTTAGAAGCAACTAAAAGTATTTAAGTAATTTTATTTTTTGTAAAGTCATTTATGTTGTGCATCTGCCTCGCATAAGTTCTAATTGTTATAGCTTTTGGATAAATCTAGTTAGGGTTTCCGCGACACAGGCTAGACCTAGTGCGGCACCCAATGTGAAATCTGTATATTTAAGATTGTACTTTTGGAAATAAACATTTATTTATTTATTTATTATTATTTAGTCTAGTCAGACGTCGTAGCAGTGTCGTAGACATGGCATTATTGTCTCCCGAAATAGAATGTCCCACAATAAGGAATCAGCTGTTCCCATGAACTGCATGAGCTGAGATCTATTTTATAAACAAATTAAATTAAATTTATTAAACAAAATCATCGTAAAGTAGGCTTAAACTTAAATTATTATCTTCTTAACTCAGTTTTATGTGTACCTACGCTTAAATTTCACGTAACACAAAGCGAAATTATCATAACAGCCTTACCACATAAATTACTACAATCTTATCCTAAGTCCGGAATAAAGCCAGGTCGGTATTAAAAACTGCAGAGAGTTGCCGCAGGACGGGCGCAATCAGCGGGATGGCAGAAACAGGTGGCGCCCGGCGAATAATATCGACCTTTTTATCAGCCACCACACATGCCTATTCTAATATGCTGTCGCGCGTATCTAAATGTATGTAAATACCCATAATGCAAACCGTCGCGAGGCCTAAACAAACTATCAAAAAACATTACGGGGTGCAAATAACAACGATCATGGCGTAGGTATGTAATGAAAGTCTTGCATCGGTCGAGCGGCGCGCGCCGACCGGGTGAGGGCGGCAATCGATGGCGGGCCGGGACGCGCGCCCCGACGCCGAGACCGGCAGACGCCCGCCGACGCCGACCCTGCTCACACGTCCCACTCCGCGCAACCCCATCCGTCATCCGTCAATGTTTACTTACTGGACGACGACGACGCGAACAGCTGACCGACCGGACCGGTAAGTCACGTGCTTCTTACTCTCGCGCGCTGCACCGCGCGACGCCCGATCTCTGTCCTCGCCACCTTATATCCCACTGAATATTTTGACGCATAGACTTTGTGCAACGGAATCAATAATGCAGGCCCGGTGTGTTCGCGTCGTAAATTACGAATATAATACCCCCTTACGCCCTTTCATGCCGTTCTATTCAATCCCTCGTGCATACAGAAATTCTTTAGTTATCTTTTACGAGTGGTGGTCGAACTTTTGTAATTTATCCATTTTTGTGCAACAATAGGTTGTGGACAAAGGGCTCGGCTGGTGGCTGTCGCTCGAACGATAGGCTGTAAAAAAACTAAGGTTTCTTAGCTACCGGCTAGTTTTCGAAAATATTTTTGCAAACCAATCGCGTGAATTTGCAAGTCCTCGCGGATTCTCATTGGTCTTCGGAGACAATAGATTCTGAGTCAAATGATGGGCACTACCGCTGAAAAGGTTACATATTTACGGTGGCACATAACTTTCCTGTTTTACTGTTTGCGTTACGGTAGCTGAACTTATGTGCTATCAGTGTTACCCTTTTCGATTTGAAGACCCTGGCGTGTTGTAAATCGGTTGCTTTATTTTATAGGTGGTGTTCCCTGAGGATTGGGGAGTGTGGGCCGTGAGTTACATCGGTTGGTGAGCTTTTAGGATATTGCGAGCTCCGATATGGTGTGAGAAAGTCACATTTGAATCGTAACCTATTGCCTTTAACGGTGCTAGAATTAAACAGGGAATCAGAAATCACGGTGTAACTTTTTTTTTATATAGTTTCTTCTTTTCCAGGTACTTGCAGTGGAGAGAAGATAACGTGTCGCCTTCTGTACGTATACTGAATGTATCCTGAGTGCATTATTCTTTCCGGTATACCTTCAGTATACGTAACAGAGGATGACACTTGACAACAATGCTGAAGTGGTCTTCGAGTCTTCGTCTTCATGACTGTTATTAAAACACTGTTTGTAATTACATAATTTGTAACCTAGCTTAAGATAAAATTAGATAATTTTAAGTTATGACACTATTTGAATTGTATAAATTTAAATTTAATATAAAATTATGTACTTATCTCTATTAAACATAACATTTTTAAACTGTAAATAATAATAATTTGTTTTATATAAAATTAACTTGATTAATAATTTGAAACGAAAACGATTTTGTCACTTTAACTTATGTTTAAAATGACTTTAGTTGGTAAGTTCTACATGAAGAAACGATATATGTACCAAGCTTTCAATTTGAGAAAATTAAATGAAATCTCATAGAAAAAACTTTTTCATTTATCTCTAAGTAAATTCAAGGAAAGTAGGGTCAAAGCTCATACTTATTAATAGCATTCAAGACTTGGTTTACTAAGTACGGTCAGAATAAATTGACCTGCAATATAAAACCCTAATAGACTGAATTTAGGTCACACTTTTCAATATTCAGGCATTTTCTAAGAACTTGGAAAACTTATTGCAAATCCCAAGTTTCTTGAATCAGTATCTTGTTCTTTAGTGAAAATACTTATGTTAACATACGTTGATGGGTCAATTTATGAAAGTTAATAATAACCAATGGCTTGATGATAGACATGCATCTATCTTCAAGAATATTTGAAGTCAGGTAGTCAGAGGCATGTCCAGGTCCACATTAAAACATGTCCACTTTTTGCTAGTAGTTTTGTCAGAGTCAGATTGCAATCTGACACATTGTCATACCTACACAACAAACAACTCGCAAAAAGTGGTCATGTGTAAATGTGGACATGCCTCTGACTACCATTCAAAGATTCCTGAAGATATGGATGGATGTCTGTATATCATTTCTAAGGATTTAAGGGCTTAGGATTTAGGAAGTTTACTTTGGAACTCAGTTTTGGAAAAATCGTACTCAAGAGGCACCTATCTATGGTCCAGTATAGTGTAATTTTTAAACAGTTTTATATTTATACAAGTTGAGGTATCGATGAGAAGAAGAAGAAGAAACTATCTATGAAGATTCAGTAAGTATTCAGAACTTGAGTGTGGTTTCACTCATATAAATACTTAAAATGCAAGCTCATAAAGAACTTAAGGTCATTAAAATGAGGCCGACGCTTGAGTAATATCCGGAAATACAAAAACTGCATAGAATATTTTTATTTCACAAACCAGTATTAAAAGTGCTAGAGAGAATAGACAGATACATATTTGACAAAAATAGCAGATCCCTTAAAAAACCTCTCCTTAAAAAAAATCCTCATCATCAGCATCATCTGCAGCTCAACTTTAACCACCACTGGGCATAAGGCTCTCCTTTTTGTTGTCACGTTTTGAATGTCCATCCTTACATTTGATTTATTTAAAACATTTTACTAAAAATTAAACCTTCCACACATTTAAAATAAAGTACAAATTACTCTATTTTACAGTATTTTCTATTTAAAATATGGAATACATAAGGACCAAAATAAGGGAGCTGAATCTCTACCCAAAATGCCACCTACATTAAAGCATGAATATTCTAAGGCGGTGGATACCGGCAATCTTCAGTTTATAGCTTTTAAATAGCTTCCTACCACTGACGGAACGTGAGCCAAGTTATACTCAGCGAAGAATTAAAGTTGCATTATATTTGAGAGGATCTGAATTTAAGCTTCAGCTACATTTAGACTGACTAAAGTTTTTTTTCTTGAAAGAGATTTTATCTTTAATTTTCAATGAGCTGATGTAAAAAAAAGGATTTCCGTAAGTATAAGTAAAATATTGTTTTGCAATTTAGGCTTAGGCTATAGTAGGTAGGTACCAAGTTTTGGGCCAAACAAAACCAAAACCAAAGTTCATTTCTAGGTAATAAAAATCTAATTATCTTCTTTTTTAAGGTAGAAAACTCATTCAAGATCTTCATTCTTATTTTTCTTGCAAAGAAACTTGAGTTTTAAACCTAAAAAAAACTATTTTTTTAAACTTCGAGAAACGCCATCTGTGTCATAACGGTTGAACTTTTTAACAAATATAGAGATTAGTTGGGCTTCTGCGGAGATCAAGGTAGCAAGACCAGTCCACAACAGTTTTTTTTAAACATTATTTTAATAAATGATGGTTTTTAAATCATGTTTATTTATTTGTGTGCTATTTTCCTACTTTGTTCTTTTAGAAGCTCTGTATAAACTTGGCTCTAATTTTAACACCAAGAGCTTTGGGCTGTAAGTATACTTACTTACCTAATTATTTTTATAATGTAAATACATAATTTCAAAAGCTTTGTGAGTATAATATTAAATCTTAAATCTAATAAAAAAAATAATAATAAAACACTCTTAAAGATGCTTAAAAGCTGTGCTTCATAGATGCAGTATAAATATATTTTTTTTATATCAAACAACTCAAATAAAGTTTGATATTTAATTTAGAAAAGTCCAAAATTTTAGAAGCTTGTTTGTTCATGCTTATAGTATGGTAAAAATTGTATTACAATGAGTTTTATTGTGGTACAGTTTTAAAAAGACAATACTGCATTGTTTTTAAGTGAAAGTTGGACAACCCTTCCATGTTGAAGGTACAACCAGGAAGAGATGAAACTGGAACAAAAAAGAGAAAGTCACCCTTAAGGTAAGGAAAAAAATGAACTACATTGTGAAATTGACCAATGGGAGCGCTGTAAAAACTTTCTAATTTTTATTTTGAATTAGTTTCGACTTACTTTACCATTTGCACGGTAGCTTCAGTCATGTTACCTAGATATATTTTGCTAAGTATTATTTTTTTGTAATAAATTCAGAATATTAAATAAGTTTCTTGAAGACAGCTAGGTATGTGTTTTCAAAGAATTTTCGTGCTAGAAAAAAGTGATGGTGATTTTGTGATAATAAAAAAATTGGCCCTACTAAAAAAGTTGTAAAGTTGAATTTCCTCCAGATATCGAAGAAAGTTCCTAAATAAAAAATGTTCCGTGAAAACAAACATCAGCAGTATTACAAGTGCTGATTTCATGATACCCAATTGTCCCATACAAAACTGGTAAGTTTTTACTACTAAACTTTTTACACCGTTACTCTACATAGCAAAGTTTCCAACTGTACATAAATTTTCCCTACACCCTGATGTATTTAAGGTACTTCCTAAATACGTCAGTTATATAGGTCAGACCTGCCATATACCCATAGCGTACTCGTTCTTGTTCGACCCAACGGATCCAACAAGACCACTTGCTCTTAGCGAGTTTTATGCCAACCCTACGTGTTGGCACACAGCCATAGTGAGAGCGACAATCACGAAAATCCGGATTCAGGATTGAAATATCGCGAGTGCGAAAGAGACAGATCTAGTGATGATTGTTCCGCTTTGAAGCTCGAGTATCGAGCGGAATGTTGTCATGGTAACAGACAATGGATTTTGGGTGCATAATATTTTAGGCTGCGTCGGGGTGAGGGGGGCGGGTAGGGGTAGCGAGAGAGTGGCGGCCATCTTTAAAATTATATTTCCAGTTTGGACGAACTCCTTCGATTCCAGTTACTACTTTTTCTCGCTGTATAGAAATGTGTAGTATACGCAAAGGGCTGCTTGCAGATAAATCACAACCACCATACTCACGATGAATTTTCATGATCAATATTAACTGAAACTATAATCTAATTATTTTGAATGCTCTTACGTGTTACTAAAGATTTTTTTTTACAAATATCTTAACAGTAGAAACTTAAACAACTCACTATAATCTAAATTTCAATAAAAAATAAACCTCTCTAACTCTTGTACCATCATTTCCGTGAATTTCAAACTAATTGAAGCCAAAATCGCGTAAAGGGTGTTTTATCTGAAAACTCGTCGCACACAACCAATACACAGAGAGGCTGTCTGCGGCTCAGATTCCCCTCGTAAAGCCTCCGATTAATGCCAACTCTCCCCGGCTCGATTAAGCGATACTCTACAGCTCTACCTGTACCCGAAGCACTGGTTTTCATAAACTTGGAATACCGCGAAAGCCTGAACTTTTGAGTGCTATTTCTTTTGTTTGATTTCACTTTTCACATTCACATTTTTCTTTAATCTATGGTGTAGTATAGTACCTAATTATCAGATATTTTTTTTTTGAAATTTCGACTTGTTTAAAATTGTCTAAAATTACTAAAGAGAGATACAATTATAAGGATTTTTGGTAAAGAATTGTTCTTACAAAATATATTCAAAACTTTCAGTATTTATGATAATTTCACAAAAAAGTTAAATGATGATAAATTTTATTTATTTTTATGCGAATATAATACTGAAGAATGCTGAAATACATGTAATTCAGAAAATTTGACCAACCTTACACCCCATACCATGCAGTCAAGTCCCCATCTGAAACAAACAAAACCAGAATCAGTTTTCCTGTTGGTATCTCAACATTATTGTATTACCAACTTGAATTAAAATTGATACTACGCAGTACTCTTTAGCATAATGGTCATAGCCGACTACGTCAACTCCTCGCCGCGTAGCCTTGTGCGGTTCAGTATTTTTTGTATGGAATTCTATGGACCAGCCCTCACTACATCAACTTCGTAGCGTCACCGAATGAAAATAAAAGAAAAGCGTTGCGGTGCGGTTCGGGTGCGGAGTTGATGTGGTCAGCTATAACCCTTAGGCTGTTTTAGAAGGAGCATTAATATTATTTTATTATTTATAAATACGAAAACGTCGGGAAACGTCGGGCTTATAAATAAATAAATTATTTATAATTTTTTATTTAATTTGTATTTTATACTAAGTAATGAAATACCTAGGTACTTAGGATCATTTTTCACTTTGACAATTGTTTTTGATTCGACTACCCTTGAATTAAATCTGAATGCACCATTTAATTTTTTTGTGTTTTTTTTTGGTTTTACATTTCTTACAATTTAACAATGTTCTACAATTCCTCGTAAAATTTGAAATTACTAGCACATAGGTAGGTTTTGAAATATAATTTTGAACAAATTGAAATAAAAGGTAAGTATAGGTAAGTACCTACATATTTGAGTAGTAAGAAACTTCATCAAAACATAATAAAAAAATCGTCATTTATTACTGAAATAATTTCATAATCAGTTTCTTCTTTATTTTTTTAAAATTTTGATTTGCTCAAAATGGTCTAAAATGAAATGTAGATTTCGGTAAGGAATTGTTCTTACAAAATATATGCAAAAGTTTCAGTAAGTATGATAATTTCATAAAAAAATTAAATGATGAAGAATAAAAAAAATACTTAGTAAATTTTCCATTTGATTTAATTCAATACGATAATTATATTTGAAAAGTGAAAAGTAAATAAAGATGAAAGAGTTTATTAAATAAATCAATTTTATCCCAGACTTAATTGATTATTAAATTTTATTAACTTATCGTTAAATTAATGTATTCTGCGTCACAAAAAATAACCATGATCATAATTAATATTGACTGAGGTAAAATTTAAAATACTTACTGGTTTTCAGAAGGTATTTTACTATTGTAGGTAGGTACCTATAGCTATAGTAAGCAACTTACAACATTATCGAACCAAACCAGTTAAAGAATTACAAAAAGTGTTTACCAAAATCAATTTTGGGTTCTAATTCGTAAAGTTTTCGGCTCTAATCGGCAATTTTCGGCTGTTTATCACCCGCTGTGCAAAGACGTCTAGACAGGCCGTTAGGTCAAAGGCCCGGACGAAAGGGCATAGCAAAATTGAAAGAAAATACCCCTTGTAATGTAAATTCCCTATTTCGGGACTTGAAATGAAATTGGATATCGCCCTAATGTAATTTTGGTTGAAAAGATGTCCACTGAACTGGGGTTTGTGTTAAAAAAAAACTGGTTTATTTTTATTTATTTATAATTAATTTATTAAATTATAATTTATTTATAAAGTCGGTTTACGAACGATAATTTTACGTGTTAACGTCATAAGAAAATATTGGTGAAAAATTGCATACTTACTTATTTTATGAATTGCCGAATGCTAAGGCTGATCGTGCCTCTCTATCGCTTGTTCCGCGCTCTCACTTGTACGCTCGTCTCAGGTGGAACGTGACACTTTTTCGTGCGTGCAGCCAGCGTTCATCGATTTATAAGACGTTAACACGTCAATAATGAATGTTTTTGTACTTAATCTAAATAATGCGTTTTTAAATGCAATAAAATTGCCTTTTTATCAATAACTTTTATCAATAACTTTGAGCAGTGACAAAAACGTGTGGGAAATGTGACATCTATGTACTAAAGATATGAGAGAATTAGGTATGTTTGCCTTTTAAAAAAATTAGTTCCAAAACGTATAAAATTATTTCAATGCAATTTCAGTTATACTTACTTACTGACTATTTTTCATAGCAAAATAAGACGAAATCAGGAATATACAAAATTTGTAATACGAATATCCAGATCCAGTTTCTTTTACGACTGTTTAATCTCCAATTAATTCAGCTCTAAGATATCCATAAAATGTAATCATGCTATTTAAATGGATAATTTTTCTCTTCACTTGTGAAGGAATAAAGTTAATGTAAAACAAACATTAAAACTAAAACTGGCAGATGCTTGTGCATTAAAGTTGGCGATTGACAAGTTAGCTTTCGTGTTCACGGTAAATTGAAATTAACATCTTCATATTTTTATTATAAGTAATAAAATTTTATTAAAAATATACTTGTGTTTTATAGTAAGGATGTGTATGTTATGAAATTTTCTTGTTTATAATTACCTAGCAAGTTATAATAATATTATTAAGACTGAATCACGTTTTTGAATGGGTCTCGGGTCTAGCTGGACTGAACAAATAAAAATATTTTATTTTAATAAGATGCTTGATATTCTTTGGAAAATATTTCTTGAACAGACATTCAATATTTAACTAGGTATAGGGTGTAGTAAAATCTTTCACGAAATCTTAATAGTGCATTCCGACCATGATTCTAAGAGCCGGTCCAAAATTCAAAGTCAATTTAAGACAGTTTAACTTTGAGTACCTATGGCAAAATGTCATACTTATAAGTACAGAACAGAACAGAACAAAACTGAACAGAATAAACAATCGTTTATTTTGTGCACTACTAAATTACAAATACAGGGGCTCGATTCCGGTACCTAACTTTTTATCAACCTCAACCAAAACCTCAACTAAAGCGACTGTTTCCATGACTACTAATAACAAACGACTCAGTTGTGGTGAGGTTTTGAACTTTGGCAGTACAAATTTTTGAAAAGCTATTCTACTATTTCACCAAATGGCTGACATTTAAGAGTTCGAACCAAAACCAAAGCGGTTGTCATTTAATAGAATACAGGCTGGTGTCTATAAAAATTTTCGATTGGTTTAACTTTGAGTATGGCAAAATGTCATACTTAAAAGTACAGAACAGAATAGAACAGAACAGAACAAAACTGAACAGGTGAAACTATCGTTTATTTTGTGCACTACTAAATTACAAATACAGGTGTCTATAAAATTTTTAGATTGAATTAAGTACTTGGTACACTTTAAGTAGGTAGGTAATACCTGAAGTTCTTGGGTAGGTTAGAGTAGAAAATGATACAACTTTGTCAGCTTTTCCCCTTTATCGCTTGAAGATTAGATTACAGATATTCCTTAAAAGCCTCTCTGACTAGCGAATATTTGATTCCTGACCTTTTACTGACCCCGGGAAACATAATTCGAATACGGGATGTGGAATAAAATGTAACGTACATCCAGAACGAAATTGTCAAATTTTCTGATGGTAGTGTGTTCGTAATAATAAAAGTATATCAAGTATTTTTTTTTATGTTATTTTTTTTTTTTGGTTTTGTATGGGAGATCTGCCAGCTAGATGGGTCGATGACATTGGAGAAACAGCGGATTGTTGAAGGTTCAGACTGGTAAGGGATAGGGGAAGCTAGCACAAATGAAAGACTTAAGCCCAGCTGGGGGATTAAAGTTGTAGGTCGTGAGTTAAATAATATTTTTATTTTTATTAATAAATGGTCTTTTGCATCTACGAATAATATTACTTTATGGTGCCGTAAAGGCCTAAGAAAGGCCAAATTTAATGTGCAATATAAAATCTGAGCGTGTATTTTTTTTTACTTTAAGCTTTAATATTGATGTGTCTGGTTTCGAAAGCTAGTTAAACACTCTGTACATCTGATATGTTATCTAAACCTTTGTCTATGTAAATGTAAAGCGAAAAAATCCATGCAGATACTCGTAAGTAATTTATTCGGAGTGGGGGCTGCGACCCAAGGGCCCTGAACGGGAAATATGTTTCGGATAATACCATTCTTACAGATCAGTTTGCGGCACCTGATGCCATCGTTTTTGTAACTTTCTAAGGGATGGACCGAGATTTTTTTAATTTGGCCGGATTATGTTGATTCTCCCCTTACCACGTCCAATATTCAAAGAAATTTGTTTTGGTAAATACAAAATGCTTTATTAAACCTATGCCTCCCTTGATAAACAAATTCAATTTTGATAATGATTTTTCCTTATCTTAAAAATTTGCGCTGCAATGCATACAAAATGAGATCAATTTGTGGAAAGCGTCCAAGAAAATGTGGTTAGTTTTAACATGAGCGTTTTAAATCATGGAGAATTGAGAAGGGTACAATGTTATTTTCATAAAACATTGATGAGTTCATTCGAATTAAGTTGTAGAACTTCTATTATCTAACTTCCAATTCAATTTCATTATTTTTTTCTATTCAATGGTTTACAAACTCCATCGCCAAAAATGGTCACTAGCTTATTTATTTACGTCTTCATTGAATCATAAATGTCTGATTATAATTAAGAATGTCTATGTTTAAATAAATAGTTAATTTTATAAAAGACGTTTTTAACTTAACCTATTTTACTACCATTATAAAACATAATAGGTAGGAATTTATAAAAATGTTATAATGCAGAGCACGGTGTTAAAGAAACAACAATAATTAAGAAATTAAAAGTTTTTAATCGTTAACCCACTTTAAATGAAACATAAACATTTTAGTCATACTGGGTGCAACAATATTGTTCCTGAAATATAACTCTGTAGCGAGACAATTATCGTTTATTAAAACGATGTTAAGTTTATAACGCAATATCTTAAAATTAAATAACTAGTCTTTGCACAGTCATAGAAAAGCTTGTTAGTTTTTTAACCAATTTTATTCAACTAATTATTAACCATAATTATACATAAAAAATCTTAATTAACAAATAGTGGTTTCAGAAAAGCCTTTGATGAAATATACAAAAATCTGCACATTTTTTGTAGCTTTCATGCTTCGGAGCTCTCCATTTTCAAGAGTAGCCATATTACTCCCGGTAGGTATTTATTCCTTTCTGTTATAAAACAAGTAACTTTATTATGTAAAAAGTTAATTAACTTACTTTACTTGTGTTCCAACACTCAATATAACATAATCACTTGTTTTAGGTCACCTATTTTAAACAAAAACATAAGTACCTACTCATATTTTTAGTAAGTAAGTAGAAATTATGTAGACAAAAAGCTTCATAGCATTAATTAATTTTGGATTATACAACAATTTTAGCAAAAACAACTTCTTAATTTCCCACTTGGCACCTGTTTTGTGCCGTTTTGTAATTAAGTTTAACTCGTTTTTCTTAATAAACGGGGTGGTTGCTAACCGAGCTATGAAACAGCAGAACGTGTATCTAATTATGTTAATTGCAAAATAAAGTAAGCAACTGTTTTGAAGGGATCGTTTTGGTACATGATGACAGAAATATATAGAAAAAGGATGTGAATGTGCATATGAGTTATATTACTTACTCGTAGAAAATAATATTACTTGAAAAGTATTTTAATTCAGTTTGAAAACTAAAAATCAACAATTTTTTGCTACTGAAATTGTACATAAGAATTTATAGGACAAACACACAACTTCTAGTTGTTACATTGAGATGTAAAATTGTCTACGACTACTCCCAAGAAAATTATCGGAAAAAATTGAGTAGGTACCTACTGCAGTGCGATTCAGACCTTCTCGGAATGTATTCTGAATTCGAAAAGTGAAAAAACGTCAATTTCCCGAAGAAAATCATCGAATCGGATGCATTTTCAGTAGTCTGAATCGAACAACTGGGACACTTTTTTTTTATTAAGGCAATTATTTATCTACATTTATTTTTTCCTGTTGAAATTATTACCTTGGAACATATTTCAACAATAAATGATTATTATTCTTATTTCTATTATTATTCAAAAACAATTAGTTTTTGCATCGTCTAGTTTATAATGACAGTGTTTAAAAAAGAATAGTCATTTGGAACGCAAGTTATCCAAGTGACGACAGGTGGAGTAAAGTGGCCGAATGGTGCCAAGAACCGGAACTTGATGGAAGATATTGCTTGGAGCTAGTTGTGGGCAAAACTGACTTTGGATTGAGACTAGTTTTATTCATTACTAGCTGCTGCCCGCGGCTTCGCTCGCGTCGTACCCAGATAAAAAGTAACCTATGTTAGGCTCCGGCCTTCCATCTATCTCCACACAAAAAATCACGTCAATACGTTGCTCCGTTTTGACGTGATTCCACGACAAATAAACAAACAAACAAACACACTTTCACATTTATAATAGGGATACGGATAATAGGTATAATAATGAAATAAAGGCATGTGTATAATGATAGCAAACTTTACGTAATTAAATAAGTTGAGTATTTTATTCGGTTTCAAAGAAAAAAATATATATTTTAGACATTTTCCGAATTGGTGTTTTGGAAATTCTACTCAGATTTTTGGATTTTCAAAATTGTCAAAGGTCAAAAAAAATTTATCGCCAACGCTCACTACATTAACTTCGTAACGTGACCGGATCGCCACATCGTCCAAAAGTGATGGAACAAGTGAACGCTTAGGCGATGCGGTGCGGAGGTGACTGGTCAGCTATAACCTTTAAAAAACACTGAAAATTTACCATAACCCATAATAATTTTTTTTTGTTTAACTAATGTGACCTTAAAATATCCAGAGTGACCACAAGCAATCACACCAAGTAGTTGCAGTTAGAGTTGTATTCGGGATTATTCGTTTAGGTTTTCAGAACTTTGCCAATAAAATAACTAAGTTTGAGACCGCATTGCGCGGGTTATCCTCCCGAAATTGAGAGAGTTCAACCCATTCTGCCTATCGGGTGCCACCCTATTTTTTATGTTGGTTAATAAATATTTTATCAATATCACTCTCTCAAATTTCGTCGTTTTAATGTAAGTAAATAAAATAAATGTTTGTTTTGTTGTAGACGTTTTCAATGAGCATTTTATTATAACGTGCCCTCCAAAAATTTTCAATATTCTTCAATGTACAGAATTGGACCTGTTACACTTTTATTATAAGTATAGATAATTGAGAAGCTATTTCTGCAAAATGTGACCATGTATCAAATAAATAATTAATGCTAGACTTTCACACAGTATCATGTAGCCCCAAAGTAAGCAGAGCTTGTGTTATGGGAATCACATTGACTGATATACTACTAACATACTTTTTTTTTAATTACATACAAATTATATGTAGAAAACACTCAGACTCGAGAAAAATATTTGCATAAACATGTATTTTAGATGTTTCTCTAACTACCAACTTGGAAATCTTGAAAGAATCCTAAATGTCTAGAGCTCTGTGAGATTGTCTACAGGGACTTTGAACCGTGATCTTATTTTGTTTTGAAAGTTACTATTCATATTGAAAGTCAGTACAAAAAAGCTCACTCGTTGTGTATGTGCCCTTTAATTTTTTTTTTCATTATGAACACAAAAGAAGATGTGCAATTGTGCATACTCGTTTTGGCTTAGCGTTCATCACACGGTGATTGTAAATACTTCACACTCTTTGTATTTATGTAAAGTAAATGTACAAAGACAAAAAAAAATCAGATTTCAGATAAATAATGCACATCGGTTAATTTCGTGTTTTCCGAATATGACCGACAGCATATAGGCAGTAGTGATAGCTCTGTATCATACAGATCCACTAAACAGAATGTTGCAGAAGTGCACGTCGTTAATGCTTTTCTTAAAAATTACATTGATATTTATTTGCTTACTATGAAGTTGAAATTGTAAGTAATTTGCATTTCCAAATAACTTTTTGTCAATCGTTTATGAAATTTTATACGATTGTTTCCGATGTTTTCCGAAACGCATTATTTATCTGGTAGCACTGTAATCATAATATACATTCAATCAATAAAACCATCAATGTAATGACATTCTGTTTATTTACGAAAATAATTCTGTAAAATGAACAGTAAATTGCAATTTCCTCGACAACTTGAAATTTCATTAAGGCGTTGATAAATTTACAAACATTTCTTTAGAATTCAAAAGAATTAATTACAATGTTTACGATATACTGTGACATATAATAAGCTTTTGTCTGTGGTTTTAACTATATACGAGTACCCACCTACCCACCTCGATGTGTTAATTCATATTTTATAAAGAGTCTTTTGAATACCAATAAACTCATTTAACAATTTTCAAACACCACGAATCCACGATATGTAGTTAAGCCTACAATTTTTACTAAAACTCATAACGCCATATCAATTTTAGTTAACAAACATACAAACTCAGACATTTTATAATATTAGTGTGATCATCCAATCGTATTTTAGCAAAATTATGTTTTGTGGGTTAGTCTTGGTTTGCATTTTTCATATTTTTGTTTACCCCATGTTGTGTAAATACGGCGTGGGTTGGATAGTCAGACGTACTTGTAGGTCTGGCGACCATCTCATTCAAAACATAGACGGAGCGAGGTGAATATGAAACAGCCAGCGTAGCGATAGCAGAACAAGATTCTTTAAATAAATAATGTTCTTTAATTCTTAAAATAAAACATGTTTAATTGAATTGTAATATTTCACTTCTTCTTCTTCTTTCGTATGAGCAAGTGGCCAACTCTGGTGACGGAGTTTTTAGAACTTCTTTCAATTCTATTAGAAAACTAGTATACTTTACAGAAATAGTTGATTGAGCATAATGTACCACTAACATCCAATAAACAATTAAGTATAGGTATGTAAAAAAAATCTACTTTTAGATAGACCTATATACTTACGTATCTTACTTATTAAGTAGGCTCCTATATATTATGTTAACTATTTAATATAACCACTATTCTTAATATTAATACATTTTTTTTACAGAATTCATATTTAAAACTAAAATACAATCTCTTATACAATGATAATATCAAACCTTTATAATTATTTCCATTGACTCTCCAAATCCGAGTTTGTCACTCGCCCTTTACGCTCCATTTTCGCGCAAAATTGCCTTCATAAAGCGCAATGAATATTAAATTATCAAAATGTCACATGCAGACGGTATTTTGAAAGGGCAGACGGTACAGGTATTAGCTTCCGGCAGGAACGGCTGGCACGAGACGTTGCATTATAGTCAAGCTTAGTATTACTTTCATTAGACAAACCAAGAATAAACAACGATTGTATTCAGATGTTGCTTTTGTAATTTTTATTGTTCTTTTATTTAAACTGACATGATAATTTAGACGATTCCTGTGATAAAAATGTTTGATAAAAAAAATTTAGATATCCTTTTTCAAAAGGAAGTAAAAAAATGCAAAGAAATTGCTACGCAAGATGCTACAAGGTGCTACGTCGTAGCAATTAAAAAATATTGATTGGTATACCCCAATAACTAATTTTTTAAGTAATTACTATCATTATTATGATAAAATATTATTTGCAAACGCTACCTTAAACCCTACCGATGGATATCACAGATAACAACTATCAACACAAATTGTAACCCTTGTTTCATCCGCCAAATTGGTTGCATTTCCACACAAATTTTAACACAAACCATTGTGAGCACACCCTATTGTAACAGCAGCTATCCGCTACTGAAGTGTTAAATAGAAATTGGCTTAATTTGCTGCCAGAAACACGAAAATTCCCCGCGTTTCGTACGTGCCACCCCGACGAAAATAACATCATGATATTCTTTCGGATTATTTCATCGCGTCGGAAAATTCATAATGCATGAAACCAGATTTATTGCCTTTATGTTGCACTGTTCACAAGTAATTTAAGCATGATACAGCGCCATATAAATATCAACAGCAGGTAATTAAAAAATCAACGCATGCACGTAAAAGCACTATGTTCAACCACACCGCACCGCACCACCTACTCGTAAAAGCCGACTCATTGAAGAGAACTATAAAAAGTCAAAAAACAAACACGCTTAAAAAACTATCAAGCTCAAACATCGATACCATTTAAATAATTATAAAATAGCGGACAAAGTCAAGGCTCTCGGAGCTAAACGGAACTGCCTTCGGTAGCCGCTTGTCACCACATCAAAATAAAATTAAACTTTATCACCTATAAAATAAAGTTTGATTTATTTTAACTTTTTGTGAGAAGATACGTGTTTTTTAAGGCTACTTGGTGCGCACGGGTTGATGACAGCGACCACAAGAATCGCTATGGAGAATAATCGCTGCAAGTTTTATAGGTCGTAATTGTTGTCATAAAATGGTAACAAAAATGCGTTTTTACCATCGGCACGAGAGCCGTGTTTATCTTTCCATATAGTAATCGTTCGCTTGCAGTGATCGTCGTGGGAACCTACTTTTACGACTGTTTAATTGTCTTAGCTAGTTTTGAATACATGGTTCGCGATAGGTAGCGGAACCATTCAATTCATTCATAAAAAGGAAATTTAATATGCAATGAATCTGAATGATCGTCAGAGTGCTCTATAACTACGATAACAAAACAGGTTATTCAGAGGTTACTTTTTTCTATCTTTACTTATTGCTTGGGTATGAAAATTTTACATTTACTTATTTCTTGGGTATGAGCCTTGTTGGTTGAGTGGGATTGTGCCCCGACTTTCAATCCAAAGATCGTGGATTCGAATCCTGGCCGTGCGTCAATGGATTTTTGTGAAAATGTATATGCGTAGACAAGCTCTAAACGGTGTTAGAAAACATGTGTGAGGAAACCCGTAGCTTAGTCAGCCTCACACGTATTGAGCAGTTTGAGGAGTCTTATCTGTGGATATGGCCGGTTAAGATGCTAGGATGGTTTAGGCGCTAGGCAAGCCTACTCCATCTCAAAAATGTCCCAGGTACTGCCTAATGTAAAGGGTATGACAATATGCTAGTTTATCTCCATAATCAATCGTCTTCATTATAAAATTTAGGTTTCCAAGAATGAGATTTTAATAAAGTTACCCAGAAGTAATATCTATATGAATATGTCACGTATTTTAATTAAACACACCATATAAGTAGATGAAAATACGCAGAATATTTAAGGGAATAAATTACAATATTTAATTAGGGTTCGCGAGGCTGCCATCTTCAAAGGATTTTATCAGAGTTATAATTCGTTGAGCGAATCATGTTACTTTGAATTATTACGAATACTTATATATTTATTTATAGAACTTGATATATAATCATTTTTACATAAACAAGATTTTTTAATCGAGTAAAAACTCTAATCAATAGAATATTGTAGGTCTAGGGCCTAAGATGAAATAAAAAATTACTCAAGAATTTTGTCGATCAAAAAATGCTTAGTAGGTACTATTTTGAAAAGTTGCTTTTTTTCCCGTTGTAGATTTTTCTTCAATAAAAAATAGTTAGGAAAAATTTTTTGAATTATGATAATTATATCCAAAACTGATGTTTTAGGGTATCAAAATAATGCTTTTCAACCGTGTACATATTAAATTTTTATTTCACTTTACTTTGAATAGAAAGATTCAAAATTCAAACGCAATTTAATTAAATCTCTTTTGTATTGTATTTATTCTCTTCTGTTTCAAAGTGGATTTATCGTTATGTGTAAATAACGTCAATGTTTTGAAGTTTATTGATCTGAATTAGGTAAGCTCTCTCTCGTTTTGTTGTTAGTTATTAATGAATTCGATTCGAACGTGACTTTACACCCACGCGTTTGGGCGTTGTCTATGTGTTGGGAGCGGGTATTTGTTTGAACAACACACATTACACAGTTTTATAGAACAGCTTAGATACTCCTTAGAATATACAATATTATCTATATTTAGTAGAGTTTAATACAAACAATGCAATAAAAAGTATGCAAAAAAAGTGTCAAAAATTAGTTTAGTGATAAATTTTTGGTTCCTTTATAAACATTATTTATAGATACAATTAATTAAAAGTAAATAAGTCATTTAACTATTATCTTAAATTTCATTATGTCTGATTTTTCTTGTTTTTAATAAAAAAATTCAATAAAATTAGACACGTATTAAAATTTAACCGAAACTTGGGCATCAAACCAACAACCGTCTTCTTAATAAAGTCAAACGGTCTAGCGGTAACTTTTCCGGGTAATAAGCGATCTAACCGCTGCAGTCAGGGATATTTCCCAACTTGTAGGTTGTTTGTAGGTGTAGTTCGTTGTCCATCCTTGGAACCCCGGCCCCGAGCGCTTGACTCACCGACCACGGCCGATTGTTCGCCACTAAACGTCATTCGGATCGGTAACTCAACCATTTTATGGCCGACTTCAATAATATATGGGGCGTTGCGTAATTCTTCTTCAGCAAATGCGAATGTCAGCGCAAATATTGACTGAACATGCTGGAAGCTTAAACTAGTGAAAGATTTCCTTATCTTCCTCCCAAGTGTGGATGGAAGACCGATTCCACAGATGCGTTGACATAAATTAAAAAGTCAGTAACATAAATATTATCGGGCGTTGATCCAGCGAGTTTCCGAACGTAACTTGCCACTTTTTATACAATAAACAATTCCCTGCAGTCGTTAACAAGAAAGATGAGCTCTAACAGCTTCGGTTTATGGACAGTAAAGTAGCCGGCACGTGTCATGTTTTGCGCGACACTTTGAAGAGATTAATTTTAGACCGCACGAAAATGTCCGGCCTTTAAAATAAATTCTTTCTCCGAACAGGTGGTGAGACCGTCTCAAATTTAAATAATAATCATAAACAATTAGGCCTAGACACAATTCTACCAATAATTTATATATCATGGAAAATTATTTTGAAATTATTAAGCGGCTGTCAGCGAACTGAAACTCCAATTTCACACGTTATAAAACCGGAGGTTAAAGACCTCTTTGTCATTTAGAAACAGACGTCCTGAGTCCTATCGATGCACTCGTGTCGTCGAACTCTCAGCATGAGGATTCCCGACTGCTAAATAAGCGCCATCTACGTTATTTTGTATCCCTAACATTAGGAGGAAACATCGGATACTAAACAAAAAGCGGGACTTTTCTGGTCTTTTGCTGTGCATTCAGAATTACATTATGAAAACCGTATCAGATTCCAGTTGAAAGTTCTCTATTTATCCCAACAATCGAGTTACCCAACTGTGTAGATATAGATCTGCGAGGTACTGAGAGTCAACATTGGAGAGAACGCAGGTACGCAGTCAGATAGCCGGCTTTATAAATAGGTAAAGAGCGTAAATAGAAGCGGTTGTATCGGCTTCGAGCCGCTACCAATCGATACGCGATATCCCCGAGTCATCACGCCGCAAATCTCAACACATCACATCGGAAAACATGTCTTATTTCCAACGACCTAAATACCATTTCGTGTTTTCGGGGAATCAAGATTGTTTGCCTTACCTCTTGGGGAACGAAGACGGAAGCTCACGTACTTGTGTGGATATGTGTGTATGGGTAGTTAAAAGTTAAATACCAAACATGTTTTCGTATTATTGGATCTCTTCTTAATCAAACTAATGGAAATGGCTAGGTTTAGGGTCGGTAATGTGCCTTGGATAATTATTGGTTAGTAATTCAGGTGGGCTATTGGGTAATTTATCGGGTTGAGTTCAATTAGACATTGACGTGTTTTGAATGCGAGTTTTGTAAAGCGCTGTGGAATTTTAAATCGGACGTGCGTAGAAATAGTCGCTAGAAGAACTGCTTAGTATGATTTAAACGTAGTAGGCGATTGTAGGATAAATAATAATCTAATGCGTCCTACGATATTTGTTACGAGCGGATGGTGTTTAATATTGTAGGTAGAATTTTTGGGTTAAGCTTATTCTCTGTATATCAATTAAGCTCATATTATTCATTTATTCATTCCGTTAATTAGGTAGTTTTTTTGAGTGCATTCTAAAACTATTTCCATGTATAATTATTCGGTTTGCGTACAGTTATTTATTTTGTTTTTATCAATTCTGACGGTATTAATAAATCAAGATCTTGTCGCGTTAGTTTTTAGTGGGATTTCACACAAATTAGCAATACTTATCATATTAAGAACCTGTTAATAGGTAAAAACTCAATTTTAAAATGACACTTACATTCAAAATTATACAGCAAAGCTTCTTTATAAATTCCACAGAGCCAAGCGGCCCGTTATGGATAAAGTTTTAAATAAACTCGGACAAGTTTTTAAATAAATTCTTAAAGTTTTATCTCCAACTTTTGACGCACCTATTCGACGACGAACTTCTATCACTGTCGTTGAACACATTTCTAACTTACTGAAACTGACGGATATTGAATGGAAACTTTTTCCTGCATTTGACGGCAGTAAAAACATTACGAATTTTCTGATCAGTTACCTTGAACCAATATGAAAATTTAGATTCTTCAATAAGTGTAAAAATAAGATGGCGTTAGTATATTTCCAATTTTTAGTATTTAGTACTTACAACTTGGTATTACTACCCAATTTTAGCAAGAATGTATTCAGAGTTCTGAATAAAAGAAAAAACCTTTTCTAGACGAATTTATTTTTTTATAAAAGTAACTTAATGCGGCGGCAATATCCATCAAAGAATTTTATTACCCAACACTATCATAGATCTCAGAAAAAAGACCAACTAATAAAATCAATTTTCTAATCCTTCAACAGGCAAACTCTAACTAGAAATGTTCAATTTAATTTTTACGACCAAACCTAAATCTTTTCTCCATAATTGTAATTAAATATTTCGATCTTTAGAATACCGACAGTCATTTGTACCGTGTTAAAATGTGCACGAGAATTACAATTCTTTTACGACCCAAGTTTTATGGCATTTTTATGGGTTTTCAATTGCCTTCGGTTGACAATCCGATCCGTGTAAATTCTAGCAACGTGTGTGTGTGTAAAGAATTCAAGAATATTAAAATGCTAATATGAAGTTCAATTTTACTATAAGTATTTATAATAATCCCACCTACATATTTTTAACGTATATATACTGCACTGGGAATGGTAATGTAATTAAAAATAATATTTTCGATTAATATAAAGCTTAAAAGAGCATAAAACTTTACATGTAGGCGTTTAATTGTTTACGGAAGGGGCTTACAACCACTTATTTAATAAAAAAAACATCTGAACCCAAAAAAAAAACAATGTTTGTTTCGTTTAGAATTATGATACTATTTATACCTCTTGAGTAATATTTTACATCGATCCCCGTCTAAAAATTAATTAAACACACAAGGGTCTATTTGTATAATCGGCAGATTTGTACCACGTGTCTACGTGGGTTAAGTCCGTAATTTATCGAGCACAGAATTTTTCACCAAGCTCGGGAGCTTTCCTCAAAAATATTTATCCAATACACAATCAGTGCCGCCTCATCATTTATGAAAAATCGTTTCTTTCAGAGGCCTCTATAAAAAGCTCATTCCAAATTAAAATTAAGGTCTAGCGTAACCAAAGAAAATGATCTTATATTTTCACCCCTCCTTTTAGACAGAATTGAACTCTAACACAAATGGTATAGAAGCAATTTTGCTTGTTTTTTTATGTATTTACGACTTAGTTAGAATGCCAGGTGTCAAAATAACTGGGTTGTTTTTCAAGATCCAGTTGTGTGAGCCACTAGTTCTGAATTATAGATGTTAGAACAACGAAACATGTCGATATTTTAGTCGCGTTAGATAAAGTGTTAATAGGCGCGTTAAGTCATAATTATTATGTTGTTTTTATGTGCACTAAGCTAAAAATAGTTAATTACTACTAAATTTTACGGTAATTTTGTGTTTGAACGTTCAATCTGCACATTAAAACATAAAACCATAACATTTTCGTTAAAGAAGCTATGTCAATTAACGCTGGAAATATGCCTTTTAAAAATCAATAAACGAGTGAGACAAGTAATCCGGTTTTCATAAAAAAATATGGATGGGACGAGACTTGATAGCTAATGCAAGTAATTCCTAGGTATCAAATCATATGGCTGACGGTGTATACGCACACATCTACATACAGCGGTACATAGCACACATCGAAGAGTCCATTAACATCGAGTGTTATGGAAGCCGTATCTGGAACCCCAAGCCACTCAGATATCCCCGCGTTCCATTAAAAGAAACCATAAAGTTACATTATTATGTGTTAATAATTTCAAAAGAAAGAAAGCCCTCAAGAATCCGATTAAAAATTCACATTCATTTGTAGTGAATATTTCATGTAAACTGTAGACGGAGATTTGTGTTGGATATTGAGAAATGAAATGAGGTTTTGCCTTATCGGGCGCGCTTCTTCAGTAGCTTAATTTGGAGCTCGCGTGTGAAGGCCGTTTCGTCATATTTTGTACTCTTCAAACAAATTGAGATTCTTGTAAAGTTTTTATTCTTATGAGAATTTCAAAAACGGTTGAGTGTTGTTGTAATATTGCTATTTAATTTGCAATAACATTGCTATCAGCGTAAAAACAATTTGACCCCATAAATACCCGAAAATTGGCTTTTTATAGTTTCTGTCTTCTTCACTACAAGGTCTAGATTATCGTCATAACCGTTCTTCCAAAGTGTATAGTATTATAATGGATAATGCGTCTATAAATTGCGCACGTGCGTTATGATTATGAGTGTATAGAGGATTTTTTATACGGAACGCAAGCAAATTATATTTAGCCGTATCTACCTACGTGAGCGGGTAGAGATCGAAAGGCGTTCACTTCTGCCCATCACATAAAATCAGTATCTAACTGCTCTGCATAATATCAGACCTGTTTCGAGGCGAACCGAACACACATGAAGCCCGTAGGTATTTCAAAAGATTAAGATTACATTTGACACGTTATCAGCGTAGATAAAATGTGCAAATATCAAGTCGATTTTTTATCCTTTTCCCTTGAAATATCATTACTTGGTACTTGACGGGCCGAGATAAGGCGGTGTTCTTTTTGGATTATTTTAATTTACGCATTTTTTGTGCAAATTATAAAATTAAGCTTTTAAGTGTAGTGAAATAAGCGATTTTAACTGTGAAAAGGACCGTAATCTTGCTTTTTAACTTTCTTCTTGCTGAATAAGATATTTTTAAATTGATGTTTTGTTTACTTACTTAGAATTTTTTGTGTTTGAAAAAGAACTAAGTATTATAAGCAATATCAAATATTTTAGGAAGCAAATAATTATTAATGTTTATTATCATTCCTGTCCATCACGTCATGACTTCGCCGTCCCCGGAGAACAAAATGATAACTACAAAAACGTAACTTTTCAGGAGGAGCAAAAAACATGTTTTCGTTAATAACTTCACAAATAATGGACGTAGACAGATGATTGTTAGCTTTAAGCAATGCTGATTTTTTATGCATTCGGAATGTTTTAATGACACACGCGTAAGAAATGCCAAAATAGAGATATTTAAAAACTAAGAAGTTAGTCAAAATCAATCACCCGTCTAATTTCTATAATGTCGATTATCATTTTATTCCTCGTATTTTCTAGGCAAAACCTAATATTGTACCACTATTCTATCATGTTATTCGACGCTTTACCAGGGTGGAAGCGATTATGATAATAGTGTATTATACGAAATGCAAGGACGAGTTTTGACGAGAATAAAATGATAACATGTGGTTATCATTATCTAGACGAATATTTTTGACGAGAACATAATGATAATGATTGTTTGTCATATTAACAGGTGTAAATACAATTTGATAAAATTATAGTACAACTTTATTTTTGTAACTTCAGGCATGGGTCGAATCGTGGAATAGTATTGTAATATTTTGTAACTTCGCGAATAACTGTATGAAAGTTACGAAAAAAATTGAGCAGATGTATTAGCACCCAAAGATTACAAATATGGCATAACACTAAAACTAAGATAATGGCAGTTATCATTTTGTTCCCCGGGGACGGCGACTTGTTCTCTTATCTTATTATTTTAGGTGAAAAATTATTAAAAGCCCTTATAGCAAACTTAGTGGATATTAGCGCTCAATATCAATGCTCAAAGTACATTGAGTCGTTACGGAAATTCGTACCGCAGCGGCATAATGCGATTTTCACTAAAAGTACTACCGAAATACGTTTGGCCAGCACTTGCCAAAGCCGTTTTAGGTGACATTCAAGTTACCCCTAATCTCTCCATTTCGATTTCATATTCCCTCAGCTGTCTGTGTTTAGAAATAAGGTTTAAATTCCCATGGCGGTATGTATTGAGAAAGTTTAGGTACCATTGTTTTCTTTATTCGCTAGGTAGATGTGAAAGTTCGGGACGAAGCAATTCCCGTTCCCTCTCGGTGGGTCGGGATGGCTTTTGGGATTGTTAGCGTTTTTTAGTTATTTTTAGAAATGCTTTTACCCTTTTAAAAGGGTGATTTCAGACGTTAGCATTTTCTTGGGTAATACTGGTGTTTTGATGCATACAATAGAAAAGCTAGAGCATATTTTGCATTATAAAGACGGCTAAATAATAATTCGTCATGAGCTGATCTTTAGAATATTTTGAAGTCTTCATGCAGCTGTTTTGGTTTTTTGAATAATAGATATTTAATAACTTGTGAATATGTTGTGGGTGATAGTCATTTATTTATAATAAAAAAATGTTCGCAATATTAAACAAGCACAAAAAATGGTAACACACGTTTTTAACTATCGTTTGGGGTTTTATCGTTTGTGTTGTTAATAAATAAAGCAGGTATATCACACCTGTCGAAAGTTTTTCACACCTAATAAATGGTAATTGAAGATAATCCGAATGTACTTAAGCTAATAGAAACCTATTCAAAACGTCTCCTCCTCCAATAAAGCTAATGCGAGCCTTACATACATCAGCGGTGTTATTCCGATACGAAAGTCGAATGCGATATCCCCCCGAACGTACCCCGTAAGTTATGCCCAAAGAGCCAATGTTTACCGCCGATCGAGTGTCGTACTTTACTACCCACAGTCAGCAGTAACTTACAACAACGAGCGCAGGACTCTTGCTAATGAGACAGCAATTTCAAAGTAGCCGTTTTCTGTCAAATACAGGAAAATTTGTTTATGCAACTGGCAGAACGAGTTTTTTTGTTTATGACTTGACAGTTCATAAAAGTTCCTTTGTTTTAAGCATGATTTTCATCAAAGAGGCCGCTGGCATGTTTTCAAATAAGTTTTTCCGGTTGGAGTACCTCGTGTATTTGTTTCTCGGATACCTACATTATAAATTGGGTTGGTTGCGTCTATAATAAATTCAGCACTCCAGCCTAAATAGTTTATAAGAAATGAAAGGGATGCCGGGTCCAGGTATTCAGAGTGGGGTTCTTTTTGTATCAACCTTAACTTTCTAAGACGTTTCATGCATACCGTATCAAGTATATTTCAATATTAGTTTTGTTAGGCATCGGTAGGTGGGCATAGAATTTAAAAAGTGAAAATTAAAAATTAAAAATAAAAATACTTAAGCTGAGCAATTTTTTGCACTCTCGAGGTGCATTTCTGTTCGTAACTCCGAAGATACTCGACCAATCCTCTCTTAATTTTTATCGTACCCACCAATCGGAAAGTATACCCTTTGAAACAAAGAAAAAAAATTATAAATTGGTTCAGGCGTCTTTGAGTACCTACTTAATCGGTGAACATACAAAAGAAAAAACCACAAAAAATAAAAAATATTCCAATGAATTGAAAACCTCCTCCTTTTTTGAAGGCGGGTTAAACAAAACTGGAGCTCTGATGTCAAAAGTGAACTCAAAAAATACTTTAACAGTAAGCAAAGTTAGCCATTTTACTTTATGAATATAAATACCAGTATAATTATAGTAGTTGACTGGCTTTTTTACAGTTTCTGTGTAAATTAATACCTATTTATTTTATTCTATAACTTAATACTTACCGTATTTTTATACTTAAACATTATACAAACAAAAGCAAAACTAAAACATCTCATATCATTTTTAAATGCACTTTATTTATAGATGTTTTAGTATCTAGTTTATTACATCAATAAATTACCAAAATAATTCGAACTTCCACAAGTTGATGCAATTTCTTCCACTTAGCCCTCTACCGCACACGAAACCAACTAAGGTGTAACAACTTTGCAATTTTTTTTACCCCTTTAGAATGTTATAAAAACATTTCAAACAAATTAAATGCATTGACATGTTACCTGGGAATAATGATATGTAGTTGGTTTGTCTATGGTTAGATAACATTTCAATATATCCTCACTTTTTTGTGCGTGGTCGAACAACGTAAACGAGTGTGAGCAAAACTCAACTTCAACAAATAAAAACAACAGAAAAAGGAAAGTTATTTTTATCAAAAAAAATATTTTCATAATTCACATACCCTCCTCTTTGTGTCTATGTAGTTAGTTTTCAGCTTTTCAACTGATTTTTATTGTTTTCTTATATATTTTTCCTGGCACCAAATATGGTTTCGTATGCATTGAAACATTTTTCTACTTGGTCATATTAGGTTTCGTGTGCATTCAAGCAAATGTTTGCAGTACCTATAAAATTTATAATTTGTCGGCATGTAATGCTTTATTTTCTTTTCTTTCTACTTTTTATTTTTCATTCTTTGGCAGGATGGACCCTCGCTACTTTTCGGTTAAAATAAATAAGTATAGGTACCATCCCTGACATGGTAAGCGATGATGTAGAGTTGTATTCTGAAGATAAAAATCTGTGTCAGTTAGAAGACCAGACCGTCCCAGAAAAAAACGGTGAAAGTTCAGAAACCCAATGTTCCACTAGCTAGTCTTGTCAAGAACAAAATGACATTCAACCATCCGTCCTTTTGGTAAAGTCCTTCCTGAAAAAGCACGATCATTTGGCTCTTTACAATCCAAACTACTTTAGTACTTTTACTAAAGAGGGTGAACTACCTCCCAACATACAAGAGCTGGTAACTTATTTCTGATACTGGTAGACTTAATATCGCCGATAATAGAGCTATCAAAATTAAAAACCATTAAAGATAATGTGAATAAACCTGCGAACATTACCTAGTCTCAATGCATGCGAAACCAAATATGGTCTCGTAATTTTTGCACTGATGCATACGAAACCATATTTGGTTTTACGAAAAAAAATCTAAAATATTTGACTTTGAATATTTTTTTCTTTGAAAATATGTTAATTGGTACGTCAATAAAACATTATTCACACTAATCATTTTTTTATTCTTCTCCTTCATAATTCATGCAGTAGAGGGTTAGTTAATACACTCAAATGTTAGTTAAGGGCTTTCTTAATTTAAAGGCACTTTCAGTCAACTATCACGTAAATGCTAAATGACGTAAGGGTTCCTGCACACGGCTCGCGACTAACATATTTTCTAGTTGAATACTTTGTAACACGCGGCAAATACTTAAAATTTATACTAAGTTAATTTGTAGTTATGCCCTTAAAACATGTGTAACGACCTTGTGCGGGAGCCCTAAAAGCCCCTACATCAATTGAAACATTGCAGTCAATCGAATAATAGTAGCTGAGTATGACAATAAAATTGTATGTTGATGTCCCTACAACAGTCTAGTCTAGTTACTCTCCTTTGAACTTTAAGAAATGAGATAGATCGTAGGACGCGACTTTTGGTCACAATTATGTCATATAAAATAATAGAGAGACAAATTATTTCATAGTCTGGTAGACTGATATTTTAAAAGCTTTATTTCATTATATTCTATTTAAATAATAGGTAATACTAGGATTTTCGATACAAAGCCATTTGCCTAAAGTTTATAAATCACCAACTGTTGCTTATTTTTTTTAAACGAAACCTCAGACGGCTTATAACGTGCCCTATTATGTTATGATACTCAACAGTGTAAAGTCGTGTCTGACACTTTAGTTCAATCTTGCACACATTAAAATAAATTAATGTAGGTACTTGTGGAGACAAATCAATCTACTGTTTATCGGTTCATTTGACACCTATAATCATTATTATTATACGAAAATAAGTAATAAACTTTCAAAGTAAACTGTTTTGTGACAATTGATTTCTGAGATAGTAACGAGTTAAATGAATAATAAAGTTTATGTTTCAATAAACCAAAAAATATAAGCAGAGTTGGTACTTCGCCTTATCTCTGCGTGTTTTAATGAGTTATTTACTGGTACTTACTATCAATGCAAATTCAGTGATTGCACAGATTTGAATTATGTGCGTTTTAAACCTACACTTAGTTCAAAATTTAACTAAACAGGTCAATAGAACGTATATCGGGTGGTCTGTTGTGTAATTTATTAACGATGAAAATTAACTAGAAAGGGTCATATTAAATTATTTGAAAATTATATTTTGACCTTTTTCCAGTCGAAGTCAGGTAATGTAATTCACTAATTTTTAATGAACCATTGACACGTGCGTACGTACTTTTATATGTTATATAAAAGTACGTACTTTTATATATCCCTACACTGACTTGAAAACAGACTTGTTTTCAAGAAATAATCTACGAGAAGTCATGACATCGTGTTCTCAATATGCCGTCGCATTTTATGATAACATGCAACTGACTTCCGGGAATGTAGTTCATGGACACACCGTCAGAATACGTTGTAGATTATTCCACAAGATGACGTTACGTCGCGACGTGTATTTTAGCCCTAATTTGTTTAAAGCCAAAAACATGCGGACATTGTACCGATGTTTGTATTTAAAAATCTTTTTTACATCTCTTATAAACCGAACACTGAAACGCTACTTAAAAATTTGAGACGTACTTATCTATTTGAGACGTTCTTACTTTTCAGAATCGTATACAAAAATGACAGTTGTTGGGCGTTTTTCCACTAGCCGGCACGGCACCGGCTCCGGCACCGGTGGTGGGGATGCAAAAATGTATGAAAATCTGCCGGTGCCGGCGCCGGCAAGTGGAAAAGCGAGCCGCACATTTTCATACATTTTTGCGTCGCCGGCGCCAGTGCCGGTGCCAGTGCCGGTGCCGGTGCCGTGCCGGGCTAATGGAAAAACGCCCAATGACAGTAAATATCAATTATAGGCACCACTTAAACTAAGTAGCCTTTATTCAGGTGTAATCTAAAAGAATCTTGATTCGAGAGAACGTCTACCGCGTCTTGAACATACAGTCGTAATCATTGTGTTGTTTTGTTTCTACAAAGTTGTGAAAAACTTATAACATTACACCTCGCTCCAATTTGTCCCCCAAGAGGGCTTGTTATCATATAAATATACAAAGAAACGTCTTAAGAATTTTCAGTGACAAAATAAATGCATAGAAAAATTCTTTCTTGTTATAGGAAAGGAGGGACGAGATCACACGTCGCGCCTGCCTACATATTTTATTGACCCCGTTTGGAGTGCAAGGGAAAATTTGCCTGGAACATATACGAAGATGTATCTCGAGATATGAAGAAAAAATGGAAGAAATTTGTTAAGGTAATAAAGGTTAAACAGTATTGATAGGTAAATCAAATTCAGGGGTGATTTAAAAGAGTTTGCCAAATCATGAAGGAGCAAGTGCTTGGTTATTCGCTATGTTTATAATTGCTAAATCAATAACGATACAATTTTAACCCTTTCAGACCTGAATTATTTTTTTTTCTCGTATCAATGTGAATTTTTTTTTACGGATAAAGTACCCTAATAGTGCTCTGAAAATGTAAGAAAAAAAATTCCTGTCTTTTCAGTTTTAGAGGAAAAGTGGATTTTCTTTATGTGCACAAATGAGGACATTCGGCTTATATGATACTACGAGTTACTATACGGGCCGTTATTCTATACAAATAGAAAGCTGTATTTTAGTCATAGTTTTATTCAATAAGTATGAAAATCTCATAAAATTATACATTAGCCTCAGGCAAAACAAAAAAAAAATTCAGTTAGTCAATCTCAAATAATTGGACGCTTATTTATGGAATGCTACTTAGCAGTTCTCAAATTTGGTTAGGCATATAAGTAATGTATATTTACTTTATGCATTTTACACGGGATTTATTTCCCCATGCAACCCACCATTTTACAGCTCATTCACAAACATATGGGTCTTCTTCATACCGCGGAGGTAAGTTGTGGCCTACGAACTGTGCTGTTTACCCTGGCTTCAACTCCAGGGGCGGCTGCTCCTGGGTCTTGGGGTTTTGCCTGTGAAGGCGGTGCTGCCCGACAGAGGCAGTCGCTCAAGCCGACGTCCAGAGTCCACTTCGCCAGGGGTACGACGTCGATCGGTTCGAGCTGACGGGTCGTAGCCGCGTCAGCGGGCGGCAGGCCTTCCTCCAAGCCAGTGAGCTCTAGCCGCCACAGTTCTCTAACCAGTGAGGTTAGCTGCGGTGGGCGAGCAGTCGCCAACGGTCAGCGAACGTCTGTCGATGTGGGACCAGCGTGCAGGCGGTCGTAAGCTAGTGATGGGCACCGCCGGGCAGCAAGGTGGTAAATTATACGATGAGTGGGAATAGTGACGCCGGAGCTGTGACGCCTCGGTGTGAAGCTTCTGCAAGTGGTTACTGCGAGGCTCTCAAAGGGACTGATGAGATACGAGATGACATAGCTCATTCCAGCCCCATGTACATCTATCATCATGTGCAGGGAAATGACCAATACCATCGTAAGCTACTTCAGCAGCTGGGCGAATTTCTCCCAGTCCTGGGAATAATGTATGGCGTGGGACTGCTGCTACTTGGGCAACCTCTTTTATTTTGGTCTGTAGCAGCTCATACGTTGATCTAGCAAGTCGACTCCCAGACTCCCATCACGCAGAGCATCCAAGGCATCTGGTACGTACATTTTTCATCAGCAAAAACTAATTTTGCTTAAAAACTGAAAAGTTATGTGATAAAACGGTTTCGTAAAACAAAACCATTTCAATTGAATCGCTACAATATGTTTGTAAAGCAGATAAGTGTATTTTGAACACTCATTGACGGTACTTGCATTTTTCATAAAAAAATCAGTTGATTCCGAATGAGCACATTTGAGGACAAAAAGAAAAATCATGTTTTTTGGTACAAAAAAACATAATATCGTATAAAAATCCACTACACGTAACTATAACAATATTATCCATCGGCACATATTTATTACATGAAGTATCTTTCAATAAAACATATTATTTTGGAATAAAATAAACAGCTTACCTACACACTCGCAAACTTTGATAGTTGCTGGTCGAAACTTGACGAAATATTTATGAATTCTGTTAAAAGATGGCACAAGTAGTACTGTTTTAGGCTCATTATTATGTGGACAAATGAATACAACCGTTGCCAAATACAAACATGGCTGATTTAATATTTTATGACTTTTTAAACTTTATGTCCTCAATTGTGGACGCAGGGTCTGAAAGGGTTAAGAAAATAATTTAATTAGTTAGTTTTTCAAAGTAAACAATTCAGATTTTTTTTATCTAGATAGACCTTTGTTTAGCCACAATCTCACCTGATGGTAAGTGACGATGTGGCTGACGATTATTTATTTATTTATCGATCGAGCGAGCGAAGCGAGCGAAGATCTTAGTGGTAAGTTGGGCGATTTTGCTTTGTATGTTTGTATGTTTGTATGTTTGTATGTTTGTATGTTTCACGAATTGTTGTTCGCGCATAACTGTCGAACCGTTCATCCAATCTGCATGAAACTTGGTAGGTCAATAGGTTGTGGTAAGGAAATTTACGGGGGAGCATATGAGCTTAATCGATGAAGGGGTTGTGAAGATATTGGGTTCCCAAGGGGGTAAAAAATTATGAAAGTTACACAAATAAATTGAGTGGGGTGTCATACGAAAGGGCTTATTTTGTACATTCCAAAATGGTTTTTATTTTTAATCTAGGATGTATAGTTTTTGAAATACGACCAAAGACCAAAAACTACGAAACCAGAGCTGCAAGAGCTCCCGTTGCATAGAGTTTCGATGACTTCGTAGCTCATTGACTGGTCGGTCTTAAAAAGAGAGTGGCATCGTTGCGGTTTGGTTTGCAATGATTTTAGATGCTACTTGATTTATTTTCATGATAAAAAAAATTTTGATAAAGAATGAAAATAATTGGGGTAAAAAAAGTTAAGTAAACAAATATATTGAGTGGGCTGTCAAATGAAAGGTCTTTATTTGTACATTCCAAAATAGTTATTATTTTTATTCTAGGACGTAAGTATACTTTTAGAAATACGACGAGAATTCATAAATATGAAATACCTAAATGAAAAATTAGACACGACATTATGTATTGCATGCATGCCAGTATTTTTTACCATGAAGAGCTAGCGCAATAGGCATACTCGGCAGTATCAGTAGTAGCACTTGAAATGATAGGGGTAGTCAGAAGAAAGTCCAAATGTAAGCCATCTACGGTGCGCGAGATCTCAGTTCGGGGCGAACTACTAGTTTATTAAAATCCAATGTTACAGCAGTTATTGTATCCAAACAGCTGTGTAGTTACTATTTATTGAAATTTAGAACTCAATAATCTTTTCTAGATAAAAAAGTATCAACTTGTCAATTCCCCTGCAAAAGATACCCCTTGTACGCGAACCCTAGTACTTTATAGCATATCAGTCGCTGCCGTATTCCCAAACTGCACTTCAGGTTCCGACCGGCATATATAATACGTGCCCACCTATATTTATTGTATATCTTATCCATTCTGTACATGCCAGGTATGTTTAGATCTTTGGCCGATATATCTTGTAGGTAAATAGGTAATTTTGTGTCAAGCGTTTGAAGGGTAGGTAAATCTGTTTTTTTTTTTCTCGAAAAAGACACTTTGTAAAACAGAAGACTGTATAATGTATATCCAAGGTGTGGTAGATATATAAATCTTGAGGCATATAAAATAAATAAAATAAAATGATTTTATTTCAGGCACTTGAAAATTACTCATATTACACAAAAAAGAATGGAAAACGAAATAAAATAAAACAAAATAAAAAATGTAGTATGAAGATTTCTTAAGGGGCAATCAGAGCCACATCCACTCATATATTTGGCAGTCATGCTCACATATTGCAGATTATACTATTTCTACGTTGTGTTTATTATTAAAACCTATGGATTTGATATCAATTGGGATGTACTTAGTACCTACTTATCCTAACGATTTGTAAACATGAATGCTAAAAAACACAAATTAAAAATAAACAAAAATTCAAATTACACCATAGCACTCGTACGTTAAAAATAATTTGAAAAGTTTAATTACGGTTTATGATGTCGCTTTTACTGCACAATATTAAGCTTATCACGGGATTCTTGGATAATTAGAATATTTAAATATACGCGGAGGCGTGATATAGTACAGTTAGCAAATTTGCCATGGCACTGAATAAAATAAATAAATAAATAAATATTGCTGAACATTTCACACAGTGCGATCTAGCCCCAAAATAAGCAAAGTTTGTACTCTGGGAACCAGATGACTGATAGAATACATAATATACCTACTTTTTTTAAATATTTTTATATAACTATGCATCAAAACTAGTTTGCATAACCAGCAATGTCGTGAATTTCCTAAACCCTAGAAATTTCTCTGATATCGATGAAATCAAAGATATTATTTTCTCATGTTTTTGTAAACTGTAAAAGACGTTATACATAAATAGCTATATGGTTACACTGGGGCTGTTTAGAAAGCAATTTTGTGGATATTTTGCCAGTGCGATATCAAGTGCCGACGACTGTAGATACCTAATAAGATAATATCAAGGCAGAGACGATGAGGTTATGAAAATTCTCTTTGTGCTATGAGGTACATACTTCTCACCTAATATTAACTTAATTGTTCCTCCTCCATAATTAGCAAATTTGTGAAATAATTGCATGTAATTAGGTTTAAAGTCTAGTTATATGGTAATTAATGTAATTATACTTTTATTCACCGCTATAAAGATAATTTTAATAAACTGTGAACAGACACAACCTTATAATAAAATAGACAGATTTTAGGCGAAGCGTAAGACATACAATTTTTTAGTACAATTCATTCCCATACATAAAACATTCACATACAAGTGAAAATTTTAACTGGCAATTACATGTAAATGTGAAATAAAATGGCGAGTGTTTAAAGTTTTGGTATTTTAAAATTAGAAGTTTACACCAATTTAAATTAATAAATAAATAATACAGGACCTTTCACACATAATCATGTAGCCCCGAGCTAAGCAGAGCTTGTGTTAAGGGAACCACATCACTGATATAAAAAAGTATAAAAGCATTATACTTTTTTAAATAAAATTAAAATTAGGTAGGTGCCTACTTACCTATATTAATTTAATGAAAATATAAATTTAGTAACCCTCTCCTAGGCCTTCGTTTCTTATTATTATATTACGCATGATCTTACCAGACATTAGTCAAGTTAGGCGTTTCGATGCGCAGTGCATCTTTTTCAAACCAAATTATTTACTGCGCATCGAAACGGCTAAGGGGTCTAAGGGGTAGTCAGAGCTATGTCCAAATTTATACTTGGTACATACCTTCCCAAACTTTGAAGAAGTTAGAATTCCATACGTGACAGGTGGCAAGCCCATCTACGCTATTAGAAAGCTAACTAGTTTCCTTACGATGTTTTCCTTCACTGTTATAAGAGCTCAATGCGCAATTACATTTTTAAAACGAAAATTCATTGATGCACGATCGGGTTTGAACCCATGGCTTTCGCATCGAAATCCGAGGCACTTACCCACTCGGCCAACACACGCCATACAATAATATACCATTAAATAAACCATACATCAAATTTGACTGTAAATTATGAACGTGACCTGTTAAGATCTACAACTGTGATTTATGGTGATTTTCATCATCGGTGTAGATCTACATCATCTATTTAAAACACCATCTGTAATACGTGAGTTAGATAAATCTGAACAATGTACTATAAATGGAGTTTAAGATTGCTTGGCACGTTTGTAATGTACCATTTAGATTTTATACTTACCTAGGAAATTACACAGTAGTTTATTTTATTGTTGTTTAGTGCAAGCAATCCAATAACTCTCAACTGATTACCATTTAAGTTTATTATTTGTGAAACACTAGCTTCCATCGGCGGTTTTACTCGTGTGGTCAATATTAAAGAAAATCAGTCTGTTCACGATCTGTTTCATGGAAATGTTAAATTGAACCTTAAAATTACAGATTAATATGGTTGATATAGGGAAAAGAGATTAACTATGGTTATTATTAAATGTTTTCAAAAACTGATATTTCAAATTTTTAGGCTGGTAATACCAACATTGAATTTATTTTTTGTATTTAGCCGTTGAATGGTGTTCTAAATGATACAAATAAATGTTATGTACTGTTTGACTAAGCCTTTATATTTATAGTGATAAGATGACCTTAACTAGTAGTAGAGTAGCCAAGAATAGCATTAAGGCTACTGAAAATATTAATAATTATTAAAATGGACTCAGTTCTCTACAAAACCACAAACAGAGTATCAACTGTACAACATGACCTCGCAGATCAACAGGGGGTTAAGAAATCCAATCACGTATTAGCAACTTCACCCTTATATAATATTTTCTTGTTTCAGAAGACGTGACCATCAGCTCACTCTCATCAGCATATTTAACACACTACTGCCAACCCTACAGTAAATTCAGTTCATTTTTATACGGACTAGTGTATACAACTGGAATCTACCGTCATCCTTGAAAAAATGTATCAAACTATCTTTCTGGGTTTTTATTCTTAAAGCAGTAAATAAATTAATAATACTGGTCATATACACAGTTTTAAAGTGGACAGGACTATGATATTTAAAAGTATGGCAGCCATATACAGATAATACTTTGATAACTATTTTTAAACTTAGAACCAGCCTATTTGTTCTTCATACAAGAAATATTTGTCCTGAGTGGGAATCAAACCCATAGTTCTTAGCGCTTAGGAAGAACTACCGTAGTACTAATATTTAATCTGTGGAACTACTGTCAAAATTAAATGAAGGTTGTGTTTTTTTAGAATATCTACTTTAAAGGTTACAGTCGTGAAGTAGTTTTTCTGGTTCATGTAGTCTTCATTTTTATCTAAATTATAATTATTAATTATCAATAGTTCATTGGTGCTTTTGCATTAATTTATCAATATTGTACTAAAACAAATTAATTGGTACCAAAAGTTTTTGCATTTACTTACACAAAAAAAATAGTATCGTTTATCAGACAGACAGACGTAGTGATTGTAAATATAATATATGCATGTAAGCAATATTTTCGTAGTTTTATAGTAGGCGTGAGACCTTGCCAAGTCTCTTTATCACGTCCCTAAAACAGCTGATGTAAGTACTCATAAAATCATAAAATGACTACCATCCGTGAGAAAATTTAAAGAATAATTATAATAACCTGTTTTGTTTATATATTTATTGATACTTTCCTGTTTAAATTATTATGTATAAATAAATGCTGTTAATTTTGATTGATAATTAGTATGTGTAAAACTGTAGAAATATTGTCAATTATTAAATATCTATTTACTGCTGTGTGTTTTATTTTATATTTATAATTTTAACCATCAAGAATGAAATTCAAAGAAGTAGGTATTATTTTATGTATTTTTTATTATAAAGGCTATTAAAAAAAGTGGGAAAGTTTATTGGTTGATGTAAAAATATGAGCATTCCTCTATTAGGTAGTTGCATAAATAATTTTATACCAAATCAGAGTCAAGACATAACTGGACAGCATAATATTACAATAAATTTAAGAAAAGCAGCGGACTGTAATGCATTTTTGTCTTGATCAATAAACAAGTCAACAACCGGAACTTTCTTCCTGGCTTCCCGTAAGAGTTTAGATTTTTTTTTTAAATGGAACCCTTTTTTTAACACAGTTCAAAAAGGTTCTAAGGACTCCTAAAACTCTTGAAAAACTTGAAATGGAAAAGACTCTACCAAACCTAAAATTACTTGTTTTAGAATTTAAAATGTCACGTTACAAACAAATTAACTGTTTTTATCATGTGATTTATACCTTACCTTCGGATACAGTTGAGTGCTTTTTTCGTTTATCAATTTAAAATAGCAATTGTATTGCAAAACAGTTACACATTATTGAACAATTCAATGATAGTTGGTCGGTTCAGTTTCAACAAATTCATCTACTGATATCTAATACTTACGAGGCCGATCCAATGGCACAGCGTTATACGAAACTCGACAAAATCCGAGTTTAAATTGTTCGTTTTACGATTATTGCGTACTTCGATAGTAGGTATCTTTTGAATACGAATTCGCAACTTCAGCGTACTCACGCAAACGACAAAACGTGCAAAAACATACCATAAATATTTAAGATTATAGTGGATATTTGCATGTCGGTCGTAGTTCAATACAGGCTTGTTACATACGAAGTTTCCAGTAAGTTTACAAGATAGTAAATACAATATTTTAAGGGCATTATTGTCTACATTCGCTGTTTGTATCCTAGTACCTACTTAAGCAGCGATTTTATTCTAAAGTAGCTGCAGTTTTATCTCTTGTTGGACAAGTAACGATCGTTCGCTGTACCATCCTACTCATTTCTTATTGTCCATTACCTTACCATACCATGTTACATCCTTGCTAAGGCTAGGAATGAGAAACTGTTACATGAAAACCATTCTTTATTGTTCTACGTAAGTATCTGCTTCGCCGTAAGCTTACTGATGTCATAATATAAGTATTTCTGGGGTCTTAGTCACTAACTAAATCAGAGGAAATGACAAACTTAGGATCTCTCAGGTAATTTATTATGCTGACAATATATAAATCTTTCAATATTTTTTTTTTCAATGTCAAATTTAATTTTGGTCAGTGTAGTCAGTGGATTAAAAAAAATTGTTATCTTTTGGTATTTCAATAGCGAAATAGACATTCTTTTAAAGCTGCAAATTACTTTTGACACAATCTCCTCATTACAAGAAGTTAGCATTCCATACCTGACAGTTACAGTAACAGTACAGCTCATTTGCGATTTATTTGAATACTAACTGGTTTCACGATGTTTTCCGTCACTATTTCCCTGGTAATTTGATTGAAATAAGGCTGTTTCGATTAATGAGTTTCTAACGAAGCACCCAAGAATTTATTAATGACTTCATCGTCCAGGTTCACTTCAAAATACCAACCACATAACATCAAGTTCATCAATTATCAGGTTCTGCATCTCTAACCTAAGCGCCTTGCACACTGAGGAATGCACATTAGAATAACTTATTAAATGGCACATCACATTATAAAACGTCTTTACTCTTTTGAAATATGGTAAGAACTGGTCGGTATTAGGTCAATTGTACTTCAAATTACTCATTGGTCTGAGTGTGCAAGGGACTTATCTAGGAATCCGCACTATCCAAGAAATTGAGATATTCATGACATGAAGTCCGTGGTAGGCTGTTGCCCTCACGATAAACATATTAGAGCTGTTACAGAAGCGCAAAAGATTCTAGTTTTTGCACTTCTGTTTTAGTTACTTATTTAGTTATTTTTTATCGCTGCGTAAAAGTAGGTAGGTACATAAAAAGAAATAACGATATTTTTTTTTTGTTTGGCACAATTTCTTTATGGCGTGTTTGTGTCAGAAATTATTAATTTCAACATGAGGTATTGAGTTATAATGTATAATGTAGGATATCCCACATTTACGGGATTCGTGTATTCGAGTAAATTCGTGTGACCGGCATTATGCAGTGCTATATCAAAATGTTTCCAACTTATTTGAAGTTTTCTTGCATTTATTTACTAAAGTCTATTACTGAATAAACAAAATAACTTACCTCATGTCATTGAAATAATATACATTAAAACCCAACACTTTATGTTGACATTGATCATTTCTGACACATACACGCCGTAATGAAATTGTGCCAGATAAAAAATGATCGTAATTCCTTTTTAGCAATCATAAATGCTTTTATAAAATTTTCATATACAAAATTTAAACACCTTAATTATCATGTTTGTGCACATGCAAGCGACCGGAATAAAACTAAGACGGTGAGCGTATATGCACTACTGGGATTTAGTTCTACTATGTAAGTAGGCAGCTGCCCTCATCATAGATTTTATCCAACCAGTCACGTTTCCGAGATAAAAATAGCACCTCTCCACTAATAACGATTATAATATAGCTTTTAATTATTAAAATGAAGATTACCATTAAATATAATAGTGTTAATCTAAATAATTAAATGATAAATACAATATAATGAGCTGACATTAGAAATAATGATTCTTATATATAAATTAAATAGTTTTAGATTCCAACACCTATTAAATATCTGAACCTGTCACGTTTTATTAAAAAATATATATATCAGTCACTAATGTATGACTACTAATAGGCTTTGTTAGCATAGGCCCTATCTAAAATTGATTAAAAGCCATTCCTGGTCTTTTTTATACCTACCTCTTATTTTTTTATATTTGACTGTTTGAAAGAAATAGAGCATGTATGATCTACAAACATACGAAAATTTTGCACAAAGTTTATTCTTATAATTATTATTATAGTAGAAAAAATATCCCTATATACATCGCATAAAATAAATGAATATAAATGGCATATACTATATTTACGTTTATAGGCTGCTGAGTATCATTGACCCAGATTTTTACAATAAAATGATGCACCTACACGAGCGATTAACTGTCAGTACTAGCAATTTAAAACAATGAATGTGGGTCAACAAATTGCCTTATAAATTGCCAGTGTGTAGGAGAAATCGTCGGGGTCTTAGAGAAGTTTCCTGTCATCTCCATTACTTGTAAAGTATCTAGAGATATTCTGCATAATTCCTTTGCTGTCTTTTTACTTAAGAAAAACTTTTTTATCTATAAAGAATGTTGAAATACCTAAAATTATTGTTATTATTATTTTTATAGGTAAATGCATAAATGAAAAAATCAAGCTGCATCAATTTCTTAATCAAGATCTCTTGAAACTAAAAACGATTTTAATATTCCAATTGGTGAAATGTTCAGACTTTAGTTTTCAGCAAAAGAAGCGAGACCACGATAATTGCCCGATTATATCGATTGTTGATTTGTAGAGTCTAAAAAAAGAGTTATTTTCAATAATATTTTACCAATAGAGACGTTATACTTATTCATTAGAAAAAGCTTTATTAGAAAATTTTGTTATAGCTACTTAGGTATAATATAAGCAACTTTTTTTACTTTTTTTTAATATCAATCAAGATAACTAAAAATATAGCAGAGATAAGTATAAAAAACCCCTCTGTCAGAAAGAGATAAAAAATTTGCGTGCTGCGTGTAAATCCGTGTAACACCGGAGCAAGACAAAGTGCGACTGAGTTGACTCAAGCTAATTAGCTTGACTTTTGTTTGCCATGCGTATCGGGGTACAACGCATCTACCTCAGTTTATATAGAAGATCATTGGTTATATTAGCTTCTTTGATCTGCGTACTAGTCTCGGTGAAAATGTAATCACAATTGAATACTAAGTGCTACATCACGAAAGAAAACATGGTAAGAAGATGGTAAATATCAAAATTACCAAATGTAAATAAATACCCGTGAGAATGACACTTTCACAGTTCGTAATTTGAATATCAAATTTACCTTATCCGGAACCCTGTCTTTTAATCAAGCCACTCTAGTCTATAGCTTGGTCGCTCAATTGATTACCAAAGTGTTGGTAAGTGTGTGCTTAACCAACTATGTAGTTGATGTGGTGATACCGGCTATAATAACCGATCATACCCACCTATTTAATGTTACGACGAACATAAACCACAGCTCACGGAACAATGGCTGGTGAAATACGTAGTAGCGACCTTGGGAGTACCGGAACAATGACAAATCCGTAAAGGCGTCCTTGGACATCGACTGTGAGAAGTTTGAGTTTAAAATTCGATTGGACATATTAATTGCGATGTAGGTATTAGGAAATAAAATAATGAAGTTAAACTGATACTTTATTAATTTTAAACACTGATTACTTATTTTTTTTATAATTCTAAGTATTCAAATATTATGGCATTAGTTTTATGTGATTTTATTATTTATGGTTAATTTTACTTATTTGAGAATCCCAGGACTGTTTGCAGCTGTGTAGTTGTAGGATTGATCCAAATACTATTAAAATACTCGTTTTGATTAAATTCTTCAATGTCCTTACCTAAAACTCTACAATATGGGTATGTAGTTTGATACAAAAAAACTATAACGATACAAAATCCTTTATACCGTATAAGAAAAGTGTTCCATTGATGAATTATTTCCCTCTCAATAATTATGAAATTTAAATTCTACCCTGCCTATAGGTAAGTAATAATTTCAGAAAGTGAAAGTCCCTAAAGAGTTCTAGCTGTATTACACGAGCTACGAACAAATGCTGCATGGATACAATGTTGCCATAAGCAATCGATTTCGTCATTCGGAACGTTTAAATCGATTTACCAGACTAGAAGCGAGTAGGTATAATCGGAATGAATCGCTTTTATAGTCGATTGACTACCACATACAACAAACGGTGATGGGGTATTGAATATTTTATAGAGTTCCTTACATATTCCATACTTCGTTTTGTATGATGTAAAAAACTACTAAGATACAAGATCAAGACCGCATACTTTAAGAATGGTAGATAATCTTCCAGATCTCCTAACATTTAAGATCCTTTGAAGAAGGTTAGGAGAAGTTATAAATGGATAGATAAATGGATGAATGTTGCCACAAATCACGAAGAAAGGTTCAATTGGAAGAGGCTTTTACCCAAGAGGGACTAACACACACACTACAAAAGAATTGGACTTGTAGTAATTTTTGTCAAATAGTTTTTTTAAGTCTGTAGACAAATAAAGCTTTTTTATTATTAGTAGTAGGTATAATATTATTTAGGAGAAGTACGAAATTATCACAGCAATATGAAACTTCTTAAAACTACTTCAGCGGAGCTAAAAAGGCCGCTATAGCAGAATCACAATATGAAATGCGATCTATGCCGTAAAATTATTTCAAACATCTATTATGTACCAATTGAAAATTAAATCCATTATTTAAATTTTAATTAATTTATTTCAAACAACATATTACTTAAATTAAGTATAATTATAATTTACACTGTCTAATTATATAATAATTATAATTTACACTGTCCATATAAAAAGCAAAAATAAAAGGGTGCTAATTAAACCGCCTTCTATTTAATAGCATTTTTCGCCTCTAAAAAATTACATTGACCTCTGAATTACTAAGTCAGCCACTATCAATGTGCCTCTAAAAAATACTATCTTAGCTACAAAATATCCTCGATGTAAGCAACTGTAAATACAACTCAGCATGGCAGTTATTTTTTAGCATCTAAATTTGTTTTTTAGGATCTAAATTTGTAACACATATTCAAGCGGGAACTCCTAAAATATTTAAATATGACACCAATAAAGTAAGTCTATCTACTTCTAATTTTATAACTCAGCATGCTTAAAATATAGTGTAACATTAATTTTGTAATGGCAAAGCTTAAAATAGCGAATTTCAAAATCAAGAATGTTTGAAATGTATAAAGATCGATTGATCAAAGTTTATAAAGACGATACTTGGAAGGTAGAATGCTTAAAATGTCGAAAATACCGGAGTATAATATATTGTATTCTTTATGAACTAGATTTCAGTCGCTTCGGCGGCCGCTGCCGCGGCACGCTCGCTACGCTCGCTTACCTCGCGCGTAATTATTTCATAATCTAACCTAACCTAACCTAAACTGTTGGTTAGTTGTAAAATCCGTGGCAGAGTTAGTAAATTTGATGGCGATGTATAAATCAGTAGGTCAAGTAAAAATAATTGTTGTTATTTACTTGACGCTTTCTTTGGAATATTTAGTTGATGCTGTAAAAAAGACGAGTTAGTTTATTAGAAGGTTTCTTATTTTCCCGTTGCTTAGTTATAAAATCAGAAGGTAGGTTCCGTGGCCAAAAAATAATTCTGCGGCTCGACTTATTATTCCCCAAAATAAAACACCAAACACTATGACCAAAAGCCTACATTTCAATTGCTACTTTTATTAGTTTGTCAATCTTCCTAACTCCTAATGTAATTATTATTATAGAACACAAATTAAGTATTTCTACGTCAATAATAATAATAAGTAAGCATAATTTTTTTACATAATTTTTAAATACCTACTCAAGTAAGTACTTACCTACTTACATTAATCCTGAGAGAGAAATAAGTAAAAAATATACTTAACCTTTATTTTTTTTAATCTAGATTTCTTAATAGGTACAACACTTTATTTAAAAAAATTACTTTGCAGTAGGTAAGTTCAATGGTAATAAAATAAAATTTCAGAATTCAGATTGATTAATAAGCCTACCTCACCAAGACTGTAATTTTTACTTACCTACCTATGAGATATTTTACTACCTACTATTAAATTAAAAATAATTAGCGAAGAATTAGTTAAGACAAAATATAAAAAATAGAAATGAAGCTATATAAATCAAGTATGTAGTATTAAATTTTATTTCAGAAGAACTTATTAATCAGATGGTAGCTACTATAACTGCTATAACAAATATTTAGTTGGACAAGACCCAAGAAATTAGAGCTCGCTCGTTAGAATCTTATTCATCCCTTTTCAGAAAGTTACTAGAAACCCAATTCCATTAAGACCCCATTATTAACAGCTGACTTCTGTTTGAATTTGGAACACGTCGTCATCTCGCCATCTAGCGGAAAGTAGCCACACTACGTCGCAAACCAGCGCCCTCTGCACGCCTCATCCGATGGAATACGTTATCACACACCACTACATCGACACGTGCTGCAGCTCGCTCTCTCGCATACGTAATGAGAGAGATAAGAGAACCACCCAAGATGTCTTCTAAATTGGCTTTTTAAAATGCGTGCTGTTGATTGGTCAACGTGGGAGAGACAAAACTAGTCTTTTCCAGATCACGCCAATCGAACAACGGCAGGGCAGCAAGCGAAGACCGCCATTCTATTTTAGGTGTGGCTCGACCTAAGAACCTCCTTTATATTCCTGACGTATGCAGTCATTTGAGTTATGGATGATGGCGTAAGACTACGTGTATTTATAAGAAATCTGCTGAATTTCTTTGGGCTACAATATTTTGAGAGAAAAAATAATGCTGAGTGATCAGTCGGCAATAAAACCCGATGGAATTTTTATTGCTTGCTGCACATAGTAGCAATTTGTAGGTACCTATATACTTACTGCTTTATTATGGTTTACAGCATAATAAAGTAGGTAGTATTGAAGGGAAATTAGGTATCAAGTCAACTCAGTAATTTAGATAAGAATTTTTACTAGATATTCTTAACCTGAATATTTTCAAATTTTTAGCTCTACATATATTAATCTCAACTTAAAATTCACTAAGTATTCCTTTAAAATAAATAAATAAGTCTTCGCCTAATTAAAGTATTCAGTATGCATAAAATAATAAGCCTTTTCAAAATAAAAGTAAAAAATTCAAGGCGTAAAATTAAAAGGAAAACTCCAAGGAAGCAATTTGTGAAAGAATGAAATGAAAACTGGGTAGCAGAGAAGAAAATAAATTCATAAACTCACCAACATTAGGCAGAAGGTACGCTCACGGACAAAAATTATAATAAGATGGGCAGCCCGGCTCTGCGAAGGCACCATGTCATTAACATTTAGGTACTTGGACAGGTACAGTCACTAACAAATTCTATTAATAAAAAATGCAAAAGAAAACAATCAAATATAACCTTAACCAAAAAACGATTTACAGTCGATGCCAATAAAAGTAGTATCCAAACAGTTGCAATACATAATTTGAGGTATAAAGTTTAGTTTTATTCCCCGTTTATGACCGAAAAAAATAACCCCGTGGGAACTTTACTACAAGAAGTCAAGTGGCGCTTCGAACGTCACGTCGTAAAACTGTAGCTGAATGAAACATCGGCCATAATTGGCACATTAAAACGTCGACCATTGACAAAATTTTATTGACACACTGTAAGGATAACACACAACAGGTGACCGTAGGTTTTTACGAGCAAAGTCGGGCGCGTGCCACGTCATAAAACAACGTTCAAATCGTAAAATCGTAAGAGCTGTTTAAATTGCCCCTAATAGAACATTATAGTTGTCTCAATGACGTGTTTAGTTTTATGTGATTTTGTATAAGTAAGCGCCACTATAAAATGGTATGACATAGCTCTAAATGGCAATAAAATAACAGTTAATATTTTAACTGCCCAGACTGACTTCAGACATTGTATAAGTTGTCCGCAAACGAGATAAAATTTGACATTTATACACTAGATACTTGTAATTTTTAATTTTAAAGCCTGTTTTATCTGAGAAACAACAATAATAAAACGTTTTGTGATAGTTTTAGTGACATTTATTTTATTGTCAACAAAAAATATAAATTACCTACCAATATCAAAGGCATTTCGAACGAATGATTCAGTTAGTGACTGTACTAACCATTCTGCCCCTTGCGCTGTGATCCGGCAAAAGGAAGATATTTGATACTTTATGTAGGTTTATACCTTGAGTTACGCATCTTTGCCTTGTAAGGTAATTATTTGGGTACCTATATAACTCTAACAGGTACCTACAATTTATATATAAGTTATACCTAATTTGTTATAAGTCATGTAGGTAGAACTTAATTTTTTTAATACCTAACTTATCCAAAATTATTAATTTCAAATGATGCATTTTTTATCTACGAATTTTATTATGTAGGTACTTATTAATATTTTCTTACAATTTTCTATAGAACTTACTGATATAAAATAAGTCACCAAATGTATAAAATCAGTAGGCATTGTCCAATAACCCGAACTGCAACAAAGGGGTATGGAAATTCGATAGACAGTCCCACCTGAAAATGTGTTTTTATTACAAATCGAACTTGAAACCCTTGTATTAGTATAAAAAACAATCTATTCAAAAACAGCTCAACTCAGCGCGAAGATAACGAGATGGAGTCCAAACGGACTCTAGGGTATAGTACCCACATTCGTCGTTGCGCGTGCAAAACCTCGTAAGTAGCATTAGTAAATAAGGTCCCATTTTCAACAACTTCTGATAAATAGTTCTTGAAATTTGAACTTTACTTACCAATGTTACTTAGGTGGCTTTGCACGTGCAATGACGATATTGGTTTGATGAAAACAAACTTACGGATTTCTTTGTTGTTGTCGTCATCCATTTTCTTTGTGCATCTGTAACAAAATAAAAATGCTTTAGGGTTAGGTAAAATCTTTATTTTTTAGGGTTCCGTACCTTAAAAGGTAAAAAAAGGAACCCTTATAAGATCACTTTCTTGTCCGTCTGTCCGTCTGTCCGTCTGTCCGTGTGTCACCATCGATTATCTCAGGAACGGGTAGAGCTAGCAAGTTGAAATTTATACCATATACTAAAATCTATAGTCCCTATTGTGAGTATAAAAATCAAGGTCCTGAGTCAACACTATAAAAAGATATAGGCAAATTTAGGTTTTCGGGAAAACTTGTGAGTACCAAAACTTACCTTAATTATCAACTTTTTTTATTTTTCGGAATTTTTCCTGTACTTGTGCTGGAAGACCTTGCTTGTAACCAAAATTGACAATTCTAGGTCAACCGGAAGTACCCTAGAGGTTTTGGGTCGAAAACCTAAATGGTAGTTCCCGTTGACCTAGAATAACGAAATTTGGTAAAAAGCAAGGTCTTACAGCACAAATAAAGGAAAAATTCCAAAAAGTTAAAAAAGTTGAAAATCAAAGGGTGTTCCCATACATACATAGTTGACGCCAATTAAAATTGTCCTCCGAGTTGTATGGGCGCTCATACAATTAAGCGGACTAGCTTAATTGGCACCATGGCTAGGTACGGAACCCACGGCGTACGAGTTCGACTCGCACTTGACCGGTTTTTATTTATATACTTAACCATAAAACTAAACTGTAAAAACGAATTTAGAATGTGACAGATTTTTTTAAATTTATAAAATCTGTCACATTCTAAATTTGTTTTTAGGACTAGGTAATTTTAGTAGGTACACTTAGGTAGGTACCTACCTACCTACCTAAGTGTAGTTGGAACAGTATAGTTAGGTACTACCTATAGAGGTAGGTAGGTATTACTGTGTAGGTAAGAATTGTGACTAATTTTGCACTTATTAAAATTTGTTATGGATTTAGGTAAAAACTAAAGTTAGATTTTTTTATAAATTTTACTAATCTTAGAATAAAATATCAAAAAATTTAAATTGCACAAATTTAAATTTAAATGAGGAACCACCATTAATGTTTTTAATGTAAAGGTATTTAGATCAAGATCGACAACTGGTTCACAGCGAAAAAGCTTTTTTCCATTTCATTTAAATTTATCAGTTAACTATTTATTTCATTAAATACTAGAGTGGCTGTACAACTATTAGTATTTTTTTTTTCTAAAGTATAAATTTATTCACACTGTGTATAATAAAGTAGTTGAATGTCACATTCTCAAACATTCTAAATCTTTTAACATTCCTCGTATTCGAACGAGAATAGATACATAGAAACGTGACTCAAGCCAACACAAATACCTCCTCTCCAAAAGTTCGTCACCCTCCTTTTAGCTTATTCGTCAGTTTTTAACTATTAATACGGTAATAGTAGATAAGATTAAATTATGAAAATGATTTGAAATGATTCTTAAAAAACCTCGTTAAGATAACATTTTATAAAATTATGAGATCAACTTCTTTAGATTGAAATATTATTCTCCTAATTACCCGTTTCTATAAAAGCAAAATTCGCCTGCATAAGCAGATAGTAGAAAAGAAGAATCGTCAAATACACACAAGATAGACAAACATGTTGAAGACCTTGCTTGTAATAAGGTTGTTTAGAATCCTATGTATACCTAGGTAGTAAAACAGTGGCATAAAATATACATAGTCGGTAAACACGTGCGGCTCATCATATCCAGCCGAGCGTATGTTTACAATGCAACAAACGGAAGGATTCCGTCCAGATAGAGAATAGCACCTCATCACCTGAGATCGTCTCCATCGAGCAGTAAAACCCGTCTGCTCCTCGTCTACTTCTTTTACGACCAAACGATACGTATAAAAATAACAATCTCCCGCCATTATTACAAATGATACACACTTTACGAGCGCGAATATTTACGTTTTTATTTCAAACGTTTATGGCCTGTTGTGCAACTTAATAGCGTACTTGAACTTGGCGGGCTAGTGACACCGTTTGATCCAAATCGCGTTTTATTGTTCTACTCAATGGACGGACGTTGTTTTACGAGCGTGTCGTAATCTGTGACGCTTATAAGTCTGCGTACTACGGACTCGTGACTCATTCGAATGCGCTAAACTTTCAATTTTGTTGCGTTCAACTGTTCTTAGTTACACGTGACGTGTGGATTTATTTGATTCGATCTTCTCTATACGAATCGCCATTTTGATTACCGCCAATGCCTTCTCTAAGTTAAAAAACCGAGGGGTGTTTTGCAATTTACCTTTTTCTCCTTTTTCAAAATCGTCCCGAGGCATGATTACGATAGTTCTATAAAGCGGTGGAGGCAGCAACAAATTTATTTCAGGTGCCGTCCCTTGCTCGTTTAGACGAGTTTACCCTCTTTGTGTTGCCTATTTGTATCCGGTCACATCGAAAAACGATAAGTCGAGCGCGTCGGCTTCATCTCACTTATCTTTCTTTAAAACATTGTCCCCAAAGGTGCCCTTGGATAAAATAATAAGCGAGGGAAAATAGTGTCAAGACGCTCCGACCCTGAAATTTGCATTATATTATGCTTTCATATTTCCAAGGTAAAACTTTCTGGGGACAAATAATAGGTGGAGTGCATCTGGGTCCGCATTAAGGGACATCTTTCTATTCGCTTCCAGCTTTCGTAAATATTTTTGTTATTGGCCTGTGCCTCCTTCGGAGTGTCCGTGTTTTCCGATGTCTGTACCTGTTCTATTAGGGAATTGGATAAGTAACCCGTGCATTATTGATAGACGGAAAGACTCTCCTACTTTTGATAGAATTGAAATTGTTTTGAATACAGAAATATTTTCTTTACCTATATAAATATAGACTGTGGATATCATATTTTACTGATTTTATTTTGTCACCAGTGGGCAGATTTTACAAAGGAAATCGTATGAGAAGTAGGTTGCGGCCAGTTTCTTACAAATAAATTACATTTTAAACGAGAACCTGTCGGAACATAAATTCGTAGAACCGGCCTACTCGATATCCTTAAAAATATTGTAAAGATTTTCGCTAAAAACATTTTTAATCAAACCGAACTCTCTCAATACATAAAATGCAATATTAACACCATTTTTGCATTACGTGTAGTGCCAAATACTTGAAAATGTGTGAATAAATCGCGTACATTATGTGACAGCCCCCGTATGACCTTAGTATCTCGGCTTTTGGATACAGGAATGGCTTATAAAATGCAACGTTCATTAGCCAGTTTTTGGTTGGTTGTTTGTTTCGTGTTTTTAAGCAGACGGTAATCTTACAAGATGGCGTGATGGGGCGCCGAGATTGCGACAGTAGGAGTGGACCGACAGAAAAAAAATACTGTTCGTATCATGTTACCTCTTGCATATTTTTTCTAAATTTGTAGGTATCATAAATTATTCAATAAGTATTTCGTATCCCAACTAAATTACACAAAAAGTTATGCAGATTAGGTGGCTAATGAAATTGCAGCGGCGATACCTACTAATTTCAGTAACTGTAATTGAAAACACCACCTTGTTTTCCACCTATGTTTAGTCCAGTAGACCCACCTTCCAAAACAACTCTTAGTAATTGGGTTCTGACGACCGTTAATTAACGAACTCTCTGGAATATCTTAATCTGACATTTGGCCTCAAGATAATTGGAATGGAGGGTTATCTGACTGTCCAACACTGGACCGGTATCGATAAAAGAATAAATTCAACATGTTTACGAGCCGTACCTTCTACGTACTCCCGGGATGGGTTCCATGACCGACGGCTTTACTAAACGTCAGATTTAGTAAATAAAACTAGCATCCAATGACGCGCACGCCCACAAAACATTAAGTGGAATCTTTCTGAGATTATCCACATAGGATTTCACTGTAAATGGGGTTATTTTGTAATCTCATGATTGGGTATAGTGACTGCCTACGCGACTTTTATTTACTTTGGCCGCTCGTATCAATGTCACACATATTATTCGTAAATTGTGGGGAATACTATCCTACTTATTGGGTTTATTCGGATCAGCTTTCACCAAAGCGCCATTACATTTTTCAAACAGGTAAATGAAGTTGTTACATTTATTAAATAATTCAAAGCATAATTGGGAATTTTCTGTAATGTAAAAAAGTGAATGTTGGTTTCGGCTGCTGAGAAAATGTCTATAGGATTAGTTTGATTTGCATGTAGAGAACTCGAAATGAAAAGATTATATCATTATTTGGTATGCAACACCCTGCTGTGAGTAGGTATTTTTTATTTAGTCTGATAAGTTTTATAGCTACTAGCTGACGCCCGCGGCTTCGCCCGCGTGGACAACTATTTTGTTGATCCCACGGGAACCGTGCATTTTTTCGGGATAAAAAGTAGCCTATTAGGTAGCCTAGTCTATTTATGTTTCAAATTTCAGCCAAATCGGTTCTGTGGTTGTCGAGTTATAGAGGAACAAAAATACATCCAAACATCCAAACATCCAAACATCTAAACATCCAAACATCCAAACTTTCGCATTTATAATATTAGTGTGATAGTGTGATTTAAAAAATAATTCTACAAAGAGCAAAACTAGTATGCTATTGTTTAACTATTTCACACAATTGCATCCAACCTATAAAAAATCTAGGAAACATTACGTTTTGTCTTTATTTTAAGAAAACATAATTATCAGTTGTTTTAAAAAGTTTCAAATTTTTAGTATTTTTCTTAATACAAACTGATCTACTTAGGTACAGAAACATTTATATTTTTATACTTTATTCATACTATTTTTTTTAATACAAACAAACTGATCTACTTATGTACAGAAACATTTATATTTACTTAACTTTACAAAAGAAACTAGAATTATGTTTGGCGCAAAAACGGATGATTTTTTGGCACACTTCAAAAGTGTGTTGTATCTGTAGATTGTTTGTAATGATAGATGGCTGAACATAAACAGGTTCTCTTGTATTTTTTAAAGTTAGGATAAATTTCATGAAAAACCTACAGTTTTTTATCTAGTTTTTTTTGCAACTACTACTTTCTGCAGGAAATGCAACAACATCACAGAAATACACAACATTCTCATGCCGCAGATCAACCCCTACGGAATAGGGGTATGCACCTCGGAGTTGAAAGCTTTTTCCAATTATTGTTAGAGGGTTGGATCGAGCAAGACTGTGCGCTTTGATTTTCTCCGCTAAAGAGTAAAGTTTGGATTCCTGACGATATCGGCGGCGTCAGAAAAAAGACAAAGAAAAGAAACGTTGGGAAGTAGATTTTACGTAAAGCATTTTATAAGTTTTAAAATATCTCACAGTGTTCACCGATTACCTATATAGAACAAAAATATTTAAAAGGCTAAAATAAATAAAAAAAATACATGAATATGATTGTATCTTCAAGAAACGGAAGACATTCACGTAGATCTTTAGTCGTTTACGGTCCTTTCTTTAACACTATTGGCTAAGTGAAAAAACAACTTTTTTTCTCTAATATAGTTTTGGTGACATCCGCTTACAAACGTCAGTTCTTAACCACCACCGCCATCTTAGCAAACCACGGTTTAAGAGCATGCGAATTGATATGATTTTTCCTTTCTACAAAATTGAGAGCTTTTAGAAATTCATACAGAAATAACCGTGATTTAGTTGAAAAACTTTTCCTTTTACTTTAAGTAAAAAATATTCACGTTTTGTTTTCTAAATGTGTCATAAAATTTCATCTACGTTTAAGTTTGAAAAGTTTTACGTAGTGTTTTAGAAGCTCATCGAAATATTTTCTATGGTTCAACATTCACATAATGATGTAAGACGTGTTTGAAAATCTATATCGAGGCGCGTAATGTCTTCTAATAAATTATTTACACTCATAAATAACAGTAATTTGAGCTAACAAGATCCGAAGCTCAAAGGGCAGCTTGTTAGCCGAATCTGAAACAATGGTGCTTTCAGTTCGAAATCGAGGTACCTTACTTATTTCTATATTAAAACATAGAAGAAGCTCTGTTGGCGCGCAGCCAATTAGTTTGGAACGGGGCGGCTACAGCGGCTACGAACTTCAGTAAGTAAAAATGTCTCCAGTTTTACCCACCGAGATAAGACGAGGCTTTGTGGAGTTTTGGAAAACTGTCAAAAATATACTTTATAATAAAGTTGGTTAATTTTGTATTTGTATAATTTATAATTTAAGGAAAATTACAATCAATTCAACTCTTAAAATGTTTTGTTCTGACTCAATCGTTTTCTGGCTGGTTTCGTAGCATTTATTTCGAGTTTGATTCTTGGAGTATTGAAATTTAAAGCAAGGTACGAGTAGCTCATCTCATCACAAACTTTTCTAATACATTTTCCGAGTTCTAGTTCCACAGTTTTGTAGTTTCTGGTATACGCGAATTTTATATTTAAAAGTTTTAGTGATTAGTTTTAGTTTTTAGTTGTAAGTTTTGTTAACAAATAAAATTATTTGATTGATTGATTGAATAGTAAATGCCATAGACTAACACCTAAAAGGTATAATACTCAAAGGTAATGTGTGTACTTATACTTATGGTAATATAAACTATCTTAAAAGAAAATTTCTGATCTAACGACGCGTAGCGTAAACCACTACACGAAATAGGCTGAAATTCCATGACTTCGTTCGTGTGGATTCCATAGGAAGTCGGGAACGGCTGCTAGTAATATGATGTGTTGAATAAATTAATTTAATTTAATTAATTATCCTAACTTCATAGTGATAGCATTCACAAGCACGTTTATAATATAATAACGTACTTTATATTACGGTACAGATTCATACGATGGTTATGAAGGGTTAAGCACGCAAGCATGCCTTTATATTAGTACTGGATAATCTCAATAATCTATTTATGTTTTCATAGATCAATATAAAACATAGACATTCACCTTTCATCTCGACATTTAAAACAGTATTGAAAATAGAATTTAGCAGAATCGTGTAGTCGAATAACAAGTTATATAGATTTAGTTTGATATCCGTATTTCTATCTAGATCTTTTGAGATCATCACGTCTCAACTCCTAACTTACAAAAAAGTCGTGAGGTAGGTACGGGTTCACATCTTTTATCTCTCTTTTTTCTATCACAAGATAATTAACAGCAGCAGCTACTCGTTTGTTCGGGTAAGTTCGAATAAACAGCTATTGACTTGCTTCATAAGTTTTCCTTTTCATCAGACACTATCACAAACAATCTGGAGACGCGAAAGTTTCCCGTTACAAAAGTTACGGAAGTGTATAAATAACTAATCATTACTAAGTCCGTTCCTTTCTGTGAGTCTAATGTATTATTGGCTACCCTCCAATTTGGCAACGAGAACGGACGGATCCGACGGCACTCTAATATTTTATCCAAGCTCTATGTAGACACAAGTTTCTAAAAAATAACCTACCTAATTAGTGTCGATAAATTCGAGCCACATGTCATGCTTCGCAAGCATTAATAGCTTATAATTTTCGAAATTCTGTTTCATGTGTGGCTAACCCACATATTAAATTGACTCTCAGCTGAAAAATGTATGTCTCACATCTCATAAACTGGAGTTTTTATTGAGCAAACTTGTGGAATGCTCTCCTATGATCTAATGTTGGTCTTATTAATTTTGATACAATCTCATTAGGAATCACGCCACAGTGCTTACGAAAGGAATCGTAAAATCTTTTTGAAAATTCTAAAAAACATTTCCATAATTTATTTTTAAATAAATTAATGAAAAGATCACTTTCCTTAGATAAAGCGGGGTGGGGCCCTCTTTCGTATTTCAGGCCGCCAAATGGTTCTGCCGCGAAATAATTGGTTTCGGCCTAAAGGGAAGGAAAGCCGACTTAATTACAGGCACATGGGACTTCCTCTCAATCTCAGGGACTGTGACCGACCCCAATTAAACACAGACCACGAGGCCAATGACCTTTTTGGCCAATAATGAATTAAAATGTTTCACAGTAATTCAAATTGTGTGGGTAGCTGAGTCGATTACTAATTGCAAAAAACAACAAAAACACTAAATTGGATTTTGTTTTGGAATCCGAACCAATTTAAAAAGCAATAACAGGCATTTAAGGTTCAAATAATTTGTTTGCTTTGCATATATTACACCCAATATACCTTTAGACAATAAACTGTTTAATTTATACCAATACCTACACGCACGCGTATGTAATTGGAACCTGGTGGGCAAGTACAATGTCCTTACCTGATCCCACTACCAATCAATGGAAATTAAGGGTCTACCGGCCGGTCACGTTTACATTTACTCTAAGGTTACTTTTTTGAATATTCTCACCGAAATGAGGAGATTTTCTAATTCCCATGGTATGACGAGGAAAAAATACTAAGTAGCATGCACGCACATTGTACCAATGCGTTATTTTGCTACAATGTGAATGGTACTTAGTATTTTTTCTAAGCTAAATGATCTAGCTTTAATAACATATTTTTGTTTAAAAACTGGCCTAAGTTGAAATCTCAAACTATAATAATTGAAACCTGAATTTTCCGTTCTACTTATATAAATTTCTACCTACTCGATTAAGGAAACCTATTCAATATAAATTTTATTTACATAAAAAATGTGTACGAATAATTTTACATCAATTTCAAGTAGGTCTTTGAATTGTTAGAGTCATGTTTCAGGTGATGTGATGAATAAAGCGAGTAATTTAAAACTTTTAAATAAAGCTTAACAAGTGTAACAGATATAAAGTTGATAGTACAGTACTTGAACAGGGTTTTACTTTTGAGAGTGTTGTAAAAAATGTTCATGGACACATTGAGTACGATAAAGAGGCTATTCAGATAAGACAGTATATCCATTAGTTTATTATTTATTTCGATTGAGTGGTTGTTTGTATGCGCTTGTTCTTGCCAAGTCACACCCTATGGAGATTCCGTGTTCGGTCGATATAACGGGATACGTATGTCCTCTGCTCTCCAATTTATGTAACAAGAGAAATGCTCGACATCATCTCTTTTGTTTTTTTGTTAGATTATTTTTCCGCTTGATTTAATTTTGAGAGGCTTTTTTACTTCACCGATTGGTTTGCAATATGTGACGTAGTTATAAGATATTTCAATACTAACTGCAAAATGTGGGTAAATATCAAATATATATTTTGATGGTCTCTATAAACTTTTGGATATGTGTGAAAACCCTTAAATGCCCTAAGTACTGAAAAAAAATTTACCGAATAAAGTCGTGATTTCGTTTTTTTCGTTACTGATGTCTTTTTTTTTATACTCTACTAAGGTAAGCAGAGAAGCATTCGGCACACCAGATGGCAAGTGGTTACCGTAGCATGGACGCCTGTGACACCAGAGGAGTCACACTCGCGCTGCTGACCCTTTGAAAGAGGAATCACTGAGCCGACAACACAATGGTCAAGACTGGTCCACCAATTGTTACAGCAGCGCTTCCTCGCATAATTCTGGCAACCTTACTCAATGCAGGAACAAAATACTTTTCGAGTAGAATGATGTTATTTGGCTGCGATATTCTGTAAGGAGGTACTTCCCCAGTCGGGCTGCTCGAATATAGAGATTCTTTGTTCAGATACCTATAAATATAAACATGTAGCAAATTTCAAATCCTAACAGCGAGTGTCTTTGGCTGTACGTGGTCTATCCATCAGTCAGTCAGGACTGTAACTCTTGTTTATTAGATAATTTATACAGCACACTAAACTTATCAATTCGAGAGCTACAAAATCTCGAACATATCGCCACAAACGACGACAAGAGAAATAAATATCAAGAAATATCTTCGCTACGTTGTTTCTATTCTTTCCTACTCCTATATATAAATGTCTCGTTAGTCCTTATTTATTTTGCATTGGTTGGGTCACAATTTGTAATTGAATAGACTTTAAAGGATGTGATGCATAAAATGAGTCTACGAAGTGCTTCGAGCGTTGTACCTAGTTCGACTCTTGTTTATATACTCCTCAAAACAAAATAGGGCCAACTTAGAAAAATATGATTTTAAAATAGTAATGAAATTTGGATGAAGGTACAATTTATTTCCATTTTGGTTTCAGGAATGTGTTAAGAAGTTTAGAAATTTATTTAAAAAAAAAAATAGGACACGTTCAGAAAATATGTGTTGTGCAAAATATCGAAATATTTCAAGTGGGCCCTGTTTTGTTTTGAGGATTATATTATGGATTTTCTCAAAAGACCGACATGGTCATTGGTTAATTGAAATTTATTTTTGGCAAAAATCTGTTCCAAAATGTTATTTACCTTTTAAATAAATTCCATTGAGACCGCTTCAATCGGTGTGTTTCTGCGTTGCAAATAATTGATCTATTCCGATAAATTTTTAACACATTTTAGACAACACTGTTTTTCTGTCTTCAAAAAACTAAGCTTTTTTAGTTTTAACCGACTCACTACACGCATTACATTCCAAGAATGACTGGAAGCAAATTCTATCTGCAAGTTTATGCTCGACACGTAAAAAACACTTAGCATTCATTTAAACAAAAGTTGTGTAACATTCTATTGTTTTCGGCATCAAAAAACACCTTGCTTTGGTCCCTTTTGTCGCTTTTATAAAGAAACTGAAAGTGCATTGTAAAGTTCACTTTTTTGTCGGCGTTTTTATGGTCATAAAAATTTAGAGCATAAACAAAAAAGTGGTTCAAACCCTTCCGCGTTGCAACAATTGCGCTAGAAGGTATCCCAGTACGAAATTACAGGTGTAATAGTAAAGATGTTTCGTGCATATTGTGATAATTGTATTTCATTGTCTTTGGTGTTTCTTTAATAGCTTTCTTTTATTTGGAATCATTGATTTATTACTGTGGTCAGTGAGAGTGTATATACAATGCAAGGTATGGTTTTGGTTCGTAAATCTTGAAATTCTGTTTTTTTTTTGTACCAACACAACAATTCGGAATCGAATCTCATAGGCTTTTTTGTCTGTAATAGCGCTCTTATACTATAATGAAACATAATAAATTGTTTATTATCACTATCTCATTATCTACTGTTATTCGCTACAGTGAACTTCTTAATTATTTGCTTACATTCATAAATTCCTTAATTAGCACTAAGGGAGTCAAGATAGGCATTTTTGTAATTAAAAACTGTTCAAGTGTCAATTACACATTAAAATGCAGGTTCAAAGCAGGATACATAATAATCTATAAAGCCATATTTATGGAAAATTAAACTAAGAAATAAAGTTTTTACTTTGGTTTTTTTATTACCAATACATAAGTGTGTGTGCCTATAGTGTATTCTTGTTGTTCAATAAGCTCTCTGTAAGAACTATTGTCAAAATAAAACTACGGTTTGAGAAAAATACCCAGATTCTAATAAAATAAATAGGTAAACAATAATAGAAAAATCGTCACTTTGCGAAAAAGAATACAAGCAATATTTCGCGTACGTGCCTCTTTGTCGACAACAGAGACAATAGCCAGAAACAACTCGTAATTTTATATCGACGACTTATTTACTCAGTTATACCCCTACGTTTGCTCCATGCACCCATTTTGTACGTATTTGCAGAGTCTGTAGCACAATATTTGTGAAACGTGTCAAACATTGCGCCAAATGGAACGTATCTACGCGCGACACGTTGCTACACTGTTATTATTATCCTGGCTTTTTCTTTGGTGTAATCAACTTCTTATTACAAGACGCGGAGGCAATTGACATTTAGGCCACGCAATGGTGCCTGTGGGGTGCCGATAGTACAATTTAGGCGTGTTGACATGTGGCCTAATACACATTGTTTCTTCTAAATTAAACCAGAATAAATACAGGACATTTGACAAACGTCTTATCAGCACGTTTCCTTGTATTACGGTCTGAGTTATGTAGTTAGATGCAGTCAGATTGGATATTTATTCTGTTATGCATAGAGGACTGTCAAATAAATAAGCGCAGGGCTGGTACGGAACGGAAACAAGAGGTTGGTAACCGCTTATCTATCTAATGATAACACGCGACGGGCGGACGCGTTGCGTTTCAAACGATTTACGTGACTGTTCAGGTTTAACATGAACAAGCAATTCATCAGCCACAAAGTACCAAAAATAACAATCTATAGAGACACTTGTCTTTGTGTGAAGAATGGCATCAAATCATGAAATCTCCTATTTCTTGCTATCGGCATAGTAACTTAGGGTAAATTTAAACACAATGTTTCGAAAGCCTCAACAATATTTTAAAAATAAAACTTTAAAGTAAACCAAAAGATGCAAAATAGACACTCTCCAAATTGAACAGGGATTCCAACTTTTACCAACCAGTCCCTGATCCTCTCATCTGTTTTTTAAGAGTACGATTCGCCGCGTGTTTATTTTACGATCGTAAACTCTGAACAGTAGGAATCAAAGTTTGTTTTTCTTTGTATTAATATTCTTGTAAGATGTTATTCGTCGTTTGAGTTTGTGTAAAATATGACAATATTTGTGGGGAGACATGCACAGCAGCGTTCGGAAATTTGCGAGCCTTAATATAACGTAGGATTTGTGATAATATGCGAATTGGATATGAAGGCGAGATAAGGTGGTCTTCCCAGAACCGTTTTGGAGTTAAGCGTCGAAGTTTTGATAACGGGCTTTTAGTTCGGGACTGCGGCTAATCAAAACTGAGGGAAACTTCAGGAATGTTCCAATCTCAAAGATCACGCGTGACTTGCTTTATATTTGAGCGAAGTAGCTTAAGTAAATTAGAAGTTATTTCATCAGTACAAAGTTATAATTAAATCTGAACTGTTTTAAAATGTACTCGTGAAACGTCGTGGTTTTATTTTTAACCGACTTCGAAAAAAGGAGGAGGTTCTCAGTTCGTCGGAATCTTTTTTTTTTTTTTTTTTGTGCTTTTTTTTTTATGTATGTTCACCGATTACTCGAAGACGCCTTGACCGATTTCAAAAATTCTTTTTTTGTTTGAAAGGGTACACTTTCCAATTGGTCCTTTTGGTCATCAGGTCAGGATCTGATGATGGGATCTTGGAGAAATCGAGGTAACTCTTCAAATTTTATAGGCACACTTGAAGCGATTAGGGTATTTTTTAAAAGGTTATCGGTGACAATGCAATATTATGGTAACATTGAGCTGATCTGATGATGGAGTCAGGAGCTGTTCAACAGAACTCCTCAGTAAATAGGCCGATTGAGTTGAAACTCGGCACGTCTGTCAAGTTTCAACTAGAATGTAATAATATGGTCACAACGAGCTGATCTGGGGATGGAGTCAGGAGCTGTTCAACAGAACTCCTCAGTAAATAGTCTGATTCAGTTGAAACTTGGAACTCAGCATGTCGGTCAAGTTCCGACTATAATGTAATAATATGGTGACAGCTAGCTGATCTGATGATGGAGTCAGGACCTGTCCAATGGAACTTCTCAGGGAATAACAGTGGAACATCCATGTTTGGGCTAATTTTAATTAGCTCACCCTTAGCCTTACCCAATACAGTTTGTATTGAAGTCGGTTTTTTAAAATTTTTAATTTAGCCACTTGTTACTTGAAAAGTAGCAAGTAGGTAGGTACATAATGAGTTATTCTTTTACATTATATTAAAGTTTATAATTTTAGTCTCTAATAGGATCGATAGTGTAAAAAATGGTATTGGGTGAGAAAAGTTAAAAAAATTGTAAGCCCATTAATTACACTTCTGAAATATTTTACCGTGTCGAAATAGCAAATGTATTTTACCTGTCATATCTGTTATGAGTTATGCTGAGACAGGCTACAACATAAAAGTTATGAAAAACAGCAAAATATGATAATATTTCTGAGCGTGACGTAATTGCAATTTTTCGATTAAATCTTCTGTCATCTTTTTATGAATTATCGCCAAAAAAGATTATGAAACCCAGGTAGAATATTAAGTTTATTATAAATAACAGCAGAAAAAAAAACGTTCTTGTGAATATTTTTTAACCGTATCGCAGTTTTGGATTGTACCTTCTGTCATATTTTTATGAAATATGTCTCAAATATTGGCTAAGACAAAGTAGATGAGACGAGCATGTAGGTAAGCGGTCTCTTTTCAAGCCTCACCATAAAATGTATGATAGATGTTGACATCGACAATCCCTCGCGTGTCTCTACCGTGCCGTCCCCACTGAGGGCTGAGCCGCGCCGACCAATCTAATAATAGCCCCCACCCCTCCCGCAATCCTTCGCTAAACCCTACAATAATCCGGAAATATGGGCACCCTCAAAGGCCAATCTAAATTGGGCGAATGTATCAGTCCATCGGAATAGGGTTCGGTGCACTCGGCACCATATTTTAAATCGAACTTCGATCAAAACTGATTTAAAAATGGCCGACAGTTTTTGTATCCTCACTTTTTCCATTAGCATTAACATTATGAAAATTTACAGAACTTAATATGATTTGTGGCTTAATAAGTTACTAATACTTTATCAAATACTTACAAGGAATTTCTGAATGCAGTGAAGAGATTATGCTTGATGGGAGATGTGTTGCTAATTTTGAAGAGCCTTTGAGTTTTCTCAAATTCATTTTTAACCCATCGTCATTGGACATAACACAGAAAATATGAAACTAATCGCATAAGTAAATTCAATTTTAATTACTACGTTATTTAAAACTTTGCATGTTTTCGTCGCCATATTCTAATAACTTTATACATTTTGTAAATAAGGTGAGATTATTAGGCAGAATCGGATCATATCAGATTATCTTACATTTAAATGCACTGCAATATCGAAATTCCGTTTTAAAAACCTCTCAGCGTGAAGCAAAAATTATCTGATACAGATCCTTTAGAAACGTAAAAAACAGGCCATGGACGCCTGTAACCGGCCTCAACCGGTTTACAGGGTATTTTGACAGTATTAAACACTGTTTACTGAAAAACTGTTTACTTAAAATACTGTATTGGTGGCTTTAGAGAAGAAAAAACTAAATCACAGTAATTTTATAAATTTTAACTATTATAAGTTTTAAGTTAAAATTAATAAAGTAAACTAAACCACTGTGTTTATTGCCCTAAAATCTCTTGTCCCCGCCACGCTTACTTTGTATTACAACATAACTAGCATGGTTTTGGCATTTTGTCGAATCATTTTTATAAAGTAAAATAAAAAATGTAAGGTGTTATAGTGTAAAATTGGTAGAGTTAAGTCACTTTTGACTACCTATCTCAATATCTATTTAAACCAAAAGGTTTTTTTAAACAGTCGCATTGTGTCAGGCTAGGCTAATACAACTATGTGTAAGATTAGGTATGTGTAAGAAGTTGAAACTTACGAGTAGGCATATAAAAATGAGTGGTTAAAATGAAATGTAGGTTAAGCGAAAAACTGAAGAACCACCACAATTTTTTTTTTGGAAAAAAAATATTACCTACCATTAATAATGTGTTTTTCCCATTAAAACTGGTTGCTTTTAACAGAACTCATTTATTTTGGTTAGCTAAGTTAAGATTAATATTGACGTAAAACAGCGTGGTACAGTTTTAAGTGTAAATGCATCCATAAGCTTCTTTCGGGGCCACCTGCTTGACACATGAACATACAAAGTTAATTTTATGAACGGTTAAAGTCGTTGTATTGCGAATAAATTCTCAGTTTTTATATGTATCGAATTAAATCTGATCTTTTCCATACCATTTTCTTGGTAATGCGAAGATTTTTGAATATTAATTCGGAAAGCCAGCGTGTGAATATTGCTTATTACGCAGGTAAATTGTTTTAAAGAGTATGGTACCTATCACCAATTTAGAACATTTTTAAGTTGAGAGACTTTCTTGCGACAAATGATTTAATTTTTCTTGTAAATATACCTACTAGGCTAGAAACTATTTTAACGTACGAAAAATTCACTTTATTAAAACGATTGAATATACTTTTATTTCTATAGATACTTATAAGCATTTATGTTATAGGTAAGTCGATTTTTATACTCACATAGGTTAATAAGTTCTAGCAATCTAGTAACTCGACAATGTTTATTACAAAACAGTCACATTAGTATTCAAAATTTAGCAATCAAGTACCTAATGGGAATACGAAAATTATTATTTTTTGTGTCAAACCATCTCTCTTGTATATTAACTACTAGCTCCCGCCCGCGGCATCGCTTGCGTGGTACCCGGATAAAAAGTAGCCTATAACACTTTCCAGCTCTCCAGCTATCTCAACACACAAAAAGACGTCAATCCGTCGCTCTGTTTTGACGTGGAAGCAGGACAAACAAACAAATAAACACACTTTCACATTTATAATACGAAGTATGGATACTACAAAACGGCTCCTTTGACTGTTTGTCAAGTATGCAATGCAGCACTAAGAAAAGCTATTAGGAAAAATAAAGAAACATCTTCGTAAGTATCAATCTATCCAAAGGCAATGAGATGGAAAAGTAATAGGCACTACCCTTACCCTTATTCATTACAAGGTTCCGGAATCGACCGAATTCGGGACCTTTCGTAATGCGATAGAAGGAAAAAGAAGGAAAAGGACAGAGCGAAGGAAACTAGCTGAGGAAAACGAGATCGATCATGAAAATACTTTTGGTTGACCTAAAAATACCCATTTGACTTATTATTTTGATTGACTAACAAAATTAATAATACCTATGTGAAAAAATATTCTTATTTTCATAAAAACAAATACTTACATAACACAGATTTGAATAAGTACTGATTTTGAGTGTAAAACTCATCATCATCATCAAATATCAGCCTGGTATCACATACTGCTGAACATTAAACCTCCTTTCCCGTAGATCTCATACAAATATTCCCTGCGACCTATGTCGTCGACCTGACGTACTTTCGGACGACCTCGATTTGTTTGATCTGACTTTGGGAGTTTAAATAATACTATTTAGTTTACGTGTAATTCAAAATAGCATTAGTAGTTTATTGAAGTAGCATAATATGACGGATTTTTATGCTTACTATGTGAATAAAGTCACTTTATTCTTTACTAATTTTACGAGTACGTCGTGTACTATAAGGGAACAGTGGTTTTGAATTTAAGTACCTACTATTAACATCATTTTCTAACAAAAATCATCAAAATACCTATTACTGTTGGGACTATTATAAAGTGCGTTTTTATTTACCTACGATTTAAAAGATTCAAAGTGTGTCAGGATCGTAGCAAGTGGAGATATGTGGTCTCTGCCTACCCCCATGATGGGAAACAGGCGTGATTTTATGTATGTATGTAAAAAGATTCAGATTCATAACTTTTGAATTAAATATTTTCGAAGAAATGACTGATAACACAAGTCTGGCTTGAGATTCATTCATGAACTTAATCCGCCTTAATTATTTCTTTGCGAACAAAAACAGACATTATAAAGACTTATCCACGAGTCTTGTATCTCGTTTCAGCTTTCTGTCTTGTAAAGATACCAATTTCATTAACTTGAGATAGATTTAATCTCGACCAAAAGCCGACTGGAGATTCAAGAGGCTCAAATTAATTTTAAGAAGAACAAGAGGCTAACCCGTCTTAAAATAATAATATACCCTTTTCGGGGGAAAATAGTCTTTATTTGTTTGCAGATAAGGGTTGAAAGGGTTTCAGAAGACTTATTTAATCTAGGTATTGCTATTGAATGTGAACAGATGGCCCGACCAAGCATGCTTATCAAGACATTACAGAATGGAAATGTTGTACTGTTGGCTAATTGTTCTGTTAACAGTCGTCTGTTCCGAAAGTTACATTTTGGGTCCGTATAATTTGTTGGGTGCAGGAAATCAAGTAATTTTGCAAGTAATTAGCTGCCTTTATTACGTGAATTTCCTTACTGGTAAAACATGCAGATTAAACACTTCAGTTGTGAACATTTTTACCTAACATTATTTTGTACGGAACAAGATAATTCCACCGGTTACAAAATACCTGGTATTTCAAGAGAAACATTTTGAGCTTCCTTTGTTATAAAAGAAATGCAAATAGAGGGTAGGGCAATAAAGATCCCTGAAACGCTAAGCAACTTTTCAAGGCATTTTGTATAAAGTTCGACGTTTTCCTTCATAGTAGGTGGAGCAACTAGAGTAGACGAACTGTATAAAGCCGTTTTACACTAAGGAGTTGAAATAAATGGGCTTCGGAGTAAGCTTGTAGCTGTTTCTCCTTGAGCAAGGAAAGGTCACATTGACTTTTAGAGGCAACATTACGTGTCGGAATACCTGTTTTATTTACTCTACACTTTCTGTAGCACCTTTCAACAAAGAATTAAGTTGGAAAATTATCTCTAAGTCTAATATTTTCATTTAAAAAATCGGCAAATAACTTTAATCTGGAATAAATATGGAGTTATGACATTATTTTCTGTACAATATCAGTCAAATCGCAAAGTTATTTCCTCAGGTGAAAGTTATTTGGCTAAATGGCGCTATGTGAAAATGTCCACCAGTATTTATTTATTTATTTAGGTAAGCTTATAAAAAAATTAAGTATAAGTAAATAGAAAATGCCTTATATTGACAGAAGCGCAATATAATATTCAGTGACTTCAAATACAATTCTACAAACTTATAGGTTCAATAAATAATGATTTGTGTGTGCCATAGTTTATTTTTGTTGGGTAGGCAAATAAAAGATTCCTAAGCTTTTATATTATTTTTCTTTTTAGCAATCGGTTATTTATTATACATAATTATGATACTTAAGTACCTATTTACGACATGGAGGTATGGGTATTTAAGATATAATCAAATACAATATGACTAAAAAGAAAAGTCTTTAATTTAATAGGGTTTTCAAAATTAAATCGCAAGTTACCTTAACTTAGTTTTTAAAAATGTCATGACTCACGTGTATGGTATGGTACATACCTACAGCTTAACTAAATGAATTTTAAACACGAAGCATTTTCGAAAATATTTATTTTGGATATCGTAAGTAAGTATTTTTTTTCAATAAATTACTTAAAAAAGTGTAATTAATGCCTAAATCTTGCTTAAATTATTAGATCTCGTTAAAGAAATTAGCAGTCAGTTATCTAGCTAGATTATGAAAATATTGAAAGCAATATTTATAGGTAAGTACCTAATTTTTTTCAGCCACGATATACTATTTTAAGTGCCTAAGCACACTGTGCGGAAAATACGCGACCGAACTTCGGCGTGACACCTGCAATGCTATTTCAATTACTAGCAACACGTTTGCCGTTGGACGAAAAACGTTTGAACGAAACAAAAGACGGAACGTTACGCAACCGAATTTCTGTCGCGTAATTTCGGTGTCATATCAGACGAATACGTCGGAACGAAATTCAGCCGCACTTTCGGTCGCGTAACTTCGGCATTTTTAGGCACTAAGGGCATATTCAAGCAACACCTAAGATTGTTTGAATATATTTATCTCGTTGCAGACGATTGAAATATGCCTCGAGTTTATAACTTAAACCAAGTTGCTCGTCTCAAGCCACTCAGACCTGTTTAGCGGTACGAACGAAGTGGGTTCAAATACGTTCAAGGGTTCCGCATGTAAACTCAATGTACTGAAACGTCTGGACGTATATAATAAAAGCTACATTTAGATGGTAGGTGCTGAACGAAAACAACCCGGGCTTGGAAATTCGAGAAAATCATTTCTGCTTCGGGTGGCCTAAGGTGGCAAAAAGGTTTCAATTCTTCGTATTATTTCAATAAATTTTCCTTTCTCTATATTTTTATGAATAGGTACAAACCAAAACCGATATAGAAATGAATATAGCTTGATGATCAATATTCTTTAAATCGATTGATGGAAAATTATACACGGAAGCTAGGTTTGAATTGTATTATTATCTGTAATATAGAAAGAATGACAATAAAGAATACTAACTAATTCTTAAGATTTTTTATATAAATTTTTGTCTTAGTTTATTGGATGATTAGGTAAATTAAATGATAATAAGAAATCAATATGTAAAGTTAATCAACTAACTGTTATAAATGAGCTGATATTTTAAATATTCTAAGTAAGCTATGGCTTATTTATGTTTGTATATTTATAGAATAAGTAATTTGATAATATTTATTATAGCTCAATATGGAACAGTTTTCGAAATTCTCATTGATTTAAATAAACGGATAATTTATCAGTGAAATATCGTTCTCACCATGAAGCTACGGTTGACTATGTTAACTGGAAAATTATTCTAAGGTCTGGAAATATTAATTAAAAGATTATGTAAAACAATTTTCGTTGTGAAGTGATGAAGTACTGAGGGTGAAATATCGAAGATACCGCCGTCGGCAAGTTTTGTAAATGTACGACGCAACGCGCGGCGGCCCGTAATATTGTATTAGAAAAACTCGCCGTTGTCTAAAAACCGACGGGAGTTTGACAGAAAAACTTCTACGACTCTTTGTTACTTTTTTCTTGTTTTTTTTAAGTTTGGCAATTGTAGAGTTTCTAAGTAGTCGATTTTGTAGATTTTTTAAGTTAAGTTTTAGCTGGATAGAGTGTTTTTGTCCAAAATATCCAACTGTTATCTATAAGTATTATAAAAAATATTTTTTATTAAATCACAAACAATAGGAAATATTTTATTAGTATTCATACCTCACATTCACAATATCGGATTCATTGTAAGCACGTGTTTCAAACCAATGTAACCTATCTAAATTGGAAAATCGGTAAAATTAGCGAAACAGAGCACGTCCTAAGCAAATGCAGTTCAAAACACGATATCGCAAATCGAACGCTCTCTCCATCAAAATCTCATCTTGTCTGAAGACACTCGTTTGAACAAAGATTCAATGTCATTTTGGAATATAGAATCGAGATTTAGTAAATTTGGGTATTCGCATGCAGATCTGAAGCGGTCTTAGCTCAGTGCAACGTGGGACCTTAGTGAGACTCCCATAATGAAGGTAGTGCACCCTTAGGGGGTAGGTTGCCCCCTCAGAGAGGGTCGGATGTTGTTTGTTACAAAACACCCTGGGAAGCGAAACTTGAGCTTATTTTGGTGGGTTGATAAGTAGGTATTTTGTGAAACAATGTTTGTCCGTCCCATTTGAAACGACGCAGGTTTAAGGGATTAATTTTAACCCGAGGTCTGTGCGCCGTTTTAGACAAACTGACTTCATAATTCGCCTAAATATTGGGTAGCTTTATCAAAGGTCGGTAGCTGAAACAATAAATTCGGGTTCGAAGTGAACACAAATTATACTCGCCTCATTCGTTTTTATGTTTTTCAACGACTTTGATGTGAGCTTTTAGGTGACTAAAACCTGATTTTAGTCCATTTTAGTTTGAAGATAACATTGTTGTTATGATTGTACCTTCGACGTAAAAAGGGTAAAGTAGATACTTTATCCAAGCACGTTTTTGACACAACATAACAACTTTTTTCGATTGTAAAAACTGATTACAAAAATCGAGGGTTTTTTAAATGATCATTTACCAAAGTGTAATGTATTTTGTTCATTTTAAAAGACCGCTTATGCTTTCAACACACGAACCAGTACCGAGTTTTTTGGAAAAAGTATTTCATAAAGTCAATTAATAAATTGCGTATTTATCATTGTTTATGACGTTGTCAATTGCTTGATCGTTTTTTCCCCTCTATAACCAGCTAGATGGATCCATACTTACTAATTTATCTATACATTTGTGTCATCCTGTTAGGCGCCAGTTCAAGATAGCGTTATCTCATTGAAAAATTGTTCCCACAGAGACGTTCATTTGCGTTGTATTGGAATGTTTTGGTCATCATATTACTATCATAAACAAAGCATGTTTATAATCAATGAGAATCAAAAGTTTTGTTCTCATTGTGAATGTTTTTTCAATGTTTTTTTTTACGAACAATTTATTGGAACAAAGTTCAAGAGAATCCCAGTGACTTCGTATCTCGCGTTGCCAATTTCAATATAGTGAATATTGAAAGAATTTGGATGAATGCACATGTGTCTTTATATTCAGCGGTTGATTCAAAAGTATTGATCGCAACTAGGGTATATATCTCGCATTTTTTACCTAATAAAATGAATCCATCACAACAAAATGTTGTTTTTCATCAAATAAATTGTATCTTGATTCCCATGTGTTTAACTTCAGCACGCGTTGAGAACACGCTATTAGCACGACTACTGATTGAAGATATCCTATGTATATTTAGAAAACCATGCTCAATTTTCACTTCGAGAAACTGAGGTCAAGCGAAACTCTGTCTTCCTCCTATACAAATAAAGTCGTCCGTTGGAAGCTTTGGAGCTAAAAGTGTGAGAGCAGAAGTCGAACACTGATGGCTTCAATCAACGCAAAGACGAAGCGAAGAGTTACGCTAAATTTTTCAAAGTGAACGAGTGTTGATAAAAAGCAATCCATTTGCATAACTTTATTATTACGCAATATATTTTTACGTAGGCTCCATCTCAGGCTGTCAGATGAAGCTCTTTAAAAATGACGAGCATTTTACTTTGTACTGAAAAACGTAGGCAGATACTATTTTTCTGTACGTTGTTTGAAATGCCGCGTTTAGATTTTGACTTGGAAATCACATTACCTTCCATTTACGTAATGCTCAGTCATTTTGAATACCAAAATTGAAAGATTGCATGGGTATGCATGATTCAGCTGAAGGGATAGATGATGATAATATTCATGAAAAAATTCACTCGAATATAAATTGCGGGGCCACGAGGTCTCAAAAACTGATCGCGCATGCGTCAACAGTCAAAGATACTAAAGATAATCTCTATTCGCAGTAGGAAAATCGACTATGTAATGCTCAAGGAAAATATATAAGGCCAGCCATCAAGCGTAGCTATCTTTGTTCATGGTATATAGCCCGGGCCATTGCGTTCGTACCCTACATTATCGAGCTGAATTATTTCCTGTGCTGTGCACAAAATATTATCGACCACGCGACTATGCTGTTTACTAACAAATAGGATGGGTCGGATCACGCAGGCGCGAGCTGACGGCTCGGGATGCCCAGCCCAGCCACCCTTGGTTATGCAACACTATTTGATCTAGAAACGCCGGGAAAAATGTTGCTCTCAAAACGTATCTTAAACTTCTAACAAGTTGGAAACTTTGCTTTGAGAATAGACCCCGTAATAAAACCTAATTAGATTTCTTAATTGAACAAATGCTAGGGTTGCGATCTCATTAATCTTATTAGCCAGTAAGTAAGCAGAAACTCAGTACAAGTTAGCTGGACTAACTATTCTTAAGTACTTATATTGTATTGTTACTCTTTTCCCAAAAATAATGTATCCAAACCGTATCGTTAAAATCATAGCAGCAGAAAAATGTATCTAGTGAATCCCAAATTTATCGATCGATATTTTTGTATTCTATCCAAGCTTAGTTTTTCTACGTGATCAAACTCTGAATAGTATGTGTGGTCCCCAATTTTTATTAAAAAGCCTCAAGGCATTTTTGGTTATACCATTTAGTTATCTGTCGAGATAAGAGTGCATAATCTTGTACGAATTCATATTCAAATTTATTCCAGACGAGATCTTGTACGACAGCGAGATTTATATGAGACTTTAGTTTTGGGTTAAAATGATGTCCAAGTAGTGAAAATTAGAAAGTTGAGAGAGATTCTTGAAGGCAAATACAGGAAGCTATTACGTAGCAGCCTAACGCCATCTATCCAAAATCGTCGGAGGCTTTTCTTTACCGCACCGAATGCTTCGGGACTAAAGCTACCTTATTTTTATTTAGTTTCTTTGAAAGATTCAAGTTTTTATTTATTGCATATTTTCAGAACTTTTTATTATATTTGGGTTACTCTTGGTTTTGTGATCATATTTCAGAAATCAAATTTTAAATTGATTAGCTATTTTAAAAGTTATTGACAAAATAACATAAAAATAAAAAAATAGATTTCTATGCTTTTGAAAATATAAAGACACGTAATTTGAAAAGTTACAACAAATATTTACGTGTTTACGTTATTTGTATTATTAAAATAAATTCAATTTAATAAACTCACATAGTTTTGAACATAAATAGATTAACATAGATGGTTAAGAACAACGGATTTCATGATATCACTTTTCATAAAAATAACCAATGAAGTTTTTATAATAAAAAATATACTTAATAAGTATTATTCTGTATTATTAAATCGGTAAGTAGGTACTACTGATACCTTCTTATAATAAAATTAAATAATACATTAAAAGAAATAGGTATGTTTTAAGTAGGAAACGTTTTAGGAATAGATCACGTAAAATTATAAAATATCCATAAGTAGATAAGGTACTTTATTCTTGAAATTAAGTACCTACTTAAATAATTAACGTGGCAAAATTTAGTAAATTTCCTACCTCCTTTATCTCTCTTAAGGCTGATTTTTCAATACCTAGATAACTTTTATCTGAGGAAATAAATATGCGATTTGACAGATATCGTATTGAAAATATGTCATAAAGCCATATTTCTTCCTCAGATAAAAGTTATTTATCGATTGAAAAATAAGCCCTAAACGTTTTACATGTAAGCAATGCTTAGTACAGTTAAATAAATTAATGATAAAATGTGTCTAAAAATATAAAACTGAAGCCCTAGTTTAGAGATCGATTTTCCATTTGTAATTTTACCAACATGCGCTTTGACAATAAATGTGTCAGTGAAGTGAAAATTATTTCAGAAAGGTGATAATGGGCTTTTAATTTGTCACGTGTGAAATAATATTTCAAAATGAGGAGAATAATGTTAATTACTATAATTAAAACTTTTAGTGAATGCCATAAAATTTGTGAGAATGTCGGCTGTGCCGTATCAAGGGACTACTGTTGTTGCGTTATTCTTAACAAATAATAACATATTTCGACCTAACAAAATTTTTATTTGTGATTTAATGATAATCTTTACTTCGTAAATTCGTAATACACTCAGTTAGCCATCAAACTAGTAACAAAACCTTAGACCTTTATAGTTAGCAAAACAGTTAATTCTTCAATTTGTATTAAAGTAACTACAAATATATTTTTTTAATAAAATCATGGGTAATTTTTCAATGGTTTCCGTTGTTTTCCAATAATTTTGCTTTTATTTTAATAATAATTAAATTTTCAGTACAAAATAAATCCAAATATTCTCATCGCCGTCCCGAAGCATTCGATGGAAACTCGTTTCCCCCTGTAAAGCCTTATCGAAGGACGCACCAGCCTACTAAATACCTGTCTCTTTTTTCTTATGCAATTTAGCATACACGGGAAAGAGATGTATGACGTTACGTAATCGGACCGAGGGGCCCTTCGACTTCCTGTGGATTAATGAGTTTTTATATACCTACGCACTGGAGTATGTATAGGGTTTCTTAATTAGATGGTTGATATCGGTCCCGTCTATTTATGTAAGTACATAAGGGATATTTAGATAGATACGTAAGGAAAGCTATTATGGAAATTTATTGGGTTAGTATTTTAGGCGGGCTCTTTTCGGTTTGAATATTTAATTGCACTTTAGACTGGCGGTGTTGGACCCATAATTATGCGTGGAATATTATTCTCAAAAATATGACAGCCTAAATCTGATTAAAATAACAAAACGACTGCTTTCAACCTTAATCTGATGGACATAATTAAAACGTATAAAAATTTATGAATTTACAATTATATGAGCTGTAATTATGTAGTTGAGTGAGGGAAAATGTTTTAATTTGTAGTTTTGGGTTTTTTACTTAATTTAGTTATTAAGATGTTATTCGATAGTTCTAATCAGTGACTTTCAACAATATACAAGTAATTTAAATAAAAATAAAATTATAAGTGAAATATTTTCATTGACATAAGGTAATTTTGTTTATAAATAGTGTATTATATTGTGATATTGCCATAAACATAAATATGTTTTCGTATATCAACATTTATGTCAAGTAAAATGTTACAATACAGTTATTTGAAACATTTTGTTTATATACCTAGCTTAAAATATGAAAGCAACTCTATCCTTTCTTTTTATAATTAACTGATAAAAACTCTACATTTTAAAAATAATTAAGAATACGTCTATGCTATTCAAGAGACCTTATTCCCAGAAGACTACTAGGCTGATTGTATGATAAAAATACATTATTTGAACCCAAAAAGTAAAAATGTATGCAATGCAACATAATCCCCAAACCTTATCTGGGTACCTAAACCGGTACATAGACTTAATTTCACATAAACCTGGGTTAATTTTTATTGATCCGGCGCCTACAAATAAATAAAACTTACACATTTTAAACTAAAACACATTTTTAAAATATATTAATAAAATGATTACTTTGTGCGATTAAGTCCAGATGATATCCTACTTATATATATCCTACTAATAATAATATAAAGGCGAAAGTCCGTGTGTGTGTTTGTGTGTGTGTGTGTGTGTGTGTGTGTGTGTGTGTGTATGAATGTTTAATACCACGTATCTCCATAACTACTGAACCGATTTGGCTGAAATTTAAAACATAGATAGATAATAACCGGGAATAGGACATAAGCTACTATTTATTCCGAAAAAATGCACGGTTCCCGTGGGATAAACAAAATAGTATTCCACGCCGCGGGCGCCAGCTAGTTTAAAATAAAATTATAATTGTATGGATTTATCCTATTTTCAGACCGTAAATAATCCTTAAAATGTTTTTTTTTTAATGGTTCAAACTGTTAGTTTATTACCATCGGTACTAACTTTTATCATAATTTCAGATAAAGTAATCATAAATACAAGATTAGAATTGTATTACAAATTGTAACTTTATTACTGTAATTAATTTATTGTCGTCGTTTAGCTTAATGTATTCTCGGTCAGGTTCAAAAATAAAATTTTATCTTACTAATATTATAAACGTAAAAGTTTTAATGTTTGAATTTACTCTTTCACACAAAAAATAGTGACCGGATTTGGCTGAAACTTCGAATATCTATAGTTTATGACCTGGTTTAACGCATAGGCTACTTTTTATCTGGGTAGGTACTACGCAAGCGAAGCAGCGGGCTGAATCAAGTAATTAATAAAAAAAAAATACTTCCATGATTGTAGACAATTATCACCAAAATAGTCGATCTTGTGTTTTCAATACCTAACGGCTACAAAATACTTAAATTTCTAGTATTTAGGTAATTACATAACCTTCATTCCTACTCCGTCAGTAAAGCTCACATAGGTACTTTTGTCTTTTAAAGTTTTTTTTTATCGTGAGACCCAGTAATACTTACTTAATACTTACTCAATTCATTTAGTCCGTTGTTTGTTTTTCTATTAAAAATTAGTAACCAAATAAATTCACTTAGAATTTTAGCTAATTCAGTTAGATCTCTATGTAGGGATGTAATATGAAAGTTGCAGCAAGTTTCCTGTGTAAATTCAGCATACTGGTTCAATTTCATGTAATTTAGTATCTCCTTCGAAAGAATAATGAACGATAAAGACCAAACACGATTCGATACGGGACACAATTTCCCTTTACGATACGCAATTGATGCACCCACTTCTGCAGTGGGTGTTATTGTAATAAACAAAGACGGAGTTCGTTTTGCAAAATGATTTCAGACATAATAAAAGTCTTAAAATCTCAACTGTATGAGGCTGAAACCTGAGGCTTTTAGACAACCTCCGTTATAATTTAACGCCTTAAAAACCGGAACCGAAAATTTAATATGACCTCCGAAGCACGGAAGCGCTCAGTTGCTAATGCCTAATTGCAATCACCCATACAAATTGTGACCGCTCAAAGGCCTCTATTAATAAACTCCTCTCAACTTGTGTCTCAGTTGCACCACGGATTTAACTATTGCCATCCTTATTTGTCACTGTGTAACCAAAAAGGATGGCAATAGTTAAATCCGTGTCGCAACTTTGACAGAAGTTGAGCGGAGTTTATTAATAGAGGCCAAAAGGTTTATAATATCGATTACGCAAACAGTTACATAGCTTAACTTCAACGATCTGTTTAAAACGTCACATGAAACCACGTCACAAGCGCTTCATATTCATAAAAGTTCAAAAGGAAGAGACTAAATTGTATGATTTTATACTGCACTTACTCTACTGAAAATAATATGAACACGGGATTTTTATCGCGTAATTTTATCTATAAATTTTCAATATGAATAGTGATCGCGAAAGTTAAAAAAAGATTATTACACTACTGTTATACCACATTTTCAGACTCTCCCTATATTTACTAATTTGAAATCAAAACTAACTTTGTCTACAGTATCTTGAGGTACCTTTTAGATAAATAATGCAATAGCTTACTGGTTTAAAAAAGTATCGAAAAAACGCATGTGGCACATTAAAAAGTAGGCTTTCAATACACGACAATTTGAAACTTATTTAAATCTGTAGTTCATATTTTTCGCCCTAATTATTTGAGCTCATAAATTATATCCAATGCTCTACTCAAGGCTAGAATCTAGATGACGTCATTCAGATGCCTGCAGCTTGAGATTACCGTCTAGGATTCACCATCACGATAAGAAATTGAATATGTATTTGAAAATATCTTATTACTATTACAAGTAACAGGTACATAAAGTGGAGTAGGGTGCGGCGGGGTAATTACGAGACATCCGAAATTTCGGGTAAAAATAAGACATATCCAAAAAACCTCAATATAGCATCTTTTATTAACCTTTGTTCAGTTTAAAATGAACCTTATACTGTAATAAATAAGTTGTGTTTTTTTGGAAATCTATACTAATAGTGTTCAAGAATTATTGAACAAAATATCTAGGATCACAAAATTTGGCGCAAAAATTTTACGTCAGCGTTGACAAACTTTGTTTATTGTCGCACGCCTATAACTCGCACGCAGACGGCTTCCCGTCCCGCAATGCTGCATGGATTGTTCTTGCGCTGGCGATTCACCATTTTCGTCTATCTTTTGCTAGGGCACAGTGTGAACGTATTCTTTTTTCGGAAAAAAATGAGACACGTTTTCGGGAAAATATAAGACAGCTATCGTGAAAAAATAAGACAAGATCTCTAGGGAGGATTATTTCAGAAAAATGCAAAGAAGTGTTCTAAAGCTAAAGTTTAAGGATCTGAGGACAGCGACAACTTAACAGTGATTTAATAAACGAATAAAAAATATTTTATTCGCTACTAATATAATTTATTCGATCCAAAAAACCGAAATTGTGCTGAAATTGTCATAAAACTGCCAAATCCAAAGCCAAAAATTAAAAGAGGTGCACATAAATTTGATTTTGACTTTAAAAAAATATCATATTAATTAACGTAAAAATGTCTTATATTTGACCCCACTTTGATTTTTGTCCCTCACTTCTAGTTTTGTGGCTCTAAATCGTTTATTTGTAGTAATTCAGATCCCAATAATAACGTTTTATAAGTTTTACTATTAATCTAAACTAAATACTTGTTAACCAAATAATTACATTACAAAGACTTCAGAAGTTAAGCACATCTTTTTATGGTATCTTTCATTTTCAATTTTTTCAAATGGAAATTGAAAGATTTTTTGGACTGTCAAAGCTATTTTGTATTAATTTTAACCGTCTCTGTCTTAAAATAAAGCATGCAGTTGAATAATACCTAAACCGTAGGAATTGTATGCTGTCTTATATTTGGACTACGATGTTTCATATTTACCCCATGGTAGCGGAAAAATATGAGACACATATTTTAGGTAAAAAGTCTAGTATTTTGAAGCTTTTTTGAGAAATTGATACTAATACAGAGTAGGTTGCATGTCAGTCGATGTATTTACAAGTTCAGGAATTACTTAAACGGTTTTTAGAAGCCTGAAAATGCAAAAGTTATTGTTTTCGTCTTATAATTACCCCGCTTGACCCTATTTTATTATACATTACACATCTTTGAACTTATCTAATTAGCATATCTCTTAATATCTACATCGGGGAACATAATGAGGTTATTTTTATCTCAATATCTGAAAAAAGAAATGAGAAATTCCAACTTTTGACAGTCACCGCTACATGTCTAAATTATACTGATTGAGTCGTGGTGTAGGCGGGGGTATTGGGTGGCCAGTGTTTGTACAGTGTCCGCCCATTGTAATGGCACCTTCAATTTATTATAAAAATATAAGTAGTAAGTATTCTAAAAATTTCAAAAAAATTGTAAAACTTTTTTAACTTTTTTAACCTACATATGTGTCAATAAAGTTATAAATCTATCTATCTCACTTGAGTTTCTTTGACTAAACGTGATGTAAATCATATTTGTTTTTAAAATTATAAATTTCACTCTCATTGTTATAATATGAGCTTGGTTAAAATATATAATTTTGAGCATGTACGTAGGTAATGCGTTCTAATTATAGTGTAAATCAAACACGCACAATGATAAATGTATTATAATTAAGTTTATTACTGTTTACAAACAAATATACATTAATGTGTTCAACTTCCTTCTAATATTAATTATTTTTATTACTGATAACTTAATACTTGTGAACAAAACATACTTACATAAAATAATTCATATTAAAATTATTCACTTATTTTATATTATCTTGAACATTAATAATTTTCAAAACAGAAATGTCAAAATAGTAAAGATAACAAATTCACTCACAAATTTACAAACGCAGATAGTGCGTTCAACTACGTTGTGTAAATTTACAATGACAATAATGCGAATTCCTTCTAAATATCGCAATTTTAATGAGACAAATTTAGAGATACTTGCAAATAAGGCCCGTGTCTAATAAAAAACCACTTTTTGTATTTAAAATATGAAGTGAATTTATTTTTGTAGTTTTTTTCCCACAAATAAAAAATGTTCCAACAATGTTTTTTTTCTCAAACGAAACAAAAAAACACTTTGTTAAACCTCACCTAGTGGTGTATGTGTAGGGAAATGATGATGATGATTATGTTCATTAAGATAAGTAACAATGATGTATGTTTTATAATTATTTTAACATAAGGTATATAATGTAAAACGGCTTATATACTCTCAATTTAAAAATTAACATCCGGGTCAATCAAAAGTATGTGGTAAAGATCTTTGATCATGACCTTTAGGTATCAACAAAACGTATTAACTCATTTAAAATTAAGAAAAAATGTGAAGGCATAATTTTAACTAGCTTCCGCGCATTGCTTTACTCGCAAGAGGATAAAAAAACAGGCTATTTCATGAATATCGCGTAATCTAAATGTTTCGACTCTTCAATAAAACGTACTATAACACAAATAAACGTACATTTAGACTTGAGAAACAATGACATAATTTTAATTAGCTTACATTCAAAATAGCCCGAAAAATTAAATAGGGTAATAATAAGACTTTTAATATCATACTAGCATTTTCCCGTGGAGCTTCTTGCAACTTGGTTCAAATAAAATATACAGTCGACTTGAGAACCTCCTCCTTTTTTGAAGTTGGATAAAAAATTGTTACATTCCGACAAATTTAAATATTTACTGCGAACATACATAGGTACACAGGTACATAGAAGCATACAAACTAGCTATGAACAAGTTTTGTAGAAAATTCAATCTACCGGATTCATCCGGAACACCGAATCCATCTAAAGTTTAGAAAACCAAATTTAGAAAATGCGAGTCTGAATTCTAAAACGTGATTTACGTTGACAAAGTTGGCGCCAACACTCGAGTGTTGCGAGATATTCTAGAAATTTCATAATCGATTTATCATGCCAAGCGAGTTGGCTCAAATTCTGGCAAGCAAAATGCCTTCTTTTTGTCAAATTTTCTATCTTCAAATATTGTTCTTGTAAGTATTTCACCCTTTGGATAAATTTTTACTTTTTGTAACCATAAAAATTAATTAGAACATAATTAATTTTAAATGGAAATACACCATATTTTAATTTGACTCTACCATTTCTACCATGGACATCTTCTAATCCTAGTTTAGTCATGCAAAATAAAAATGAATGAAATGTGATTTAAAATCACAAATTAACACATCTAACATCAAAACTTATAAATGAACAAACTATAAACATCTCAATTTGCTAATTTTTTATTCAAAACTTGGTGTTACACGAGCGATTCTAAAGGTCACCTTTAGATTAGCTAACAAACTTTTTTTCGCTCGTGTAACACCAAGCTAGTCACTTATTTTTCTAGACAACAATGTAACCTAAAATATTACGAGGTCAACGTGGTCATAGTTCCCAAGGAAATAGAATTGTTCTAGAAACCCGTTATCGTTGACTTATTCTGATACTAATTTCGACTTGTTAATCCGTAGACCATTCACATAAATAGTCTTTTGACCTCTCTCTGTATTTTTAGAACATCAAAAAGCACGCAAATTTTTATGAAAAATTTGACATCATTGAAATGCTAAATTAAAACATATTCTTCAAAAAACAAACTTGAAAGACAGAGATTGAAGGCAAAATGATTTCAGAACTATATATCTTGTGATTTATATGCATAGGAGAAAAACAGCTATTCAAAATATATCTGTGAAAGTGTATTTTCTGCGATATTGTAACTCATATGCGGGCTGACGCGCCAAATGCTTATTTTTCGACCTTCAAAAGTTCAAAACAAATGGCCGACAAACGCCAGTAACAAGCACCTGCTACCATGAGACGTCGCGATAATATTGCCTAGGTCTCGCCTCACATGTGGGACCACTCAGTAGAGGCATGCATAAAATAGTGCACGTATAGAAGCGCAACTCTCAGAGAATTTCATTATCTGGAAATTTCGAGATCTATTTTTGATAACGGTTGCGTAACTTTTTATTTTCTTGATCCTATAAATTATAAATAAATAAAAGATTCTGAATATAGTATCAGAATTTATTAAATTAAAAACAAGTGAATAAAATTTCAAAAAGACATTATTGTACACGTGATATATGTAAAAATCGCTCAGTACATAAATACATTTATTATTAGTAAATTAACTAAACAATGTAAAAATAGTTTTTACAGACAGTTTGTCCCAGATTTTAGAATGAGAGCAAATTAATCAAATTAACTTTCGCCTCCTATCACAAAGCGCCACGATATTCTTCTTTCACGAAATCTAGTCTAGTTTGATCACTCGGTACAGGCATGTATTAAATAAAACCTACGTAGAAGAGAATCTCCAAAAATAATCTTATCAACCTACTCAAATCAAATTAAAAATAACAAAATTTTAAAAAATCCTAAAGCAATCATACCAACACAATTCCTTGCTAAATTATTGGTAGCCTTCACGCATTCACGGTGTTCAATTAGCATTCAATAGTATAAATTACGTCATGTGGAAATAAATCTTTAGAAATAGTAAGACAGCCCATTATAGTAAATAGTAGGTAGTAAGAGTAATTTATTAAAATTATTCAAGTATAATTTAATAAAATAATTTTTAGTGTAAGTTCATCATAAATACCTACTAACCTAGACAGGAAGTTAAATAAAGTTTTCGAAAAACGATAAGTAATTTATTTCGAATTTACTAACAATGTATTTCAAAAACAGATTTTAAAGATCCTAGACTCCCTACGAGTTTCACATCTGCAAGCAATCATTTGTCAATAAAGGCTCCATTCCCCTTGTCTGCAGTCAATGAACTTCACTAATCTCATTGTAGGCCAGCTTACAAAAACGTTCCAATTTACGCGGCAGAAATAACTTCAGAAGTTAGACAAACTTCATTAAGAACGGAACGTAATTTCGCGCTATTACTGCGATTACTCCTACTAAATTGCGTGATGCAATCAAATGTCGAGGCTCGCAGTAGGACGTTGACCGAGTTCGAGGCAATAAAATGACATGACATAACACCACTTCTGACGTGACAACGCACCGAGTTTCAATGTCCACTTTGCATATAGGAAAATTCTTCGTACACTCAATTTTAGTAATTACTTAATTAGGTAAATGCTTATCATTTTATTTCGTAATCTTAATTTAAAAATTATGTAGGTAGGTATGTTAATATTTTCCGCTTCTATGAATCATTATTTCAAGAGCCATTTATATGCTAGTTTTGATGTCTGTCTTAAGTTTGTAATTTAAATTATATGATATCACAACTCGGTCCTTGAATTATAAATTAGAATAATGCCTTCCAAATAATTACCCAGAACATATTCAATATCAGAGGAAGCCTTCGATAGAGTTACTTATCTGTTTTTTTTTTGTTTTAAATTTTTTTTTGGACTTGCTACATGTATAAGAACGTAAGTGCCATCGTGGAATTAATTAAAAACGTATTTTCATCAGTTGAGTTTGAATTAAAACTACTTATGTTAAAGTTTTTTTAACGAAAAATAAAAAATAAGCACTTCCCTAAGTACTTAGTATATTTAAAAATACTTACCTACCTACTTAGTTTTAAACAATTTTTTTTATTTAATTATCTCGTTAAACTAAGCTACTCTTTACTTCTATTAGGTATCTGAATTGAATGTGCGCATTCGTACATTCATTCATTACTCATTCATAGGTATTACTGTTTCGATCGTTAAAATTATCATGAATGAACGTAGAATAAAATATGTGAATAAATCTAATTTGCAAACAAATCAGTCTGTTTTGTACAGTATTTTAAAACGCTGCAGTTTAGTAACTCATCTTAATTTAGTCCAAGGTCTTTTGTTTAAAATGTCGATGAATTTGACTGTATTATTTCATTGTAGGTACCTACCTACCTAAAGCTACTTTTCAGCTTTAAAAGCTCATTGACTTTGAGTTCATTATTACGAAAACCATAATACAAAACTGAGAATTTACAAAGGAAAAGTTTATCCCTTTTATAAAGTCTGTCTT